>CM070629.1:30889270-32089270 GCA_036346255.1 Ampelocalamus luodianensis
TACCAGGTGTAACTACATGGTTGGATTATGCGATGCAGAACTACGCCAACGCGCACTAAAGACGCCCTGCTATAAGTAAGGCGCCAACAAGTATTGAACGTGCAAACTTCACTACCAGCAATATAATGCTCAAGTGCAGAACTGTCATACATTTCAAAAGTGAACACAACCCAATAACCCCGTGTCACGGCATCGACTACAGGTACAGCTTTAGGGGGACGGAGGCGGGACGCAGAGGCAACCCGAGCGGGAGAACTGGGCCAGACCTGCGAGCTAAGCGGATCAGGAAGGATAATAGGAAACATGATCCGGCCCAATGGGTCCTGTAACAGAGTAGTTTAGCCCAGGAGGAGTTGGTTGAGTGGGACCCCAAGTCAGTGAACGAGGGAGAGAGTTTATAAGCTACAGTCCTCAGCAGGAGTAGGTGTCAAATATTTTCTACTACTTAAAAATACGAGTTGGTGACGGTCCGTCCTCCCACCTTCTTTTGCGTCCGTCCGATCGGGGATAAACCAACGGCTCGGATCTTCCACGCGGCCAACAACTGCTTGCGTTCACGATCGCATCCCACTCGGCCACTCCGCCCCCTCCCTTTCCTCTCTCTCCCCCACTATCCCACCACGCCGCCCGCGCTCCCTCTGTCGCACACTCGCACCGCCCTCCCTCCCTCTCGTCTCTCTCACCATCGCCGGATCCGGCCTTTCACCGGGCGCCTCGCCCTAGTGGTCGCCACCACGCCGCCCTTGCTCGCCGCCAGATTCCTCTGTGCCAACGTGGCTCTGCGGCCTCCCGCGTCCCCCGGAGTACAACCCCACGGAGTCGGAGTTCGCCGACCCCATGACGGATGGTCACCTCTCCCTCGGCGGCCGCGTCGGCAACATGAGTCCCTCCTCTTCCACCCACGTCGAGTTCGTTTCGCGGCTCTTCGTGTCGATTCGATTTGTTGTTTCGTTAGGGTTTCAGCGAGGGCGACGATGTCGCTGCGGCCTAGCGAGCGGTCGAGGTGCGACGCAGCCACTACAAGGTGGTGGTGGATGCAGAGGAGGGCTGCCGCCGGCGCGAGGATAACATGGTAGAGATCCGCAAGAGCCGCCACGAGAAGAGCCTGCTGAAAAAGCGCCGCGACGGCCTCCTGCTCGTCTTCCTCCGGTGAGCCGACACTTCCCAGATCCGGCGTGCCACCTCTAGGCCGCCGCCGTTTAGATCTGTCTTGTTTGGTGTTCGTTTGTGCTGATTTGAGCTTTTTGTCGCTTGGATTTGAGGTTCTTGGTGCTGCATTTGGGGGAGTTCCCGACAAGCTAATTCAACTGTCGATCTTCACCAGCGCGTTGCCCTACGTCAACAATGTCCCGCACCTGGGGAACATCATCGGCTGTGAACATCCCTTCTACTGCACCATCTCCCCCTGCCCCCCTCGACCTCTAGCAGCTCGCCGTCGTTTTGTTTGATGGATTCGGGTTTGGTCGGGTGTTGGAGGCATGCTCAGCGCCGATGTGTTTGCGCGGTACTGCCGGCTGCTGGGTTACAACGTGATCTACATATGCGGCACCGATGAGTATGGGACGGCCACCGAGACCAAGGCCATGGAGGAGAAGTGCTCGGCCAAGGAGGTCTGCGACAAGTGAGAGACCCTTCACATTTCGATGCTTCTCTTTAAATATGGTTTGTTGGTAACTTGGTACGGAGGATCCGTTTAGAATATATATGGTTGTGCTCGTGCGTTGTTTGATTTGGGAGGTTTTAGGCACCTGACAAGGTGAACTGTTTGGGGGAAGCAGGGTTGGCTTGAGTTTTGACGTAAATTTGTGCGGCGCTCCTCGTGCGTGGCGATTTGTGGTGGTATTTCGCTCGATTGGGTGTTTAGTAGTATAGTATAGTTAATGTTTAGTGATGATTTTTGGGAGCTAATCGTGAATACGAAGGCATGTACTGAGCTAAGAAAATTGGTTTGCTCTTTAGTTGATTTGCTTTCTTGAACTAGTTTTTTGGTTAGATTTCGTTCCTAAATCACAATGAACAGGAGCTTTCACGCCGCAATAGTTGGTTAACGACTGTTCGATTTGGCTTAGTCAATCTGCATGCATTGAACGAATTTAATGCTGCATTTTTCTTAGAGTTTGACAATTATATCTTCCATAGTTACAATTGACCTTTAGAAAATCTATCAAATACTTCTTTGACTTGTAATTTACACATGAATGTTTCAGTTATCAACCTGTGATATGCTATATATGTATCTTTGTAGATTTACATAGTTTATATGTAAAATGAAATCATTTTGTTCGTAGAAAGCTTTCCCTGCTGAAATTGCTGGTATCATGCTATCCATAATGAGGTTTACAAGTGGTTTGACATAAAGTTTGAGAAGTTTGGCGGACGTCCTCTCCTCAACAGATAGAAGTCTACCAGGCAATTTTCCATAAATTGATGGAAAACAATTGGCTCACAGAAAATACCATGCACGGCAGTCTGACTAATTCTTGGTCTTGTACACTGTATATTCATATTTGCATATTGTTTCGTTATACAAAATTTATCCGCTTTGCGACTTTATCGTGATACATGCCAACGATTCTTAGCTGATAGGCTTGAGGAGGAAAATGCCCAACTGAAGGTTGTAATTATGATTCAGCACGAGGTGATCAGTGTGAAAAGTGCAGCAAATTGTTGAATCCAACTGAGCTAATTGATCCCAAGTGTAAGGTAAACATATCCGTACTTGTACACATGCCATTTTTTTTGTTGCTGTATCTCTATGATTGACCTAAGCTCATAAGGTTTCCGTGTCATGAAACTGTGAAGTATAAACTTTCTTTTGCTCTACCAAGGCGAAGGATTTGTCAGTATATATCAATATATGACTATATGTTATCCTTGTGTACATATGCTGTTAAATATTGAATTTTCTGAAGGCTGTGGAATCGAGTAATGCAATTGCTGCTAGAGAGTACAGATCTGTTGTTGCGATTGATGTATTTGTTTTCCATGTGTAGAAGGCCGCGAATTACAAAGGGTATGCTGCTGGGAAGGAGCCTGAGTTTGAGAGCTCCCCAGTGATCTCAGGGCCAGTGCTTGTTACCTCCCACAACTGTGAGACCGTGCCGAAGGTCAGAAAGGGTGAGAATTCCAGCTTGTAAGGTGAAGTGGTAGTGCACGATGTGAATCAAGATTTGGAGAAGCAAAGCACTGCTGGGTCTGATGGGTCCAACGGTCCTGAGAGGTTGAGAGAAGAGCAAGCTACCTTCCGAGGTTGTCTGGTAATTTTTTTTCAGTTTCTGTTTGGTATCTTGATGTAAAAATTCTTTTGCATACATCTTAAAATGGTCAGAAAAATGACACAAAACATTATGGTGCACCTCCGTGATATTATTCATGCTCTAGCAGTGTTCCCGTTCTTTTCAAATCCTGCATACGCACATAATCATTCATTCTCGCTGATCTTAGTAAGCTACACATAAGTGTTCTTTCCTTAGCCATATTGTTTATCTTGCTATAGTCTGGCACTAATTTTTGCATGATACTGTTCTAGGCACGTCGGGCATTCCGTGCATTGAAAGGAATCATAAGACTTCAGGCACTAATTCGTGGGCATCTTGTAAGGAGGCAAGCTGTTTCAACTCATCGCGCAACATGGTTGATTGTGAAGTTTCAAGCTCTCGTTTGTGGTAGAAAAGACTTTCTAGCAATGCCATTCAAGTCAGTTGGAAGCTTGCCCACCAGAAGTTTGGGGTAATTGCCTTGCTCGAGCTGGTTCATTCAGTACCTAATATATTCATCATGATAGTGCTCCTTTTTAGTTGTTTCTTACTATTCTAATCTTATCGAATAGATACTCCTCATGATTGTATCAGTGTGTTATATTTTGAGAAATGCGAACGAAATCAAGGTGAAACAAGAAAAGCACGGGTTGATCAATTTTCTTGGTCTTCATTAAGGTTGTTCAAACCATATAAGGTCGCTTGAGTACTTATTTGAAAAATTGACATCATTCTCCTTCAAAAGTCGTATGGAAATTTTTTTGTGGAGGTTTGGTATTGATATGCAAGTACAATCATGAATTTCACCTTAATATTAAAAATGGAAAAAAAAACCCCACTGTTTCACAATATATATTTCTAAGCAAATGTTCTACCGATGCTTGATGGTTGCATTTGATGCATTGTTGTGGATGTTCACGTGGCACAGAGAAGAAAGCAGTGGAGTAACCTCCAACTAGCTCTCTCCTGGGTGCCAAAATACTGAGAGGATTTTTTTTGTTACAAAAAATGCAGTTGAAGTTAACTATAGTTTTGTATTGCTTATTCCTTTTAAAAAAATCTGATTCATATCATCAAATGGGTACATGCTTCATTCAGTTGTAGTCAAAGCTAGATACTTTATTATGCTTGTTGTCAACATTGCAGTATTTCTTTGGATATTCTTTTGCTCCACAGCTTGAATAACTTTGTCACTATTGTATAGGAGATAAAGCTGTATTTTTCACTGGTCTCATCATTGTTTTTGTGGTTGTAGTGGATATGATGAGCATTAAATTATTCCTATGTTGTCTACAATGAAGCAAACATAAATGTGTGTATATATCAACATGTTTGTTCCTTCCGATTTAACTTAACCAAGCAATAACACTAATGCCAAATGTAGACATTGTTGTGCAAGCTCTTGCATCTTTTTTATGCTTTGCATTTCATTTGGTGAATAGAACTGAAATATCTACCCATGTGACCTTCTATTTGATAAATTAATATGAACCAAATTGTTAAGTACATGATTCTTGCCTTTTCGCACGGTGCTAAACCGGATGCATGGAAGTTCTCTTCAAACACATTTTGCTCGTAAGGTATAATTGTTTGAGCCTCAAAATATAGTCATATGAGGTCTCTTATGCACATTACTTATCTAACACACAAAATTTCCAATCATATCACTCTTGCGGTCTGTCTCCAAATACTTTCTTGTTGTGCTAAGTCATTTTTTGTTGTTGTTTATGTTGTAGCTTCTAGCTTCACCTATTGTGGAAAAGGCTCTTCACTTTCAGTATGATGAGAGGGATCCCAATTCAGCCTTCAACTGGTTGGAGAGATGGACCATAAGTTGTGTCTGGAGGACCGTATCCCAACCAAAGAGAGGTTCTGTTACTGATGCCAAACCACATACAAGGAAGGCCAGTTATGCCATGGAAACAGAGTTAGGGAAATTAAAGCGCAACACCCGGAAGAGTTCTGTCATAGAGTTATGCTGAAGTGGTGTTTGAACTGTCATAGTTGTCTAAATAATTGAATGGGTCAAAATTGATATTGAGAAATTATTTATTTATAAATTATGGTTTTGATTGGCCATCTGATAGTCTGGTCAAAACTGAGAACTAAACAGTTCAAGAATAATTCATCAGTTTTGTGCTTGTAACATTTGGATATGTTTTCTCATAAGATCTTTGTATTTATAGGTTCTATGTTGTTCAAATGTGCTCTATACCTATCAAAACTGGTTATAATGCTCAGGAATTACATGTGTGTTAAGCACATTGCTCATAAATCATTGATGCAAAGTATGAATTTTCGTTGCAACGTACGGGCACATAACTAGTTATATAAAAAAAAAAAGGCAGGAGGACTGACTATTATATTAACTAGTCGTCAACCCGTGCATCTGCACCGGCTACGTATTGTGCTTCAATTTATTTTACTAGTGTTAAAAGAACACATGTGCTACTCCTAGCCGAATTAGCATAAAACCCTTGGGAAGCATAACCTTTTACTTATTTTAAAGATATTCAACTTTATTTTCTATAGTCTTAGCATTGTGGGCTTCCATGTTCTATTACAACACTATGCAATGTTTAAACTTTTTATTTAATTAGGACACAATACCATTCACAATCTACAGACATAAAAAAATAGAAGTGAGATGATTTTTAAATTTTGGCCGTATTGTATATATTTATATTAATTCCTAATTTATTTAAAAAGATAAAACCATGTTGTGTACTTAAATTCTAGTTGCATATACAACTTAAAAGTTCTAAAATTATATAAAATTTACATGTTCTCATTCGAAATTTATTTGGGAACTTTAGGTTTTTTATTTACAATTTTAATACTTGTATGTTTATTCTAATTTGGATACGACTTTTTTTCCATTCAAAATTTGAATTATGTTTTCTATTAATTTAATTTAAAGTTTGAGTTAATATTTAAGAAATTTAAATTAATTTCTAAGTTTTAATGTCAATCCAAATTCCAATTTATGTATTGTAGATATAATTTTATTTTCCAATTATATTTATATCTGATTTCATTTTATGTCTGAATTAAAGTTAATTCGACATATGCGTTTTATTTTACAGTCTTTTTATGAATCCTGATATAATTTATTTTGATACGTTTAAATTAACTCAAAAATAATATTAATGATGTATTTATTTTTATTATTAAATTTATATCTTGTATTCCATACACTATATGGCTGAAATTGTTGTATCAATAAGAACCTTTTAAGTGGTGCTCTATGATTTTGTAAACATTGTCTCTAGACAACATACTCCTTATTAAAGGTAAGGAATGGGGTATCACCAACCATAAATGTTTAAATTTTATATTTTGAATTTAATACCTAACTATGAAGTTTTTCTATATTGATTTTGCATTTATTTTAATTAAAATTGTGTGCCATTCTTTTATGTTTAACTTCATTTTAGATTTACATTTAGTACGGATTCAATTTTAATAGAAAATATATATTAAAAATAACTAAAATTATTAATTTCAATATATATTTATTTAAATAATTTTATTTTGAATTTCTTGTCGATTGAATTAAATTCATGCTTAATTTTATTTATAAATTTAAGTATATTTTAATATGGTACACTCCATACAAAAGTATGTTATTAGCTATCTCACTTTGCTTCCGTATGAGAAAGGGAGAGAGGGAAAGGAGAGAGAGAGAGAGAGAGAGAGTATTGTAACACTACACGTTACACCACGTTAAAGGCAATAGATGCTTGTCTGTTCCGGATTCAATTATTCCATGAGAACTCTAAATCCTTTGCTTGCTTATAAATAAATCTTATCCGTTTAAAAATCTATTCACGCCATATGGATGGTTAGGATATTTTTTCCCCCTTTTTCTCTGATTAACGTGTGAATTTCTAGTTTTTTATTTTTCTCTAATTAATATGAGAATTTCTACCTTTTTACCTTTTAGGATTAACGCGTGGGCTTCTATGAGAGCCTCCAATTAGTATGATTAATATGGAAATTTCTACCTTTTACCTTCTGGGATTAATGTGTGGGTTTCTAGGAGAGCTTCCCATTAGTATAGATATAGATAGATAGATTATCTGATTAATATGGAAATTTCTACCTTTTACCTTCTAGAATTAATGTGAGGGCTTCGAGGAGAACCTCCTATTAGTATAGATATAGATAGAGAAGAAAGCATAGCGACAAAAGAGGCCCAAGGCCTTCACCAAAAGTTTGAGTTTTAATTACACGGAAAAATTTCCTCCAAGCATGTTGCCCTGCAAGGGACCAGGTTTTGTCTTCCTCTTTAATCTTTGTGAGCAGGTCCAGAGGAGGGGATGACCTGTTCTGGAAAATTCTAGCATTGCACTCCTTCCAGATCTCTCAGGTGGTTAATGTTGTAAAATTAGCGGTTTTCGCAAATATTCAGAAATAATTCCAGCAACAATTATCATAATTAAAGCATATTTCCATCAACATTTAAATGACAAAAATAACATAAAAGCATGTATTATCTTCTTGTCATTCAAATAGGATAAAATGCTCAGAAGATAGAACTTGACAACAAATGAAATCAGCATAATGCTCAGATTTGATTTGATTGTTTATTGCTCTCGGATGTCGGGCTGCTCAAGATATAATCTTGTCCTCCTCGCCACTTTTGTCAAGAATTTTCACTAATTAGATAAGACAAGATAAATCGGACTTTGAGCTGAAAATGAATGCCTTACTGTTATATCAAAAAAGAACAATCTCATAAGTCACAATAACACTAATTACTTTTGGCCAACAGAAGTAACATGGATATCACAAAGCAAACTAAGATTACAAAACAACAAAATCAACTTTTACTGCCTTTGGCCAACAGAGGAACAACATATCACAGTGCACAATTAGTGAATAACACTAGCCAAATTTGCTCAACAAAAGACTACCGAATCAAAAAGAGAAATGGAGCTATGACAATAGAGATGAATAAACAACAATACGAAAACATCAAGCTCAAGTCTGATTTATAATTAACAATGTCAATCTAATTTCATAACTGATAATAATCCTTATTGAGCATTTAAACTGAGCCCGCAACAGTACTAAACTGAGTCTCCCAGTACTAGTCAGGATTACAGAATCAACTATCCCAAATCACTTCAGTAAAGTGTGCAAAATAGAAAACAACGATACTCACGATGCGTATAGCACTCAAAACCACTAAGTAGTAAATCGGGCAAGGCACGCAAATACGCTGACAATGGATCTCTTCACAATTCGGGACACACCAAATGTGAAGTTGAGGTATCGAGAATAATGTCGCACAAGAATCACCAACGAGATTCACCGTCCGAATGCACCAAGGAGCACCAATCACCAAAACCGAAGATCACTTCCACTCCCAGATCAGTCCAGAGCCAATGTAACACCCCAGCCTAACAAGGGCCTGGAATGCTACTAAACTAACACTATAACCATTTTAACATTGATACAATTCTCTAAAATCCGACAGAACCTCCTTTGTTTAGTTACTAAACTGGAGATCCCAACTTTTAAATGTAACATAGTTAAATAATCCAACATCCAAAGATAATCAAGAGACCACCAAAACTATGCTAATCAACACTATATCATCCATAGCATGCTAAACAACTACAAGCATAAATAAAAAGACATCCATTATCCTCTAATCAACTCTATTACAAGTTATTCCAAGCAGAGGGAGTAATCATAAAGAATTCTTTAAGCAAGTTTCTCATCTACTAAATTATCATTCTATCAATTCAAATGTGTGTAGTTCGTGCCATTGTGCAACCACTCTAAGTCTTACTCCCTCCCATGCATGCCGTTCTACAACTCCAAATTGGACATTCTTTATCAATCTCGAAAGCTTATAAAATTCTCTACAATAACCTAGCTGGCATGACATTCATATTTTGCCTTTAACAAAAAGTGGCACACGGGTCAAAACTAATGATAGAAACTTACATACAATTTGGACAGCCACATTGAAATGTACATACCTTTTGTACCGTAACTCAGAATTAAGTGATCTTTACGCCCACTAAAAGCTAAGAACGAACCCCACATAACTCTAGGAGATGGGATCCTCGATTCGGCTTCTAAGATCACGAAAACACCGCGCAAACTCTTTGGACGTAACGCGATCTATTAAACCGACGAAAATCGATCTACCAAACGACATCAACCGCAACTACCACGCATCAACCAATGAAGAACACGTGATGTTACCCTTGTAGAATCACAGAAAGATGAAGAAATATCCCCGCGGAGACAATCTCCTCTCCTTTCTTCACTTGATCGGCAGCAGAGAGCACCGACGGCGAGGAAGGGAGGCTCCTTGGGGAGGGGAGGGTGATGCATCAGAGCACCGCTGACATCGTAGCACGGCGGCAGCCACTATAGCACGGGTTGGTACTGTAGCAGTTTTAGGGTTGTCCCCCCTTTTGGGCCTTGGTGCTGTGGGCCAAAAGCCCATAGCCCAGGTGTAACACCCCAGCTCCAAATGAGCCTAGAATGCTACAAGAACTAAACTAACTAGAACAATTTATAAATTTTTCAACAGAACTTCCTTGTATAAACAACAAAATGGAGGAACTAACAGTTAACCATGGCATTTATTATTATTTCTATAGTCCAAATCTTTCATGCATATAAAATAATCGTACGATTGCAAGCAATTAACATCATTCTCATAACAATGAATAATCCGACAACCAACATCATGAAACATCCATAGATGGTTTCCACACAGTTATTTATTCTTTAGTGAAACTAAATAGCAATTGCATAAATGTGGTGAGGTAGTGCGTGCTTTCCAATGTCTACTCCCTCCCATGCATGACGTTCTTGCCAGAAGTACCGATACAAGACAAAGCAAGGGTGAGCCATATGACTCAGCAAGTATCAACAAGGTTGCAACAATCATAAAGACATAACACCTAAAAACAACTTTATTCAACACCGTTATGGCATTTCAAATATTAAAATGATGATAATGCTATGCACTCTTTGATCTTTATCTCCTTTCGCATTTTACAGGTAATGCGGGTATTCATCCGTCAATGAATACCCATGCACGTGCCCTCCGCACGGGGACCAAGAGCCTATACATCACTTGTATAGGGACCTTTGCCGTCATCACAATGACGGGGACTCAGATCCATTGCCCACATTCCATGAATGTGGGGACCTCAAGCCTGTCATTACATATGACGGGGACCTCAACAATGTACTCTTGATCACTACGTGACCAAGTCTCAATATGCTCCAACATGCATAAGTACTACAACATCATATTTTCAATAACATAATTCAATATGTAATCGAGTATGTAAACAATAGCATCGGAAGGAACCTTAAACATAACTTGCAAGCATCAACAACTAGAATCCTCTCCACAACACATTCACGTGGCAATGATGAACAATACATCACTCAATCATGACATGCAACCAATACTACACATAAACCCGAATACTTGCCTCAACCGCGCGAGCGGTGGGACTTGAAGTGGGTGCTGCCCTTGGGATCTCGCCACTGGACAAGAAGATAACCCCAAACTAAGACTAGCATACTGAACCAAAATCATAAGTAACATCGCAATTGAACTCGCTAACATCTTAGCATTTTCTAATTCTCAAAATTTCTAGCGATTGGTCACTGCAGACAGCTAGCTTCTAAAATAAATAACTTTCTGTTCGGGTGTCCGAATAGGATGATCTTGGACTTTCTGGATAGGTAACTAAATTGCCTAAATAAACCTAGTTGGGGAGACCCTCTAATTCGGCCATCCACTAGTCCTACCAATCCAATCAATCAGAGTAAACATTTCACGTCGGTTTTCTGGACAGCGACAAAGAAACTACCATAACTTTCTCTACGTTCGTCCGAATTTAGTGATCTTTAGTTTTCCTGAAATCTAAGAGGATTAGCCTCGTTTTTCATTATGGTGAGACCCTCTGAAAATCCCTCTAACTACGGGATTAAATCAGGTTAATCCAAACTGTCTGTTCATCTTCTTCCCAGAAACACAGTCACACCATTAAATTCATAACTATTGCTACCGAAGTCGGAATGACCTGATTCTTATCGGCAACAAAAGATAACTGCGATATCTACGACTTTCTAGGAGATGCCCAAACCCAATTCTGCATTTAACCTACCCAAAACGTCGATCTTTACCACTGCAGAACACCGATCTATTGACAACCGAAAATAAAACAACTAGAAATCGACCCAAAGCAATGAACGACGTGTTACCCTTGCCAAACGAGGAAGGCACGCTGCAGGTGACGTCCACCATGAACTCCGATCACGATCCCTTCTTCTCCCCCTTCTTCCCTTCTCTTCTCTTCTCTTCTTGGCCGGCCAACCAAGGGGCTCCTTCCTCCTTTCTTGGACCAGCAGCAATGGGGGCTTAGGGGAGGGGCTTACCTTGAGGGAGGGAGATGGGCGCCCATGGGGAGGGGAATAGGGGTTTCGGCCGAGGAGGAGGAAGTGGCGGCTTGGGGAAAGGAAAGGAGGAGGTGGGGTTTCGGCTAGGGTTAGGGGAAGGAGGCGGCTTGGGCTGGTTTGGGCCCTCTAGGCGCCTCTCTCTCTCTCGGCCCACTCTAGACCATCCCCAACAGCCCAGCTTGGGCGAAAGCCTAAGATCCCAAATCCTTCAAATTCCTGCACTTTTATTTTAATCTCCCTCTCCCGAACAAGTTTCTCTCCTATCGATAATCGGGGTATTACATTCTACCCCCCCTTAACAGAATTCGACCTCGAATTCTAATCACGTTTACGCCAAAGAGTTGATCACAACTAAAACTTATTAACATTGCCATGAACTGCTGTGAATAACTCCGGATATTGCTCGCGCATGCGAGACTCAAATTCCCAAGTGGCCTCTCTCCCGGACTGCTACGACAAAAACACCTTGACGTACCGACGCGTTACGCCTTACTACTTGTCCAAACCTTTCAAGAGTCACTCGACAGACACGTCTCGAAGGCACGGTCTTACCGTGGGTCAACTATTCGAGGAAACTTTACCTCCGATTTCTCCAATACTCCTCGACAAAGGTCAAACAAAACATTCCGTGCTACATGCCAGGACTCCAAATGGTCCTAGTGATACGCTATCTCCCAAATCTCCACAACTTCCAGATACAACCAAGGTACCTTGGGGCAACATTCCCTTTGGTACCAAATCACAAAACTTGTGCATAACACACAAACTCTTGATCTTTGGATTAGTCGATTTATTAACTTTGACAATGAGCACCTCTTTTAACCAGGTACGCACAACAGTTCCCAACTGAAACCATAAGAGTCTTAAAGCAATCAACTCAAAGCCATTTTCCCTTAGAAGAGACCAAACCAAAATCAATGGGTTTAACAAGAAAATTTCTCCATTTTCAAGTAGGCAGTTTAGAAATAAATGCCACCAAAGACAAAAGCGAAACACTCAAATAACCGGATTAACCATTCCCTTTCTTTTTCTTAACTAAAAGGATTCACACCTACTGACAGGAACCAACTCAATTGGTAATTGACATCAGTCAAAAACACATAGTTCAAACAGGAACTAAGAGAATATCTCACTATCCAAGATCACATTTTTTTCCACAGTCTTTCTTTTAAGAATTTAACTTTCTCTTAAACCATAGGATCCCAAATCATCGCGTGACACGTTAACTCAATTATTTTAAATTGGCAACCTCAAAGCTATGTTCAACCGAACACAAGATCAACACTTATACTGGGAGACTCTTCCAATTCACAATATCACACTCTAGCTAACCTTTCTACCAAATGAATACTTTGACAAGACAATTCCCAACGCAATTCTTTGTAGGTTTCACCTACCATCACATCCCTCATACTTTTAAAGATAAACAACTTGAAACTCCCACATTCACTCTCATTTACTGCTTTCAGAGATCACCATAACTCTTGGAACCTAATCCTGGGAACCAAGATGCTAGTAAAAAAAAATATATACAAAGCCCAATTCAACCTCTACGACTCTTACAATGAATGTTCGGTATACTTGATACGTAACCCTCAAACCCGATGACCAAAATTTACACGACCCAACAATAATCTCAGTCATTATGTCCACATTCCTTACTAATCAAATAATCGCCCAAGGCGATTCATCTTACCAATCTTAGACCTTCCTAACCTATACCAATCAAATGCAGCTACTTGACCACAATATACCCACTCACAATACCCTAACTGATTGATCAGGATTCAAACATACTCAATCACTAACGTCAATAAATGAATATATAAATTCTTGACCAAGTTATCCTTAGAGATAATCTAACTCCTATAGGGTTACTCATCGAGACCAAGTCACACTTGACAATACTCAACTATTCTCGCTATCCCATTAATTAGCACAACGCTTAGGTTTCTCCACACCGCTACTCTCATTAACCTTCACCATCAAAACTCTTCTGCACAATCATACTAAATATCCAGTTGCGATACTCTGATAAGTTTATCAAGGGTCCATAATTTCGTTAATCCCAATATTCCAACATCGACAAAGGTTACTAGATCATAATTCGCCTTAGGTTCCACTAGTCGAAACACTAATCAGTTGTTTCCCAATGACAATCATTCCATAAAATTCTCTCAAAGAAGTTATAGGTCAAAACCAATACACCTTCTACTGTTCTTCACATAGACTGGTTCCCAAAATCTCACCACTACCATATACTTGTCCACCTCCAACCAGTCACCATAATACTCTCTATTAGACTTGGCAACACAAGTAGGTTAAATCCTTTCTCAAAAAGGAAGAAACAAACAAATACAAGGTTCAACATACAAGCAAACTTTGCTCGTCGGAATGAGCACGAGACCAAGAGTAACAATCAAATAGCAATGATCTCAAAACAAAACAAAACACAAGTCCACAGTTGTGGGCACATGTCCCACAAGAAGGAATTTTCAAACCTCCATAAATCATAATAAACATTGCTAAGGAAACCCAAGAAACTCTTAAGCTGCAACGACAGAAAAGTTGCAAATTACAATTCTCAACCCCAACCTCAAATGCTTATGGTACTCATTTTCCGTCAACAATTAAAGCAGTTTTCTTTGATTACATCATTACTTGCCAACCCAAACAGGTAGTACCTTTTAAAACCAAATCACATTAATCACTTAAGAACTAAATAGAACCTTCCAATACGCCTCGTTGGTCAAACTAATATCATCTACGACATAAATCATGAACAACCAAAGGATCAAGAATGCCAAACTCCAAACATTTCATTTATCCGATACTACGAAAAGCAATCGACTTATTTTTTTCTTCTAGAAGAATCATCACCACTCCGACGCGTCACAATCTCTTGTGGACAGTCTTATCAATACCAAGAATAATTCACTCTTAACAAGATTCGTTATCCTCAACTCTTCCCTTATTAGCCACCAAGGCTCACCAAAATGTTACGTACCCCTTTTATCATCTCATCCTCAAATGAGTGCATACCAGATTCTTACACCTTCACTACAACAACCACTTTATTTTAGAGGGAACTAACTACACAATTTAAAAGGTTATTCCAAAGTCCTTCCATCAATGACATACTATTATCCGATAGTTCTACCATCATGTAATTATTGTTCATCTATTAAATCCCATCAATTTTCCTCTTAGTAAAGCTCAACACCAAACTTTAATAGTCAATAATTGCACCTAACAATTACATACAATCACTAAACATCCACCAAGGGTTACTCCAAGATTAATATCCACTAACACAATAATCTAACTCCTTTTGTACTTAACCATCCCAAACGGTTAGGTTAATCCATTGCGATCCGTTAATCCAATTTACCAAAGAAGTTTACCAAATGTATCACTCTTAATGATCAACTCAATTTATCAATGTTCCACACTTCTTGTTAACTCTACGGTTTACAATTAGGTATAGTTGTACTCTTAACCACGGCTCATCAAAAACTACTACAAGACACTTTCAAATTTATGAGCTTTCCTGAAGGATCTTAGTTATGATCGATCATGCACACACTCTGCAGACCTCACCTGATAACACATATCATTCCCATCAATTTCTTTGTTTATAACCTCCATCTTAACCACAAGAAGACATCACTAAAGAATTTAATATTTTCTTTCATAAAAGAGAACCATTCAACTTCAACACTCGAAATACCCAAGAGAGTTACATTGATTCAAAGCTTTCTTGTACTAAAGGACTTGCAAAACGAGACTTTTATTAACCAAAAACATCAAGTGAAATAAATGGGTCATGTTTTCAAATAAGACAAACAGAACTCCAACACAAAGGCCAATCTTTACAATTAACCAAATTCAGCGCAAAGAAGATTAACTCAACATTGGGAAAACAATAAATGCTTTAAGGGCAAAGTAAACCAATGGAAACGCATCAACTTTTCTCAAAGTAACCTATCAACCACAAGAATGAATAACCCAAGAGAAACTCATCAATCTCAACTGGATAAGAGTTGACCAAATTCAAATTCGGGAAGAGAACAACTCTTTTAAGTCTACTCGCTACCAAACGCTCAGACTACGATCTCTCATGTGGATACTTCGCTATTCCTATACCACGAACAGTGGTGTAACTCAGTATAGCCCAGACCACAACCACTACCTCCACCTCTCAACATGGGTTACCCCCACATAATAACCATAGTATTATACTATAGATATATCGATCATCTCAAAGCAGAATCATTAATACAACTCAACAGATGCGTAAATGCAATGCTTGACCCATCCCATCCTACTGTGCACTAGTGTGTCAGGTTTATAAGTTCATTAACCATTACAAAATTTCAGCAATTCAAGTTGCCTAGGTTGTAAATCCAATCACCACGGACCTCTCGCTCGCTCGATACCAATCAGAACACCTGACTCCAAATGAGCCTAGAATGCTACAAGAACTAAACTAACTAGAACAATTTATAAATTTTTCGACTGAACTTCCTTGTATAAACAACAAAATGGAGGAACTAACAGTTAACCATGACATTTATTATTATTTCTATAATCCAAATCTTTCATGCATATAAAATAATCGTACGATTGCAAGCAATTAACATCATTCTCATAACAATGAATAATCCGACAACCAACATCATGAAACATCCATAGATGGTTTCCACACAGTTATTTATTCTTTAGTGAAACTAAATAGCAATTGCATAAATGTGGTGAGGTAGTGCGTGCTTTCCAATGTCTACTCCCTCCCATGCATGACGTTCTTGCCAGAAGTACCTATACAAGACAAAGCAAGGGTGAGCCATACGACTCAGCAAGTATCAACAAGGTTGCAACAATCATAAAGACATAACACCTAAAAACAACTTTATTCAACACCGTTATGGCATTTCAAATATTAAAATGATGATAATGCTATGCACTCTTTGATCTTTATCTCCTTTCGCATTTTACCGGTAATGCGGGGTATTCATCCGTCAATGAATACCCATGCCTGTGCCCTCTGGCACAGGGACCAAGAGCCTATACATCACTTGTATAGGGACCTTTGCCCGTCATCACAATGACGGGGACCTCTGTATCCATTGCCCACATTCCATGAATGTGGGGACCTCAAGCCTGTCATTACATATGACAGGGACCTCAACAATGTACTCTTGATCACTATGTGACCAAGTCTCAATATGCTCCAACATGCATAAGTACTACAACATCATATTTTCAATAACATAATTCAATATGTAATCAGAGTATGTAAACAATAGCATCAGGAAGGAACCTTAAACATAACTTGCAAGCATCAACAACTAGAATCCTCTCCACAACACATTCACGTGGCAATGATGAACAATACATCACTCAATCATGACATGCAACCAATACTACACATAAACCCGAATACTTGCCTCAACCGCGCGAGAACGGCGGACGCGAAGTGGGTGCTGCCCTTGGGATCTCGCTGCCACCTGGACAAGAAGATAACCCCAAACTAAGACTAGCATACTGAACCAAAATCATAAGTAACATCGCAATTGAACTCGCTAACATCTTAGCATTTTCTAATTCTCAAAATTTCTAGCGATTGGTCACTGCAGACAGCTAGCTTCTAAAATAAATAACTTTCTGTTCGGGTGTCCGAATAGGATGATCTTGGACTTTCTGGATAGGTAACTAAATTGCCTAAATAAACCTAGTTAGGGAGACCCTCTAATTCGGCCATCCACTAGTCCTACCAATCCAATCAATCAGAGTAAACATTTCACGTCGGTTTTCTGGACAGCGACAAAGAAACTACCATAACTTTCTCTACGTTCGTCCGAATTTAGTGATCTTTAGTTTTCCTGAAAGCTAAGAGGATTAGACTCGTTTTTCGTTATGGTGAGACCCTCTGGAAATCCCTCTAACTACGGGATTAAATCAGGTTAATCCACACTGTCTGTTCATCTTCTTCCCAGAAACACAGTCACACCATTAAATTCATAACTATTGCTACCGAAGTCGGAATGACCTGATTCTTATTGGAAACAAAAGATAACTGCGATATCTACGACTTTCTAGGAGATGCCCAAACCCAATTCTGCATTTAACCTACCCAAAAACGTCGATCTTTACCACTGCAGAACACCTATCTATTGACAATCGAAAATAAAACAACTAGAAATCGACCCAAAGCAATGAACGACGTGTTACCCTTGCCGAAACGAGGAAGGCACGCTGCGAGGTGACGTCCACCATGAACTCCCGATCACGATCCCTTCTTCTCCCCCTTCTTCCCTTCTCTTCTCTTCTCTTCTTGGCCGGCCAACCAAGGGGGCTCCTTCCTCCTTTCTTGGACCAAAGCAGCAATGGGGGCTTAGGGAGGGCTTACCTTGAGGGAGGGAGATGGGCGCCCATGGGGAGGGGAATAGGGTTTCGGCCAGGAGGAGGGAAGTGGCGGCTTGGGGGAAAGGAAAGGAGGAGGTGGGGTTTCGGCTAGGGTTAGGGGAAGGAGGCGGCTTGGGCTGGTTTGGGCCCTCTAGGGCGCCTCTCCCTCTCTCTCGGCCCACTCTAGACCATCCCCTAACACCTAGCTTGGGCCAAAAGCCTAAGATCCCAAATCCTTCAAATTCTGCACTTTTATTTTAATCTCCTCTCCGAACAAGTTTCTCTCCTATCGATAATCGGGTATTACACTGTGTTTTGAAGAAATTTGAAAAAACCCTTTAACTTTTTGTTTTCTCTCTAACATGTTTGAGTAATACACCCCCTCTAAACTTCATAAATCCATTTTCTAATTGGTTATTCTCCTAAATTATTTCTTCTCACTTAAATAAATTTGGGGTATTACATTCTACCCTTAAACTAATTCGACTCGAATTCTAAACACACTTACGCCAATGTAATCACAGCTAAAACCTTATGATAATTTCACGCACTGCTGTAAATAATATCGATATCGCTGGCACATGCGAGACTCTAATTCCCAAGAGGCCTCACACTGATCGTTGAGACCACAACAAAATGACGATACAACGACGTCTGTCATAACACTCAACCCGGAAATTCGGTACACTCATTAGAAGAGAATCGAAGGTAAGATCCTACTCGATGGTCCACGACGTTAACAAATATTCAAACTCGGATCTCCTAGGTACTCACTCGCACGAGAACATACCAAAAGTTGCGTTCACTGCGTAGGGACCCAAACGGTCTTAGTGATATGCCAACTAGCTAAAAACAACCCAATGAACCTTGGGCTAACCTCCTCATTGGTACCGAACCACACAACATGCACATAATACGCGGAAATTTTATTCCACCTCTCAATCGAACTCTTCACGGTAACAAGGATTACCTCCTTTAACCATGTAATACTCCGGAAGTGTGAGAAGTCAAGAATCGGAGTAATTAAAATTAATCGGTAGAGAATTATTTAATCGGGGAAGAATTTTATTTTCAGAATTCGTCGAATCAAGTTGAGAGAGGGGCTTTTCCGCTTGTTCTCATCCAATTGGGCCTGGGCCTTGGCCCATCAAGCCTTTTTGTGGCCGGCCAAGGGGGGGAGGTGCCACCCTCCCCATACCCTAGCCGCCCCCTTCCCTTTTCCCCTCCTGCCACTTGCAGCCGCCCCTTCCCTGCTCCCTTGCGCCTCCCCCTGTCCAAGCTGCTCCCTTGCGCCTCCCCTCAGCCCAGGGTGCTGCTCCCCTTGCGCCTCCCCCTGTTTAGGCTGCTGCCCATTGCGCAAGAAGGAGAGGAAGAGAAGAAGGAGAGGAAGAGAAGAAGGAGAAGAAGGAGAAGAAGATCTTGTGTGGGGATTGGTTCAGCAAGTTCTAGCGGTTCTACAAGGGTAACGAGATGCCTTCCCCGCCGTTTGATCCTTAGTAGATGCGAAACCGATGAGAATTGTTGGATAAATGTTGGGCTGCAGAAGACTCGATTCTGTCCAGTACCTTGCGTGGGTATTTTCGTGTATTTAGAAGCTGAATTTTAAGATTCCATCTCCTAGAGTTATGTGGGATCTGTCGTTATCTTTCATTAGCCGTGAAGATCACTCGATTCCGAGGTCTGAGTCAAAAGTTATGGTCTATTTAGTATCTGCTGCCAGAAATCTGACGAGAATAATCTGTCTGGATATTTCCTAAAATATGAAAGGGAAATTGGTAGAATCTGAAAGTTCACACAACTAGGTTATTGTATATAATTCGATAACCTTTTCAGATTGATAAAGAACGATCAATTCGGAGTTACCTATTAAAAGTTATGGTCTTTTTAGTTTTGCTGTTCGATTGTGTAGGCAGTTCTGTACTGAAAGTTCAAACTATGGTTAGCCTAATATTTTGGCCGAATTGGATTATCGTGTCAACTAGATTATTGTAGATTAGTCAGTTAAGAATCTACAGAAATTGGGTTTACCTCTTTTTGACTTCCAGTCCATGAGTTATGTCATTTACCGTGCTGCTGTCCAGAAACGGTATATGGCAGGAAACGTTGTTTTTCAGTTTCAGCTTTGTAAACTCGTTTTGAGTCGTCAAGTAAGCGATGTAGAATGCCGATTAGTAGCGCTGGGTATATTATGTCCTTATTGAAATTATTTTACCTGTTTAGGAGGTGAAGCCTCAGGTTTAGGAGTATCAACTTGGCCGGCTAACGCGCCGCATCGTGGAAGGCAAGTAATTGTAGCAGTGTTACTACCGTTTAATTGGTTGTTCTTACTACTTGCAATCTATATGATTCTTGTATTTTGGGGTATTTTGCCATGGTTGGTTGACTTACAAATGAGGTGATAACAACAATTAATAATCTAATGTTTTAATTTGGCTATCTTGTGTGTAGTCATGAAGTGGTTGTTTTATGTGCTGAATGTGGATCATGGTTGTATTTTCCATAGTGATTATGTGGTAGTAGTACAAGTTAATCGTGTTGGTGCTCTTATGAAGATGACACATATGTGGTTTATGAGTATCATATCATTCATAGCATATCATGACATTGCATTGTGGATGTCGCCGCTTATGGCGCGATCAAATGCAGACAAAGATCGTACATTGTCAGAGTACGATGCACACTCTTACCCTGATGGGTAAGGGTGCAGTGGAGCATGGCATGCATTTGCATTAAGTATTGTGGATGGAGGACATGCATACTTATGCCAATGGTTGAAATCTTAAGAGGCAGGACTCATGTTAGTCCATGTGGTTAATTGAATGAGATAGTGGAATGTGGTTGCGGTCATGCAATAATATAATTTGCGATGTAGCTTGCTTGTTATTTGATTAACCTGTTACTCAATTTACTTGCTGAGATTTCATCTCACTCTTGTTGTTTCTCCCCCCCCCCCCGCCCCCCTTTCAGGTGATTCTTAAGCATTCCTAGGATGGGTAGAGCAGCACTACAATAATGCATTCAATTCATAGTTTCATGCTGTAATAAAGTTGAGAGGAAACTAGCCTAATGACTAGCTATCTACGAGTGTTCTGTTGAATTATTATTGATGCATTTGTGGACTACACTTGGATTAATCTGCTAGAGGTTGTTTAATTATTGGACTTGTTACCGTTATCTTTATTCCCTTAGTTGTTTATGCTTCCGCTTATTGATTCTTGCCTAGAGTTGTTGCCGAAATAATTTGTCTTGAAATTATTGGCTAGCTGTAGAGTGGTTTAGTAGCATTCCAGAGTAATGTGGGTCTTGGGGTGTTACAAACCAGGAGCACACAACAGCACTCTCTATAAACAACCTCTTTTACTGACAAAGCCCATCTGAAAATGAAGGATTCACATCGCAACCACAAAATGGAAACTTGACACCAAAGGGTCAAATTCAAAAGCAAAGATTCATCATGAAATCCCTTCCGCTTTCCAAGTAGGTAGTTTACAAATGAACACCACACAAGCCGAAAGAGAAACCACTTAAATACCCAAATCAAACACTTCCTTTATTCTTCCCGAACTGATAAGAACCGCAAATCAATCATAAAGTCAAACTTTAATTTCAAAGACATCCGTCATCAACACATAGTTCAAACATGAATCAAGAGAGCGTTTCACTACTCGAGAAACATTTTTTTCTCAATTTCCTTTTAGAATTAAAATTTCTCTTGAATTATGGAATTTCATTTTATCCATATCAAACTAACTTATTTCTCTTAAATTGACAACCTCAACGCCATGCTCAAACTGGATACATCATCTACAACTTTGTAGAGAGGCTCTCTTGACTCCGCAACATACTCTAACCAACTCTTGTACCGACGGAATTACCTTGACAGATGACTCCCAATACATCTCAAAATAAATCTCACACAAAATCACATCACCTCCATCATTTAAGAATAAACAACTCGGAATCCTCAGCACACACATTCATATACTTCATCAAAGGTTCTTTCAATGATCATCCCATTCTGCTACCTCTACACACAATCATTGGGCGACCAACATTCTAGCATAAAAATGCAAAACCCAATTTTTTTAACCTCTAAGACCCCTACAACAAACTTCTCATATAGAAGATAGGGAAAACCTCATATTAAATCCCTAAAATTATCACAATCCAATCATACCAGCGCAATAACATCAATATGGAAACATTTTCTCGACCCACTTATCTTTATAAAGAGTCTAACTTCCAGAAAGTTACTCATCGACGCCAAATCATACCGACGATAATCCATCAAGCTCGCTATCTCCATAATCGCTTAACGATTAGATTACTTCGCTAATCTTACTCTCATTACAACACACCATCATATTTCATCCGCACAACCGCAAGGTACACAATCGCGACGCCCTAATACATTGATCAAGATTTCCATACTTTGATAATTCTATGTTCCATTGAAATGAACAAAAGAACTTGGACCACGCCGCTATATATTCTACTAGTTGTAACAATGCAATCAGTTTAACCTTCAAAGACAATCTTCTAATGAGATAAACTTCTCTCAAAGAAGTATATTACGAAATTATTTCATCCTCCAATGCTCATCGAATAACTTCTAACCCAAAGTTTCACAACTACAATTATTAAACACATCAAAAGACTCGATGAAACGAATAGGTTGACTCTTTCTCAAAAGAAAGAGCGAAAGGAATCAATTTTCATCAACTAGGAAAATATGTGCCACCAGTAGTGATCATCGGTCCAAGGAAATAGTCACTTAGGCAAAGTACTAAAACATAAGGAAAGTCAACGATGAGGGCTCAAGCCCTACTAAAAGTGAATTCCAAACCACAAATGAGAAGAAGGTAATGCCCTTTGAAAATTGATAAACTCTTATGGAACAAGCTGCATAAGGTTTAAGCACACTCAAATAAACTACGAGTTGCGAAACGACTTAAATCTCAAATACTTATACTTCACTCCTTCCTTTAACAAGGAAAGTTATTTTCTATGATTACTACATCACTTTGCCAAACCTAAACAAGATAAGCTCTTAAAACCCAAATTACAGAACCACTTAAGAACCAATAAAATCTTTCATCATAACACTTTGCTCAAACAACCTCAATCACCACATAACGCAAGAGGTCCACGATCACAAACGCAAAACTCAAACACGTTCACTGAATCAAAATTACGAAAGACGATCAAATTACTTTATTTTCTAAAAGAATCATCATCACACACACAAGTCACAATCTCTAGCAGATAATCTTACTAACATTAAGAATGATACACTCTGAACACGAATTTTTTTATCATCGACTATTCCATTAGAAGGCCCCAAAGTTTCACTATATTGTTCCATACTACATTTTCATCCCATCTTCAAAATGAGAGTATACCAAAACCATATAACCTCACTACATCAACCTCTTAAGTTTAGAAGGGGTCTACTACACAATTGAAAAGGTCCTACCAACACCCTTTCATCAAAGGAATGCTTTTATCTGATAGTTCTACCATGATGTAAACATTGTTCATCCATTAAATCCCATCAATTTATCTCTTAGTGATGCTCATCACCAGACATTAATAGACATTATTTGCACATAGCAATTACTTATAATCACTAAGTATCCACAAAAAGGTTACTCCAAGATTAGTACCCACTAAGATAAAAATCTAACTCCTTTTGAACTTAACAATCCCAAAAGGTTAGATCAAACTATTGAGACACGTTAATCCAATTTACCAAAGAAGTTTACCAGATGTATCACTCTTAGTCATTGACTCAATTTCATCAACGTTCTACACCTCTTATTAACTCTATTGATTACAACTAGGTATAACCATACTCTTAATCACAGCTCCTCAAGAACTACTATAAGACACTTTCAAATTAATCACTTTCCTTTCAAGGATCTTTGTTAGGATCGATCATGCACACACTACTGATCTAACATGTTGACCCATATCATATCCATTAATTTTTTTGGTTATAACCTCTCACTTAACCAAGACAACACAACACTAAAAGGTTTAACATCTTCTTTTATAAAAGAAATCCATTAATCTTCAACACTCAAAATACCCAAGAGAGATACATTGAGTCAAAGCCCTCACGTACTAAAGGACTTGCAAAAGAAAGCTTTCATTAACCAAAAACATCATATGAATAAGTGGGTCAAGTTTTTTTCCCAATAAGAAAAACAAACTCCAACACGAAGGTCAAACTTAACCAAGTTTACCAGCCGCAAGAATAACCCATCGGTTGGGAAAGCAATGATTTCTTTACGGGACAAATTAAGCCAATAGAAGAATAAATTCAAAGCAACCCCTCAACCGGGATGAGCTAAAAGCCCAGGGAAAAACTCATCAATCACCACAAGATAAGAGTTGACCAAATCAAATTTCAAGGGAGAGAACAACTCTTCTAAAAATACTCGCTATCAACGCCTATACTACGATCTCCGGTGTGGACACTTCGCTATTCCTATACCACGAACGGTGGTGTAACCCGTATAGCCCAGATCACAACCACTACCTCCACCTCTCAACATGGGTTATCCCCACGCATAATAATCACAATCAATTAATCAGCAATAAAACTCAATTCATATCAAGAATCAACACTATGATAAAGCGGAAACATAAATGCAATGCTATGCCCATTCTCATCCTACTCGTGCTTAGTTTGTCAAAATTAATATTTCATGAACCACGGACCTATGACCGCTCTCGATACCAATCAGAACACCCCTGACTGACAAGGGCCTCAATGCTACTAAACTAACACTATAACCATTTTAACATTGATACAATTCTCTAAAATCCGACAGAACCTCCTTTGTTTAGTTACTAAACTTGAGATCCCAACTTTTAAATGTAACATAGTTAAATAATCCAACATCCAGCATAATCAAGAGACCACCAAAACTATGCTAATCAACACTATATCATCCATAGCATGCTAAACAACTACAAGCATAAATAAAAAGATATCCATTATCCTCTAATCAACTCTATTACAAGTTATTCCAAGCAGATGGAGTAATCATAAAGAATTCTTTAAGCAAGTTTCTCATCTACTAAATTATCATTCTATCAATTCAAATGTGTGTAGTTCGTGCCATTGTGCAACCACTCTAAGTCTTACTCCCTCCCATGCATGCCGATCTACAACTCCAAATTGGACATTCTTTATCAATCTCGAAAGCTTATAAAATTCTCTACAATAACCTAGTTGGCATGACATTCATATTTTACCTTTAACAAAAAGTGGCACACCGGTCAAAACTAATGATAGAAACTTACATACAATCTGGACAGCCACATTGAAATGTACATAACTTTTGTACCGTAACTCGGAATTAAGTGATCTTTACGCCCACTGAAAGCTAAGAACGAACCCCACATAACTCTAGGAGATGGGATCCTCTGATTCGGCTTCTAAGATCACGAAAACAGCCGCGCAAACTACTGGACAGAACGCGATCTATTAAACCGATGAAAATCGATCTACCAAACGACATCAACCACAACTACCACGCATCAACCAATGAAGAACACGCGACATTACCCTTGTAGAATCGCAGAAAGATAAAGAAATCTCCCCGTGAAGACAATCTCCTCTCCTTTCTTCACTTGATCGGCAGCAGAGAGCACCGACGGCGAGGAAGGGAGGCACCAACGGAGGGGGGCTGCTTGGGAGGGAGGGTGATGCATCAGAGCACTGCTGCTGATCAGAGCACTGGCATGCGCCACCGTAGCACGGGTTGGCATCTGTAGCGCTTTAGGGTTTTCCCCTCTTTTGGGCCTTGGTCTTTGTGGGCCAAAAGCCCATAGCCTGAGTTTTGAAGAAATTTGAAAAACCCTTTAACTATTTTTGTTTTCTCTCTAACACGTTTCGGAGTAATACACCCCCCCTCTAAACTTCTGTTAAATCCATTTCCTAATTGGTTCTTCTCCCTAAATTATTTCTTCTCACTTAAATAAATTTGGGGTATTACAGTCAACCTAGACCAAGCCCCAATTACGCAATTGCCAAGTTCTTCCGCCGCACAACCAATAGAGGAGGATGCACAAGAAGGAACCGACAGAATGTGTAAAGAGGAAGGTCCAGACCTCACCACCGACGGCACTAGGTCAACACAGCGGCATGGGTTCTCCAAAGACCTAAAATACTGAAGCCCAATCGGAGGAGAAGAAGAATGACACAAAAGAGGGGAACTCACTGTGATTCGGGTGTTGAAAGAAGAAGAACCAATGCGCCTTAAGAAGAGGAGGACAAGGACGAGAGGAGACCGAGCTGTCGCTCCAATGGCCGGTGAGTGACGCGCCCAAGTCGCTCGCTTCACACGCGCTGCTGCGAGCCACAACCCCCAAACACGAAAGCCTCACTCGGTTCGGGTTGGAGACAAAGTCTCCAACCTTATCCCTCCCCCTATCTCTATTGCAGGTGGGCCCCACAGTCACTTCTCTTTTCTTTTATATTTCTTCTTTCCTCTAATTGAGAAATTACCAAATAGTCTTCCAAAATACAACAGTTAGGATGGTCACCGTGGTCGTCGTCCTCCTTGAAAGGTGTTTGGAGCTGTTAGTTTGAGACCACTAGTCCCTAATACTGTGGCAGGTAGTCCAGTGCGCTGGTCTAGTGTTGCACAACCAAGCCAATCAGCCAATAAGTTCCTCCTTAGTAGTTCTGTCAGCTTCCTCCCCAACTTCGTGCTCTTCTCCTGTTGAATATATAAGCATTTTTTGAATTATTTTAATCCATAAATATACTAGATAAATCATGGAAAATTACTATAGCTATTTTCACAAAGCAGTAAAACATGAACACTATAGGCATACGAATTTCTAGAGGGACATAAACTAGCATACCTATCTCAATGTTCAAGTCAACAACAGATAATAAAACTAAGCAAACAACAAGTGTGAGATAGGCATACCCAGATCCAGCAGAAGGAGCGGCAGAAGTAGAAGCAGAAGTCTTGGTGAGGTCGTTGTTAGCCATAGCATAGAGGACGTCGTGGTAGTAGTTGTGCAGATGATGTAGATGTAGCGGAGAACTTTGTGGATGTTGTGGTAGTAGTCGCGCAGATGTAGACGTAGCAGAGAATCAGATGAAGTGAGCAGTCGCGCGAACGCTCCCCAAAAACCTTATTCATCCTCGCTCATGCAAGCCTTCAAGGACGAGGGTTCCGGAGGCCTGCTCTCCCGGTGTAGCCGTACACGCGCCTCACCGGGATGGAGATCGCCATAGACAGCAACAAAAACAAGTGATGTCCTGTAGTCTTTCGTGGAGAGTATTGGAGAATAGAGAAGAACCAGTGCTCTGTTCCAGATAATGGCAAAAACCTAGAGGCCAGAAATGGTCGCCATTACTCACTAGTAACCGTAGCCATTACTGCCAGCGGTTTGTGAAATAGTGCTTTGTTCTACTTAATGGCAAAAATGAAGAGACCAGAAACGGTCGCTATTACTCACTGGTAACTGAACCGTTACTGCCAGCCGTTTGTTAATGTCATTAACTGCGAGTCAGTGTGTTTCAATTTTCAAATAGATAAAGAAAAACGCGCACACACCCGACACGCATGCGTACGTGCGCACACGCACACGCACCCGCACGGCACGGCACGGCTCGACTCGGCGAGCGAGCGAGCGTGCGCGTGTATTGGCTCTATCCAATTCCACAAGGGGGCTGTCACGTTCCACCTTATAAATTGGTGTAATTCCCCTTCAACTCTCCATATGGGACTAAACAGTTTTAGCACGTGCACATGGACCTTTGGGATTTTGAATTAAAAATGGGTCCAGCCCGTATTAATTCCAACAATCCCCCACCAGATCCCAAGGGCACATGTCAAATGCCTTGATCCATAGTATTGTTTTGATATACCAGTGTTTTGATGGAGACCGGTTAAGGTTCAACATCCACCTAGAACAGAAGCTTCACTTATCCACAACTGCACAATAGACTAAGCCTTGAATTGACAGTTTTGTGTGAACAAGTTTTACTTAAGTCCTTAATCGATACTGTGTGTCAGCATCCCATGGGTTGGAGCATATGAGTCATACTCCTGGCCTATTCATGAGCTTCCTAGAGATTACCCTATCTCATAGACTGTGACTAACAGTCGGGCTCATATAGGTGTGTTCTTTCAAGACTGCTTTGTAGGACAACATCTTTGCTTAAACAAGCCACAAAACACATTAAGATAAAAATCAACCTGCCATACAGATTTAGGAGAGAATTGCATCTCCAATGGAGTGGGTCTAAAAAGGTACTCTCCTCCCAGTTAACCAAAAGCTTGTTTCACCAATCCTACTTCACGGGATCTCCGATCATATAGGATGGGTTACCACTATGGTATAACTCATGTGGGTCTCAAACCCATCTCTCTCGATGCATTGTCTATCACATTCCGTGATAAACCCTTTGTGAAGGGATCTGCCAGATTCTTAGCTGTTTGGATATAATCCAAAGCTATACTCCGGAGTTTCTCATTTTTCTGACAGATTTCAGTCTTCTCTTTACATGTCTTGATGCATTCATATTATCCTTAGAACTGTTCACTTTGACGATCACAGTTTGATTGTCACGATTTATCGTAATAGCGATGCATCGGTTTTCAACCACCGCAAATCCATCAAGAGCTCACGAAGCCATTCGGCTTCAACGATGGCGATATCTAATGCCGTGAGTTACGCTTCCATTGTTGACCTCGTTAAGATGGTCTGCTTGCAAGACTTCTATGAAACAGTGCCACCTCCAAGTGTGAAGACATATCCACTTGTGGCCTTAATCTCATCGGCATCAGATATCCAGTTTGAATCGCTATAACCCTCCAGTACCCTGGGGTACCCGGTATAGTGAATGTCATAGCTCATAGTACCCTTTAGATAGCTCATTACCCTCTCAAGAGCATGCCAATGATCATCTCCCGGATTGGAAACAAAATGGCTTAGTTTGGTCATAGCAAATGAGATGTCAGGCCTGGTACCGCTAGCTAAATACATGAGTGAACCAATTATCTGAGAATATGTCAATTGGTCTCTAGCTATTCTTCGATTCTTCCTAAGCAACATGCTAGAATCATGAAGTGTTGGAGAGAATTTGCAGTCGCTATAACCAAAACGACTCAAAACCTTTTCCACATAATGGGATTGCAACATGTAATCCCACCATCGTCACCTCTCAACAGCTTGATGTTCAAGATAACATCAACTACTCTGAGATCTTTCATCTCAAAATTCTGAGACAAGAAATTCTTGACCTCCTTAATCACATTAAGGTTGGTCCCAAAGATCAGTATGTCATCAACATACAGACATAGAAAGACTCCCTCGCCCCCACCATGGCGATAATACACATATCTGTCAGCTTCATTCACAATAAAGCCTGCAGGTGTTAAAGTTCTGTCGAACTTTTCATGCCACTGCTTAGGTGCTTGTTTAAGACCATACAAAGATTTCAACAACTTGCACACCTTTCCTTCTTGACCATCTACTACAAATTCATCTGGTTGTTCCATGTAAATTTCCTCGTCCAACTTTCCATTTAGGAAAGTGTGACGTAACGGGAGATTAATATCCCAGATCTTCTGTGCATAACTGAACTAGTCCCATGATCAGTGGCTAGCTCACACAGTAAACAAATGTGATAACACAACCATAAACGTTAAAAGTTATTAAATACAACGAGTTGATTACAAGATAGCCTTACAGGCAACATTAAATAAACACAGCGGAAGACAATGAAGAAGTAGTAGGGTCCAGCAATCTGCCACAGGCAATCGACTGGGGTAGCGGCCTAGTCGTCATGATCCACACCTGAAGCGAAGCTCTTCTCCTCTGAAATTTTGTTTGCATAAAGCAAGATGAGCACAACTTCCGTGCTCGCAAGTTACACCCGTCAAATAACAGAATGACATGCATACATGGATGTAACAAAGGATGGCTTACAGGGTTAATTTGCATAAATCAGCATTTGACATTAAATACCATACTATGTTCAAAAAGCTCAGATTTTTATCAAATCCAAAAATTGATCTTGAATTGATAACAATAGTGCAGGCACCAACCTAACACCAATATAAACACGGGCACCAACCCGGGGCTTCAACCCATAACTTTTCTCATGGACACCCATCCATGTCAATCTGTTTTACAAAAACATTTTTGAAATCGAAGTCTAACTTTGAGTGGCTTTGCCAGCATGTCCATGACCGTGGACACGGCTATTCGAATAGTTTGACACTCTGCAGAGGTTGTACAACTTTACCCACAAGACATGAATTCTCTAGTTGTTTGGCATCCGTCGATACCACCGCTCACTACCTTAGGTAAGCAGTCTAGAGTACGTGTCAAGGCCTTTACAATACGCCATCCCACCATAGTCCTCCCTCGCTAAGGTTTCACCCCCATTGGACTACCCGTCCGCAGGTTCGAGCCCCTCTTGCGCCAAGTGGGACTAACAAAGGTCATGAAAGACCACCCACCGCATCACAGGAACGACCATGATGGAACTTTGCAAATTAATCAGCCAGGTCCTGCCCATACAAGACATGTGGTAGTACGATGTGGCATAGCAAGATGCGGCTCGAAGACCGGTCCTTAACTGACCTGGGCAACTTTCCACAAACCCATGGGCCTTAATCTTAACCAGATTAAGCCTGTGCATAAACCTGCACCCACCAGACAACCAATTCACCCAAGTCCAAACCATCATTTTATTTCATTTTACAAAGTCATGTATAAAACTCCCATGACACACCAATGCCAAGGGTACAATTTAAACAATAGTCGATCTTTGGCTGAAACTCCCCAAAAGAAATATGTTTGGTCTATAAGCATGGCTAAGCACAATATTTAAATGATTCTAGTCCATACTATTGTATTAACTAGGTTTTTATCTAGGGTGACAATATGTTTGATTCGATAGCAAAGTTGGCCATACAAAGAATTTGGGCATAACTATAAGTTTAAAACAGGGATTTAAATTACTGAATATAAATAAGCATGCAGTAATAATTTGAAACAGAATTTAAATAATTTTAAATAATGGGTGCAAATATGATCAAGAATGTAACTTGCCTCGCTTGAGGTGAACAGATCAACTAATACTGAGGTGATGTTGTTTTCCTCAACAGGTCACCTAGTACTCACAAGCATTTTCTCCAGGTAGTCTATGTGTACAAGCACGATGATCACACAGTCAAAATCAATCCTCTTATGTGTTCTTCAACGGCGTCGAAATCTGACTTTCCGAAGTCGTCGAAATCTATACGCGAAAATAAGTCAAATTCAAACTAAATTCAAATAAGATTCAAATCAACTCCAAATTAAATAATTTTGGTTTAGATAGCTAGATCTTGAATTTAGATAAATTTAGAAATTTGAATGGGCTCAATCGGAGTTTGGATGCAAAAGATATGAGCTTTTGAAGTTTGAAATCACATGAAATGATGAATTAGGGTTTAAAGGAATTAGTGGTCAAATGAACTCAAAATTAAATAATTTTGGTTTGGTTAGCTAGATAATGATTTTATATAAATTTTGCAATTTGAAACACCCAATTTGGAGTTAGGAATCAAAAGATATGAATTTTACAAGTTTATAACCTAAATCTGGAATTAATAGAATTTCTTGATTTAATTTTCTAAAGGAAAAGCCTTTATTGCGCAATGATGACATCATCATGGAATTTTTGGCTGAAAGAAATAAAAGAAAAAGAAATTTGAACGTGTGACCCACTGTAATTGGCTCGGCTCACATGGACTGGGTCTACGGTGATTGGAGCTGAGAGGGGGTGGACCATGCCACGCGGTCACGCCACGTGGACGGAGGAAAGGAGGTGGCGCTGACGCGGCGGTGAGATGGCGTGGCGTGGCGGCCACATCGGCGCGAGGCCGGCGGCGGCTCGGGTGCCTAGGGCGCCGGCGGACGGTGGCCCGGCGAGGTCCGGCGAGGGCGGCAAAAGAGAGAGGAGAGTGCGGGGAGTCTATGGCTCACCTTGGTAGCGGCTAGGTGCAAGGAGATCGCCGGCGGCGAGGTGATTTGCGGCGGTGAAGTCGGCCTCATGGTGGCGATGGGGCTCCAGTGGTCTTTGGGCCGGGGAAAGGTGCGCACCGGGGAGGCCTGGGGACGGCAATGCCGATGGTGGCGGTGGCGGGGCGAGTGCGTCGACGGTGGCGGCGCTAGAGGCGGCGGAAGAAGCTTCGGCCGGCGAGCTTCGACGACGAAAATCGGCGGCTAGGGGCGGAGAGGGGCTAGGTGAGTTGCGGGAAGGAGATGAGGAGGGAGAGGGGCTCACCGTGCTCCATTTTATAGGCCAAGGGGTGCCCGGGAGGTGGAGATCATGCACGCGGGCTTGGCGGCGGCGGTTGGGGGCGCGCGGGCGAATCGGGGGAAACCGACGCGAGGGAAGGGGAAGAGGGTGGGGTCGTGGGCGGTTGAGCACGCCAGTTCGCGTGCGCACGTCGCGCGGGAGGAAGGGAGGCGAGATTCGTGGCGTTGACGAGTTCCTCGCGTGCGGCAATGGCGGAGCGTGCGGGTGTGGGAGGAAGAAGAAAGGGATGGGGAAGAAAGAGGCGTGGCCGTCGGATTCTGATCCGACGGTGTGGAGGTGGCGGAAGGTGTGGAGGATGGATGGCCGTCCGATTTAATCGGACGGTGGAGGAAGGGAGATGGGGAGAGAGGGTGGAGCGGAGCGGGCCGAGTGGGCCGGGGGCGTGGGAGAGAGAGATGGGCGGTAGAGATTTCGGCCCAAAAGATTTTCCAGATTTTAAATGATTTAGCAATTTAAATAATCAGTTAATTACTTTTGGCTTTTTAGAAATAGCAAATAAAATCCAAAAATTATGGAAAATTCACAGAAATTCCCTTATTTATTTTTGGACTTAATAAAATTATTTCCAACTCAAAGTTGGCTTTTAATTTTGCAAATTAATTTGTTTTGGCTTTAAACTATTTAAGAAAAAGCTTTTAAAAACTCAGAAAATTCCAGAAATTAAGTTAAATTTTATTTTTCAATTCAAATCCAATAAAACTTCAAGAACTTCAAATAAATTTTAAGTTTGACTTTTAAAATTTCAGAATTTCAAATAAAACAATGAAACTCTATCAAATTTCAGAAAATCCAACAAAATCATTATTTTATTTTATTTTATTTTTGGTAACATAACCTTGGGATGTTACAGAAAACCATCTTAACGTCCATCTGATGAACGAGAAGACCGTGTGAGGCAGCCAGAGATAGTAGTACTCGAATAATAGTCAATCTAACCACAGGTAAATAATTATCAAAGAAATCTTCGCCTTCCTTTTAGGTATAATTCTTGGCCACAAGCCGTGCCTTGTACTTCTCGATAGTACCATTAGGCCAAAGCTTCTTTTTGAACACCCACTTACATCCTACAGGTTTACAACCATAAGGACGCTCAGTGATCTCCCAAGTTCCATTAGAGATAATGAAATCCATTTCACTACGGACTGCTTCCTTCCAGTATTTCGCATCTGGAGAAGCATATGCTTCAGAAATGGTACTTGGAGTATCATCCATAAGGTACACAATGAAATCAGAACCAAAAGACTTTGAAGTCCTTTGTCTTTTACTCTTCCTTAGAGTTTCATTGTCTTCTTCCTCAGGAATTTGCTCAGGGGATTTCTCAAAATATTCCATTGGAATGGCAGGTTCAGAAGTTGTATTAGGCTCCTGACTCGATGAACTAGGCATATCTTTCATCGAAAAAATATCCTCAAAAAATGTAGCATCTCTGGACTCTATAATTGTACCGACATGCACGTCAGGTACTCCAGATTTCACCACTAGAAATCTATATCCAACACTATGGTGAGCATAACCTAGAAAGACACAATCTACGGTTTTTGGTCCAAGCTTACGCTTTTTGGGAATTATCACGTTGACTTTCGCCAAACAACCCCAAGTGCGCAAGTATGAAAGTGATAGTCTTTTCTTCCTCCATTTTTCAAATGGAGTTATCTCTTTATTCTTTGTGGGAACTCTGTTTAGGACATGACATGAAGTCAATATAGCCTCCCCCCACCATGCCTTGGAAAGACCCGCCGTGTCTAACATGGCGTTAACCAAATCGATTAAAGTGCGGTTCTTTCTTTCAAGAACCCCGTTTGATGGGTGAATAGGAGGCGTCCTCTCATGGATTATACCATGTTCCTCATGAGAATAAGTTGAACTCATTAGAAAAGTACTCGCCGCCACGATCAGACCTAACCCTTTTGATTTTCTTTTCAAGTTGGTTTTCAGCTTCTGCCTTATAGATTTTAAAGTAGTGAAAAGCTTCATCTTTAGTTTTCAAAAGATACACATATCAGAACCTAGTGGAGTCATCAATCAAAGTTATGAAATATCTCTTACCACCTTTTGTCAACACACCATTCATCTCACACAAATCTGAATGTACGAGTTCTAATATGAGGCTGCTTTGATTGAAGACAAACTTGACACTTAGAGCCTTTGGCAAGGGTAAATTTCGAGATTTTCGAGATCAAACTGGCTAACCGCGTCATGCAATTAAAATTTATGTGACAAAGTCGTGAATGCCAAATAGTAGTCTCATTACCACTGAAAACATGGTTCACAACATTATTACACAAATCTGAAAGAGATAGGCGGAACAAGCCTCCGCACACATAGCCTTTACTAACAAATTATTCACACTTGGACATTACAAATTTATTGGACTCAAATACCAGTCTAAAGCCATCTCTACACAGAAGAGATCCGCTCACGAGATTCTTATTGATAGATGGCACATGATGCATGTTCTTCAGTTGCACAATCTTCCCCGAAGTAAACTTCAGATCGACCGTGCCAACACCATGAACAGTGGCATGTGACCCGTTCCCCCTTAGAACGGCTAAATCCCGAGTGACCTGGTAAGAAGAGAACAATGAAATATCAGCACACACATGTATGTTAGCACCAGTGTCTATTCACCAATCGGTAGATTGACATATGGAAAGAACAGTAGGTAAATTACCATACCCTGATGTTCCCGTCTTAGTAGTACCAACAACAACATTAGCAGACTTGGAATTCTGCCCTTGCTGATTCTTCCCACCCTTACGTTGGCTGCAATCCTTAGCCCAATGACCAGGTTCGCCACACACAAAGCAAAGACCATCCTTTGTGTTCTTCTTCTTCTTCTTCTTGAAGCTAGTTGTTTATGCAGTCTTGTTCTTGCCTTTGAACTTTTGAGCTTGGCCATTCTTCTTCTGCACCACATTAGCACTAGAATATCCCTCATTACCTCTAATGTGTGTATCTTTTGCCCTCGCCTTCTCTTCAACATCAAGAGACCCAATGAGATTTTCAACAGAAAACTCTTGTCTCTTGTGTTTCAGGGAAGTAGCAAAATTCCTCCAAGAAGGAGGAAGCTTGGCAATAATGCCTCCCGCGATAAACTTGTCCGGTAACACACAGTTGAAGTGCTCAAGTTCTTTGGCTATGGATTATATCTCATGAGCCTACTCAACTACAGAACAGCCATCAACCATTCTATAGTCATGGTATTACTCCATGAGATACAATTCACTGTCTGCATCCGAAACCCCAAACTTGGCCTCGAATGCATCCCACATCTCTTTCCCAGTTTTAATCACCATGTATGCATCAACTAACTTCTCACCAAGAACGCTAATCACGACACCTTTAAAAAGGTTATCAACAGCATCGAACGCTTGCTCCTGTTCAAGAGTAAGTGTTCCTTCAGGCTTGCCACTTGCTACATGAAAAACGTTCATGGCAGTTAGCCAAAGCACCATCTTGGTGCGCCACCTCTTGTAATTCGCACCATCGAATTCTGAGGGTTTTAGTGCAGCAGCAAAGCCAGTTGACAAAAAATGCCTATTATAAGGTTTTTGGATTGTTGAATATATGAGTATTTTCGAATTATTTTAATCCAGAAATATACTAGATAAATCATGAAAAATTAATATAGCCATTTTCACAAAGCAGTAAAATATGAACACTATAGGCATACGAATTTCTAGAGGGACAGAAACTAGCATACCTATCTCAATGTTCAAGTCAACAACAGATAATAAAACTAAGCAAACAACAAGTGTGAGATAGGCATACCCAGATCCAGCAGAAGGAGCGGCAGAAGTAGATGCAGAAGTCTTGGTGAGGTCGTCGTTAGCCATAGCGTAGAGGACGTCGTGGTAGTAGTTGTGCAGTTGATGTAGATGTAGCGGAGAACTTCATGGATGTTGTGGTAGTAGTCGCGCAGATGTAGACGTAGCAGAGAATCAGATGAAGTGAGCAGTCGCGCGAACGCTCCCCAAAAACCTTATTCGTCCTCGCTCATGCAGCCTTCAAGGACGAGGGTTCCGGAGGCCTGCTCTCCCGGTGTAGCGGTACACGCGCCTCGCCGGGATGGAGATCGTCAGAGACAGCAACAAAAACAAGTGGTGTCCTGTAGTCTTTCGTGGAGAGTATTGGAGAATAGAGAAGAACCAGTGTTCTGTTCCAGATAATGGCAAAAACCTAGAGGCCAGAAACGGTCGCCATTACTCACTAGTAACCGCAGCCATTACTGCCAGTGGTTTGTGAAACAGTGCTCTGTTCTACTTAATGGCAAAAACGAAGAGGCCAGAAACGGTCGCCATTACTCACTGGTAACTGAACCGTTACTGCCAGCCGTTAGTCAGTGCGTTTCGATTTTCGAATAGATAAAGAAAGACGCGCACGCACCCGACACGCCTGCGTACGCACGCACACGCACCGCACCACTCGGCTCGGCTCGGCTCTTCGAGCGAGCGAGCGCGCGTGTATTGGCTCTCTCCAATTTCACAAGGGGGCTATCACGTTCTACCTTATAAATTGGTGTAATTCCCCTTCAACTCTCCATATGGGACTAAACAGTTTTAGCACGTGCACATAGACCTTTGGAATTTTGAATTAAAAATAGGCTCAACCCGTATTAATTTCAACATCTCCTACCTCCAATTCGTCTGCTCTTGCTCTTCTCCTACCTCCAATTCGTCTGACCGTCCAAGCTAGCTTACTCATCTTTTGGACATGAATAATGATTAATGGACAAACGTATAGGAGCATATGTACTACAGTACATTCCATCTTTCTTGCTTTTTTTTTTTTTTTGCCAAGAGTGGATGTGATGATGCTTGGTGTAGGCAGTTCCAAGTATTAAATAGTGGCACTGTTTTTAAGTGCCAAAAGTGATTTGATTTGTATAGATACGTGTGTGTATAAATAGTGACAGTCCTCGAATATTCTTGCACTGGCGATTTTGTTCCTTCAATTACTGATCGAGCTGTCGTCATGCAACGACACAATCAACACGGCACGATTCATGCATTTACCTACTACTTTCGCAATAGGGCCAATCGTTTGTTAAAGTTTAAGCTTGGCCTCGTCACAGAGAGACTCATACAACTGACCTTAATTAGTTAATTGCTTAGTTATTAGTATTTGGAAAAGAAAAGGATGTGTTCGTGCTAAGTATATTTTGAGTAGTTAATTTCCAAACTGGAGTAGTTGTTCTGTGTGCCCAGTATAAATATGAATTCTTTTTATTATTTAATTATTTTTTAAAAAGTTATTTTAAAGATAGCATCTTCTTGACTTTATTTTTAATTTTGTTCCTTTTGGTTACGCCATGACCCGTGGTGTAACTAAACTGTTTTGTCACGTTACCGACTACGGCGTGATCAAACTATACTGTCATGTCACTCCTCTTGACGTGATAAGACGTAACAAAAAAACAGACGTGTTCAAAGGGGTCGGTGGTGTAATAGCACAATTTGGTCACGCTACGGGTCATGACGTGACTAAAGGGGTCAGAATTAGAAATAAAGTTAGGAAGATGCTATCTTTAAAATAATTTAAAAAAGATTAGAAAAAGGCTCTATAAATATTTCTCTTTATAAACCGCATGTAAATTCCGTTAGATAAATTTGTAACTAAAATATGCGCCGGGCCCCTCTAAAAAAAATGGGTGCCTGACTGCCTGCCACATCTAAAAAACACAAGCGAGTGTTTTTTTTTTTTGCTGGAGCCTCTTAATTATTCCATAGTTATACATAGAGCCATCGCTTCAACAATATTAGTTGGTTAATTTAGCCGGTTTGCTATCAAGTAGATTTTTCCTCCAGTACTAAACCCTGATCTTATAGATAGATCTGCCAGTGAGTGATGCTGATCACTGGTGCTGGAGCGACTAGACGGTCCACACGAGTGGTTGCATTTCTAGATACAATTTATAAATTTGTTTTTTTTCTAAAAATTTGCAGCACGCAAGCAAACCGTTTCCAAATTGATAGGTTATTTTTCTGTAGCATTGTACTGTTGTTTCTTGCACTCAAAGGCGGACCGGGCGTCGGGTTGGATAAACTATAGCATGAAGCCTCCCATAAATATATCTTAAAAAATCATCAAACATTCAAGTGGATTACTGAGCGGATTTCATTGGATGCTTTGATCGCACCGTCGATTCCCTTTTGACGAATAGTTGTGCAGGGCATGTGCGCGTTAATCATGTCTTCACTGCTGGTTGTCAGGGCTGATTGCTTGCAATCTGCAGGATTCTCTGGGACAAATGCAATGCTCCAATGTAGTATCACCTGTATCAATCACTACCATAGAAGGTTACAAAATCACCTTCCAAAGACAGGAACTTGATTTTTTCTCTTGTGTCGGATCGTTCGTCAGGAACCAGCCTACCCGACTCTAATGACAGGAAGCACTGAAGCTTCGATGGATCTGTCGATTTGATTCGATGCATGCTTTGATGACACTATTAATCCCCTTCCGATAAATAGTTTGTAGCTGGGGCGTACGTGTCGATTTGATTGACAGCAGTGTACTGATGATGTACGAGATGGCATCGAATCCATGCACCTGTCGCGTGGGACTTCAGATATATAGCATGTAAATGTTGATATATATTCGAGTTACGATCCTCACCATGGTAGCTAACCTCGCTGGAGTTATGACTGGTTGGGTAAAAGAGAATACTGTAATGACACATCGGAAACACACTATTTTTGTTGAACCAAAATAACGACTAAAGGAGATGAACAAGAATCCACTCTTTTTATCTTAGGTATTCAAATTTCTTTTCACTCCAAAAGCTATGCAAAACTACAAAGATTAAGGTCTTAAGATCGCAATGGAAGACTTGAGCTGAAACTAAGATAATCAAACTTCACTGCCCTCAGCCGGTCTGACCGTTGGCCAGTTTGACCGCATAGGATGCCGGTCTGACCGCTCTCTCTACTGACATAAAATAAGCATGACAATGAATCTACAAAAATACCTAACTTTTGATCTAGAGATGCAAATAACTCGAGATTTCACACATAACTCAATAAGAAGATCAGAAACCTATTCCAATCAAACATCAAGACGATCATAGCCAAAGTTCTAGAATTTATTAATTGAGGACAAGAAGACACAAAACTGGGGGAAGACCTAAACTTGACCTAAATACTTGCTCATGGATGAAAGATGGTCAAGATAACATTGGATCAGATCTAACACGTCCTAGTAAGCTATATCACATCAAAAAAAACCAAGGCAAAATACCTAGAACACAAGAACCCCAAAATCACAAAAGAAAGCACAAGAACAAGAGAGAACTCATTGTTGCACGAATTGATTAGATTAATATTGAGGAATTGTAGGTTTACAGCTACTTCAGCATGGAGGACAAAAACTCAAACAAGAGTTTGAGCATCTTTTATCAAATTGATAAATTGGTAGGGACTGTTGTATTTTGAGGGCCTTTTGGTAATTTCTCAATTAGAGAAAAGAAGAAATAGAAAATAAAAGGAAAATAGAAGGTGGGACCCACCTCTCATTGAGATAGAAGAGAAGATAAGGTTGGAGACTCAGTCTCCAACCCTATCTGAGGTGTGCGACAAGGGGACTTCTCCCCTGTGCTGGCAGCGACGCGTGCGGAATGGGCGCTTTGTGCACTGGCCATTGGCAGCGGCAGCGCGGCCTCCTATCCTCCTCCTCTTCTTAAGGAAGCCTCCCCCTTCACCCGTTAAACAATGAGCTTCTTCCCCCCTTTAGTTATTCCTCTCTTCTGATTTGGTTTTAGTTTCGGATGGTGGGAGCTGTTGCACCACCGCGGTTGGTCACGGCGCCGTTGGCAGTGAGGTCCGCCTGTTCGTTTCTTGCGCTATCTCCCTATTGAGGTTGCAGCGAGGAAATTGGGGTGATGCGCCGTTGAGGATTGGACCCGGTCGGCTCTTGCTTGATTTGAGAGTGAGGACTTCGGATCAGTGATGATTACTTGCTCCTTGGGTGCATTCGGCCGGTGCATCTTTCAGTGGTTCTTGTGCGGCATCCTCGTGTATCTCAATTTCACGATTTGGTGTGTCCCGAATTGTGAATTGGTATTGTATCTCCGGCGACCTCGTCTGTTATTCGTGGCACAGCGGGGCAATTGGTTTTCTAAGTCAGCTCGGCGTGCCTTGTCCGATTTCGACTCGGTTGCTTTGAGTGCCATCCTCGCCATGAGTTTGCCATTTCTTATTTTTGCTTTACTATGCTTAGTGTGCCGTTCTAGTAGAAGTTTCAAATTATATTTGTTATACATTAGCACTGGGGGACTTTTCATTGTATGGTTTGTGGGCTCGGTATATGCTCAATGAAGAATTGATGTCAAATTGAGATTGAATACAACAATTGAATATAAATTGGTCTTGAGCTTGTAGACCACTTGCCGTTTTCTATTGTGTTATACAATTGTTTCATTCGGTTATTGCTAGTAGTCCACGTGATTCATTTCGTTAAATGCTTTAATTCACTGTGATTCATTCAGTTGCAATCTATTGTTCACTGTGATTCATTTTCAGTCACTGTTATATAATCTTGTTAATTGATATCTTGTGTAGTTGATTCAATTGCAAGCTGTCAGTGAACTATGAATTGAACATTTGCGTTAAGTGATTGATTAAGAAAAGCAAGATTTTATTTAAAAGCTTAAGGCCTATTTTATTTCAGAATCATTGTCATATTTAATTTGTGATTGATTTTTGACCTAAGTAGCGAGGAGGCCAAGGTCACATCTTGAGCAGCCCGACATCTAGGAGCAATGAACAAACAACTAAATTTGTGCATTATGCTGATTTTGTATATTTTCAATTTCTATATTTTGAGTATATTATTCTCTTTAATTGATGAGAAGATTACATATTTATTTGTCATTTCTGTTATTTATATACTGTTGAAAATACATTTTAATAATCATAATTAATGCTGAAATAATTTATAAATATTTACTAAAACCGCTAATTTTACAACACAAAACACTTTCTTACTGGAGAGCTTGAAGAAGACCTATAAATGCGTCAGCGTCCAGGATATCTCCATCAGAAGTACCAGGACTTTGCGTGTAAAACAAATAAGTCTAGCTTAATTTACACATGAAAAAATGAACTAACGGTTGACACGTGCCACGCAGTACGTACACCGGCTACTCGCAGTCCGTGCGTGCTATTGCCATATATCACACCTCTACTGCGGGAGCGGTATGTCGGCCAGGTCCTCCCGGTACGGCACGGGCTCGTCGTTCTCCTCGCAGGGCTCCCTCGCCTTCTCGTCGTCGTGGACCTGGCAAGAGTCGACGGCGAAGGTGACGACAGTGTCCTTCCTGAACGTCAGGTAGATCACGGCGACGAGGTAGATGAGCATAAGGGGAAAGACGGCGACGCCGATGAGCACGTTGGCGTACTTGGGCAGCGAGTTGTGCATGAGCCACCCGACGAAACTCGTGCTCAGGAAGTAAATGTTGATGCCGATGATCAGCAGGCCCAGAATCCATGAGAAGACGATGATCTGCAGATCACAATGCACACGGGCCAACGTTTACCAACACATCTACTCTACTGTACAAATATATACCACGAGCCCAGATCGATGTGTACATCCATCTGTCAGTAAGTGCTAGGAGATCTTAATGTTTCATCCATTTCCTGTACAGTAAAGGCTGTTTCAACTTTCCAGAATGTTTGTTGTTGCCATATGCTTGGCCTGACATATGTAACCGTTTGTTTGGTTCTTGGCCCTGTATATGGCTACATGCATGCATGGTTCGTATATCATTGATGCAAGAACATGCCATCTTGTGCAGGGCTAGCGCTAGCTCCTATATAGGTGTCCCAGCAGCATGCACAATTATTAAAGTGTATGAATGCACTGTATATATGCATTACCAAACAGTGCATGCATGTCCGTGTGGTCATGTATGAGGAGCTTGTTTGTGCTTACATAGACGGAGTTCTTGTGAGGTCCCATCTTGCTGCTGCTGCTGCTGAACTTGAGGAGAGGGATTAGTGCGAATGGCAGCTCAAAGGACAGTATCATCTGCAGGAAAAATGTAGCACATGTATTATATTTTCATTAAGGCTTTAACGGTTAACTTTCCCGTCTTTCCAGTGGCGAACAAGAACGGTGCAGCACAATTAAGCGAGTCTGCGTGCGTGGAATTGGACGCACTGATGCGATGACGATGAGACGGCCGGCGCCACGGGAGCCGCCGATGATGGAGACGATCAGGCTTGGCACGATGGCGATGCAGCGGGTCATCAGGTTCCTCAGCCACTTCTTCATCTTGATTTCCAAGAACCCCTAGTTCACATGAAAACAAGCATACATGTGGCCAGTTGCGACGTGAGATGCAAATAAAATGCATATTCGTAGAAGGATACAATCTTATATACATGCATGCACGGTTGGGCTAAAAGTAACACTAGAAATGTTAAATGTTTGTTCATGTGAAAGCTATATCGATACATTGATGCATGCGGCATATAAGATATACCTGCATGATGAACTGGCCAGAGTAGGTCCCGGTTATGGTGGAACTCTGCCCGGAGGCGAAGAGCGCCACGCCGTACACGATCGCACTTGACCCGCCTAGCACGTTCTGAAGCGCACACAAGAAGAAAGCAAATATAAACACAGCAACCAACCACGCATGTCGTGTTCGTATCTACGCATATAAGAGCATCTTTAGTGTATTGAACCGATGTCGATTCAAAGTTATATCACGTAAATATTATAGGAATTGAGCTTGTTTTTCTCCAATATATTGAACCGATTCTTACTAATAACTGGGATCTACGTTGCATTAAAAAATCACAAATAATAATATCCTCTCTCAACCGCACTCTCTCCTATGTAGTTATTTAATGCTCATATGAGTTATTTAATACTTTGAATCGACTCCTAAATAGAGTCCGGTTTCATGTATTTTTTTTGTGTTGAAATCGATCCTTCCAATGTATTAAATCAATTCAATACATTCTCTCTTCTCATTTGAACCGACTAAAACACAATATTACAATATTAAAGATGGTCTAATCAAACTTACCCGGAGGAGGAAGGACGAGGAATCCAAGGTGAGGTCGCCGCATTTCTCGGCGTCTTCTACAGAGAGGTTGCTCGAGTAGCAGACGGTCCCGGACACGGAGACGACCGCGATGTTGATGAGCAGCGCCACTAAGAGCGCGAAGCCGCTCTCGTAGAGGAAGAACCTGCAAGCGTCCTGATCAAAGGGGGAAACAAATATATCATATACTCCCTTTATCCACAAGTGTAAGTCGTTTTTTACTTTTCATGATAAGTTGCAGGACAAATCCAATGACACTATTTTTTTTAGTTAATTTATAAGTAACGTGCATTTGTGGACGAATCCAATGACATTATTTTAATGTAGTCAATTATGTATTTATTGTCAAAGTTTCAAAATCTGGACCACACCTATCAACGGCGACCTAGCGTATCGTGCATTTGTGGACGCGTAGAGCGTAGTTCATATATACTAGCGTTGTACTCCATTAAAAAAAAAACTGCGGTACTGTCATTCGAATTATATTGTTTCCCGAAGGGGCAAAACGCATAGGTAGTAGTTTACACTTTACACTACTATTTTTTTTAAGACTATGAAAAGACGCTACTGTTGAATTGTTTCCAAAACAATCAAGATTCGGTATGGTTAGCTACCTTGATTCCTCTTACGGACGGGGGTGTCTTCCTCGATAGCACCAAGGCAGAATGCAAGAAAAGATTGTGTCTGTAATTAAGAATAATGATATATCAGGAATATAATTTAATTTTCCCACACAAAAAAAAGAAATTTAATTTAATTTACCATGAGTTAATTAATTATGCATTTCATGCATAAAAAACATATTAGTAATTAATAGTAGTTCATTGGTGTTATATATGTGTTGCCAATCATGGAATCTTCAGCAACAACTGATTTTTAACTAGGAAATAATTATAAGAAAATTCTTATTATATGTTAAGTTGTTAGTGTTTTACTCCTACATAAATATCACTAGAACAGTCACTACCGTCAGGAAAATTATAATTTATGGCTGCCATGAAACATACGATTTCTGGTAGTTACTATCTACACACAAAAAATAAAAATGATAGCTACAAAAATAAATCAAATTGTAGTAGTTTTGTGGGTATTTGTAAAAGAATATTTTAAATATCGGAACATGTCGTTTCGCCACAGCTAAATTACAGCTTACGATTCCCACTACCATGATCCAGGTTATTCTTGACGGTCGAACACTATTCCATACATTTCCAATCTAATTATCTCTTAAAAATACATATGCTCTGCATAGTATCAAATAGTCCTTAAAAATCTTGTACACAATTGTTATTAGTCAAACTGCTCCTCTAATGATTAATTACATAGCTGCCAACTGCCTTTTTGAACTGATATTGTCCTTCTTTTTTGAAGTGAAACCGTATGACATGATCATATTGTGTATATAATAATACAGTGGACATATATGTAACTCATATATTTTACTATCTAATTAATCACGCCGCACGATCGATTCACTTGTTTTACTTTGTCAATGAATAATTGACTAGTTTGACATAGTTTTGGTTAGTCCATGAATTGACTGGCTGATTTTACTAAAACGTATTACATAAGCTCAATTTTTTTAATGTTGCATTTGCAACTGCATATTCGGAAAGAATACATGCGTGCATGCATGCTCGCTTACGGCATAACAAGAGCTCCAAGGAGGGCAATGGCGTCTCCTGTGGCGCTGGTCCCCTTGAGCTTGGGGATGAACAGCCCTTTGATCACCTCCACCGCCGGCGGATTCACAAAGCTGAGCTCCGCGAAGAAACACGCCGCCATGACGAACACCAGCATCGAGATCAAAAGCTCCAACTTCCGAACCTAATAATTTGCAGAAGCTACGTGTTCATTAGCAAGCTGCTATGCGTAGAAAGTGTTTGGTAAAAGTCAATTCGTTACCCCGTATCTCTGCAGCCCGATTAGCAGGAGCGTGCTTGAGCCGGTGATGAGAACCCCGACCCACACGGGGATGTGGAACAAGATGTTGAAAGCGAATGCCGTCCCTATAACTGCAAAAATAAATACTACATCTGTAAGAAACAAACAATCTATGTGACAAACAAAAATGATATATTATATTTTTTTTCTACCTGCTTTTCCTGCCACTGGTGCTAGTTAATTCAAATGATAATAAGACAATTTAATTAGCACGATAGCGAATTATATTATTATATACTAATGAGCATCAATATTCCTAAGATCTTAAGATCTTAATTATATGTTGATATGACAAGAAGAACAATTAATTTGCCATAGGTGATTGTGCATTAAGATTTTGGAGATTATACTTTTTGTCTGAAATATGCAAAGTCAAATGTGACAGTTAAATGTATTTTTCTATGGATCGTTGTATTTTTCTAACCTTCTGGTATATCTGCAGCAATAACGGCTACCTCTGCCAGTAGCCATAGGCAAATCCTGACATACTTTGGGTACTCATTCTTGCATATCTCAGCAAGATGCCTCCCTGAATCAGAATCGATCGATCTGTCAATATTTGCCATTAACACAAAAAATTCCAACTAAATTTATTTCTCAGTTGGTACATAAAATATATGTGATTTAAGACAATATGATTAATTAATTAGAGACGCTATTAGCATTAACCGCTTTATTACCTGTAACGACTCCAAGATTAGCTGCTAGTGACTGTATGATCAGTGCGAAGATGAGTCCAATTAAAATCACCCAGAGAAGCTAACAGCACATAAACACAAAGTTAGTTTTCATTTTTATTTCTTGATGCAATGGAAAGAGTTAAATAAAGTTGTAGAGAAGCATAAAAGAAAGTAAAATGTTAGGAAAAAAACTGGAAAGGAAAATAAATGGATATACCTCATATCTGTGGTTGGCGCCTGCTTGTAGATCCGTTTCCACTGTTGCAATTCGCCAACCATAACCATGAGAACCATATATTAGCGTGTGTGTGTGTGTGATAGAGAGAGATACTTACAGTTGCCGGGATCCAAGTAGGCCAATGAAACCAAAAACCCTGGTCCAACATGGGCTAGGAACTTTTTCCATGCAGACTCCTGCATTACAAAACCAGAGAGAGAGAGAGCATCAACTTATAAATATAGAACAAAAGGACCAAAAGGTACTCTAAATTGAGATCTAGCTTCCATTAGAGTAATACTGACTGATAGACAACCACAGGTAATATTGACCTTAGTGAGGTGACCATTTCCTTCAAGCTTCTTTGCATCGTCTTGCGCTGCATTCTCTCTCCAGCTCCTCGCTCGCCTGCTTCCCGGCACCTCTGTCTCTATCTCCATGCCTCCTCCCTCTATCGGTGTCATCAACTTGCTCCTTGGTAGGTTTTGAGAAGATGTCGTGGTGACTTCTCTAGGCACACCCTAGCTTGTCATACTTATATACACACCATGCCAGCACCCAGCATATATGGACGATATAGCCGGCCCACTTTTGTATATACTCCTATGTAGTAACCCTTTCTACTAAATTATTTAATCAAGGTCACCGTCACTAAATTTATGAGTATCTGGTGGAGTCTCATCTTGTTTACATGTTGACCTAAACTATGTATGCCTGCCTTGCTCTCTTCCATTAATTAGAGAAGAGTACTAGACGCTGCAGGCATGCAGGGTTGGACACTAGGGCTAGGACACGCTCGGAACGATTCGATTGAACTGTCGAAACAATTAGATTCTATGCTCGGGACAATTCAATTGAATCATCGAAACAATTAGATTCCACTCTCGGAACAATTCGATGCCATGCTCGGAACAATTCAATTGATGAGAACTCAGAACGGTGGAAACATGTTAGTGTTCTATTCTTTATAACAAACAAGTCTTAAGTTTCAATTTGTATCATGCCATCTTAGTTATATTCCGTTACAACACAAGGGCAGTCGGCTAGTTCAATTTGAATTTGCATACAACTCATTCTCTAAATAGGTTTTTGATTATCCAAAATTCATTTGAACTCATGGAAAATCCAATGAATCATGGAAAAGTCAATTAAAGACCCGTGATTTGAAAAATACACAAAAAATTGAGGTTCTAAAAAGTAGTGAATTTTGGGACGTTACCGATCCAAATTCATGTCTGTATCTAGGTTATTGATGAACCTGGCCCAACCATATACTACTACAGAAAATCTCATCCCAGACGGTTCGGAACCGCCATCACAGACGGTTTTCTAACCGTCTGTATTTGTATGTCTGTGATAACAGACGTATCACAGATGGCTCAAAAGCCGTCTGTGATATGTCCACTATCACAGACGGTTCTATTTACAATTCATTTGGGATATTACATATATCACAGACAGTTCTATTTACCAACCGTCTGGGATATGCCTGATAATACAGACGGTTAGTAAATAGAACTGTCTGTGTTATCAGGCATATCCTAGACGGTTGGTAAATAGAACCGTCGGCTATCCCAGACGGTTCTATTTACCAACCGTCTGGGATATCCTACATATCACAGACGGTTCTATACGGTATATCGCAGATGGTTAGTTAATAGAACTGTCTGTGATATACGTAATATCCCTAACGGTTAGTAAATATAACCGTCTGTAATATGACTTATACGTCATATCACAGACGGTTAGCAAATAGAACCGTCTGTGATAGTTCTGTACACATAACTAAATTTTTTTGCTTTTCGGCTAGCCTCAGAAATTGCTAGCCATGCTCTCTGAAAACAAGCGCATGAAAATATACATCACAGATGAATCAATCGTTAACAACTTACAATTATACATCACAGATGAATCAAAGTGGTCATTTACAATATGTATCAAGTAACGTTGCTAGAGTTACAATTGAATTACAACTACTCAAAGTGAAGGTCGTTCAGGTGTCGACGAAGTAGTGAAACTCTCCGTCGGTGTAAATGATCTCCATCTTGATGAAGCCGCAGAGCCTCCCTCGAACCTCCGAGATCTCTCTCATAACGAGTGCATCTAAATACATGTTCAAACCCTATCGCTAGCAAGAGTAAAGTAGTAAGCATATATATTTAAATTTATAATTAGAAAATAATTACTGTGAGATTGACCAACCTCGGGATCCTTCAACTTAGCACTCATGAGTTGCTGCATATGATGGCAAACGTAGAATGCACAATCTTTTTGTTTTTGCTGGCGGCACTGCAAAAATAGAATTACATATATAGGTATAGTCAGTTTAAGACGCATTATTACGAAGTATGATATAGGATTATTGTGTTGTAGCGCGTACCAGAAATCGCGTCCTGTGTTGCAGTGTGGCGCTCGATCCCCTGTACACCCCTCCCTCGGCAATATAGGCGATGAACGACCTACATGTTTCCAAAAAGTTAACCTCGGCCATTTCAAACGAAGGAATACTACAATAGAGTTATGTATGAAGGAAATGAGCATACCTGTCGAGTATTTCTTACACAAGGGTGAAGTCGTGGGTTACCTTGAGTAGGGAATCAAGGTATATTACCTTGTTCCTTCTTGATTTAATGACTAAAAGGATGCAGTGGTTCCTACTCATGTATCTCGCTATAGTCATTAAACCTAAGTTCGTGCTGCGTATAAAGTATAAATGAAATTTGTATAGCAAGTAGTGAAGCACTTACTTCTGGTTGTAGGGCACCATTATGTAGTCCTTGTCGTCCTAAGCAAGCAATGTTGTCGTTATGTATTTCACGACGTAGGATGCGTCTGCCAAGATGGTTTGCTCAGAGACCACGTGTGGGTCGAGGAAACCCATCGGTTCTTTCAATTGCCAGACATTTTTTATCATGTATCTATACATAAGCAATGAGTCGTTATATTAATTGGTATTACGTGAATGTAGAACTTGATTGTACACACTTACAGTGTCCAACATCGTAGAAGTGAGGTATCGAGGGCTTTGAGGTTGAATAGGTCGAATAAGTCATCAAAGCACACGACGAAGAGGGGCGGCTCATGGAGGAAATGCTCCTTCGTGTATCTGACGGTGATTCCATCAACGCACCCTTTCTCTTTGGTCTTCTGCATGTACTAAGCATGCAAACCCTGACAACTTAATCCAGCGTAGGCTAATACTATGGTGGTCACCAATGGACTTTCGAAGGAGTATTTCTTAGGGTTGGGAGGCGGAGGTGCCTTAATATTCTTCGATTTTGATTTGTCCTAAACGACTTGGCCGCTATGCGTCTTCCTGTGAGATGACTCGGGAAGCGATACAGCGACACGCTTTTCTTATTCCTTCGATGTCTTCTCCACACGAACCGATGAGGCAGGCTTCTAAAGCGAAGGTTGGGGTGGAGTCATCGAGGGTCCTTTTGGAGAGGCATGGTCGTGTCGAGATGGTTGAGGCAGAGTCATCGAGGGTTCTGTTGGAGAGGCCTTCTGAATCGAAGGTTGAGGCGGCACTGCAGGGTCCAGGGCGATGTCCTTCTTGGGCCACTGGATAAAAATGTACTCGGCATCCCCTAGTGTTCTGATGTCTTCGTTCGGGCAAATCTCCAGCGGGACAGCCCTAAAATTGTCATGTACCATGTCCACCTAGACCTTAGCGTAACCCTGCGCCACCTGGGCACCGTGCTGCACTGTCCCTTCCTAGCATGGATACGCCACCCCGCGCCCAGCCTCAATAGACATGGGCCCAACCATCCTCACTTAGAGCGTGCAGGGCGTCAGCTCCTACAAAATGATACGCAATTAGCTAAGGCGTCCTATAGATCTATCTTTGGAGCATTCCAGAGATGTATATTACCTTGATGTCGTCGATAGGTAATTGGACGTCATGTTCAAAATTTGGCATGAACGCGACGCTACTCTTATGTTGAGGAGGACTGGCTCCTAAAATAACGGGGGCGGCTTGTAACTGGTTGAGGAGTAGGAGTTGATTCACTTGGTCCTCCAATCTTACTATCTTTCCTTAAAATTTTACAGTAAGCACCTGTTCCAACACTGTGTCGTACTCGGCCTTGGATCTCTTTCTACTCCTATACGTGCAGTAGTCGTCTACAAATCCATCCCTCCAAGTTACGTAAACCCCTTTGCCTCGCGTGCGACCCGGGTGCTTCTTGTTTCCCAGGGTCGTAGATAGTATATCCTTCTCCCTATTTGCTTGGAAGGAGCCTTCGGAACATGCGGGAAGTCAATTCATGTTGCAAGAGGTCATCATGTTATTATAGACACTATGAAGTTATAGACTTATTAACAACTAGGTAGTTCGACATATTTACCACACGTTGGGCCACATCCTGATCTGCCGAGTTTGTGAAAGAGAATCCACCCGAAGACGTGGCTGATGCCCTCACTCTTAACCAGGGTTGAGCGCGCTCGTCTGTGATCTCAGCAAATGGCCTTGTTCCATTCTCGTCCTCCGTCACCCATTGCGTAGTTTTAATCGTGTACCCAGCTGTGCCGAGTCTGTGGGGGTGAGTGTTTCTTGTCTGGAGAGCCTTGTGCGCCGCACTTTGCTCCTAAAATTCGGCTGTCGTCTTCATTTGCACAAAGGCGTCCCATATATCCCGTGACAAAAATTTATACTGCGTGAAGGGCGTCTAACCCGTTTTCACGTACTTCGTGACAAGCGTGCTCTTGAAGGTCCTCCATGCCTTTCCCATCATGAGCAATGCCTGCGGTTGCACGCGTGCTTGGTCTGCTTCTGGGAAAGTGAACAATTCTGAAATTTTTGTCCACAGCTCGTGTAACATTCCACTTTTCTGAGCTTGAAAACCTTTTAAATAGTTAGTAGGGAGAAAAGTCACTATTTGGATTTATTTGAATTTAATTCAAAAGCTTAATATTGGACTTTAGAATCAAAAACATTTAATGTGAATAATCCCAACATGAACAATAGCCAAAACTATTTTATTTGGGTTCTATGTGCTCAGATATATTTTCTAGATTTTTCTAGAATTTTTCTGAGTTCATTTGCTATTTTCCATTGCTTATCTGAATTTCCGGTATTTTCTAAAATAGAAAAGCTAATTAAAATCTCAGAAAAGCTCTTGGGGCCAAAACCCAGCCCAAACCCTCCTCTGGCCCAGCTCTATTCAGCCCACACCTACGCGTGAGCCCGCCTCCCTCTGACAGGTGGTCCCCGCGTGTCAGCCTCCCTTCCCCTCTCCTCGTGCGAGCGTGTTAAACCTCAACCGTCCGATCCTCTTTGAACGGTCCGATGGAGTTTAGCTGTTCGAGCGACCCGAAGTCATCAACGTTTTGAGCCGTTCGATCAAGATTGAACGGCCAGATGTGGCTAAGGCGTTGGAGGTCCGAACGTTCCTTTCTATTGTACCCTCTGATATGGATTTGACGGCCAGATCTTGTTGGAGCCCATTTGCACACGCGCCTCCGTGCCGCTGATGTGTGGCCCCACATGTCAGGTCGCCGTCCTCCTCACGCCCGGCTTCATCCCCGTGCGCGTGTCCACCGCTGCCGCCATGGTTTGGAGCTCGAGCTTTGTACGACAACGCCATTTTTCTATCTAAACCCCTTCTAGAAAACGTGCCAAATCCTATCTCTAACCTCTCCGCACCCGTTTTTGTTAAAATCTTGTCTCGAATCATATCCGATCCCCGTATTTCTGAAATTTGTTTCGTGTTCTTCTCGGACTCGATTTGGGGATTCCTTATCCCGTGCCGCCCCGGCCCTATAAATAGGCCCCTGAGGTTCGCCTTGTCCTCCGTAACCCAAAGCCGCCGCCCACGTCGCCCCGAGAGCCCTAGCGCCGCCGCAATCGGAGTTTTAGGGTTTTTCGCCGCTGGTCTTTTTCTCCGTTTTGCGCCGTCGTCGATGTCGCCCTGCCCTCGTGGTCTGCACTGCCGAGTTCACCGTCGTCCGGGCTACTTCTAGGAGCTTTCGCCGTCGCTGGAACCTCACCAAAACCCCCGTCCGACAAAACCCGAGCCACTCCGCCGCTCCGAGCTCGCCGCCAGCCCCCACCGTCTACCCCAAGCACCCGGAGTTGCACCCTGAGGTTCGCAATAACCTTAGCTACACGCCGGTACCACTCACCGCCAGTGGATCGCCGCCGTTCGCTGTTGTCATCGGTTCCCGAGCGCCGTCGCCCGTCGATCTGACGTGTCACACCACGTGGCTCGCCACCTCAGTGTGTGTGCATGCATCTCATCCTAGGTGGCGCCGCGTCATCGCCGCGTGGGCACGAGCGTGCCACCCGAGCTGGTCCCAGACTCAATAGGCTCGGTGGACTTAGTCTACCGTGAGCCATCTCACTGACATGTGGGTCCCATATGTCAGTAATTTATTTTTATTTCTTTTGTTCCCAAAATTCTGTGTTGGCGTCATGCTTACGCAATAATCCGATTTTCCTGTTAAGAAATTATTCGGAAATTCCAGTAAATCCAAAATTAGGGTTTCTTTTAGATTTAAACTTCCAGAGCCCATAACTTTTACATCCGAACTCCGATTAAACCCATTCAAATTCCAAAATCTATCTAAATTCGAGCTCAATTTATCTGATATTTTTATTTAATTTTTGGAATTTGTTTTACCTCTGTTATTTATTTGTTATTTTTATTTATTTCGTTTGCGAGTAGACGTCGATACGTCTGGGAGTTTTGGAGAAGAAGGAGCACCTCAAGATCAAGACCAATACCTAGACCTTTTCCAAGGCAAGTCATACCTTTGATCATCTTGAACCCAGTTTTCAAATTGCTTTGATTCAAAGTATTGCATTCTACTTTAATTATGTATTTAAATGCTTTTGGGCATAGCTATTATCCAATTTGTTATTACCACCTTGGCTTGTATGTCATAATACCTTGTCACCCTAGATTGGTTATTAGTTGGTAATATTATAGCACCAACGTGGGTTGGTTAGATGCGAGTACAATTGCTTAGCCATGCTACGAGTCTCACATCTCATTGAAGTTGCGAGTATTAAACCTGACTAAGTGACTATGGAACTATGTGATAAAACTGTGTGTACTGTGTGCTATTACTTTGTGTACGGCATATGTTGCACTAAAACCAACTGGGTGGTAAAGGTTTTGGACCGAGGCAAGTGGTGGATACTGTGTGATATAGTGGACTATGTGAATGGGAATGATAATTTTTGTGACTTAGTTAGAAAATGGAAGTCTTGCCTTGGTCAATTAAGGACTTAACTTTGTGCGCCATTGAACTGAGCTTTACTGTGCGACCACATGCCTGATGGGACGGGCCTAACATAGTAGGTTATGGATTCTCGGCATTGATGTTCAGGTGGATAGGTTAGGCTGTGTGACAGGGTGGAGGTGTGACTACCTGGTAGTTGCATCGCGGGACGGTTCGCCGCATCCCTGTCCAGCGGTGTGTGTCGGACTAGCATTCTTTGTGAGCTGGTCTGGCGGGAAAGCACATTGGGAATGTCAATGTTTGAGATGAAGTTTCTAAACTGTTTTGTTACGATTGGTGCTAGCTACACTAGTTGTATCTTATGGGTAAAGTGTACAAACTCTGCAAAGTGTTAAATCAATCTATTCGGATAGCTACGTTTGCGGTCATAGACATGCTCGGGGATTTCACACGAGGGGTAGTTTTCATAAAATGTTTGGGATGGGAGCTGTGTGATTTAAGTCATATGGCTATGTGAAATAACCTGCTTAGCTTTGTGTCTTTGTGAAAACAACTGTTAAATTAATATTGTCTATTTGTTTTGAATTATGCTTTCAATCTATTATTATTCCATTGCAAATATTGCCTTTATGCAAAAGAACCACAGAAGCCTTTTCTTTTAGAATAAGCCTGCATCTATAAATTGTATTCTATGATATGATTTGCGAGTACGGTTGTGTACTCACGCTTGTTGTAAAACTTGCGCCCAAACCAACAGAAGAAGAAGAGTCTACGCCTGCTTTCGAGGAGGAGTTCGTCGAAGGTTGCTGATCGTTAAGGTCTGGATCCCAGTTGGTTGCCTGTGGTGAATTGATGGGATCTACGCTGAAGTTATTTCTGTTCCGCTGCTATTTTATTCTCTGTTAGCCCTGCGTGGCTCAATAAGTGTAAACTCGACCATAAGGTCAAAACCCTTATTTGTTATTCAAACTAATCGTTTACTTTATTTATCGATTGTGTGGATTGATAATCACCTATGTTGACACTGTGTGCAGTAGCGTGATTCTGGACTAGTGCATTATACACAGAGGGTCCAGAATCGTAATTTTGGGTCCCGACAGCTCGCCTCTCCGATCTTTAGACAGAGTGTCCCAGCTTAGTGTGGTGATGGAGACCTGTTCCATTCTAAGTATCCTGCAGATGGTGCGGAATCTCGCCACTACTTTCGGGGGACTCACAGGGATCCCAATGTCATTGACCTCCGTGATGGTCATTCGGCCCGCAAGAATTTTTTATTTTTCTCTGCCATCTCGTGTACGTATCACTTTCCTTAGAGATCCAGACGCATTCGGTGATATCGATGACGGCGGCGAAGACGGTACGGATGCCATCTCGCTTACTTGCTATCTATACCTATGAAGTTTCACCAAGTCATTTAAGAAGAATAAAATGCTCATCATATACCACATGTAAATTAAAGATTTCGGCCTAAATGACCAAATTATAATCAATCGAACTGTTGTAAGAAATGCAATTTTAGCAAATAATCAAAATTAATTCCAGCATAATCATAAGACATTAAAGCATTAATCCACCAGCATTTAAATCACCAAATGAACATATGTAAATGTAAATCCTCCAAGCTCTCAAACTGAAACTTCTAAGTTTGTCAACTTACAGAACGTCAAAGCAATAACAACTCAACCAATCAAATCTCCTGAAGATGCAAAGCAATCAAATCTCTTGATTATGGTATAGCTGAATCAAATAGAAATAAAAGACAGCGGTAAGCAACACATATAGAGCTCAAATCTGAATATGCTATCACACCAATTTCAGTTTATGACAATTATTATCACAGAGAAGTTTCAACAGATCCCTCAAAAGTCACTTTGCAATATATCTCCTAGTAGTAACAAATCAATTTCAGAATTGAACTAGTACAGCATATATATACTCAAAGTGATACACAATAAATGAATACAGAGATACTCACGAGACGATGGTACTCCAAACCACTGAGAGAATAAACAAACCAGGCACGTCACAAGGACGCTGTCCCAAATAACCTAGCGGAGTGGCTCCGACATGGAGAAGGAGGCCTAGCAGTGTGGCTCCGATGTGGAGGAGGCCAAGTCGTCGGCAGCGCGAGGGAGGACCAGAGGAGGCGTTGGAGCCGGTGGTGCGAGGACCGGAGGAGGCACTGGAGTCGGCGGCGCGAGGGAGGACCGAAGGAGGCATTGGATCCAACGGCGCGAGGACCAGAGGAGGCACTGGAGTCGGCGGCGCGAGGGAGGACCAGAGGAGGTGCTGGAGTCGGCGGCACGAGGGAGGATCGGAGGAGGCACTGGAGTCAGCGACGTCGAGGGCGGGGGCACTCGGGTGGAGAGGTGAACGGCCGAGAGTAAGGGCGAGTGACGAGTAAGGGCGCAAAACCTAGCGGTTCCCGCCTAATAAAGGCATATCACAAACGGTTCTATAATGGAACCGTCTGTGATATGCACATATCGCAGGCGGTTCTATAATGGAACCATCTTTGATATGGTCATACAAGAGCACATTCAGAGAAATCCATAATTTGGCATATTAGGTTGAAAAGTCCATGTGCATAATATTACCATTCCACATTACAATGAAGTCCACATTGATAGCAAAATCAGAGATGACAAATCCATAATTTGGCATATTAGGACATGAGACAAATAGGTTGTATATGTGCATAATATTACCATTCCACATTACAATGAAGTCCACATTGATACCAAAATTAGAGATGACAAGTCCATATATAACACATTAACACATGGCAATTCCACATTGACATGTCTCTTGTTATGGAAAAAATTACAATAAAATAAATTTTTATTTAAAATATAGGCCTTATGATGATTGACGCTCATATAGCTAGCTTCCTCATTGGGTTCTTCCTCGAGCCTTATGTCGTCTCCGAAAGGAGGCAACTCGTCGAATTGATTGTACTCTTCCTCATCCACGATATTCTCAACTCCGATAATCCTTCTTTTTTCCATGAAGAACTACGTGGTGGTTCTTATTTGTCTGGTCCGTTACATAAAAAACTTGAACAACTTGCTTAGTGAGTACGAATGGTTCGTCCTTGTATCTGACACGTTTGAGGTCCACAGTAGTGATGTCGTACTTGTCGACCTTCACACCCTGTGGAAGTTTAACCCAATGACATCGAAACAGGGGGATCTTGAAAAGTACGTAGTCGAGTGTGAGGACCCCAATTTATTTGGCTTGTAATGCTTAACCAACCACCTGGTCCTAGCATCACAAATCAAATAAACTGATCTCGAGATATGTATACTTCCAGTAAAATATACACACCTCGTTACAAAATTAGACATCAACTCCATTCCAAACATAGAGTCCAAACACCACACTACCAAACGGAAGATAAACAAATAGTAGAGTTATTACGACAAAGGCCGACTGTGCCACAAGATACAAATAGACAAGAACGACAATGAAGAAAAAGTGCCATAAGATGGCTATAAACAAAGCCAATCGTGCCTCCAACCCACAAGGCATCTCGACCAGGACCGCCAAGTCTAGTCGCCCACTAAACGGCAACACTGACTCACGTAAGTGAGGCCCTTGGGGCTCACCTTCTTCCTCTGCAACAAAACATTAAGCAAAGCACCGAGTACAAAGATTGTCTTTGTACCCGCAAGATCGACGTGTGAACTAGCGGACACATTAATATGCTACATGCAGGCTTGTTTGGTGGAGGCCATATGTTTCATTTGCATAAAGCCAATTTTCATTCGCAATAATATAATACGCTTAGAAGGCAAGTTTGCAATTCGTTTTTAATGCTGAAATAATAAGAAGGATATTAATAACAAGAGAGTAAAGGTAACCAACCTAGAAGTGACTATCCCAATAGTCACCATTAACAATAGCACGAATCCCGATTCGCACCACCCATCAAGTTTTAATTTAAATTGTTGTAGTCTAGTTCTTACGGGCGATCCGAGCGTGTCCATAACCTAGGACGAGGCTATTCGAATAGTTTTAACCTCGCAGGGTGTACCAATGTACCACACTTCATCGCCTTTAAGCCAAGCACACTTCCAAGGTATGCGCGCGGCTAAGTCCTACGCAGACTTTTTCCAATATTGTGTATTAACTACGAGCCGCTCGTATGGATAGAAATCCATACGCTTACATGGTAAAGCCGAAAGACAACTACCCACTCGTGATAAAGCTCTTCTGACAACTACCATGCTCCCACCTCCATCCCTCCCGCGACCTCCTCGCGACCGGAGCCAATACACGCCAAAGTACTAGGTCAAGAGAGGTCCCATATACTCTAGTGTGGTTAGCACGCAAAATGCTCAAGACGGTGGCGCAAGTAACTCGGTCCTTAATCGACTGGGCACCTTTCAAATCACACCCAACAGATCACACCACTTACCATTGTGCCCAAGTCTAAATCATTTTTGTTTTCATTTTTAATTTTGCAATTAAACATAGAAGAAATGCTGAAACATAAAGTTATAGAAAATTTTGTGTGATCAAGGTTACCACTAAAGTCGATAACGCCCAGATTCTACCGATGGCTAAGCATGTCTAAGCAAATTGACCCGAATCTACTAAGTGACAAGAGATCATCCGTGATTTCTAATCACAAAGAAATAACCTAGGCTCGTAGTAGAGGAATATCATTTGCCTACAGATTATGCATCTAAAGGATTATCTAACCAATTTAACACAAATTAAGCGATGCATACATACAGCTGAAACAAAATATTAGACTTTAAAATACTGGGATTAACATGATCAAACCGCTTGCTCGGCATTGCTGTTGCTCGTAATGCTCGACCATTGCGAGAGGATCGCTCTCGTGGTTACCGCAAATGTCGAAGCCTAACGATTGAACAAATAACAAATAATAAGAACGAATAACACCGACAAAAACTCAAAATTTCAAAAGCAACCACAAATCTAATCACGTAAGCTAGACCAAACAAAAGGGATAACAAAATAGCAACTACAGAGATGATTCAAATAGACATGCTTTCAAGTGATTGATCTACCCACTCACTTATTTATCAAAGTTAACCACAAAATCAATCCTCTTATATGTTTTAATCTTTCGATGGACTTTGATGGTGATTGTGTGCACATCTATTATTTAATCATCAAGTTAACACATCAAAAACAACTAGCTACTCTAAAACAACCATTATTAGTTGAGAACACGTAACCTACAAGAAGTTATTGAAAACACTAACTAGATAATTAGCCAACTATTGGATGCTAACAATTTTCTAATTAAGGTTGGGCTTTAATAAAATTTCAGGTACTAACACAACTAAGCATCACACCCACAAATATTAAGGTTAACAATTTCAGATGCTTCTACTACAAGACCTTACAATGCTTGATAAGGCAAGAACCATGATTACAGTAGACAATCAACAAGATCATCTAACTATCCTTTGATCAAACATGATAACAAGAGCTTTGAAACTTAAAGATACTAACTAAATGTTTTCATGCTAACCACTACAACAAAAGGGAGTCATCAAAGACTAAACAAGAATCCAAAGCATGAGCATGAAACTAGAATCAAGTTAATCGACAATGAAACGACAACAAGAGGCAATACACAGAACAACACTAAATTACTTTCAAACTTCCAATACCAATTTTGATCATGCAATGAGAGTGAACTAATGAACAATTATAGGCATGATTAAACACTAACTACAAAGCTTATGGAGGTGGGCCCCACCGCCGCCACAACAAAGAATGTGGAGCTCAAGGAAAACAGGAGGCTCTGCCGATCAGAGCGGTGGTGATCGCCGTGGTGGAGTGGTGGAGCGGCGAAGGTGAGCTCAAAATGGGTCACCCAGAGTGAATGGAAACTAGGGGTGGCGGTGGTGTGGCTTGAGTGGCATCATATGCATGGCGGCGACACACATGGCGGGCGCGTGGAGGTGATAAGGCGACGGCGCCAAATAGGAATATGATGAAAACTAGCGCAGATGAGCATCATGGGTTACCAGAACTCACCGGATGACGCGAGCTCAAGTGGCTACGGAGATGGCCCGCGACGAGAACTGCGGCGATCAAGGGGTCACCGAGGAGGAGCAACCTGAGCAAAAATAGGGAAAAGAGAGATGGAGATAGCTCGAGTGAGTGCACTAGATGAAGCTAGCGAGCAATTTCTCTAGGAACCAACTCACCGGAGATGAGGACGAAGATCCAACTTTCGGCCAAGAAGAGGGACACCAAAATCCAACGGCCCCCGCTAGTGAAACTCAAAATTAGCCGAGGGAAAACATGATAGGGATCTGGAACACGATATGACGCTAAAAGGAGAAGATGAGCTTCTTTGGTTGTGGTGTTGACACGGCGGTGGCGGCACTGGCCGTGCACCGCAGCTCGAGCACTACTATGATTTGAGCTCGAATGAGCAATGGGTGATAGGGATTGCTTAATGGCGCCTAAAGAAGGAAGAGGAGCTTTGGGTGAGCTTAAGTAGGGACGAGGGCGAGGAAACAAGAGGCGGAGCTCTCGGCACCGAGACGCAAGGAAGAAAGCGTGAGGCAGAGAGGTAGATGACGGGCGACACGCCGCACTGCAGTATGGGCTAGCAAGTGGATGATGCGCCGAGGTGAAGCGCGCGAGGAAACCGAGAATGGACGGCGAGGAGGTGGCACGCATGCATGCCGCCACGGCACTCAGCTCTCGAGCGAGAGGTAGGTGACGACTGACAATGGGGCCCGCTCATCGGCGAAAAAGCAAAGCGCGCGAACCGCAGTCGGCGCGGCGTGAACAGTTGGTCCGACTCAATCAAGAGAATGTCGACCGCTGGATCCGAAATGGACATTGAGATTGGTGTATGCATTCGGACAGTCGACGAGGCAAGCAATGTGGACCGCTCGATCTTCATCGGACGGCCGACACCATCGGGCTCGTGACGGTGCAACCAGGCGGTGCGACCGAGTCCATTAGGTGCGGCCGGACTCGAGCCCAAGTGGGGTTTGAACCCGAGGAACAAGTGATTTCGATTTGAATTAAAAGACAGAGAGGGTTTTGGGAATTTTTAGAGGTAGCTCTGAGCTCCAAAATTCTGAAATTTTATGGAAGCTTACTGGAACAGAGAACAACATTGTGTAATTTTTCCAGGAATTTTCATGCACTAGATTCCTCCCAAGAAAATTCACAAGTTGCTGACCAAGGGTTTGACAGAAATTCAAACTAGTTTGACTTGGCCATTTGAAATAGCAAATAAAATCTAAAATTGTGAAATAATTCAGGAGGTAGATAGGATGATCAAGATGATAGGAAAATAATTTCAGAGGATGATCACAAGTTTGAAAGCTAAGAATTTGCTGACCACAATTTCCAATCATAAGAATTACATTCTAAAAATTGGAAATTGCTAGGGAAAATTGTAGAAACTCTCAAATGATTTCATGAGGCATCAAAAGTTTTTATTTCTCCTCATAATTTATATTTGAAATACAAACCCTAAGTTAGGGCTGTTACATCGAGCTCCCAAATCTCCTCTATGAACCCATAGCAGAAGTTCAACCCACGTGGCCCAGTGGTATTGAACTGCTCGTCAAACACATCTATCCGGACACCGCTGTTTTGGACTGTGCTCTTCCTATCCTGAGCTATTGTATAAAATATGTACTCATTTATGTCGTATCCTTGCCATGTCACGATTGTAAATTTTGGCTCTTTTGCCAACCATAGCAGCGTATCATCACTTGATGACCTCCCAGTGTATCGCACCTTTAACCATTCGTTGAACCGATAGTTGTGCTCTCTGTGATCCAAACCTCTGACCGGTCTAGATTTTGTTGGCGTACCATGTATTTGTGCTCATCGATGTATGGGGACACTTGGGTCATGTGTTGCAAGACCGTGAAATGGGCTTGAGCGTATGTATCCAGATCGTGAGTGGTTGATTTCCTTCTGATGGTCCCGATACCCTCCAGTCTCCCCTCATGATGAGATAGAGGCACACCTATCGATTCCACCTGAGTCATATAGTCGACGCAGAACTCAATGACCTCTTCGGTTGCATAAACTTCGATGATGCTGCCCTCCGGTCGAGATCGATTCCGTACGTAGGACTTGAGAATTCCAATGTACCTCTTGAATGGGTACATATGATGTAGGAACACAGAGCCATATATATTTATCTCTTTCACAGGGTGAACAATGAGATGGACCATGATATCAAAAAATAACGGAGGGAAATACATCTCAAGATGACATAGAGTCATCACCACATCGGCTTGCAAAGCATCTAGTCCTTCAGGATCGATGACCTTCTAAGCAATTGAGTTAAAGAAATAACACAGCCTTAAGATTGCCACTCGATCCTTGTTCGGCAAGATACTCCTAATTACAACAGGAAGCATTTGTGTGATCAGCACATGACAATTATGAGACTTCATACCATTAATTTACACCATGCAAGCTCGCACGATTCATTTCTCTCACTTGGACAGAGTGTAGCAAGCTAGGGAAGGTATGTTCGCCCTTTATCGGTCTCTTACTGCTAACTCGGTCCTTATTTTCATATCAACCAAGTCACGCTGTGCGTTAACACCATCCTTTATTTGAAAGCTAAGAATTTGCTGACCACAATTTCCAATCACGAGAATTACATTCTAAAATTGGAAATTGCTAGGAAAATTGTAGAAACTCTCAAATGATTTCATGAGGCATCAAAAGTTTTATTTCTCCTCATAATTTACATTTGAAATACACACCCTAAGTTAGGGTGTTACAAACCTCCCCTCTTACAGAATCTCGCCCAGATTCGATCACCGGGAGAAAAAGGATGGGTAATCTGCCGGAGACGATCTTCCCGCTCCCAAGTGGCTTCATCCTGAGTGGTTCGACCATCGAACTTTAAGGAACTTGATCACACGGTTCCTTGTTCTGCTGCTCAGCTTCTTCGAGGATACGAATGGGGCGCCACGATAAGACAGATCTTCCGCACATCGATATTTTCCAATGGCGCTCCTCAACTGGAACACGAAGGCACTTTTTCAATTGTGACACATGGAAAACATCATGCACCCTCAAGTGTAGCCGCAACTCTAACTTGTAAGCAACAAATTTCACTTTATCGATGACGCGATATGGTCCAACATACCGAGGAGCCAACTTGCCCTTGACATCAAACGACGATGTCCTTCAAAGGTGAGACTTTGAGATACACAAAGTCATTGGGCCGAAACTCAATTCACGGCGACGCCGATCTGCATAGCTCTTTTCGCTCGGATCGAGCTACGCGCAAGTGCTCACGAATCAATCGCACTTGACTTTCAGCCTCATTGATGGAATCGACCAAAGAACCGCCTTTCCCGGTTTTTGACCGTTCAACGGTGTTCTGCAGCCGCCCATACAAGGCCTCAAATGGTGCCATACCGAGACTAGCTCGAAGGCGTTGTTGTAGGAGAACTCCGGCAAGCGGTAGGCACTTCTCCCAATTCTTTCCATAGGAAAGAACACAAGCACGAGCATGTCTTCAAGCACCGATTGACGCTCTGTCGACCATCACCGAGGATGATAGGTCGAAGCCGAACGAAAGACGGGTCCCCATGGCTTCCCGCAGACTATGCCAAAATCGAGAGGTGAACAGAGAACCACGATCCGACACAATTGTTCGTGGCACACCATGCGACTCACAATGCGGGATATGTAAAGATCCGCTAATCGATTCACATCAATCTTCGATCGACCGAAGGAAATGAGCCACCTTCGTCAATCGATCAATGATAACCCATACGCATCCTTCCCGCAGGAGTACGGGTAGACCGGTGATGAAGTCCATGCCTGCGTAATCCCACTTCCATTCTCGCATCGCAAAGGCCGAAGGAGACTCGCTGACGCCGATGTTCGCCTTGACGCGACAACATATGTCACATCCGCCACGAACTCGCAATCTCGCTTCATGCGAGTCCACCGTAATCTCTCGACGCAGATCTTGGTACATTTTAGTGGCCCCGGATGGATGGACAAAGGCGAATCATGGGCCTCTGAAGAATCAAATCCCGCAACTCTGGGACCTTTGGGACCACAAGACGCCCAAACCATACAACACCGTGCTCATCTTCTCGTGGAAACACTTGGCTGATCCATCCCCGATGTTCTCGCTTGATTTTACCCACACCAACATCCGATTCTTTGGTCGACTTGATTTGATCCACCAAGGTTGGTTGCACAACCAAGGCGAAGGGAACCATGCTCAACCAAACCTGTTGAGACGCTGAAATTCGCAAGAAGTGCGGTTGTCGCTCTTGGATCATCGTAGTATTGCAATACACCTTTCGCTAAGTGCATCAAGAACTACATTGGCCTTGCCAGATGATACCGAATACCCATGTCATAATCTTTGATCAATTCTAGCCATCTCTCCGCTCGAGGTTCAAATCGCCGAGTGAACAAGTATTTCAAACTCTTGTGGTCTGAATACACCTCACAGTGATACCGATCGATAATGCCGCCAAATCTTGAGTGCATGAACCACTAAAGAAGCTCTAGATCATGGGTGGGATAGTTGAGCTCATGTGGTCTCAATCGCTCGATGCATAGGCAACGCCTTGCCTTCCGCATAAGAACACATCCAAGTCCTCGACGAGAGGCATCGCATAAATATCGAAGCTCTTGTGGATATCGGGAAGAGTAAGGACTGGGCTGAAGTCAATCGCTGCTTGAGCTCCCAAAGCTCTCATCACGAGCAGAGGACCACACAAACTTCTTATCCTTCTTGAGCAATTCAACATCGGCTGCGATCTTGGAGAAGTTCTCGATAAAGTGGCGTAGTAGCCCGCTAAACCGAGAAAACTCCGCACATCGTTGACTCGACTTGGCTGACCCCAAGATAGAACATCGCCGACCTTATCGGGATCCACACCACGCTCCAAATTGAAAGAACATGGCCCAAGAATGCCACTTCTTCAACCGTAACTCGCATTTGCTAAACTTTGCATATAGTGATGCTCCCGCAGCTTGCCCAAAACTATCTTCGATGCTCAGATGCTCTTCTTCATTCTTGAATAGATAAGAATATCATCAATAAAGACCACCACAAATTTATCCAAAACTCCATGAATATCGAATTCATGAAGTTCATGAACAAAGCCGGAGCATTGGTCAAACCGAAGACATGACGGTGTACTGCATGCACCATAACGAGTAGTGAAAGCCGCTTCGAATATCCTCACCCGATCCGACTTCATGATAGCCCAATCTCGCATCAATCTTGAGAACACCCGAGCTCCGCATAACCGTCAAAAGATCATCAATGCGGGCAGAGGATATTTGTTCTTCACCGCCACTTCATTGAGCGACGGTAATCAACGCACATGCGCAAAGTCTTGTCCTTCTTCTTCACAAAGATCACCGACAACCCCAAGGAGATGAACTGGGACGGATGAAACCCTTTGCTTGGAGCTCACCAAGCCGCTTCTTCAATTCTTCTAGCTCATTGGGAGGCATCCGATACGCGCGCCGAGATAGGGCAAGACGCAAGAACTCGATGACAAACTCAGATCTCGAACCGAGGCATCCTGTAAATCATCAGAAAACATCCTCAAAATCACAAACAGTGGGAACCTCCGAATCTTCAAAGCTGGCTTTGCCGCAAGTGCACAAAGGTGTGACCCTTGCATTGCGAGGAAAGCCAACCTGCTCGCCATAAAAGTTGGTGAGAAAACCATCTTCTTGGCACAATCGATCTCGTCCCAAGTGTTGGGACAACCAATCCATACCAAGAATTACATCCAAAGCTCACTGAGTTGAGCAGATGAGATTTGCCAAAAATTCCACTCCTTTGACTACGATAGAACATCCCGACATCAGAATCACTCTCATTTCCACCCCCAGAGCGGATGAGCAAAGAAATCCCCAAAGGAACACAGTGAAGACCACTAGCAGCAGCAAATGATCTTGAAATAAAAGAATGCGATGCTCCTCAATCAAATAATACCGCAGCAGGACGAGAATTAACTAGAAGTGTACCCATCGCACATCCGCGCCCCCGAGCCTCTCCTCAAAGGTGGTTGACTCGGACCGCCGCACTCGGTCTCTCGGATAATCTTCTCGTCGGTGGGTGACCACCGCCCGCGCTCCATTAGGATGAGGGGCTACCGCAACACTCGAGGGCAAGCGTTGGCGTAGTGGCCCTTGTTGTGGCAATAAAACAAGTAACCTCGCCGCCGGATTGCGAGGCCGTCGCTGGCTGGATCGCAGCGCACGTGGCTGAAACACGCCCGCGGTGGACGAGGAGCTGGTGCAGATGGCCTCGGCGCCGGTGGAGCAAAAGAACGGGCCCTCGTGCTAGCCCACCGAGGACGAGTGAGGCCGTGTGAGTAGACCGATGGGCCTCCCATTTGCGCTATGGACTCGCCCACGCTTTGCCTTATGCTCAGAACAATGGCCTTATCTACCAAGGTTCAAAGTCGAGAAGTCTACAATAGATAGCTTGTCCTCGCAGCCTCTGACAAGCCATCCATAAACTTCTCCCGCTAGCCTCATCTCGAGGCCACCTCCCGAGCATAACGAGCCAAATGATTGAACTCGCATGTGTACTCCGTCACGCATTTGCGCCTTGCTTGAGCGCGAGAATTCTTTCTTTTCAGCTTCATCAGCCATCCGGGATGTGGGCCCGACGAAAGGTCGACTGAACTCCTCCCACGCGACCACATGGCCCGCGGCCGCATGGCGAGATAGTTCTCCCACCATGAGAGTGCCGCGCCTCGCCGGTGGGACGCGAAGAGTGCCTTATCCGCGCCGGCATCGAGCTATGTTGAGCTTTCACTCAACCATGCGCAGCCAATCGCCCGCATCGAGAGGGTCCTCAGAGCGGAGAAAGTCGGCGGTCGTGGTACGCGAGGAACTCGCAAGTCCCCGTGAGTCCGTGGCCGCCACCACCGGCAGGAGTGGAGGTATTCCTAGCAATAACCTCCAAGATGCGCTGTCGTCCATGCGGTTTCGCTCGATTCGAGCGAGAACCTCACCATGGTCCGGAGGAGGGGAGCCTCATCATGACCACTGGCTGATCGCCACGCTGCTCTCCCGCCATCCTGTTTCACTAAGACAAGCACAACAGCCGAAAACACGAAGTCGACAACCCACTGCAAATAACTTACTAACAAAGACAAAACAAACACAAGACTTTTAAGTTACGAAACCAATTGACAAAAATCAGACACTTAGCAAACTCATACATATCTTACCCTTATGCCCCCACAAATTTTAATTAGACTAATTTCTATTGTTCTCCCAAAGACTGATTCCACTGTAGTAACTTTCTTTTGAAAGGAAAGAGAGAAACCAAGCTTTAAACTCAAATTAGAGTAAGATGAGAGTAGAAGGCTAAGATAGGTAAGGAGTAAAATCTGAGAATCTGCCTAGGTTTTCATAAACCCTTTTTATTTTTTGAAATTAAGCTTTTTCAAAATATCCTAAAGACGACTAAGCTTGGGTTGCTACGGTCAGAATGACTCTGATACCAACTTTGTGAGGACCCCAATTTATTTGGCTTGTAATGTTTAACCAACCACCTGGTCCTAGCATCACAAATCAAATAAACTGATCCTTGAGATATGTATACTTCCTAGAAAGCAGTATACACACCTCGTTACAAAATTAGACATCAACTCCATTCCAAACATAGAGTCCAAACACCACACTACCAAACGGAAGATAAACAAATAGTAGAGTTATTACGCATAAAGGCCGACAGCCACAAGATACACAAATAGACAAGAACGACAAAGAAGCAAAGTGCCATAAAATGGCTATAAACAAAGCCAATCGTGCCTCCAACCCACAAGGCATCCGACCGACCGCCAAGTCTAGTCGCCCACGAACGGCAACACACTCACGTATGAGGCCCTTGGGGCTCACCTTCTTCCTCCGCAACAAAAACATTAAGCAAAGCACCGAGTACAAAGATTGTCTTTGTACCGCAAGATCGACGTGAACTAGCGCACTGCTAATATGCTACATGCAGGCTTGTTTGGTGGAGGCCATATGTTTCATTTGCATAAAGCCAATTTTCATTCGCAATAATATAATACAGCTTAGAAGGCAAGTTTGCAATTGTTTTAATGCTGAAATAACAAGAAGGATATTAATAACAAGAGAGTAAAGGTAACCAACCTAGAAGTGACTATCCCAATAGTCACCACAACAACAGCACTAATCCCATTCGCACTCACCCATCAAGTTTTAATTTAAATTGTTGTAGTCTAGTTCTTACGTGGCGATCCGAGCGTGTCCATAACCTAGACGAGGCTATTCAATAGTTTTAACCTCGCAGGGTGTACCAATGTACCACACTTCGCATCGCCTTTAAGCCAAGCACACTTCCGAAGGTATGCTCACACGGCTAAGTCCTACGAGACTTTTTCCAATATTGTGTATTAACTACGAGCCGCTCGTATGGATAGAAATCCATACGCTTACATGGTAAAGCCGAAAGACAACTACCCACTCGTGATAAAGCTCTTCTGACAACTACCATGCTCCCACCTCCATCCCTCCCGCGACCTCCTCGCGACCCTGAGCCAATACACGCCAAAGTACTAGGTCAAGAGAGGTCCCATATACTCTAGTGTGGTTAGCACGCAAAATGCTCAGACGGTGGCGCAAGTAACTCGGTCCTTAATCGACTGCACCTTTCCAAATACACCCAACAGATCACACCAACTCTTACCATTGTGCCCAAGTCTAAATCATTTTTGTTTTCATTTTTAATTTTGCAATTAAACATAGCAGAAATGCTGAAACATAAAGTTATAGAAAATTTTGTGTGATCAAGGTTACCGACTAAAGTCGATGACCGCCGATTCTACCGATGGCTAAGCATGTCTACAAATTGACCTGATCTACTAAGTGACAAGAGATCATCCAATGATTTCTAATCACAAGAAATAACCTAGGCTCGTAGTAGAGGAATATCATTTGCCTACAGATTATGCATCTAAAGGATTATCTAACCAATTTAACACAAATTAAGCGATGCATACATACGCTTGAAACAAAATATTAGACTTTAAAATACCGGGATTAACATGATCAAATCGCTTGTTCGCCGCATTGCTCGTAATGCTCGACACTGCAGAGGATCGCCTGTGGTTACCGCAAATGTCGGCTTCAACGATTGAACAAATAATGTAATAAGAACGAATAACACCGACAAAAACTCAAAATTTCAAAAGCAACCACAAATCTAATCACGAAGCTAGACCAAACAAAAGGGATAACAAAATAGCAGCTACAGAGATGATTCAAATAGACATGCTTTCAAGTGATTGATCTACCCACTCACTTATTTATCAAAGTTAACCACAAAATCAATCCTCTTATATGTTTTAATCTTTCGATGACTTTGATGGTGATTGTGTGCACATCTATTATTTAATCATCAAGTTAACACATCAAAACAACTAGCTACTCTAAAACAACCATTATTAGTTGAGAACACGTAACCTACAAGAAGTTATTGAAAACACTAACTAGATAATTAGCCAACTATTGGATGCTAACAATTTTCTAATTAAGGTTGGGCTTTAATAAAATTTCAGGTACTAACACAACTAAGCATCACACCCACAAATATTAAGGTTAACAATTTCAAAGATGCTTCTACTACAAGACCTTACAATGCTTGATAAGGCAAGAACCATGATTACAGAGACAATCAACAAGATCATCTAACTATCCTTTGATCAAACATGATAACAAGAGCTTTGAAACTTAAAGATACTAACTAAATGTTTTCATGCTAACCACTACAACAAAAGGAGTCATCAAGACTAAACAAGAATCCAAAGCATGAGCATGAAACTAGAATCTGTTATCGACAATGTAAACGACAACAAGAGGCAATTACAGAGAACAATACTAAATTACTTTCAAACTTCCAATACCAATTTTGATCATGCAATGAGAGGAACTAATGAACAATTATAGGCATGATTAATAGCTAACTACAAAGCTTATGGGAGGTGGGCCCCACTGCACCACAACAAAGAACAGGAGCTCAAGGAAAAGCGGGGAGGCTCGTCGATCAGAGCGGTGGTGATCGCGGCGGTGGAGTGGTGGCGCGGCGAAGGTGAGCTCAAAATGGGTCACCCAGAGTGAATGGAAACTAGGGGTGGCAGTGGTGTGGCTTGAGTGGCACTGGCGCGCGGCGACAACGCGCGGCCGGCGTGGAGGTGATAAGGGCGACTGGCGCCAAATAGGAATATGATGAAAACTAGCGCGCATGAGCATCGGTTACCAGAACTCACCGGATGACGCTGAGCTCAAGTGGCACCGGAGATGGCCCGGCGACGAGAACTCGCGCGCGCGATCAAGGGGTCACCGAGGAGGAGCAACCTGAGCAAAAATAGGGAAAAGAGAGATGGAGATAGCTCGAGTGAGTGCACTAGATGGAAGTAGCGCGAGCAATTGCTCTAGGAACCAACTCACCGGAGATGAGGACGAAGATCCAACTTTCACCAAGAAGAGGGACACCAAATCCAACGCCCCGCTAGTGAAACTCAAAATTAGCCGAGGGGAAAACATGATAGGGATCTGAACACGATATGACGCGAAAAGGAGAAGATGAGCTTCACCTGTTGTGGTGTTGACACGGCGGTGGCGACACTGTGCTGCACCGAGCTCGAGCACTACTATGATTTGAGCTCGAAGGAGCAATGGGTGATAGGGGATTGCTTAATGGCGTCTAAAGAAGGAAGAGGGAGCTTTGGGTGAGCTTAAGTAGGACGAGGGCGGAGGAAACAAGAGGCGGAGCTTTCGCACCAGACGCAAGGAAGAAAAAGCGTGAGGCAGAGAGGTAGATGACGGCGATTAATGCCGCACTGCAGTATGGGCTAGCATGGATGATGCGCCGAGGTGAAGCGCGAGGAAACCGAGAATGGACGGCGAGGCGAGGTGGCACGCATGCATGCCGCCACGGCGACTCTCGAGCGAGGTAGGTGACGACCGACAAATGGGGCCCGCTCGCCGCCGAGTGAGTGAGCAAAGCGCGCGAACCGCAGTCCGCGCGGCGTGAACAGTTGGTCCGACTCAATCAAGAGAATGTCGACCACCGGATCCGAAATGGACAATGAGATTGGTGTATGCATTCTGACAGTCGACGAGGCAAGCAATGTGGACCGCTCGATCTTCATCGGACGGTCGACACCATCGGGCTCGTGACGGTGCAACCAGGCAAAGCGACCGAGTCCATTAGGTGCGGTCGGACTCGAGCCCAAGTGGGGTTTGAACCCGAGGAACAAGTGATTTCAGATTTGAATTAAAAGACAGAGAGGGTTTTGGGAATTTTAGAGGTAGCTCCTGAGCTCCAAAATTCTGAAATTTTTATGGAAGCTTACTGGAACAGAGAACAACATTGTGTAATTTTTCCAGGAATTTTCATGCACTAGATTCCTCCCAAGAAAATTCACAAGTTGCTGACCAAGGGTTTGACCAGAAATTCAAACTAGTTTGACTTGGCCATTTGAAATAGCAAATAAAATCTAAAAATTGTGAAATAATTCAGGGAGGTAGATAGGATGATCAAGATGATAGGAAAATAATTTCAGAGGATGATCACAAGTTTGAAAGCTAAGAATTTGCTGACCACAATTTCCAATCATAAGAATTACATTCTAAAAATTGGAAATTGCTAGGAAAAATTGTAGAAACTCTCAAATGATTTCATGAGGCATCAAAAGTTTTTATTTCTCCTCATAATTTATATTTGAAATACAAACCCTAAGTTAGGGCTGTTACATCGAGCTCCCAAATCTCCTCTATGAACCCATAGCAGAAGTTCAACCCACGTGGCCCAGTGGTATTGAACTGCTCGTCAAACACATCTATCCGGACACCGCTGTTTTGGACTGTGCTCTTCCTATCCTGAGCTATTGTATAAAATATGTACTCATTTATGTCGTATCCTTGCCATGTCACGATTGTAAATTTTGGCTCTTTTGCCAACCATAGCAGCGTATCATCACTTGATGACCTCCCAGTGTATCACACCTTTAACCATTCGTTGAACCGATAGTTGTGCTCTCTGTGATCCAAACCTCCGACCGGTCTAGATTTTGTTGGCGTACCATGTATTTGTGCTCATCGATGTATGGGGACACTTGGGTCATGTGTTGCAAGACCGTGAAATGGGCTTGAGCGTACGTATCCAGATCGTGAGTGGTTGATTTCCTTCTGATGGTCCCGATACCTCCGCCTCCCTCATGACGAGATAGAGGCACACCTATCGATTCCACCTGAGTCATATAGTCGACGCAGAACTCAATGACCTCTTCGGTTGCATAAACTTCGATGATGTTGCCCTCCAGTCGAGATCGATTCCGTACGTAGGACTTGAGAATTCCAATGTACCTCTTGAATGGGTACATATGATGTAGGAACACAGAGCCATATATATTTATCTCTTTCACAGGGTGAACAATGAGATGGACCATGATATCAAAAAATAACGGAGGGAAATACATCTCAAGATGACATAGAGTCATCACCACATCGGCTTGCAAAGCATCTAGTCCTTCAGGATCGATGACCTTCTAAGCAATTGAGTTAAAGAAATAACACAGCCTTAAGATTGCCACTCGATCCTTGTTCGGCAAGATACTCCTAATTACAACAGGAAGCATTTGTGTGATCAGCACATGACAATTATGAGACTTCATACCAATTAATTTCACACCATGCAAGCTCTGGCACAGTTCATTTCTCTCAGCTTTGGACAGAGTGTAGCAAGCTAGGGGAAGGTATGTTCGTCCTTTATCGGTCTCTTACGGTGCTAACTCGGTCCTTATTTTCATATCAACCAAGTCACGCCGTGCGTTAACACCATCCTTTATTTGCCACTAATGTTCAGCAAGACACCAATCAAGCTATCACATACATTCTTTTCCACGTGCATGACGTCGATGCAGTGATGAACTTCTAAGTGCTCCTAATAAGGCAAGTCCCAAAAAATTGACCGCTTCTTCCAGATGTTGTTCTGACAGGTCCTTAATTTATGTCCCTTCCCAAGCACAACATCGATATCCTTAACCATATCATAGACCTCTTTCCCTCTAAAAGCCCTTGGAGCTAAACCGTCCTCCTTATTTTCATTGAATTATTTCTTCATCTTGCGGTATAGGTGAATCCTAAGGAGGAACCTACGGTGATGTATATACATAGTTTTGCGTTAGTTGTTCAGCCATACACTCTTCGCATCTATCTAAGGAGTGCGACAAAGCTTTGGCTCTTTTGTATCAACCCCGACAAAGTTACCAAGGATAGGAAAATCATTGATGGTATAGAACAACATGGCGCAGAAAGAGAAGTTCTCTCGCTTGTACGCATCCCGCACTTGTACCCTTCGCTCCACGCTGTCACAAGATCTTCCAAGAATGGTGCTAGGTACACATCAATATCGCTCCTGTGTTGCTTCGCCCTTGGATAAGTAGTGACATCAAAATGTACTACCGTCAGCATACGTACCAAGGAGGAAGGTTGTATATACATAGATTCACTGCCATGTGCTATGTCGGCCGCTCATGTTACCGAAAGGATTTATTTCATCAAGACTCAACCCTAACCTTATGTTCCACGGTTCTGCATCGAACTTTGAAGCTCCGATCGTTTCTCCACCGCGTAATCGCAGGTGTCTTAGTTTTCCATCTTTCTTACGCTCCGAGTGCCAACGCAGCAATCTTGCGCCCTTTGGGTTCACGAATAAACACGCCAAATGGGATCACTGCAAATACCACAACATCTTAGCAGGAGGTTCTGCTTCACCTTAGCAGATTCTTAAGCTTGTATCGGGATGTTATGCACACGGACATACGTGCATGTCCGCATACTTTACTGCAGACAGATACGATCGCTCTGACATGCATGTATTCTTTCTACTTCTATTCCAATTGGACAAAGAATCTTCTTGGCTTAGTATGTGGTGTTGGGCAACACATTTCCCTCTAGAAGGATGTCGGCTAGGAGACCTAACAACGCCACAAAAATCTTCTCGAACCAATCATTGCTCGCCTTTCATTTCAGCAGTTCAAGCACGGTTCACAACCTTGTGTATTCCGGCTTGTAGCCACGGAACAAAGGTTTCCCTGAGTCCTCCATGAAGCGCTCGAATTTACAAAACTCTGTCTCACTGTAGTTCCCTTCTGCATCACGTAGCACCTGATCTAAATTGTCATCGTGCGACCTATCCTCATCAAAAGCACAGTCCACATCCCGCATATCGTTGACTTCCTCAGTGATGTCGTCATTACTAACTTCCTGTATAATCTGCTCTTCACCATGACTGGTCCAACATGTATACCCTTTTTTGAAACCCCTTCAAATCAAGTGCCCTGCAATCTGCACCAAGTTGATAAACATCTTCAGATTACCGCAATCAATACATGGACAGTACATAAATTCTATCTCTTTCTTCAACATATCCTGCTCGGCGATTCTTTTAAAAGCAAACATACCATTAATGTACTCTTGACTCACACGGTTCGCACTGTACATCCAGTTTTGGTCCATCTACACTACGCACATATAACAAATTAGTAGTATTAAATTATATTCATAAACTACAAATACGTTACTCCTCCTATTAAAGATTAACCTCGAGCAAATATAAAGAGTTAGTACAGATCGTTACCCTCGGAGCTCACGACGAAAATTCCAAATATCCCGCGAGATTCCTGATGATGACCTTCTCCTTCTCCTCCCTTCCTCCTTTCCTTCACCTCTCTAAGGTGGCGCAATGGGGGTGGCGGCTCAAAACGAAATTGGGTCAGGGGGTGGAGGCACTAGGGGGCAGGGGGTCTGTCGGGCCGATATTTATAGTGTCATAACATCACAGACGGTTATTTAAACGAACTGTCTGTGATAGTGATGTTCGGACCTGGTGTTTGGGCGGCCCGATCGAGATCTAACGGTCCATAATCGTTGTGTGTTCAGATGGTCCGAACGTTTACGCTTGGTCTAGACGGTTGATTTAAAATCGGACGGCTGGACGCGTGGGTACGTTCGGAGTGCCGAACGCGCGGCCCGTGTGGATCGTGCGATCTATATCGGACGGTCCTGAATACCTCTAGTTGATCTAAGTCTAATTAGGGTTGACTGAGATTTAGAACTTAACTGCCACTTTGACCTAGGTCTTATAAATAGAAATAAATTTCCTAATATCTTGAAATAATTCATAGGGCTTCTTGGGAAGGTCTAGTGTTCATCAAAATTCTTAAACCTTACTTTTTATGATTTAATTGGTATAGTTTATATTCAAACCTAGAATGCACGCTCGTTGGTCCAACATTTCGCTTGAGCCGACGCTGATTTAAAATCGTATGGTCCGCGTGAGTACGCTCTGAGTCTAATTATGAACGATTATATTCATAATGACCTATTCTAGGTTTGAATATAAACTATACCAATTAAATCATAAAAGTAAGGTTTAAGAATTTTGATGAACACTAGACCTTCCTAAGAAGCTTATGAATTATTTCAAGATATTAGAAATTTATTTCTATTTATAGACCTAGGTCAGTGGCAAGCAAGTTTAATCTCGGCCAACTTACTAGACTTAGATCAATTAGAGGCATTCAGATCGTTGATATAGATCGCATGATCCACATAATACGCCACTCCTTCCGACGACGCGCCGCCATACGATTTTAATCAACCGCCCAAATCATGAGAAACGCTCGCATCACCGAACGCAATAATTATGGATCGTTAAATTCGATCGCCACCCAAACACCAAGTTCGATCGTCGCTATCGCCGCATGCATACCAGTTTAAATAATCGTCGTGATATGGTCTCATCACGCATGCTTTTAATGGAACCGTCTGTGATGGCAACGTTCAGATATGGTGTTTGGGTGGTCCGATCGAGATCTAACGGTCCATAATCGTTGTGCATTCAGATGGTCCGAACGTTTACACTTGATCTGGACGGTTGATTTAAAATCGGACGGCTGGACGCGTGAGTACATTCGAGTGCCGAACGCATGGCCTGTGTGGATCGTGCGATCTATATCGACGGTCCTGAATGCCTCTAGTTGATCTAAGTCTAATTAGGGTTGACTGAGATTTAAAACTTAATTGCCACTTTGACCTAGGTCTTATAAATAGAAATAAATTTCCTAAAATCTTAAAATAATTCATAGGGATTCTTGGGAAGGTTTAGTATCTATTCTAGGTTTGAATATAACTATACCATTAAATCATGAAAGTAAGGTTTAAGAATTTAATGAACACTAGACCTTCTAGAAGCCTATGAATTACTTCAAGATTTTAGAAATTTATTTCTATTTGTAAGACTAGGTCAGTGGCAAAGCTTGTTTAATTCAAGCCAATCTAATAGATTTAGATCAACTAGAGGTTTCAAGACCGCTCGATATAGATTGCCCGATCCACATAGTCGCTGTTTTAAGCACTAACGCATCTACGCGTTCGCCATCCGATTTAACATCGTCCAGATCGCGCAGTCCAGATCATTCAACACGTTAACGATTAGGACGCAGATCCGATCGCCACCCAAACACTAGGTCTGAACGTCGTTATCACAGACGGTTAGTTTAAATAAATGTCTGTGATATGGTGTCTATCACAGATGCTCTTAATGGAACCATCTATGATAGCAACGTTCGGATCTAGGTTTGGGCGGCCCGATTGAGATCTAACGGTCCATAATCGTTGTGTGTTCAGATGGTACGAACGTTTACGCTTGATCTGGACGGTTGATTTAAAATCGGACGGCTGGGCACGTGAGTACGTTCGGAGTGCCGAACGCACGGCCCGTGTGGATGGTGCGATCTATATCGGACGGTCCTGAATGCCTCCAGTTGATCTAAGTCTAATTAGGGTTGACTGAGATTTAAAACTTAACTTCCACTTTGACCTAGGTCTTATAAATAGAAATAAATTTCCTAAAATCTTGAAATAATTCATACGGCTTCCTGGGAAGGTCTAGTGTTCATCAAAATTCTTAAACCTTACTTTTCATGATTTAATTGGTATAGTTTACATTCAAACCTACAATAGGTCATTATATTAAGTTTAATTTTTCTATAGGTGAAATATAGTTCCAAAAATTTGGTAAAAAATATATTAATTCATGATAATTATTCTAGTATTTGAATAAATTGGTTCTAGATGATGATCATAAGTTTTTATTTTTGTTTTCATTTGGGGAGTTGTTTTAGGTTAAGTTTTAATCTTGTGATAAATCATTGATGGTGCAGAACAACATGGCGCGTAAAGAGAAGTTCTCTCGTTTGGAAGTTTGTGATAAATACGTAAATGCAAATTGAAAATTCAGAACATTTCACACATTCTGATATAGATAAATGCAAATTCACATATACATAAAACCGCTAATTTTACGGCAAGTAATCTAACACTCAGCAAACAAATTGGCATACTCATGCCTAATCTCGCACTCATCGCCGCAGAAGACAACAGAGTCGCCCCACCCTTCCACGTCAGAGTCGGTGCTCGTGGTGCCGGTGTTCGCCTCCGACGCCACACCGCCCCAATGCCCGATCTTGTTCCACGCCGCGCTCGAACCATGTCCGCGACGCAGTCTCTAGCACCGCAGCCTCCGCTGGTCCTCTTGGCCATCTCGCACTCCGCCATCGGGCCGCTCGCCGACTCGCCGATGTAGTGCCGCAACATCGCGGTGTCTCTCCAACCATGTAGAGGAGGAGGCCGAACACGTAGGCCGCGGCCTTGTGACCGACGACGGCCTTGTGGTCGGTGACGGCCGCCCGTTCAAGGAACACGAGGCCGCGCTGCATGTCTTGGCGCACAAAGACAAGCGCGAGGCCGATGATGAAGCAGGCCTCTAGGTTGTCGGCGCCGGCCAGGTGGTTGACGACAGTGAGGTAGCGCTCGTTGTCCGGCCACTTCATCGCTAACTCCCGCTCCAGTGCCACGCTCCTCCCCACGGCGCTCTTCTTGGATGCCTTGTACATGGCCTTGTAACTAAAATTCAAGACGACAAAATCTTCATACAAGAATTAATTACTCCATAAGAGAAATTAAAATTAAGGCCAAATTAAGGTCGTTCTGGCTAGTCAAATTCAGTTCAGAACTGGATATTAATTGGACACAAAACGAAATCATCGATCACGTACGTGGCTCGTAGGCTGCAGAGGTCAGCCATGGGCTGAGGACAGCTCGTGGCCACGAGGCTGGCGATGTGGACAACGGCATCGTCAGGAAGAGAGGCGATCGCCGACCTCCTCGCCAGCTTCCTCGCCGTCATGCTCTGCGTGCTCACCATGTGTGTATACGTAGATTAATACCATGCGCGCGTGCTCACCATGGCGCGCGATGATCATTCTTATAAAACATCGAAGAGATGCATCATATGTAACATCGGCGCGCAAGACGAAAAGACGATGCATCGATCGCCCGTCGGCACAGGAGACGAAGAGACACATCACATGGGACCCCAAACATTTATTATCACAGACGGTTCTTATTTCACCCGTCTGTGAAGTACAATTATCACAGACGGCTCATATTAATAACCGTCTGGGATGTATCACAGACGATAGTTTGTTGAAAACCGTCTGTGATGGTTCTAAATATTACAGACGGTTATTTTTACGAAACGTCTGCGATACTTCACAGATGGTTTTCATCATGAACCGTCTGAGATGTTACCTCTTCACGGACAGTTTTCAGTGTAGCCAGTAACACAAACGGTCTCTGAACCAAAAATGTTTGTGATTTCATGTAATACAGACGGTTTTGGTTAACCGTCTGTGATGAGGCGTCCAGTATTAGCCTTTTTGTAGTAGTGATAATGTCCAATAAAAGAGGTCGTGACCAACATCGATTGATTGATAAAATATTGGAGATCCTAAAAGAGAAATTAACTAGACGCTGCATGCATGCAAGGTTGGACTCTAGGGCTAAGGCACCCTAAGCTTCTCTAGGACCAAAGGGCCATAGCCCCTCCTCTAAAAATTTACTAAAGTGATTGTGTTGTAGCTTGTAATGTAAAGGAGAGTAATACCTTGTCATCATTCGCTCCAACCTCCGGTTGTCCTCTCGTGACACACTACAATGGGTGAAACCTCTTCTATCCACACATAAAACAAGAGTGCCTTCGTCACCATTGGCATCGTCGAGTGATCGTGGCGGGTTGTGTTGGGGTTGTACTACCTCACCAGCTACCTATAAAGAAGATCTACTCATTCCTTTCTTTTGCGGGACGCCCACCGCCCACCGAGACAACTGACACTACTTCAGCTCCTATGCCACCATGATGGCACACTCCAACATCAAAGTCTCTAACACCGTCATCACTACCACCAGCACGACAGACTTCCCTACAGCGCCAAGGATGAAGCCATCACCCCTAACTGGCTCAGGTGTTGGCAATGAAGCCATCAGGATTGCCGACTTTGGCTGTAGAGAATGCGTTGCATGATCAGATAGTGGTAGATATTCGGAGTACATTTACTTAGTGCCCACTACAAATCTAGATGTAATAATCTGGATTAGAAGTGCACACTAAGTTAGTTGATCCTAATATATACATTAGTTAGCTTACTTTTTCCATAATAATTCAACTTAACCCTTGTGACAATTTTACTCTATGCTTGGCTCAATTTGACCCTTCGGACAATTCGATTCCACGATCAGAATGATTCAATTTTGAACCTCGGTACAATTCGATTCTATGCTAAAAAATCAATCTGACACTCAGTACAATTCGATTCCACACTCCAAACAATTCAATTGAACCATTGCATAATTCGATTTCAGCTCGGAATAATTCAATTTAACCTCGTGATAATTCAATTATACACTTGGAATGATTCAATTGAACCATCAAAACAATTAGATTCCATGCTCGGAACAATTCAATTGAATCATCTAAACAATTAGATTCCACTATTACAACAATTCGATTCCATGCTCTAAACAATTCAATAGATGAGAACTCAGAATGGTGGAAACATGTTAGTGTTCTATTCTTTATAACATACACGTCTAAAGTTTCAATTTGTATCATGCCATCTTAATTATATTCCGTCGCAACGCAAGGTCAGTCGGCTAGTTCAATTTGAATTTGTCGACAACTCATTCTCAAAATAGGTTTTTGGTTATCCAAAATTCATTTAAACTCAGCGAAAATCTAATAAATCTTACAAAAGTCAATTAAAGGCCCATGGTTTGAAAAATATGCAAAAAAAAAATCAAGGTTCTAAAAAGTAGTGAATTTTGGGACGTTACCGATCCAAATTCATGTGTGTAGTTAGGTTATTGATGAACCTAGCCCAACGATAATGTCCAATAAAAGAGGTCGTGATCAACATCGATTGATTGATAAAATATTGGAGCTCCAGAAAGAGATATTAACTAGACGTTGCATGCATGCAAGGTTGGACTCTAGGGCTAAGGTATAGGGTGGAGATTCTCTAGGACCAAAGGGGCCATAACCCCCCTCCCTCTAAAAATTTGCTAAAGCGATTGCATTGTAGTTTGCATTGTAAAGGGATAGTAACACCATGTCATCATTCATTCCTACCTCCAGGATGTCCTCTCGTGACACACTGTGGTGGGTGAAACTCCATATTTATATGTTCGGTATGTGTTTCAACTGCGGGAGGCTGCTAATGAGTTACAACGCTTGCGGCAAGCTGCTAGTCCTTGTGGAGTGGGTTCATGATGTAGGGGCGAGTGGCTCCATCATTGACACCATTGAAAGAAAGGTTACACCACTGATGGGGCAGAGCTGGTGCTATGTTCGGGCTGCTGTGCTCGCAACCCTTGCCCGCCGCAAGGCCCAGTGCCTCGTCATGCAGTACCTCAACGTGGACTTTCCACTACCGGAGTTCTTGCCGAGCTATATCAACATTACGGACACAAACCAAGTCCTCGAAGCACCTATATCGGTGGCCAATGCAATTACAAGGGTGAAGGAAGATAAGGCCGGTTTGTTAGTTGAGGTCTATTGTCAGATAATGGTAGGTTTCCTTGTATTTTTTTTTCCATTGTCCATTGATAAAAGGATTGATATTCTTATTACTGGAACAATGCTAGTTTATATACTCCCTCCCGTCACAAAGGGAAGGAAATTGCTTTGACGACGTGCAATCAAACTTTATAAACTTTGACTATCAATATCTTTTTAAATATTTAGAATGTGTACATGAAAATGATATATATATATCAAAAATTAATTTTATAGTATTATAATTTTAGTAGATTTTATAAATATATAATAATAATAATAGGTGATGAAAGTTGTATTTTAGGGATGGTTTTAATGTCAAAAATAACTTTCTTTGTGACAGTTGGGTCCCTAGTTTCCTTGTTCTAGAGTTTCACTACGTGCTCTAATTCTGAACAGTGCAACCGTGCAAGACGTACGTGTGTTACCTGACCTGAGAAACCAAATTTGTCCAACTCGAGGCTTTTATTTTGTGGCCGAACAGCGAGTCCGGCCGATCTGGGGCCCAAAAGTTGGTGCTGGCTGTTTCGGCACTCGGATTCGGGCCGAGCCGTGCTCACTTCGCTAACGAGTAATTGCTGGATCCTTGTGCAAACTGTGATTTTCTTCAAGCTAGCAACAAGCTGGCCAATGCAAAGACCACATTCTACTGTGGATTTTCTACGTCATCTACTCAGCCCATCTTCTTGTTCCATGTTTCTCAAGCCTTAGATTGTATCATCAAGCCTCGGTTGGGTTTTTATTTCTCTCTTTTTGCGAGGGATTTTATTTCTTTTGCTGTTAGAACTGTCTCATTAATATTTGGATTTATTCTCACTAGTCATCAACCCGCATCCACACGGACATGACACTTTTTAATATTATTTTGAAAGCTAACAATTTTTGTAACTTTTAGCTCCCAACTAATATGAATTTGACATATATTTTTAGTTCAAATTATCGCTCAAAATTCTAAAAGTTTTAAATTTATACAATCTAAAATTTTGTTTTATATTTAAGTGACAAATCTATGTATTTTACTTAGATTTTTGTGAGTCCAAATTATAATGCTATAGATTTAACGTTAACCTTAAGATGCTACGCGGTTATTTGGTGAAGCTATATGCGTTCAAAACGAAAACACCATGTACATTTGGATATTGGGATGTCAGAGTCCAACTCTAATTAGTAAATGCAACATAGGTCAATCAACATGCTCCACATGGGCTAAAAATAAATCCAAGCCGCAAGTTCTACCACATGATAAATTGGATGGTTATGATTTTTTTCTTTTCTCCGATTAATGTGGGAATTTCTAGCCTTTTTCTTTTCTCCAATTAATGTGGGAATTTCTACCTTTTACCTCGTAGGATTAATATGGGGGCTTCTAGAGAGCCTCTAATTGGTATAGATATAGATAGATAGATACAAGGGAGATATTCAACAAGCATGGGTGGAAGCTATGTGATAGGTTTCGAGATGCTTGATGATCTTTTAGTTATTGTTTATTTTCGAAGGATGCTTATTTTTATAAGGATGTTTATTATTTTACGGCGCTTGTTTTGCCGGTGGTTTGTGTTTTTGTAGTCTTGTTGTTTTTTATGGCCCATGGGGCCACCATTTAGCCTCAAGTATGAATTTTTAGATATTTGTAATAAATATTAGGTGTGTGTATCTTTGGATACAGAGGTCGGGAGAGGTTTTCTCTTCTATTATCTAAAAAAGATAGATTATAGTGCTAGTGTCTAGTGGTTAATTGATATTTAGGGTGGGATATTGGTGGTGGTTTAATTTATTAGCAAGATCAGTGTCAATTAATGTAAGGAACAAAAATATAGGAATTTAACCTACTCTACTTATGTAAAAAAAAGAGTTTGGTAGTTATATGTTTTCCTTATGTTGGTGTCTACAAACCTCGATGCGCCACCACAAGACCGGTGTTTAGTTTTAACCTAGGGTTTCATTATCTACCGAAAAAAACCGACGTTTATATTTGGATTACACGATTACCTCCGTTAAACTAATATATATCACTACTAGAAACCAGATCTTTCGTGACGATCGGCAATTTTTCTGATGGGCCCGCACACCACCGTTGGGAATTTTAATATTAGTGACGGGTTTATAACGCCGTCAAGAAAAACACGTAATTTCCTCTCGGTTCTCCAAATAACCGTTAGAATTTTTTTCCTGTTGGTGTTAAGAGTACCCGTCATAAAAATGTTGATTTCTCTTAGTCCAAATCCCTCACCCTAGTCCCAAATCTCTCACTCTAAGGTCCCCTCAACTCTCTAAGGCGCCACCTTCTCCACCCAAACCGCCTTCTCCTCCACCCCAACCCCAGTGGCACCTCCCGCTCAACCACCGCCTCCACCCCGATCGTAGTAAAGGGTGCAAGTAGCATATTTTGGATGAGGTGGTTTCGCCTGAATAATCACTGAAGACTTAACTTTTGCGCTCCATTGATCTGGGTCTTGTCGTACAACCACATATCTAGTATGGGATAGACCTAGCTAATTAATTAGCAATGTCTTGATTTTGGTTCTGTCATGTGTGGTGTAGGTTCCGAGGTTTACGAGTAGATTCACATGGCGCAAGAGGGGGCCCCGACTGTAGTGGATGTAACCCTTCAGTGGTGAAACCCTAGGGGCAGAACCGGATTAAGACAAAACTTTGTAAAAGCTTTATGATAATCAGTTAGTCACAAGCCTACAGAAGCATGTCATGGCCGACATTATAAGTTGATTATCTTTTGTGGATCAAGGTGTATAACCTCTGCAAAGTGCTAAAACTGTTCGAACAGTCATATCCCCGTTATGGACAATACCTAGGGATTGCACACGAGATATATATAGAGTTTTCAAAGAATGTTTGGATGGTGGAATGAATGGGAAGTGAATAGGTAGTTCACTGGTTATTGGTTAAGAAGTGAACGGGTAGTTCACTGGTTGTTTCAAACAAATTATTTACTTTATCTATATAATCTTTTCATTTATGCTTTACAATCTATTTAGTGTCAATATTGCTTTCTACAAAATAACCATACAACTATTCCTTGTTCAAGCTTTACATGAATATTAATTGCATACTATTTCCTACGACTTGCTGAGTACTTTGTGTACTCACGACTTTATGTCAATGTTGATCAGTTGTTGAGGAAGAATCCGGGAATCCATCAATTCTACGAGGAGTAATTTAAAGACTATGCGAACTAGAATGTACTCCCCACTCGATTGCCTGTGGGCATATCGGATGGCCACCACAAATTATCTTATTTTAGCTGCAAGAGTTCTGTTTGTCTTTTGAAGCCCTACATGGCAAACTATGTAAACTTTGACCACAAGGTCCACTACTTCTATTTAATAATAATTTACTTCTTTCTTAGGTATTTCGTTGTATGGATATGATTTTCATCGATGTTGTCACTGTGTGAGCTAGTTACTGATCATGAGACTAGTTCAGAATACACAGAGGGTCCGGATTTGCAAATTTGTGTCCCGACATTGATAGTGATTAAGTGTAGTAAGTGTATGACAAGTGAGACCGTTTGAAAAGTTAATCAAAAATCTAATTTAAAATGTATTCAGTAAATGAGTCACTGACATGTGGGACCACTCACCATTTTCGATTTTAAAATGTATTTTAAAAACTGAGAGACTAACATGTGGACCCAGCTGTCAGTGGATTAAATCAAATCGAGATTTAATCATTTAGTTAAATAATTAATGAGTCTATGACATGTCAGACCGCTATTGTTTTTATAAATAAAATCAAGAAATAGAAATATGAGTCACTAACAAATAGGCCCCACGTGTAAGTTAATAAAATCTCAAAAATAGAAAAATTAGAAAAGTCATCTTCAACTCAGAGGAAAATACGCTTTCGCTGTTAGAAAGCGTAAACCTTAGAGAACTCAGAGGAAAATACACTTCTCTTGTTGGAAAGCGTAAACCTCAGAAAATATGCTTTCAACGTCACATTTTTATTATTTTAGGATTTTTCAAACAGAGCAAAATGAAAACGTTAATAACTTTTGCATATGAACTCCAAATTGAATGAATCTTTTTTATAAATTCATCTAAAATCATGCTATGTCTGAATATGAAAAAATGGATTTTGTTGCTATTGGAATTATTTTTCTATAATTAATTTGCTCTCGGCTCTTTTTGAATAGACGTTGATACCTCGAACAAAATTTTCGACCTCCATCCTCATACTTTAATATACCAGAGCAAGGCAAGAACCCCCATTGACCATGTTGATACCATTATTTTAATTATTGTATTTCTTTTGCAAATTATATTATGCATGCGTGTATGTTTGAGTAAAAATTGTTGTATTTGCGGGTATCGGTAGTTCAGTTCCTATTAATTGCATAATCTTCCTTGAAATATTGGTACCATTACTATTGTAGCCTATAGGATATGGTTTAGCAAATAGATGATGTCGAATTGGACATTTCGAGTGCGAGTATCGCATTAATGGTTAGCCGGGCTCTAGTCTTACCAAATTGGGAAAATGGGTGAAATATTGAATATAAGTTTGGGAGATCTTGAAATAATGGTCCAGAGGGGTTACCTCTTTTAATTTTGTATAAAAATAAAAAAATGAAAACCTAGATTACAACACAGGCGAGTTATAATATGAACTGATGAATGTGAAAAGGTTTCTCACATGTAGATAGAGGGAGATCCTCACTCGGGTCAATTAAGAACTGAACGTAGGTGAATCATATCTAAGCCTAAGCGTATAGACATATGCGGCGGTATGGGATGGCCTTAGCTAATTAATTCATCAAAGACTAGCCTTGCATGTTAGTAGGCGCAGTAGTACGAGCATGACTAGGTAGGTTTGCTCGAAGGGGCTCCCTTCACCGAGGCGTTGGGACCAAAGCCTCTTGATACAATGGTTAATGCATCACTTTGACAGGAGCTACCTAGGATCGAAGTGAGGGTTGCCATTGTCATGCTAGTGCAAGGTTATGACTAGGTGATGTAAAGACTTCGTTACGTGCTCTAGACTGCATACTATAATATTGTATGCAGTCGTATCGACGGATACCGAATAAACTAGAGAATTCATATACTGTGAGTAAAGTTGTACACCTTTGCAGAGTGCAAATCTATTTAAATAGCTGTGCTTGCGGTCATGAGCATACTTAGTGATGCCTTGTCGGGTATAGTCTCTTCTTTTGCCAAAATAGTTTAATCAGGAAATGATGGGAAGGATTTTTCGTTGTTGTTTATTTTGAGTGTCATGTCTATGGCTAGGAATAAGATGTTTATCACATCCAAGGAGGGTTGTGGCTTGTTATTTATTAAGTTACATACTTATTGTTCCTTATTTATTAAACTACTCTTTGAATTTCCGTTGCAAAACACTACATATTGATATTGCAAATAAAATTTGCTTAATGTTGTAAAGAACTTGTAGCATAGAGCCTCATCTCTTGTTAGCCATGTATTTATAAAAAAATTTGCGATACACTACAAGTCTTGCTGAATACACAATGTACTCAATCTTGCTTAAATTATTGTTCAGAGGATGCGAATAAGCAGATTCCGGATGACGCCTTCTTCGCTCCTGATACGGGGGGTATGGGGATGGGCCTTTCTAGGGCTTCGTTCTTGTCAGGAGGCCTGAGGGTTTGGATGGGTATACTGCTGGACTTTTGCCTTTAAATTACTATATTTCCGCTGCTACTTCTGATACATGATCTTTTATTTGGCTAGTCGGCCCTTGTAATGTAAATTGTGTAATCGTTTAAGTTATGTACCATATTTATTTCATGTCATATGTAATTTACATATGGATGTGTATGCCAATGTTGTGGATGTGTGTACTAACCACTGATCATCGGACTAGTACGGTACACACACGTGGATTTCGAGTATTCAACATCCGGGGTCCGTCAGCATTCGTATCAGAGCCATACTGACTATAGGACAATACTTAGTTTGAATGGTCGATAGATTCGGATTTGTTTTCAAACGCAACCTATTTTAATTTTAAAAATAGTTATGAAAATTTAGGAGTTCTTGCTAATCTTACCTCTCTTAGCGTTCTCCTCTCATCTAAGTCCTTCTTTTGTTATCTCTTCTCATCTTCTCTCAAAATAATCCTAGTTTTGGAAGAAGATATGCTCTCTAAAAAGTCCTTTTGTTATCTCTTCTCATCTTCTCTCAAAATAATCTTAGTTTGGGAAGAAGATGTGCTCTCTGAAAATAAAAGTTTTTTTACCAAATTTAAAGCATTAAAACATAGCCAAAATGTTTCAAAAAAAATCCTTAAAACATTATACATAAAGGTCTTTTGAAACCCATTTTAAAACTAGTAAGAATGTCACTTTAGATGACTTTTTACAAAAATTTCAGAACATAACTATGTACTGAAAATGATGTAATGTATTAGTCCTTAACCCCTCCTACCTTCATTTTGTGTTGATTTGATTGGGCATTATGGAGGTTTACTTAGACCAAGAAGGCCAAGGGGTAGTATAACATGAAAATAAACCTTATATGTTAGTAAAATATTGTAGAGAATGAATAAAAACTTGTGCTACAATCTTTTCTTGTCTTATTATCATTTCTTATCTATGTCTCTCATTATGTGTAGAAATGATCATTAACTCTTCTCTTTTCCTAAAATTGTAGATGACCACCCCTTGGGAACCACAAGATTAGACCAATAAGATTTGAGGAGGGCACACTGCAGCACACCCTTTGGGTGATGTTACAGCGTGTCCACTAGCCTAGTATGCTATTGTACACTATCTTCAACACGCCCTCCAGTGCGGCGTCCATTGAGTACCTCACCCAGGTGCTAATTCAGAGATGACACTTTGGAGATCCCTCCTTCCGCTACTACGGACGGGACTCTTGCACCTTGATTTCACTATACAATGTGACTTACGTCGCCATCATACACCTACGACATAAGCTGTATGAGCTGGAGGACATGTTCTTCTACTTCCCCGTACGGACAGTGGATAGAGAGAAGCATACCTACCGGGTGGAGGGTATGTTGTTTAGCACCCCGCACCTACACCTCGCTGGTTTCATGAGATCACTTTGGAGCCTCATCGGAGGATCTCCATGCTCAAGGACATCATCGCTCTGATGGTGGCCCAGGGTTTCTTCTCACAGGAGCTATTGTACGGGGAGGATACCGTACTAGCGCCTAAGGAGGAGTTGCCGGAGCCCACCATCCGCATCCGACTGGGTACCCGATGTCCTCGTATGTTGGTTGTCGGTCACCACCACCACATCATATGGCCATCTACTCGAACGCGGCGGAGCCCCCACGAGTGATGTAGTGACACCATCTTCATCATTATGAGCATGAGATGATTGAGTTCATTGGGCCATCATCCTCCGCTGCAACATAGTCTCCTCGCGCCTTCGAGCACAACGATGACGCTTAGTTTTAGACTGTTTAGCGGGAGCTCACTAGTATGGCCTTAGCGAGAGCACTTTCGAGTATTTTGGTGCATCAAAAATATGTATGGCACTATTGTATGATGATTGTAATTTGCTACTTCTTATGATTTAGTTGCTTTTTGTAATACTTATGCAATGAACATGTGAACCATTTAAAATTTAACTAGTATGTTAAAGTTTCATGTATGATGTCCCTATGGTATGAAAACATACATATTTCAATTTTAGATGAGTTACTTTAGCATGGGATGATATTACTTGCTGTCCACTTAACTTGTGGTTATTCCTCCTCATCTTGCACGTAATTTGTTGAACGTGTGTTGTATGAACAGGATGTCCGTAACATACTCAATTAACTAGCTGATGGCAACGGGAGCTGCCTCTGGATCGCCGCGAAAGGGGGGCGAGGTCCCTAATCCTCTACAACCCAACCCATTGCATCATTCTACAACTATTCCACAAATCGAGCAACCTCCTCCTACAGCCAAGGAAGCAGATGTCCTACTGCCACTGCCCACCATAGCGCAAGTGCTTGCCATGATCAAGCAAAGGCATGTCAAACCTGGGAGTAGAAGAATCTCAAATTCTCTATGTTTACCATAATAGTCTAGGAACAGCTAGTGTACACAATTCAACAAAAATGGTAACATGTCCACATCACGTATTTTATTCATAATATCAGAGTTTTATTACAAAAGGGCTATAAGCCAAAAGAAAAGTACAGTGGAAACAAAGATAGTAGTAGGCCACACGATAAACCACAGGTAATCGTCTGGAGGCGTAGCCTAGCCGTCCAAATCTTTCGTGTCCACGAAGTACTCCTCCTCTAAGCAAGGGTGAGTACAAAGATTGTACTCCACAAGTTACACCCAATAACAAATAATGTATACACAGATTTATCAAAGGAAGGCTTATAGGGTTGACTTTGCATAAAACATTGTTTTCTTTTAAATACTTGTACTAAGTTCCAAAGTAGTTATTCTAAAACTAAAATTTATTTTCTAAATTCTCAAATTTTATAGTAAGATAACCTCTATACAAGAATATGGTGAAGGATACCCTCCTATCACATGGCTAACTACCCAATTTCCTAGTTTGAATAATCTATCCAAAGTTATTTGGTAAAATCTTTTAAAATCAAAACCAAAGTCTAATCCACGAAAAACTTTGTTCAGCATGTCCATAACCGTGGACACGGCTATTCGAATAGTTTTACGCTCTACAGATGTTATACAGTTTTACCCACAAGAGATAATCAAATCTCATCACAACCAAAACAAAGCCCAAGGCGTGACGAAGTGATTATCATAAGACTCTTATAATGCTCCATCCAAATGCAGTTATGCCCGCTAAGGTGTCACCTCCATTGGGCCACCAGCCCACTAGAGATCTCCCTCTTGCACCGAGTGGGAATTTATGTCTACCCGACACCTACACATCCAAATGGCACAACTAGTAAAGCGGTGTTGCAAATTATTAAGCCAAGTCCATCTCATACCATACTTGTGGTGGTACGAAAGGACTTTACAAGAAATAGCTTGTGGCGGAGAAACTTCAATGGTTGATTCTGGCGACGAGAGAGGAGTAGAGGAGCTGCGGTTGCGGGGAATGGGGTGAGGGAAGAAAGGCGATGGTGATGCCCCCTTTTATAGGGCGAGGGTGTCACTAAAGCGGTGAGGACATGTGTGGTAGTTTCTTGCCGGCGCAGCGATGAGGTAACTGAGAAATTAAGAGGGTTTAAGGAAGAATAATCAAAGAGAGTGAGTGCGGGACACATCATGGATTTGATTGGCATTGAATGCGCATGAAAAACAGACGAAAACAGCTGTATTAAAGAGCTTCGGCTCACGTTAATGGCGCTGGCTCGGCGATGAAGAAGAGCGGAGGTAGGAGATGACATGTGGGACTAAGCGTGAGAGAAAGAGAGATAGGTGGCTGACGAGATGGCCCCACACGTCAGTGAGAGAAAGAGAAAAAGGATGGCAGCTAGCTGGCACAGGCTGAGCAGAGAAATGGGCTAGGTGAGAGAAAAGGAAAATGGGTCAAGGGAAGATATTTGGCCCGAGAGGAGTTTTCTGGATTTTTGATGATTTGTTGATTTCAGAAATTAAGATAAATAAAATGGGCTTTTAGAAAATAACTAAATTTTGAAGAAAAAAAATACACAGAAATTTCTTGAATTGTTTTGAACTTAAATAAAATATTTCCAATTCAAAATTGGTATTTAGATTTGCAAATAATTTATTTTGGATTAAAATAATTAGGAAAAAACTTTTAAAAAGTCCAGAAAATTCAAGGAAAATAAATCATTAATAGAAAAAAAAATTGAGATGTTACAGGGCAGCAGACCAGCACCCTCCTACTGTAATAGTTGGTACAAAACACTACCAACCTTGGCACTACTGTCCCGGGAGGTAGAGCTACCGCAAATCAATCAAGTCAAGGTTAGGCGTGTTCCTGCGAACTCGGCCACCAACTTTCTCAACCACATCAGATCCCCTCGACGCCGGTGAATGGTTCTGCTCCATAAAGGGCAAGTTAGTCATTGCCCAGTGCAATAACGAGGAGAAGGTGCTATACGCATCTTATCAACTGCAAGGTGCAGTGGCTGCTTGGTGAGAGAACAGTTAGGCCATCCTTCCTGAAGGTCAGGTCATCTCTTGGGCCGCCTTCAAGGTGGTATTCCATAACGCCCACATTCCCTCGGGCCTTATGGAGATTAAGAGGCGGGAGTTCTATAAACTCAAGCAGGGGAACTCGACAGTGATGGATCCTCAACCGCTTCAACTATCTCGCTCGGTATGATGCCGCGGGAATACTGAACGAGAGGAGGAAGGTTGCTCTCTTTCAGGAGCGTCTTAATGATGAGATGAAGTGGTCGCTCGCTGCCCACGACATCCCTGACTTCCAGACTCTGATCGACAAGGCGATCCGGGTCGAAGACAGTGATAGAAAGCTGCAAGCGCATGATGGATTGTGCAAAAATCAGCAAGCTGTGTCTTGCCGATCGAGACCGCACGTTTGGCAGTCACCAAACGTACTTCCTTCAGCGCCACCACCTCCAAGGACTGGCTAATGCCATGGCTGAGGTAGTGTGGTTTCAGACGTTGTTGAAAGAGATCTGTATTTTTTTTAGTCAAGAGCGCAAGTATTGTGGTGTGATGATTTGGGTGCAACTTACCTATCTGCCAATCCAATGTTTTATGCCTGAACGAAGCATATAGAAGTGAATGTCCACTTTGTTCGAGAGTGTGTTGCAAATAAAGAACTGGAGGTCAGGTTTATATCATCAGAAGATCAAGTGACGGATCTGTTCACAAAGGTGCTCGCTAAGCAAGCTCTAAATCGGCATTGGCGACATCTCAATTATCTCATCTTTACCGGTTGTGATTGAGGGGTCTGTTGAAAGTAACAGAGTCTAACTCAAAACAATCTCACCGGTAGATTTGTACAGCTGTTGCCGATTGTGTTCAATATTACTTGTCTGGCAAGTGGTTAGCCTTTTGGTTTTTCCTGCTACGACTTTTCATGTGATCGGCTGGTACTTATCTCTTGTATGTGTAGTACAAATAGAGATCAATCCCAGGGTGCTTCCATGATGCAAACCCATCTGAAATATTTCAAGGAGGGCATGGTAGAACGTCTGCATTGGACAAGACAGCCGCGCCGCCTCCCTATTCTTCTTCACCACCTCTCTTTACCCTCTACTTGCACCTTCACTATGGCATATGACTTGGGGTTTATTGATATATACCATACCAAATTATCTCTAGTTTACAAAAATACAAGGTCAAATATTTTCTATTATAGGGTTTGGTAAATACGTGTGATTTAATTTTGCAAAATTTACTCAAAACGTATATTCGGTAACAGGAGTATCCTGCGTGTATATAATCCTGACGAGCTCCCTGTAGGCAACTTTGACTCGTACGCATAAACATTCTTTTGTACACAGTGTGCATTTATATGCAAATAATGCAATGATGGTATATATACCAGATGTGGATCGATGGATCCAGTGTTGTCATCATAATCAGCCTATTACTACAATTTGCCAACTTGTTAGCTAATTGTTTCTTTAGACTCATCTTAGTCAAAGTACAGAACCGGTATGATCTCCCCCAGGAGTTACCTAAATGACATCACATTTGCAAGAATCTTGAGCAATTGCTTGATAAATTACGCACGAGTCAATGCTGTGTGGCAGCCTTGTGGAGACCACGGTGGGCAACGTGCTCGGCATACGCCGTACGGTGGATGTCGTATGTCCTCTCCGTGCCTTTAGAAATTGTATTTCTTCGACACGTTGCATTTAGAGTATCATTATTAGTCTACGGAATGTATCAACGACTGATCAGATAACGATAACTTAATATAATCTTGGCCATTGATCAGATCTAGCAATAGATGGTTTAGGAACTTTTATAAAATATCTTGAGTTATTTCGCTTTCATTTATGCGTTTGTGCTCTATAGTAATATACAACTATATTGGTGGGCAACCTATCTTGATCTACACCCACTACTACATAAAAGATTATCACAGACGGTTCAAAATCGTCATCACACACGGTTTTCTGAACCGTCTGACTTTATGGATCTGCGATAATATGAGGTAATAACTGTCTGCGATAACACGGACAGTTCTTGTTCAGAACCGTATGTGAAAATGCCTAACTCTATGATTTTATCATGACATGAAAAACACTAATGTTGAGACAGTTAAATTCAGCCTGATCGGAGGGGGAATCCCTCATACCTTTGTAGGCACCAGAACTATCTCATCCTTGAATTTTCGAGAAGCTGTGGCTGCGACAGCTCTCCTACGAGACTCGGCCTGTTAAAAGGCAAACTCCAATCACCTTTTTAATGAAAGAAAGCAATGAAACAAAATAAACACAACGCGTACCCAAGAAAGTTAGGAACTCACAGCAGCCTAATCTTGATCTTGTCTAGTTACACTGTATCGATGAGCAATATTTTTAGATGTTATTCCCATGGGCAGAACACAATACTGTGCTTTTTGGAATTCATTTACCTGCAAAGAAGAATGTGTTATTAAGGCACAAGCAGAGTATCTATAGCAAAATATAGGGTGCTTATAGAAATCCGTGGCCGAGGAGGAAAACGAGTCCGAGATGAAGAGGCAGACAATGGCCTGGTACTCGGAGTCAAGGATGCCAAGGTGCTCGTTGTCAATGTCTATGAGCTTCATCTTAAAATTCGCAATCTTATCTTGATCTATTCATTTACAAGAAAACTACGATCACCATTGAGAGCCACCAAAAGCAAAAAGGCAGGGGGAGGCGACAAGCGATTGATCACTTACTAGCATGGAGGATATCAATAAGGAAGAGAGGGGAGGGGATCTGATGGGAGATATCACCAGCAATGAAGGAGAGGTGGCGGCAGTGTCACCATTGTGTCACGACAGTGACACTGCACAAAACACTCTTACGACAAGAGTGCCTTGTGCAGTGAACCATGGCGTCACAACCAGAGGCAGAGGAGCTCACGGCGGTAGTCGGCGTCGTCGGGGGGACAGGGCGCCGCTTCGATCGGTCCTGCGCGGAGCTCGGCGTGGGGAGGAGAGAGGGAGAGACTGATAGAAGACAAGACATGGTGGCTATAATATATAAGGATGGCGCTAGAATATTTCGCCGCCCGCGCACGTGTCCAAAAATTTCCGCCCTCCCGCGTTGCAAATTACAGACGATTTCAAACAAAAATTATCTATGATATTTAGTAATATTAGTAATATCACATACGGTTCTTGTTAAGAACTGTCTGTGAATTTACTATGACTTGAAAAGAACTGTCTGTGATTTTACCATAATTTGAAATCACAGAGTTGGGCATTTCAAGTCATGGTAACATCACAGAGTTGGACATTTTAAGTCATAGTAAAATCATTACAGAGTTAGACATCTAAGTCATGGTAAAATCACAGAGATACTTATCATAGACGATTTTTAATACCAACCATCTGTGATGAGTTATTTATCATAGAGGGTTTTTAAAAAAACCGTATGTGAAGTATCTCATTCCAGACGGCTCTTATTAAAAACCGTCTGTGATAATTGTAATTATCACAGACGGTTCTTGTTAAAAATCGTCTGTGAAGCTTCAAAAACGGTTCTTATTAAAAACCATATGTGATAATGATGTGTCACAGATGGTTCTAACCATCGCCAGTAACATAGACGCTCATGCTTATAAAACCGTTTGTGATAATTAAATCGCTAACGGTTTCCAGAAACAGTCTGTGATGAAGTGTCCAGTATGACCTATTTTGTAGTAGTGATTGTACCATTCAGATTTATCTACCCACTGAGATCTGAGATTTTATTACCTTCAAGACAAAATACCCCCTCGAGTCACAAAAGAATATTGTTTTGATGTACGTAAAGTCAATATTTAGCTTAAGCATATGAAAATAATATGTATAAAATTATCTTGAAAAAGAAACTTTCATAGTACTCTCTGGTGCATGAGGGAAGTACTCTCTAGCCGCAAGTACTCAGAAATCAATGCGACTGACGAGAAATTAATCTCGCATCATTTGTGTTTGTCTATACATATAGTTTATATATAGAGAGAGAGAGGGGAAGTCATTTTCATACTCCTAGGGATAGTTACTCCCTATTTCGTATCTCACAACGTAGAGAGAGTATCTTGCGCAACCGAGAGTATGTATGGAAAGTATATGAGTATATAAGACCACATAGGTGGTATTTACACATTTTCAGAGATGGTATGTATAATTTTTTAGACATACTTTTTTTATATGCGAATATAAAGATATTTACAAAATATGCTAAAAACTATGGACTTTCTTACAAATTTTTCGTGTGGTTCACATTGAAGTATCTTATAATTAGTATATGAGTATACCCAAAGTGATAATAGAGTATGTAAAGTTCTTTTAGGTAGTATATCAGAGGTGAGAGTAACTACTTCCAAGAGTAGAAATTATTTTATATATATTTCAAATGGATGGAAGAGAGAGATCTTGAGTACTCTCTAGTGCATGCGTATTCGAAAGAAGTACTTGCGGCTAACTACAATGTGGTGTACACATGGGAATAAATCCAAATATTAATGAGAGAGTCCGAACAGCAAATGAAATAAAATCCCTCGCAAAAAAAAAGAGAAATAAAAAAATCCAACCAAGGCTTGATGATACTATCTAAGGCTTGAGAAACATGGAACAAGAAGATGGGCTGAGTAGATGACGTAGAAAATCCACAGTGATAGAATGTGGTCTTTGCATTGGCGAGCTTGAAGAAAATACTCCCTCCGTTTTTAAATACATGATGTTTGACTAAGCGTGCAGTCAAACTTATCTAACTTTGACTAATAATATATAAAAAAACTATTTAGATTGATCATAAGTGAATAGTATCATTAGATTTGTCATGATAAATATTTTCATAATATAATAATTTTGTAATTTTTTACTAACAAAATTATATGAAAAGTAATAGTCAAAGTTATATAAGTTTGACTATACGTTTGATCAAACGTCATTTGATGAAACGTCATGTATTTAAAAAGGGAAGGAGTAACAGTTTGCACAAGGATCCAGCAATTACTCGTTAGCGAAGACCGGAGCACGACTCGGCCCGAATCCGAGTGCCCAAACAGCCAGGACCAACTTTTTGGGGCCCAGATCGGCCGGACTCGCTATTGGGCCACAAAATAAAAGCCTCGGGTTCGACAAATTTGGTTTCTCACGTCAGGTAACACACGTAGGTCTTGCACGGTTGCACTGTTCAGAATTAGAGCACGTAGTGAAACTCTAGAGCAAGTAAGGAAACTAGGGACCCAACTGTAGTACCCCTCCCGTCACAAAAGGAATTTGTTTTGGATATTAACACTGTTTCTAAAATATAACTTTCACCATCTATTTCTATTATTGTATATTTATAAATTCTACTAAAATTATAATACTATAAAATTAATTTTTGATATATATATATATATATCATTTTCGTGTGTCCATTCTAAATATTCAAAAAAAATATTGATAGTCAAAGTTTATAAAGTTTGATTGCACGTCACCCAAAGCGATTTCCTTCCCTTTGTGACGGGAGGGAGTATATAAACTAGCATTGTGCGAGTAATAAGAATATCAACCCTTTTATCAATGGACAATGGAAACAAATACAAGAGGAAACCTACCATTATCTGACAACAGACCTCAACTAACAAATTGGCCTTATCTTCCTTCAGACAGACCTGTAATAGTATTGGCCACCGATATAAGTGCTTCGAGGACCTAGTTCGTATCCGTAATGTTGATATAGCTCGGCAAGAACTCTGGTAGCGGAAAGTCCACGTTGAGGTACTACATGACGAGGCGCTGGGCCTCACGGCGGGCAAGGGTTGCAAGCACAGCAGCCCGAACATAGCACCAGCTCTGCCATCAGTGGTGCAACCTTCCTTTCTGTAACACCCCAGGACCCACATTACCCTGGAATGCTACTAAACCACTCTACAGCTAGCCAATAATTTCAAGATAAATTAATTCGGCAACAACTCTAAACAAGAAGCACTAAGCAGAAGCATAAACAACTAAGGAAATAAAGATAACGGTAACAAGTTCAATAATTAAACAACCTCTAGCAGATTAATCAAAGAATGGTTCACAAGTCCATCCTTATTAAATAACATAATCATCCACAAATAGTTAAGCATTTGGCTAGAATTCCATCTACTTTATTACAACATGAGTTGATGAGCCAAGTGCATTATTGTGGTGCCGCTCTACCCATCCCATGAATGCTCAACAATCACCTGTAGGGGGAAGGGGAAACAAGGGTGAGATAAAAATCTCAGCAAGCAAACTGTTTAACAGGCTATTCAGACTACAAACAAATATACAACATCATTAAAGTATCCATATGTCCACATCCATAATGTGAATCCACATTCATTTACAAGCTAATTAAACTACAAGATATTAAGCAACAATATCCAATTCTCATAATGATCACAATTATAGCCTCAACCATATCACAAGGGATGAACCCCATTCCACAACCACAATACTCATACCACAAGAGACTCTCATGAGTCAATTTCCACATTGCAACTATGAAGTTGCGTTTGTTTGCAAAAATAACTTCACCTCAATATCTTGCACAAGTATGCAAATGATCTTTCCACAATGTAATGCATATGTATGCTATGCTCCACTGCACCTTTACCCAACAAGGTAAAGGTATGCATCGTGCTACGGCAATGCACGATGTTGTACCGGTACGGTCGCGGCTATAAGCGGCGACATCCACAATGCAAATGTCATGATATGTCATGAATGATATGATATGATAATCATAAACCACAAGAATTTAACCACGGAGATCAACATCATACTCATCATGAATATTTTCTCATAATCCACATGTGTCTCATTAAGCACAATACCAACGTGTCATAAGACCATTACCACATAACCCACACCCGATTCACCAAGATCAAAATCAATCGATCTAGATGAAACTCTATCACTTAGACCACCACATGATCATCATGAAAATAACCACAATGAATTATCAACATGTCCACCTTGAGTTTATTCTCATATTCCGCATTTGGCTCATTACGCGAATTACCACAATACTACCAAAACTCATCCAAACATAGCAATTGATTAATATCTTGCTACCACACTCTTACTTAGAAAACATGTAACCATGGCATATCATTTAACACTACGTCAATCATGCATAGTGCAAGTAGTAAGAAAAACGGGTTAAACCGTAGCACAACCGCTACATTTACTTGCCTTCCACGATGCGACGCGTTAGCCGGCAAAGATGATACTCCTAAACCTGAGGCTTCACCTCCTAAACAAGCAAAATAATTCCAATAAGGACAAAATATACCCAGCGCTACTAATCGGCATTCTACAACGCTTACTTGACGACTCAAAACGAGTTTACAAAGCTGAAACCGAAAAACAACGTTTCCTGCCATAAACTGATTCTGGACAGCAGCACGGTAAAAGACATAACTCAAGAAATGGAAGTCACAAAGAGGTAAACCCAATTTCTGTAGATTCTTAACTGACTAATCTACAATACTCTAGTTGACACGATAATCCAATTCGGCCAAAATATTAGGCTAACCATTGTCTGAACTTTCAGTACAGAAACTGCCTACACAAACGAACAGCAAAACTAAAATAACCATAACTTTTAATAGGTAACTCCGAATTGATCGTTCTTTATCAATCTGAAAAGTTTATCGAATTACCTACAATAACCTAGTTGGGTGAACTTTCAGATTCTACCAAATTCCCTTTCATATATTAGGAAATAACCAGACAGATTATTCTCGTCAGATTTCTGGCAGCAGATACTAAATCGACCATAACTTTTGACTCAGACCTCGGAATCGAGTGATCTTCGCGGCTACTGAAAGATAACGACATAACCCACATATCTCTAGGAGATGGAATCTTAAAATTCAGCCTCTAAATACACGAAAATACCCACGCAAGGTTCTGGACAGAATTGAATCTTCTGCAGCCCAACAATTAACCAACAATTCTAATCGGTTTCGCATCTACTAAGGATCAAACAGCGGGGAAGGCATCTCGTTACCCTTGTAGAACCGCTAGAATTCGCTGAACCAAACCCCACACAAAATCTTCTTCTCCTTCTTCTCCTTCTTCTCCTTCTTCTCCTTCTTTTCTCCCTCTCTTTCTTCTTTCTTGCGCAAGGGACAGCACCTTGGGAGAGGGGAGGGGCAGGGGGACAGCACCTTGGGAGAGGGAGGTGCAAGGGGAGGAGAGGAGTCGGCCAAGGAGAGAGAGGCGGTGCAAGTGGGAGGAGGAAAAGGGGGAGAGGAGGGGCGGCTAGGGTTTGGGGAGAGTGGCCCTCCCCCCCTTTGGCCGGCCACACTAGGAGATGGGCCAAGGCCCAGCCCCAAAAGGAAGAGAAAACAACAGAAAAGCCCCTCTCTAAGCTGGATTTGACGAAAACTGAAAATAAACTCTTCCCCGATTAAATAATTCTCTACCGATTAAATTTAATTAACCCGATTCTTGACTTCTCACACTTCCGGAGTATTACACTTTCAATGGTGTCGATGATGGAGCCACTCACCCCTACGTCGCGAACCCACTCCACAAGGACCAGTAGCTCGTCGCAAGCGTTGTAACTCATCAGCCGCCTCCCATAGTTGAAACACATACAAAACATATAAATATGGAGTTTCACCCACCGCAGCATCTCACGAGAGGACACCCCGAAGGTAGGAACGAATGATGACATGGTGTCCCTTTACAATGCAAACTACAACGCATTCTGTCGGTGTTTTAGAACCGATCTTACGTAAAGATTGTTTGATTCGGGGGGTCTCCACAATTGATCACACAGACGAAGAAGACACGGGGATTTTTATACAGGTTCGGGCCTTCTCCGGTGAGAATAACAACCCTACTCCTGTGTATCTTGTATTTGCTCTTTGAATTACAATCGAATAAGTATTTTCCTCACTGTCCTCCAAGCCCCCTCTCTATCTCTAACAGATACCTATTTATACTAAGCAATAGTGGACGTTGTCCTTTCAGGCTAATTAGTCGCTCATTATTATGTAATAATGAGAGTAATTACCGGAGTAGTAACCTCCCCATCTTTGTCAATCGCCACGATCAGAGATAGTGGAATTATCTACGATTATGTCGAGATAATCGTATTTTGATCGCTAGATTCTCTTTGCTTAATGGGCCGTCAAACGGTGGGTCCAGTAAGTCGTGAGGAACCTGTAGAAGACCCCGATCGTAGAAAAACTTACGACCAGACATACCCGTAACGATCATACCATAGTCGTAGAAGAGCTTACGACTAGGTAGTAGTCGTAACGATTATACCATGGTCGTAGAAGAGCTTACGACCGTGGGGTAGTCGAGGAATATCCCGTGGTCGTAGAAGAGCTTACGACCGGGGGTAGTCGTAGAGATTATCCGTGGTCGTAGAAGAGCTTTACGACCGGGGGTAGTCGTAGGGTGGTCTACGACTTCCTGACTAGTTCTTCCCTTTTGATATTCTAAGGGGTATGTCTTATGACGTCATATTTCTTGATTATGGAGTAAATAAATGAGGATTATTTAGATCCTCGTCATCTAGCCCCCCAACTTCAAGTGAAAATAACTTACTTGAGTGAAGGGTCGTAGACGATCCTTTGACCACTAAGGGGTCGTTAGGAAAACGTTGAAGGAAAACTCTTCAACCCTTGTTTTCTCGATCGGAATATGCTTGATTGGTTTAAGGTTGTCACGACTACGAGATGTCTTACGACTTGCCGTCAGAGCCTTAAACCGGAAATAAGGTTTTTCCGTTGGTCTTTCACTTGACCCGGGGGGTCAAGATGGTAATTTCACTTGAGGTGTGAAAAGGTGTCTTGGGACTTTCCATTGGGCAGGTAAAAAAGCCTGTCCGTTGAAACGATTCTCGAAGCGGTGGCGATCGTTGGGATTACGCGACGCTTCATCTCACATGCGGTTATAAATGGGCGCAGGGGAAGAACTTAGGTTCTTACCTTTACCCAATGCCTATTGCTTTCTTGTTTCTTCCGCCGGTGACTCGTACATTTTCTTGAAGCTTTCCCAACTTTAAATCTTCTCGTTCTTGAGAGAAAAAATGGCCAGATTGTCTCCGAATGGGCCGACTTTGAGATGGACGATGCAAAATGATCGCTTGTCGCCGAGAAGATCCCGAGGTCTTCGTGACTTGGATTGCGCGAATGGGCGCATTGGCCTTGGAGAGGTAGGCCAAATTCCGTCTTCCGGGCTTATTGTGAGTGTGGCCTTCGATTGCTCGCTCACCTTTCCTCACGCCGCATCGAAAGACTTGAGTGGAATTAGTGAACCTTGGTCCTAATTCCATCACGATGTTAAGTGTATTTTGTGTACTTGTGTGAGGCCTACCTAGGGATTCAGCGGACCTCGAGTGTTCGGTATTATTATGGAATGGCTCGCAGCCGGATCACCGGTAGCCAATGGTCCAAGCTCCATGACAACAAGTCGAAGGAGTATATTCAGATGTTTACCCGGTCGTCTTGGCGGGTTGGAAGAAGAGGTGGTTCTCTGGGAGGTTACCCAGAAGATAGCCTCTCGCTCGTTGGACAGCCGCCAGCGATCTTCTTCCCGGGACTCGACTCGAGAATCTCGACCGGATAGCCCCTATATTCAAGCTATCGAGACTTGAAGTCGGAGGGCTCACCGGTTGGCACGTGGTGAAGGACTTCATCACGCGCCGGATTAGTCCTTTGAAGACAAGGGTCCCTCCCATGTGGAGGTACTCAGGAAAGGACGACCCAACCAGGGACTACAAGGGCGGTGAGTAGAAAGACTTACTCTTTTGGTTTTATCCTTGGTTAACCCCGATTTAGTCATTTAATCGTATTGTCCATATTCCCGGATCTTTCGAGTGAGAGGTTGACGACGTGTCCACTCATCCGCGAAGCATCCGGCGAATATGGCGGCCTCAAATCCTCGCGGTTTTGACCACAGAGGAGAAAGAAAGGCGCCTAAAGGTAATCAAACGACTTTGCCTTTAGGTGTTTTATTGTCGTAGAATAGTATACGACTAGCTGATTTGTCGCAGAAAAACTTACGACTGGGTACTGATCGTAGAAAAACTTACGACCGGATGTAATCGTAGAATAACTTACGATTAGACAATGTCGTAGGAATGCTTACGACTTAACGTAATCGTAGAATGACTTACGATTAGATAATGTCGTAGAAATACTTACGACTTAACGTAATCGTAGAATGACTTACGATTAGATAATGTCGTAGAAATACTTATAATTTTTGAGCCGATCATACAGACCACTTTTCTCCTTCTTCAACAGAAAGTTGGCATGGAGAACCGCCGAGACGACGAGGAAGTCGAGCTGGTGGTTGTAGGGGCGACTACGCAAACGGAGTCAGCGAAGTCCCCTCCATCTAAGAAGCACCGACCGTGAAAGTCGCGACAAGGGGGTTCGAGTTACGCTCCTCCCGCTCCTTTGCTAAATTTGCCGCAGATCTAGCGCGGCAAGAAAGAGAGCGAAGAAGAGGCTCTTGCCCTTAAGCGCAAGGTCCCCAAAGTTAAGGTACCTTTCTACTACGATGACCAGTCCTTCACGTTTACGCTTTCGCGGCTTTGTAAGACAACTAGAAAAGAAGAACTGGAAGGAGTTCATGTCTTTTGTGAAGGAACCGCCGCTCGGTGGAATCTGGCCGGAAGCAAGATTCTCGTGGCTGTCGAGACCGATCTCGCTCCACCCGAAGTCGGGAGGAGATGACTCTGTTGCTCGAGTGCATCTCAACCAATGGTGGTTGAGAAGAAATCAAGAAATCTTCCGTTGGGAAGGTTGCTCCCAAATTTCGGGTTAGGTCCAGTAGCACGAGGTATGTAAGATAAAACACATAAGTGCAATGACTACTTCTGCTTTATTTGTTGACTTATTGTTGTGCTTATGATTCTCGGCCCGGCCTTTTTGTGAGGAACTCTCATAGAGGATCCGTTATCACCCTTCAACCGAAGGGGTGCGACAACGACAAAGAGTCGAAGATCTAGCTATCGTCCTGCCGCAGAAGAGGCCGCAGCTGAAGTCGCCACGAGGCCAATGATGTTGAAGTCGCACGACATCCGAGCCGTCGTAGAGACCGTGATGGAGGCCACAAGCCTCGAGGAAGGCACAAAGAGGCACGGGCGGCGAGCGCCGATCGTCGCGCGGCAAGGAGGTCGTTGAGGATGTTTCTCCGCCCTCGGTGGAGTTCACGCCACGCAGTCGGAGGAAGAGGAGTATTTCAACTTTTGCTCGACTTCTTTGGCCCTCGACTCCATCGTAGGATCCTCCGCCTACCGCTCTGCGATCGAGTTCCCACCCGATAGCATTGTCAATTGCGGAGACGATTTGACAATGAACGACTTGAAGGGGTATGGTGGAAGCGAGTCGAGGAGATGGATGAGTGAAGGATCCATCACGAATAGTCTCCATGTTTGCTTGGTCAAACATGAACGTAAGTATTTATCGATACTCACTTAGGGTTTTATCTCTTTATCTTATCGCTTCTCTCTTTTCGAGAGCCGTTGAGCAAGTCGCTACGATTTGTGAGTACAATCGGCAATTTGTCAAGCTTCGATAAGAAAATGCAACACTCGCGAACAAGCAGAGAGGTGGTGAGTGACACTCGTAACGGTTGTCGAGAAAAACTACGACTTATACTAGTCGAGAAAAACTTACGACTAGGGGTGGTCGAGAATAACTTACGACTACCCATTGGTCATAGAAATGCTTATGACCACTTGTTTTCATGTCGCTCTTTTATCTTTGCATTTAAGAGCGACGAAAAGACCTTGGCTGATTCGCTCGACTTTGAAAAAGCCGAGTCAAAGAAGCTGAGGGACAAAGTCACTGACCTCCTGAAGAAGCTTCAGGAGGCTAACTCTGCAGCTAAACAGTTGCAGGAAAAATTAAATAGTACGTATTACTCATCGCTTCGATCTTGGTTTCTGCATCCCTTTGCTTTTTGACCTCTTATTCTTTTGTAGAAAAAGAAGTCGAAAATAAGACCCTTCAGTCCAATATGGGGGCTCTCCGGACTGAGGTTAATGAGAAGACCTCCGTTGTCGCGAAATCTCCGGATCGCGAAGGAGAAAGACCAAGAGATTGAGAACTTGGGTTCTCAATTAATGTAAGTAGAACTTTTACCGCTATTTATTCATTCTATCTTCTCATAGAATCGTTTTCTTATTCAATCCTTGCTCTTATCGATCGATTGATCAAATAAAGCGACTCCATGAGGCTTCGACTTATTCCCGTGAGGAGACAAAATCGATGAAGATCAATCTTCAAGATAATATCTCACTTCAACAATGTACTCGATGGGCTTCGTGTCGGGAGGGTTGTTCCTCGTGGCGACACGATGGCCGCTCATACGAGTGCCATTGGGAACAAGTCGGCACTCAACGAGATGATATCTACTCAAGGCCAATCGAACGATTCAATAAGGGAAGCGGTCAAAGGAGTGTGAGTTTTGTTTTAGCAAAACTCAAGGCCCGCGATCCTAACCTTAATCTTCATTTTGTTGAGCCGACTTCGATCGCACCGAATCTGAAGCCGAGAAGTCGATCAAGAGATGCGATGGTTAGCAGAAGGTCGCGGAGGAGATGCAGATAGAATCTCCTAGACAGAGTAGTCTTGTAATATATTCTTGTATAAACAAGTCTTTTTTGGTGGTGACGCTTAAATATATGATCCTTTTTCCTGCAAATTATCTTGTAGAGTAAATAGTAACTCGTAAGATAAAAGAAGAAATAGTTAGACCAGATATGAGCGATTCCTCCTTCTTTCCAGATCTTTCTGCGAATCATCTCATAGAGTAGTTAGTAACTCGTAGGATGATATCTTTAGAAAAAATTAGACTAAGAATGAAGTCATGTTTATAACTTTATCCTAGCCCCGGGCTACTTACTTAGTTTATTTTTAATAAACTAGGTAAGTAGTAAAGAAAGGGTTTTGAAAAAACAGAGAGGTTTGTTCATCTTAGAGTTGTCAAATATCGACTTGTTTGCACTAGTCGAAAGAGTAGAAACAGATCGACGCTAGGAAGTTCCTCTAGTGGGCGGTGACCACGTGCAGAGAAAAAGGTTTCGACTAGGTGATGTTACCATCTCCACCAGATTAATTAACTCGATAATGACGACTAGAGCGAAACAAGCTTTCGAGTACCTTAAGGATTCATTCGGCTACATTCATCTTTCCGGACTTAGTTGTTCGCAGCAAAAGTAGGAAATCGAACGACATTAGGAAGTTCCGTCTAGTGGGCGTAACCACGTGCGCATGTGATAGGCTTCGACTAAGTGTGTTTCTTCCTTCGACCAAGAAACTAATCAAGTTATTTGAAAAGGTAGCGAATGCATCTCAAAGAAAAGGTTACTCTTCTCGCTTTATTTTTGAAATAAGCTAAGGTGATATGAATTCACTTAACAACTTTCGACCATTTTTCCGAGCTCAATAAGCTTTGTATCGATTGTTTAAGAACGGCGATATTAGGAAGCTCATTCCAGCGGACATAACCACATGCAGAGAGGAGAGTCTTCGACTAAATGGATCGTCCTTTTGCTAACCATTGTACAGAAAGGATGAGAGAAAAAATGGTCGAAAGAATAAAAGCGAAATTCAAAATAGACAAAAAAGATAGGGAGAACCCGTTGCTTTATTGCCGTTGAAGTTTGTTACACATAAAATTTACGCAACTGGTCAATGTTCCAAGAATTTGAGAGAACACGGCCGTCTTCCATTGCAAGTCGTCATCGATCCCGACGCGCATTTCGACCACGGTGTAAGGACCTTCCCACTTAGGGAAAGTTTGTTCGATTAGACGGATTGGATAAGTCTCAATACCAAATCACCGCAATGTAGGTCGCGAGGTTGAACCTTACGATCATAGTATCCGCGCAGGCTTGTTGGTAGACCGCGAATGGAATAAAGCTTTGTTCCTCTGTTCTTCGAGCAGGTTGATGTCGTCTGCTCAAAGATGTTCTTGAGACGAGTCATGAAACTTGTCGACTCTTTCTGACCTGATCTTAATTTCGGAGGAAGCATGGCTTCAGCACCAAAAACTAGAAAGAAAGGTGTTTCTCCGTAGCTCGGCTAGTCGTCGCATTTAATTGCCCATACATCAAGGTAATTCTGTACTCAAGCCCCGAGCGCTTTACCGCACTAATCAAGACCTCGGTCTTGATTCCCTTCATTATCCGCCGTCGCTTCTCGATCGCTCCGTTGCTTTGGGGTGTGCGACGAGGCGAACACAAACGAAGTTCCCAACTCGTCGCAAAATTCCTGAAATTTTGCGCTTGTAAATTGTTTACCGTTATCTGTGATAATTCGACTTGGTACTCCGAATCGAGTGATCACGCATCTCATCATGAACCGCTTTGTCGCGTTGTTATCCAGTCCACAAGTTCGCTTCTATCCATTTTGTGAACGTATCCATAGCCACAAACAGAACTCGAAACCTCCCGGAGCTCGGGTAACGGTCCTAGGATATCGAGACCCCAAGTTGCAAAAGGCCATGACAGAGGAATTGTTTGCAACGCCGAGTGGTTGGTGTATTTGCCGCTATGAAACCGACATTGCACACATCTTTTAACCATCTCCTTGGCATCGTAGAGGGTGTTGACCAATAAAACCTTGTTTAAAAGCTTTACCAACCGGTGTTCTCAGTAGGAAGCATGAGTTCCACAGATCCCTCCGTGTATGTCGTGAAGGAGTTTTAATCCTTCGCTGCGGAATACATCGCATGAGCACCCCTTAGGTTCCTCTTTATAAAGAACACCTTCGACCAAAGTATACATTTTGGCTTTTGGGATAATCGATCGATTCTAGATCGTCATCGGTAAGGAACCCTCTTGAAGATACTCATAATAGGCGCCATCCATGTATCTTCGCACTCTAGAGAGGCTGTTTCTATAGAAGGTGCCTCGGTTAAATGCGACTATGGACTGCTTCAAGTCGCTCCAGAACACCCTTTCGTACTACTGGATTGGGAGGAAGCTAGACGAACCGGTTGGTCTCATGAGGAAATTATCCTTCGGGGATAAATTGTACCTCAAAGCCCAAAAGTGCTTTTCTAACTTTCGTATTCGATAGGTACCGACATGGTCGAATTGGAGCACGTACTTCTTTCCGACTTGATTCACGACTAGTCGAGAGTCTCCTCTTACGAGCAATCGTCGAATCGAGAGTGCCGCAACTCGTATGCCGCCTAGCAAACTTCGTGACCGCCACGTTATTAGTGGCCCAAAGTTTAATTGTATGGCATACTTTAAGGTTTCTCCGGTAGGAGATTCCAGACCACCTCACTTTCGAGCCACTTATCGTAAGTGACGTCCAGTACATCATCCACCGATCGTGGGAATCGATCGGGATCCCGAAGCAGTTCAGATTTGTCCATTCGCGACAAAGTCCGCCAAGATCGGGATTTAACGTTCGGGACACGAAATGGATGTCGAACGCCCCAAGTTCGATCGACCATTTTGTCATGCGCCCCGCCGTTTCCCTATTCTCGAGGATCGCCCCAAGGGAAACTCGGGCGACACAACTAGTTTGTGCGTGCGAAAATAATGCCGCAGCTTGCCTCAAGACATGAGGAGGACATAAAGAAGTTTTGAACTCGAGGGTAACGCTCCTTAGGTCCGCAAAACCTCACTCACGTAGTATACTTGGTCGTTGTATGTTCTCACGTTCTACGACAAAGATCGCTGCGCATCGCTCGTGGCGTGGCAACTAGGTAAATTAAGAGCGCTCTCCTAGCTTCGGAAACTAGAACGAAGCACTGTGAAGATACCTCTTGACTTCCTCGAAGGCTAAGTTAGCCTCTTCTGACCATTCGAAACCTTCATGTTTCCTTAGAAGTTTGAAGAAAGGCAGTCCTTTTTCTCCCAGTCGTGCTATGAAACGACTTAAAGCCGCCATGCACCTTGTAAGTTTTTGGACTTCTTTTTTCGTGGTCGGGGGGCGCATCTGAGTGATGGCTTTGATCTTTTTGGGATTTGCTTCGATTCCCCGTTCAGAAACCAGGAATCCAAGCAATTTTCCTAAAGAGACCCCGAACACACACTTCTCGGGATTTAGCTTCAATTGGTGTTTTCTGAGGTTGTCGAAAGTCTCCTGCAAGTCTGTGATATGTTCGAGTCGTTTGGTGCTTTTTACGACTAGGTCATCAACATTGGCTTCCAAATTTTGGCCTAGTTGAGGAGCGAAAGTCGTTTGCATCAAACGTTGAAAAGAAGCTCCAGCATTTTTTAGGTCGAATGGCATTTTGACATAGCAAAATACTCCAAACGGTGTAACAAATGCGGTCTTTTCTTCATCTTATCGATGCATACTGATCTGATGATAACCAGAGTATGCATCTAGAAAACTCAACATTTCACATCCTGCAGTAGAGTCAACCAGCTGATCGATGCGATGTAAAGGGAAATCATCTTTTGGACAAGCTTTATTAAGATCAGTAAAATCTACGCACATACGCCATTTGCCGTTAGACTTTCTAACCATTACAGGGTTGGCCAACCACTCTGGGTGGTTGACTTCTCTTATAAAGCCTGCTTTAAGCAACTTGTCCAATTCTGACCTAATAGCATCTCGTCGATCAGGGGCAAATCTCCGTAACTTTTGTTTTACGGGTAGTTTATCGTGTCGTAAGGCTAGCCTTGTGCTCGATCACATTCCTTGGGACTCGGGCATGTCGGATGCTTGCCACGCAAAGACATCTGCGCTTGCTCGAGGAAGGTGATGAGGGCGTCTTCCTATTTAGGTCGGAAGAATCCCCAATGCGAAGCAGTCTTCGAGGGCTCCTCTGCGCCGGAGGAACCTCTTTGACCTGGTCGCTCGGCTTAGTGCGGCTTTAGGCTTCGACTTGCTAGTCGAAGGTCGACTTTCGCCTCGAGTTGGTAGTTGTCCAACCATCTCAAGGAACGACGGCCGCAGAATGCGCCATCTTCTTGTCACAATATATTGTGATCACTCCTTTGGGACTGGCATCTTAAGACATTGGTACCCATAGTGACTAGCTATCAAAAATTTTGCCAGAGTAGGTCGTCCGAGTATGGTGTTATATGCCGTATCGAAATCGACTACATCAAAGGAGACTTTCTCTGTCCTGAAATTGCTTGGTGATCCAAACGTTAAAGGAAGAGAAACTTGGCCAATGGGTTTGGCTGAAGACCCCGGTACGATTCCATGAAATGAATATCGTACCGGTCTTACCTTTGTCCTGGGTACTTGCATCTCGTCCAGGGTACTCGTAAATGTGATATTTAACGAGCTTCCACCATCAACTAAAACTCGATTGACTCGACAATTGTTGATGGTGGGTTCGACTACTATCGGAAATCGACCTGGTCTAGTCGAAGGTATCGGACAATCACCTTTCTCGAAAGCAAGGGTGATTTCCGACCACTTCGGTAATTTATTGACAAGAGGAGAGTCGATTGTGTTTACCTCACGTTCGACTGCTTTCAGCTGTCTTCGTGATTCGTATGCCGAAGACCCCCATAGATGTGATCAATGGTGTGCTGCGGGTCCTGGAACGGCATCTCCTCATCGTCCGACTCCTTTTGTCCACTGGTTTGGCCCACCTGTTCAAGAATAGGAAGTGGCCCTTTGCCAGAATAATAGTCCTCGAGTTTCCGTAAGAAAACTCGGCAGTTACGAAGGTCATGCCCTTCTTTTTTATGAAAAGGACACCACCTGGGTTTGTCGTTTCTCCGATCTTGGCGTTTACCTTTACTTCGATCGGGATTTTGCTTGGGGTTGTGTGGCTCCTTATCGCTTACGGCTAGGACCTCCTTAGAACTGGCATCTGGAGATTTTTGACTTTTCGCTTTGTTCTTAGATTTCCTAGCCTTTTTATCCTTTTTCTTACCACTTTCGCCTACTTCCCGAGGGATGCCATCTTTGAGATCGATGGTATCGTTCCATTCGACCGCTTCAGCAGCAGTCGCATATCTATCAGCCATCTCAAAGAGCTCAGCGACGGTGGCAGGTGGATGTAAGGCGATGTCCTCTGTTATTCTTCGCTCACGGACTCCTGCTTGAAAGCCACGATCACGATGAGTCGAAACTTCCGAATAGAGTTTGAACCCGACAAGCACTGATGAATTGTCGAGCGTTTCATGGTTGTTCTGTCTTATCCGTGCAGTCATCCTCCTTTCTCGAAGCGATTGTAAGTTCCTCGAAATTAGCCAAAGAGATCACGAGAGGTGTTGCCACGAGTAGATCGACTCAAATGGTTGGTTTAGAAGCCATGATCGCGCCGATCCTTCGAGCACAGATCGGAAGGTAATTCGCCATGACATACTCTCCTCCTCCCGCAGCTCTGATAGTCAGAGTGTAGATTTGGAGGAACTCGATGGGGTTTTGAGTTCCATCGAATTTCTCCATATTCGCTTGGCCGAAATCGAGGCGCCAACGAACCGCTCAAGGTCGCGCGAACGCCCGACATCCCGAGATAACCTCTTGTCTTCTTTTTGCGTAAACGAAGGGTTAATGTCGTGGGCGATCGAACTCGTCGATACCCAGCCATGGGGACTAGGCCTATAATAGGCCTCTGACCTTACGGGAAATACTCGCGTTCCCGCTTGCTTGCGTGCGTCGTCGCGAAGTGGTGAAAGATCACCCTCCCGCTGGCTTGTGGCATTTTTCTCATGTCGAGAGAATGACATGAGGGAGAGTCGCCGCCTTCCATGCGACGAGTTTCCTGAACGGCTGGCAGAAGAAGTAGCCGCACTATTACGACTTCGTGGTTGTGGTCGACCTCATCGCTCGAGTTTGGCCATTATGTCACGAAGTCTTTGCGCGATCTCCTCGGCAAAAAGATCATAACCTGGTGCTCGAGCGAGTTCTTGTCGGGTTCTCCGACCAAATCATTGATGTCTTTGGAGTTCTTGAGCTTCCTTCGATCGGAAATAAGCGCTCAGGGAGGTTCTTCTGAGCCACTATTTTCTTCCGTCGAATTGCCTCAGAATGGTCTATTTCAGACCCTTGAACTTGTTTTAATGGAGCGCGAGAATGTTGATGATGTCCCGCACGTTCATCAAAGTGTTCGTTTCGTTCGCCAGCTGTGGTGTCCTTGCCATTACGACGAGGTGGTGTAGAGTATGCTCGGCGGGAAGCATGTCCAATCCTTCTTCTGGGAGAACGATCCTGATCAAAGGGAAAGACGAAGACCTCTCGTGGATGACTTCCACTTGCGCTCGAGATCTCCTCACTGGAGGAGTGGTCGAGCGACACCATCTGGCGACTTGGAGTAAACCCCTCCAGGTAGGGGAACTCCGGGTTATAACCGTCTCGGTCTGCAGGTGGCTCCTGCGTCGGGACGGTTGAATTTGGATGAACAGCATGTTCGATCCTCTTCCCTGCGGCAATGCTTGGAGAGAGAGGACCATCAGATGTCGATGGAGCTTCGGGATAATGGCTTTCAGAACTTGTCTCGCCAACTCGAACTGTCTTGGGGGGACTCGAACACTTAGAGGAAAAGCTCGTCGTGTTGCGAGTTTGCCCCGAGACAAGGTCATTCTCGGTCGAGTTGACCCTTGCCTCCCGAGGAAATTGATCCTCGGTGGCGTCTTGTCGTGGGGATAAGGATCCTCCTCGACTCGTGGTAATGATCTCCGAGATCGATAGAAGATCTCCGAGGCGCAATACCTTCGAAGATTCGATACTCGGTTCGTATTCGAGACCGGCATCCATGTCGATATCTGCGTAATCGCCAAGTCGAACCAATTCTCCTCATTCCATTCTCTGGCATGGTAGCATAAAGAGAAAAGGAAGAATCGTTGACAAGGAATTACCGAGGATCCCCACGGTCGGCGCCAGCGCCGGTGTTTTAGAACCGATCTTACGTAAAGATTGTTTGATTCGGGGTCTCCACAATTGATCACACGACGAAGAAGACACGGGATTTTTATATGAGTTCGGGCCTTCTCCGGTGAGAATAACAACCCTACTCCTGTGTATCTTGTATTTGCTCTTTGGATTACAATCGAATAAGTATTTTCCTCACTTTGTCCTCCAAGCCCCATCTCTATCTCTAACAGATACCTATTTATACTAAGCAATAGTGGATGTTGTCCTTCGAGCTAATTAGTCGCTCATTATTATGTAATAATGAGAGTAATTACGCAGTAGTAACCTCCCCATGTCATCAATCGATTACGATCGAGATAGTGGGAATTATCTGATTATGTCGAGATAATGCGTATTTTGACCGCTTAGATTCTCACTGCTTTAATGGGCGTCAAACGGGTGGGTCCGGTAAGTCTTGAGGAACACGTAGCGTGCCCCGATCGTGAAAAACTTACGACCGGACATACCGTAACGATCATACCATAGTCGTAGAAGAGCTTACGACTAGGTAGTAGTCGAACGATTATACCATGGTCGTAGAAGAGCTACGACCGTGGGGTAGTCGTAGGGATTATCCGTGATCGTAGAAGAGCTTACGACCGTGGGGTAGTCGTGAGGGATTATCCCGTGGTCGTAGAAGAGCTTACGACGTGGGGTAGTCGAGGGTGGTCTCGACTTCCTGACTAGTTCTTCCCTTTTGATATTCTAAGGGGTATGTCTTATGACGTCATATTTCTTGATTATGGAGTAAATAAATGAGGATTATTTAGATCCTCGTCACATTCGCTTTAGCAAATTTTGATAGGGAGGGGGGCATGGCCCCTTTGGTCCTAGAGAATCTTCGCCCTGTACCTTGCATGCATGCAGCGCCTAGTTAATATCTCTTTCTGGAGCTCCAATATTTTATCAATCAATCGATGTTGATCACGGCCTCTTTTATTGGACATTATCGTTGGGCTAGGTTCATCAATAACCTAGCTACACACATGAATTTGGATCGGTAACGTCCCAAAATTCACTACTTTTTGAACCTCAATTTTTTGTATATTTTTCAAACCACAGATCTTTAATTGAATTTTGCATGATTTATTGGATTTTCGCTGAGTTTAAATGAATTTTTGATAACCAAAAAACTATTTTGAGAATGAGATGTCGGCAAATTCAAATTGAACTAGCCGACTGCCCTTGCGTTGCGATGGAATATAATTAAGATGGCATGATACAAATTGAAACTTTACATGTGTATGTTATAAAGAATAGAACACTAACATGTTTCCACCGTTCTGAGTTCCCATCTATTGAATTGTTCAGAGCATGGAATCGAATTGTTCCGATAGTGGAATCTAATTGTTTAGATGATTCAATTGAATTGTTTTGAGCATGGAATCTGTAACACCCCGATTTTCAGAATCGGAATGTTAATATTTAATTTGGCAATATATTAAAATTTTGACTATGTTTTAAAATTTTTCCGGTGTTAATCAAAATGTTGCTTTAAAAAGAAATTTGAATACATTGAAAGGTTGCATTTAAAGTTAAATCAAATAGTTTAAAAGATGCAAAACAATAATAATAACTAACAATATTAAATCGAATTGTTTGAGAGAATGCATTTAAAAGTTAAATTGTATCGTTTCTTATTTTCGCATGCATTTCAAAAATCATACCATGGTGCATACATTAGACCGCCGCTCTTTTTCAGTCCGACCGACCGCAGGCGAGACGTCTGTGTATCCATTTCTTTTCCCTAACTTCCCTCCTCGCAAACACAACCGAAACACCCGCTCATTATTTCCCCCGCCATTTTCTTTTCTCACACTTATACCTGTGTAGTGCTACACACTGCTACTACTACTAATACACTACTTGATCCACTTTATATATATATATATATATATATATATATATATATATATATATATATATATATATATATATATACTAGTAGTCAAGTTGCACACACACACATATTTATATATATGAATACAAGCATGCTGTCTTACACATGCACACACAGGGACATGTAGTGGGGAAGTGAGTAGAACCTACTAATATGCATGAACTAGCTAGACTAGCACTGAGCACTCCCTGCCTTTTTGCTTTTGCTCCCTGCCCAGATCAACACACTGCCCATTCCCACTTCTTTTCTCTCTCACCCCAAACCAAGCCACATGCATGCCCTTATGCCCCAGCCGAATCCCCTCACTGCCACCTTTTCTTGTATTCATTATTCACCTCCACTACCTATTCCTTCTCTCTCCCACACCCAAAGTCACACAACCACACACTGCCAACTTCTTTTATTATTTCACAACCCCTCCTTATCTCACGCCATTTCCTCCCCCCCCCCCACAACAGAACAGCCATTGTTTCTTCTCTTCATGAACACAAGTTTCTCCCCCTTCTCTCCTTCCAATCCCTAGCAAAAACTGCAAATCTCTCTATGCATGCCATGCCAACACAATCCCCATCACCTAAGCATCCCATTCATACATTTAGTTTACACATGCAAGGTCTTTCAAGCTTTTTACATGAAGGGGGGAGAAGCACACCTGTCTTCGGCCAAACACACACACCAGCGTGGAGGCCAGAAGAGGAGCTTGGCGCTCCATGGGAGCTCCATACGCAGCCTAGGAGCCAGCGGCCCAGCTGCTCGGCAAGGCGGCTCGGAGCCGCAGGCGGCGGCAAAGCGGCGAGCAGCCAGCCGCAGCGGCGGTGGAGGCGGTACCGCTTGCTGCGGCGGCAGCAGCAGCCGCTTGAGGCGAAGGCGGCGGCGCGCCGCAGCTCAACCGAGCGAAGTAGCAGCAGTGCATGCGGCGGATCCATGCATGCGACGTGAGCTGCGGGTGGTGGCGGCGCCCGCCTGCTGCGGTGGCACTACGACCGGCCGAAGCCACGGCTCGCGGCGGCACTGGGCGAGTGCCCAGCCGCTCGGCACAACACGCGTGCATGAGCGGTGGCGGCTCGGCGAGGTAGCCGGTGGCGGCGTGACCATGGGAGCCCGAGCACCGGCAGTGGTGCTAGAGGCCGTGGCTTGCACAATGGCGTGGCGCCGACGCGCAGCGCGCGATGCTGCCGTGAGCACGGCGTTGGCATGACGCGACCAAACCGAGGCGCGACTTGCGATGCCGCGAGGTGACGATGCGAGTGGAGGCCCGTGGGCACGACCGAGGCGATGGCGCCGAGGGGAGACGGCATGTCGTGTCGTGCTAGACCGCGGCGCAACCTGGCGGCTTCATGCGGCATGCGCGGCTGCAATGCCGAGGCGCAACGGCTTAGCGGCAGCAGCGGCAGCGTCGCATGCGCATGTCAACACTCCTAGCAGCATGGCGTTGGCACGGCGACGTGGTGCTTGGTGGCACGACGCCTAGCGCGGCGACATGCATGCGGTGCAGGCGGCAACAAGCGACGGCGGAGGTGGCAGAACTTCGATTGCGGCGTGGCCGAGGAAGCCGCCACGGGACGAGGATGATGAGGCGTCAAGGATGGTGGAGGCAGCAGCTCGAGGAGTGGCTTAACGGCGGCCATGGCGACATTGAGGAGGAGGTGGCGAGCCTAGGACGGCTGGCGGTGCGGCCGCAAAGGGAGGCGGCTAGCTCGGCTACCCGGTGGGACGGATTGAAGAAAAGGGCGAGAGGAACAAAGGTGGAAGCACATGATGCTTAAAACATTGAAATGTCAATGTATGTTGTTCTTGTCTAATGTAGAGGTGTGTGTTGTTCTTATCATGCATGCGCGCGACGATGGCGAGAGGCAATGGAGCTGTGCATGTGGCGGCGCATGCGTGCATGTACTTCGGCGGACCTACATGCATGTGGCACGGCGTCGAGGGCGGACACGGACATGGAGCCGAGAAGACGACGCCCGGTGTCGAATCGCACGCTTAGCGTTGCGGTAAAATTGTTTGTGTTATTTATTTTACCGCCTTACATTACATTATTAGTCATGTGCATGTCATTTTTTTTATGCATGTTTAATGGTAAAATAAATTGGTAGCTTAAAACCGATGAAATTCTCTGGTTATGTCTTATTTATGCGTAGGCGTCTTCATGCGATGTATGTCGGCTTATGCGAGTGATTTTATCATCGTAGCGGATTATGTAGAACGTTGATCGGTGGATGCTAGATTAAATATATGAGTTGATTACTTGATCGGGTGATATTATTTTGAAGTTGCATGGATATTAGTGGTAATCTTTGGATAATACTTTAATTGTAGATTTTTCCTCATGTTGGATTAGTAATTTTAGGAGATAGGATGCATAAGGATTTGACGATCTATTACTTGATGGATAGCTTTTGTGATGATATGTATTGAGATATGGAGATTGAATCGGGGATTTATTTAATCATGAGCAGATGGATCGGATGATTTTAGCATTAGTGTGTGAGTCATTTGTGCTAGAATTTGGAGATGGTAGGAATGGATTATTCGATTTTAGATAACTAATTGGATTGCCATGTAATTAGTATATAAATCCTATGTGCCGAGTCGATGCAATTGTACTCTCTTTTGGATTAGTAGCTAAATGATTATTAGTCCATCGTAGAGATGCATATGTGATTGGATTGGTAGATGTCGTTCACAACTAAGTTCGGTGGTATGGATATAAGTTGATCGATTAGTGAGCAATTAGATGTTGGATGTGTTCTTAAATTGTAAAGAGCATTAGGTACCGGTTTGTCAATTAAACCTTGATCGGTGGAAAATTGAGCGTATGCGATTGTGATTTGCCGAGGCGAGACAAGTAGAGCTAGATAGTTAGCATTAGCTTAAGTAGTATATCGGAGAACGATCGATGGATTCAATCATGGTCATATGCCCATGAGTCGGTAGATTTCGTGTAATTATCGGATGGGTTGTTTATTTGGAAGATCGTAAGTTCGGGCATTACTCGATGGATTAACTACCTTGATAATGTCTTAGTTGAGGTTAGTACGGATTTACATCAAGATATGAGAATATGATTGGAGAGTGTTATTCATGTGATTGGATTCAACACCGAGAATCGGTTAAGTATATGCTTATGAGAAGATTAGATTATCGGTAGATGTTTTCCTTTATATAATAAATGGAAAAGAAAATAAAATACAAGGGCCCTATCTTTCTTTGGTAGAGGCTAGGTCAGCCCGTGTATAAAAGGATTTAATTCGATTTAAAATGCAGAAAAGAATTATTTTTACACGGAAAAGTCTTTAACTTCAATAATTCATAACTAATTCATATGAACTCCAATTGGGATAAATCCAATTGGGTTGTCCATAAAATATTATTCTATATTTAACCTTGTAGTTTTTATCTCCACTAGAATTCTGCAATTTTTCACAAAATAATTAAATTCGGTGAACAAGTAACATATCATTTATTTTGACATTTTCTCAAAAATTGATTTTCAAATTGCTATAACTTTCACATATTAACTCCAAATGGAATATTTTTGTACCTAAATTCATTTAAAATCATAATATAGCTACTGTATAAATTTCATGCATTTTGGAGTAATTTGAGTTTTTGGCTATTTCTGTTTATTCGATATCGCCTTTCTATAGATTCCGAGTTGCCGGAGTAAGAGAGTATGTAACCGAGAGTGAACAAGTGAACTCCCAGCAAGGCAAGCATCATTTGAACTTTCTTTTGCATCATATTTGATCCCGCTTTGGTTAAGTTAGTGCAATGATAATTGCTTGCATGCTATTTTGATTATGTCAATATTTTTGTGATGTGTAGTTTAGTTATGTCCTATGCTTGAGGTTAATCTTGAATTATGCCAACTCCTATATGCTTAAGATAGGATGTGTGAATTATGGGTTGTAGAATTGCTTAGCCGTGCAAGTCTAGATACGGTAGTTCGATCGTCGGGAATAACCCGACGGTTTTGGGATAAACACAACTCTCATTTTATGATTTATACTTCAGATCTTGTAGCTGTTTTATGAGTTAATTTTTGTCATTTTTAAATGAGCTTTTGGTCTGGACAAGTGTTGGTTAGTGATGGTGCTTTATGCACGAGATTTGGGTATGTGGTTGGACTTGTCTGGACAATTAAGGACCGAACTTTGGTAACGTCGTTGATTCAAGTACTTTCGTGCTACCATACGCAGTATATGGGTGCTGTACGGTTAAGTAGGGGGAAGGTTCTATTGTGTTAAGTCTCATGGTGGTGTAGGGGCATTTGTGTTTGATCATTTGTCCTTAGGAATCAATGTCAATGTTCTATAGTGTGCAAGGGAGCACCAATTACCTTTTCATTACATCGGTATTTCCAATATAACATGTGAGCCCCTTAGCAAGTGCTATATGCTACTTGTACTAAGACCGGAAACATCTCACATGGGGGACTTAGCGCAATAGGGTTTTCTTGTCAAAACGATCAGATCTCGATTCTCCCGCCAAACATACCAAAGGAAGTGTGCCATTATCCGGAGGCTTACGGGCTAGTCGAGTGTGGGTAAAGTAGTACACCCTGCAGGTATCAATCTATTCGAATAGCCGTGTCCACGGTTATGGACAACCGCTTGAGTTCGGGAGTTACTATTGTTAGACTTTTAATTAAAATTGTGGTTGAACTTGGTATTCGCCATGAACGGGTTGTTCATGTGTTTAGTATATCAAAGTGGGCTGCCACTTTGGTCTTTGTATGATTCAATTGTTTATTCTTGAAATGCTTTACTATATGTTTTACTTCTACTTCAAATCTGATTTTAAATGGGCACATGAAAACTAGTATGTGTAGGATGTTAATTGTTGCGTCTCTTTCATAAAACTAAACCAATATGAGCCATCCTTTGAATGACCCTTATGCATAACTATTTTTATTTGTGTAAGACTTGTAGTACACTTGTACTCACCGGATGTTTCTTGGCCTTTTCAGTGAGGAAGATTATGAGTATGACGATCTCGTTAGTGTTGACTTGGGTGACACTAACCAGTAGTACGCTATCATTTAACCCCCAGTCGGTTGCCGATGGGTGATGGGCATACCACTGCTGGTCTTTTGCTTTATCTATTTACTTCCGCTGCTACTTGATACTTTACTTGAATTTGGCCGGTCGGCCGTATGTAATAAACTGTAAACTTGACTACTATGCAGTATGTCTTTTATCTCTTGTTGTATGCGTTGTATGGATGTAATCAACGTTGGATGAGGGTATGAGTATATTGGTCGTTGATCTTGGGAGCCAATATAAGTCATACTCGTTGTTGATGAATTCCCATTTAACTCACTAAGTGTAGTGCTTCGGATCGAAAGAGAATCGACAATCATGTAGCGCCGCAAGCGAGCAGCGTATGATCGTTGAGGCTCTAGGATTCGACTAAGCCTCTCACTTGGATCGAGATAAATTGAATTATTTATCGAGACCGTAATTATGTCCCTAAGACCTTGTCTAATCTCGGTCTTATGGAGATAATTACCGGGTCCCCTGAATCTAATTGTTTCGATGGTTCAATCGAATCATTCCGGGCGTATAATTGAATTACCTCGAGGGTTAAATTGAATTGTTCCAAGCCTGGAATCGAATTGTCCGAATGGTTCAATTGAATTGTTCCAATTGTGCAATTGAATTGTACTGAGTGTCAAATTGATTTTTTTAGCGTAGAATCGAATTGTAACGAGGGTCAAAATTGAATCGTTCTAATCATGGAATCAAATTGTCCCAATGGTCAAATTGAGCCGAGCGTAGAGTAAAATTGTCACAAGGGTTAAGTTGAATTGTTATGGAAAAAAAGCTAACTAATGTATATATTAGGATTAACTAACTTAGTGTGCACTTCTAATCCAAATTGTTACATCTAGATTTGTAGTAGGCACTAAGTAAGTGTACTCCGAATATCTACTACTATCTGATCATGCAGCGCGTTCTCTAGAGCCAAAGTCAGTAATCCTGATGGCTTCATAGCCAACGCCTAAGCCAGTAGGGGTGATGGTTTCATCGTTGGCGCTGCAGTGGAGTCTGTCATGCTAGTGGCAGTGATGATGGTGTTAGAGACTTTGATGTTGGAGTGTGCCATCATGGTGGCCCGAGAGCCAAAGCAGTGTCGGTTGCCTCGGTGGACGTCCATGCAGGAAGAAAGGAATGAGAGCATAGTAGCTGGCGAGGTAGTACAGCCCCAACACGACCAGCACGATCACCACAACTATGCCAATGGCGACAAAGGTGCTCTTGTCTTATGTGTGGACAGAAGAGGAGTTTCACCCATCGCAGTGTGTCACGAGAGGACAACCCGGAGGTTAGAACGAATGATGACATGGTGTTATTCTCCCTTTATAATACAAGCTACAACGCAATCACTTTAGCAAATTTTTAGAGGGAGGGGGGCTATGGCCCCTTTGGTCCTAGAGAAGCTTCGCCCGGTGCCTTAGCCCTAGAGTCCAACCTTGCATGCATGCAGCGTCTAGTTAATATCTCTTTTAGGAGCTCCAATATTTTATCAATCAATCGATGTTGGTCATGGCCTTTTTTTATTGGACATTGTGGTTGGGCCAGGTTCATCAATAACCTAGATACACACATGAATTTGGATCGGTAACATCCCAAAATTCACTACTTTTTAGAACCTCGATTTTTTGCGTATTTTTCAAATCACAGGTATTTAATTGACTTTTCCATGATTAATTGGATTTTCCACGAGTTTAAATGAATTTTGGATAATCAAAAACCTATTTCAAGAATGAGTTGTATGCAAATTCAAATTGAACTAGCCGACTGCCCTTGCGTTGCGACAGAATATAACGAAGATGACATGATACAAATTGAAACTTTAGACGTGTTTGTTATAAAGAATAGAACACTAACATGTTTCCACCATCCTAAGTTCTCATCTATTGAATTGTTCCGAGCATGGCATCGAATTGTTTCGAGAGTGGAATCAAATTGTTTCGATGATTCAATTGAATTTTTCCAAGCATGGAATCTAATTGTTTTAACGGTTCAATCGAATTGTTTCGAGCATGCCTTAGCCCTAGAGTCCAACCTTGCATGCCTGCAGCGTCTAGTTAATGTCTCTTTCTGGAGCTCCAATATTTTACCAATCAATCGATGTTGATCATGACCTCTTTTATTGGACATTGTCCTTGGGTTTGGTTCATCAATAACCTAGCTACACACATGAATTTGGACCTATAACGTCCCAAAATTCACTACTTTTTAGAACCTTGCATATTTTTCAAATCACGGGTCTTTAATTGACTTTTCCATGCTTTATTGGATTTTCCCTGAGTTTAAATGAATTTCGGATAATCAAAAACCTATTTCAAGAATGAGTTGTATGAAAATTGAAACAGAACTAGCCGAGTGCCCTTGCGTTGCATCAGAATATAATTAAGATGGCATGATACAAATTGAAACTTTAGACATGTATGTTATAAAGAATAGAACACTAACATGTTTCCGCCGTTTTGAGTTCTCGTCTACTGAATTGTTCTGAGCATGGAATCGAATTGTTCTGAGAGTGGAATCTAATTGTTTCAATAATTCAATTGAATTGTTATGACCATGGAATCTAATTGTTTTGATGGTTCAATCGAATCGTTCCGAGCGTATAATCGAATTGTCCCGAGGGTTAAATTGAATTGTTCCGAGCGTGGAATCGAATTGTCCGAATGATTCCGTTGAATTGTTCTGAGTGTGAAATCGAATTGTACTAAGTGTCAAATTGATTTTTTTTAGCGTAGAATTGAATTGTACCGAGGGCAAAATTGAATCTTTCTGACCGTGGAATGGAATTGTCCCTAGGGTCAAATTGAGCCGAGCGTAGAGTAAAATTGTCACAAGGGTTAAGTTGAATTGTTAGGGAAAAAAACTAACTAATGTATATATTAGGATCAACTAACTTAGTGGGCACTTCTAATCCAGATTGTTACATCCATATTTGTAGTGCGCCTAAGTAAATGTACTCAATATCTATCGCTATCCGATCATGCAACGCGCTCGTAGAGCTAGAGTCGATCACCCGATGGCTTTATTATTGCCATCGCTTGAGCCAAAGAGGTGATACCTTCATTGTTGGCACTACACTGCAGTCTTGGTGGCGATGATGACAGTGTTGGAGACTTCGATGCTTGAGTGTGCCATCATGGTGGCATGGAGCCGAAGCGGTGTCGATCGTCTCAGTGGCCGTCCCTGCAGCAAGGAAGAAATGAGAGCATATCTTCTTTATAAGTAGCTGGTGAGGTAGTACAACCCCAACAAACCCAGCACAATCACCATGATGATGCCAATGGCGACGAAGGTGATCATGTTTTCTGTGTTGCTGACTGAGGAGTTTCACCCACCACGGCGTGTCACGAGAGGACAAGCCGAAGGTGGTCGTGTTTTCTGTGAGACTAGTAGAGGAGTTTCACCCACCGTGGTGGGTCACGAGAGGACAGGCCGGAGGTAGGAATGAATGATGACATGTTGTTACTCTCCCATTATAATGCAAACTACAACGCAATTGCTTTAGCAATTTTTTAGAGGGAGGGGGCTTGACCCCTTTGGTCCTAGAGAAGCTTCACCTTGTGCCTTAGCCCTAGAGTCCAACCTTGCATGCCTGCAGCATCTAGTTAATATCTCGTTCTGGAGCTCCAATATTTTATCAATTAATCGATGTTGATCATGACCTCTTTTATTGGACATTGTCGTTGGGCTAGGTTCATCAATAACCTAGCTACACATATGAATTTGGATCGGTAATGTCCCAAAATTCACTACTGTTTAGAACCTTGTTTTTTTTTTGCATATTTTTCAAATAACGGGTCTTTAATTGACTTTTCCCTGATTTATTGGATTTTTCCTGAGTTCAAATGAATTTTGGATAATCAAAAACCTATTTCGAGAATGAGCTGTTTGCAAATTCAAATTTAACTAGCCGAGTGCCCTTGCGTTGCGATGGAATATAATTAAGATGACATTATACAAATTGAAACTTTAGACGTGTATGTTATAAAGAACAGAACACTAACATGTGTTACACCGTTCTGAGTTCTCAGCTATAAAATCCTAGCACATGAGCAAAATAAAAAGACACAACGTTTTCCACTTGCCATAACAAGAACAGAGGAAGCAGATATGACACGAGAAAAACTCAGAAGAGCAGAGTTTGCTCAGGTCTGGAGCCGAACTGTCCGACAAACAGCAAACATTTGAACAAGAATTTGCTTTTCCATATTCGAGAACAGAACGAGGAAAGGAGATCGACCAACCAAAATCAGGAACTTGAACTCGCATTCCACCGATTTCTTTGTCCAGTTAGGAGCTCCGTTTTTTAAGAATAATTCAGACCGACAACAAAACATGTTAAGTATCACTACATTTACACCTTTTCAGAGAATATGCAAGAGAGCTGCACACCATTGCATTAAAAGGAAGAAAAAGCATACAAGGTTTTTCAGCTTGCCGTCAGCGGCGTTTTTCACCACAAATACATTTTGCAGCAACGTATGTTTAGAATAGTGTTTTTTTTTTTATATCCTTCTTGCTCGAATCAGCTAGGCAAGGACTCGATCAATGTCAGCATCTAAAATTAATGAAGTCATAGCCGCTGAGAACAGCGGGCGAGGCTTGGCTCGTGGTCGGCGTGGGCATGGCTGCCGGCGGCAAGGACATAATCTACCCACGATGACCAGAAGAGACGCTCGGTCATGACAAATCGGGCGGGGAGGAGTGGAGTAGGAATGGAAAGGAGAAGTTTCCGACGGAGTAGAAAGACATGAAGGCCGACAGTTCATCTCGACTCGTCGCGGTTACAGGAGGGGGAGTTAAATATGGGTGAGGAAAGAGGGACCAAAGAAACATCTGTTACTCGCCGCGGAAGGTGGGGTGCGGGGAGACGGGAAGCTGCGCCGCCGCCGATGGTTCGCCGTCTCGTACGCGTGAAATGTGGCGGAGGAAGGCCAGAAGGGCTACGTAGTTTCTAAATTTTGGTCACTCAATGCTCGCCACTGGAGTGGGCAGCTCTGCTTTGGCGACTCAATCCAACAGGAGGACGGAGTTGGCATAGGCTTAGATGGGGAAAATCTAGAGCGTCTAACTTGAATCCAATGGCTACAATAAGTTGGGATGACTTGGCACGATGTGGGATGAGAGAAATAGCTGAGGTTAAGTGGGGACTAATTGTATAGGTATATTATTTTGAGGTGCTCACAAGCAAGATATTAATTTGGGATGACTTGGCATGCCGTTTCGCTATGTTTGTCAGTGGCCTTATGTGTCTCTATTTCAAAATGTTCGTCCGTTGAGGGAATCAATAATATAGTTATTGTTATGTTTGCACTCTATACCGCTACTTAAATACTTTGAAAAAGTTAAGTGATTGTAGTATGTCATTTAATAGAGATATGTATAGCGATTTATTTTTAACTTATTAGATTTAGACAAATATTTTGAAACAGAGGAAGTATCTAGCAAGAGATGCATAAGCAAAACTGTTAAGCTGCTGCCGTTACTTCTTTCCAACACTACTCGTAGAATACATTGCTTACGCGTACAAACACAGTTTAACACCTACGTATTATCGTTAGCTTGTTATATCTCACGTCTACTAGCAGGGTGCGCAAGTCCACGTACGTATATACAGTAATACAGATGCGTATGATTGTGTGTGCACATTTTGAAAAGAATGTCGACAATTTATTGATCACAAAACATCGTTATAAAGAGTCTTCCGGATACACTTCGGTACACCATTGTGAATTAAAAACCTAACAAGTGCTCACAAGATCCAATGTATGCAGGCCCAATAGAATTTGGCCACGTGTACAATTAGTGGAAATAGGAAAGATTAAATGCATTTTTTAGGCGGAAGGAAATATCAAATGCTGGTTTAATAGGAGACTTTATTATCTTCGTTGGTTCTTGATTCCATACCCCATAGTTGGCGAACAATGCTCCGTTGTCGTCGGCTGTGAGACCGAGCGGTGGTCCGCCGGAAACCAAAACACTCACACCACAATCGAACCTAACTGACGAGGAAGAACAGTACGTCTTTGCCGGACACCTGATGTGCATGACTCGATTGGTTAGTCGCGCGGTTTACGGCCAACAAGCGAACAAACTCGACGGGCATGCTCGCATGCACATGCGTGCGATGCGACTGTAACGAACATACGGCTGGAGTTTTACGCCGCGCGCTACCTCGACCGTATCACGCGCGGCATGCACATGCACGCAGCTCGCGCGTGGCCGTCGCCATCGATCCGCGTGCAGTGAAAGGGACTCATCCGCCACGCGCGCGCCCTCAGGTGCCACGCTGCCAGCAACATGAGGCGGCCGTGCTGCGCACGCGGCGGCCACTAGGCGGCCGGCGGGCGCGCCCGCGCGTGCAGTATCCCCCGAAACCGATCAATCTCGTAGCATGCGGCGGCGGGTGTGGGACTGGAGGTGGTATATATGGAGAGAGACTGGGAGAGATACGGATGGTTGAATTAAAATCCAATGATCCATAAAATTGAATGTATTTTTTCTAAGAAAAAACAGATGACTGGGATAGTTGCCCCTATATAATTAGGTTGCAGCAGTGAGGGTCGCATCCGAGGTTTCCGAACAGATCATCAATCGACTGGGATAGTTGCCTCTATATAATTAGGTTGTAGCAGTGAGGGTTGCATCCGAGGTTTCCGAATAGATCATCAATCGAGCAAGTCGATACTACTACGTACATTTTTCTGGACAACTGATCGAATTGAAACACCTAGCCAGATCAATTAGGGCGGAGATGGAGGCACCGGCGGCCGCCGGCGTGGTGGTCGACATCGAGGCACTCGCTGGCCGGAGAGGGAACGGCGATGATGATCCTTCGAAGGTTCGGATCAATTACTTGTGTTTGACGGACATGAGCATGGTATTATCCATTAGCATCCCCTCCATTTTAACCCTGCGTCCCTGCCTACGCCGCATGCAGTTTATCCCCTTGCAGTCGAAGAGGATCCCATTCCACTGACTCGAACCATTCCAATCCCCTCTCCTAGCTAGCCTGCTCCCTCCGATCCTCATCGCCTTCCTCCTCCGGCCACTGGTCTGCGGCGATTACGAGTCGTGTAGTTGTTGGGGCGCGTGGGCTGCGCCGCGGGCGGCCTTTGCGCATGCGGCCTCGGAGCCAGCTCTGCCCCGTCACCCCGCCCGCTTCCATCAACCGCCGGAAGCTCTCCTCCGTGGGTCTCCGCCTGCTGTTTGATGCACGTCTCAAAGCCTGATTGATTGAGAAATTGCTGCTTGCTTCCTGGTGCTGTGGAGGTGCAGAAAAGGTGGAACCTTTTGGCGTGCACTCCTGGTGTCTGTAGAAATGCCCCAGATTTGCATAGCTTGCCAATTGCCATTATCCATCTCACAGAGATGGTCATAACAAGTTGAGAACTTTTGAGTTTAGATCAGGCTTTTTGTTTGATTATCATGTCCGAACATGGTTGCTGGCTTGCTTTGTGATATTTAATCAATTTGTGTGACTTGCAATGCACGCTCACTAGTTTCTTATTTGTTGTGTGAGACAGGAGTCGGCATGGAAGAAGTTTTTGCAACACGTTGGACCAGGCTTTATGGTCTGCTTGGCCTACCTTGATCCCGGAAATTGTAATATTCTCTCTCTAATTAAACCTCCCTCTCACATGTATACACATTTGGTTCTCACGCTTGTCAAACTGAAACAGTGGAAACTGATCTGCAAGCCGGCGCCAATCACAAATATGAGGTACATTTTTGGCTTTTTTTAATATTTTACTTCCCCTTTTTCCGGCCATTCACCATATATACCTAGCTATGTCGTCCTGTACAACACGAAGACATGAACTAACTACTTTGCTTTTGTGCTGTGTTCCTAGCTCCTTTGGGTTATTTTGATCGGCCTCATCTTCGCACTAATTATACAATCACTGTCAGCTAATCTTGGAGTGGTGACAGGTAATAAAGAGACACAAATTGCCATGTATTTGCGTACAGAATTTAACAAGCTAAGTTGATGTTAATGATTGTTAACTAACACAGGGCGACATCTTGCCGAGCTATGCAAGATGGAGTATCCATTATGGGTGAAAACCTGCTTATGGCTGCTGGGAGAGGTTGCTGTGATTGCCGCAGATATCCCAGAAGGTTGGAATTAGCATGACAGTTCTAAATAAACTAACAAATCTGTGTTTAACTGTCATGTTTTATTTTCAGCTAATTAAGTTTAAGCTCACCGAGAGTAGATCAATATAAGAAAAACTCACTCTGTTTGGTCCTAGATACCACTTGTTATGCACTAAGAATGGTAGTTTTTTTTTGTTGTGAATTGTGATTAATGGCCCTTGGTCCACCGTTTCATTCCATAAAACATTATATATATGCATGTCCAATGTCAAGATCTTAGGATGGTCCACACCAATTGTCTTGTGCGTGGGCTCGGGCCCGTGGCCGGCCGGCACGGACAAGACAAGACATGACCAACGTCCAGCGTGCATGCCACAACATTGTAATGCATCTTTGGATGCTTATCTTTAGATTAGTTGCTTGTCTTAGATAAAGATTGCATTGGTTAAAGATACCAAGTTGTCAGGAACCTTAGTTCATAACGAGGTAAACATCCGTCGATGACCTTAGGTAGAATTATGCTAGGTGAAAGAGGACACTGATTAGGGGAGAGGAACATATCTAGAGTAGCCGACCTAGGGAGAGACTAGAGCTAGGGATTCCTTGCAATCCTTGGAAGGCTCACTTCAACGAGAGGTTACTATGTTGACGTGATTTCATGGAGACCGTTGTCTCCTCGTGTGGTTGCGGCAAACTCACTGGTCGTTGCGGCAATCATGGAAGCAGCCACGGCAGCGCCTTGGCAAGTTCTGGCCACACCTTGGCAGGTTGCAATAGCCACAGCAGCACCGTGACATGTTTTGTTTCTGTTGCAGTAGACCCCAGCAGATGGCGTAGTTCGGCTGGGCTATGGCTGCCACGGCAGCACCACGACAGGTTCTGACAGCGCCGCGGCGGTTGCTGGAAACAACGTTGCTGCTGCCTCTTGTTTCGCCTTTTTCTCTAAAGTAATATACATGTCGAGGAAGATGGCCGTCATCTTCTTGTCATTGTCGTTGGTACTAATAGCTATCTTGCTAGTGTTATCATGGCTAACGACTTGGCAATAGGTCATATGGCCATATCGAAAGGCATGTAGCAGAAATCGCGGAAAGAGATCAACCGCTCTGATACCAAATGTTACGAACATTAGTTCATAACAGGGTAAACACCGCTGGGAAGAGACTAAGCAACGTCGGCTTGGTGGGATGAGAGAATCTTGAGAGGGAAACTACTTTAATTCATTTTTCTTATTTGATTGATAATGCATACATCCTATCTCTTTTATATGGATAACTTGACTTGAGCCCTACGAAACAATTTATATCTACTAGCAGGGTGCGCAAGTCCACGTTGGTATATACAGTAATACAGATGCGACAGATGCGTATGATTGTGTGTGCACATTTTGAAAAGAATGTCGACAATTTATTGATCACAAAACATCGTTATAAAGAGTCTTCCGGATACACTTCGGTACACCATTGTGAATTAAAAACCTAACAGAGTGCTCACAAGATCCAATGTATGCAGGCCCAATAGAATTTGGCCACGTGTACAATTAGTTGAAATAGGAAAGATTAAATGCATTTTTTAGGCGGAAGGAAATATCAAATGCTGGTTTAATAGGAGACTTTATTATCTTCGTTGGTTCTTGATTCCATACCCCATAGTTGGCGAACAATGCTCCGTTGTCATCGGCTGTGAGACCGAGCGGTGGTCCGCCGGAAACCAAAACACTCACACCACAATCGAACCTAACTGACGAGGAAGAACAGTACGTCTTTGCCGGACACCTGATGTGCATGACTCGATTGGTTAGTCGCGCGGTTTACGGCCAACAAGTGAACAAACTCGACGGGCCTGCTTGCATGCACATGCGTGCGATGCGACTGTAACGAACATACGGCTGGAGTTTTACGCCGCGCGCTACCTCGAACGTATCACGCGCGGCATGCACATGCACGCAGCTCGCGCGTGGCCGTCGCCATCGATCCGCGTGCAGCGAAAGGGACTCATCCGCCACGCTCGCGCCCTCAGGTGCCACGCTGCCAGCAACATGAGGCGGCCATGCTGCGCACGCAGCGGCCACTAGGCGGCCGACGGGCGCGCCCGCGCGTGCAGTATCCCCGAAACCGATCAATCTCGTAGCATGCGGCGGCGGGTGTGGGACTGGAGGTAGTATATGTGGAGAGAGACGGGGAGAGATATGGATGGTTGAATTAAAATCCAATGATCCATAAAATTGAATGTATTTTTTTTAAGAAAAAACAGATGACGGGGATAGTTGCCCCTATATAATTAGGTTGCAGCAGTGAGGGTTGCATTCGAGGTTTCCGAACAGATCATCAATCGACTGGGATAATTGCCCCTATATAATTAGGTTGCAGCAGTGAGGTTTCCGAACAGATCATCAATCGAGCAAGTCGATACTACTACGTACATTTTTCTGGACAACTGATCGAATTGAAACACCTAGCCAGCTCAATTAGGGCGGAGAAACAAGGCACGGAGGTGAACAAGATGGAGGCACCGGCGGCCGCCGGCGTGGTGGTCGACATCGAGGCACTCGCTGGCCGGAGAGGGAACGGCTATGATGATCCTTCGAAGGTTAAGATCAATTACTCCTCTGCATGTATCTGTCGAAGAGGATCCCATTCCACTGACTCGAACCATTCCAATCCCCTCTCCTAGCTAGGCTGCTCCCTCCGATCCTCATCGCCTTCCTCCTCCGGCCACTGGTCTGCGGCGGCGGCGGCGGCGATTACGAGTCGTGTAGTTGTTGGGGGCGCGTGGGCTGCGCCGCGGGCGGCCTTTGCGCATGCGGCCTCGGAGCCAGCTCTGCCCCGTCACCCCGCCCGCTTCCATCAACCGCCGGAAGCTCTCCTCCGTGGGTCTCCGCCTGCTGTTTGATGCACGTCTCAAAGCCTGATTGATTGAGAAATTGCTGCTTGCTTCCTGGTGCTGTGGAGGTGCAGAAAGGTGGAACCTTTGGCGTGCACTCCTGGTGTCTGTAGAAATGCCCCAGATTTGCATAGCTTGCCAATTGCCATTATCCATCTCACAGAGATGGTCATAACAAGTTAAGAACTTTTGAGTTTAGATCAGGCTTTTTGTTTGATTATCATGTCCGAACATGGTTGCTGGCTTGCTTTGTGATATTTAATTAATTTGTGTAACTTGCAATGCACGCTCACTAGTTTCTTATTTGTTGTGTGAGGCAGGAGTCGGCATGGAAGAAGTTTTGGCAACACGTTGGACCAGGCTTTATGGTCTGCTTGGCCTACCTTGATCCAGGAAATTGTAATATTCTCTCTCTAATTAAACCTCCCTCTCATATGTATACACATTTGGTTCTCACGCTTGTCAAACTGAAACAGTGGAAACTGATCTGCAAGCCGGCGCCAATCACAAATATGAGGTACATTTTGTGGCTTTTTTTTAATATTTACTTTCCCCTTTTCCGGCCATTCACCATACCTATGTCTTCCTGTACAACACGAAGACATGAACTAACTACTTTGCTTTTGTGCTGTGTTCCTAGCTCCTTTGGGTGATTTTGATCGGCCTCATCTTCGCACTAATTATACAGTCACTGTCAGCTAATCTTGGAGTGGTGACAGGTAATAAAGAGACACAAATTGCCATGTATTTGCGTACAGAATTTAACAAGCTAAGTTGGTGTTAATGATTGTTAACTAACACAGGATGACTGTGATAGTTGCCCATATATAATTAGGTTGCAGCAGTGAGGTTGCATCCGAAGGTTTCCGAACAGATCATCAATCGAGCAAGTGGATACAACTACGTACAGTTTCCTGGACAACTGATCGAATTGAAACACCCAGCCAGCTCAATTAGGGCGGAGAAACAAGGCTTGGAGGTGAACAAGATGGAGGCACCGGCGGCCGCCGGTGTGGTGGTCGACATCGAGGCACTCTCTGGCCTGAGAGGGAACGGCGATGATGATCCGACGAAGGTTAGGATTAATTACTCATCTGCATGTATCTAGTTACGACCGCTGTATATCTGCCTATATTCGATTGGCACGGCTGGGCGTCGGAGCTCCGGCCGGGAATAGAAGATAGGGGAATAAGCTATGTGATGAGTCGAGTGGGAATGGGATGTCTAGCGTCTATGTCACGCGGCGTCCATCTGATCCGGCCGATCGAGTGCATCCACGATCCACCAACTGGTGCGGGCGTGCGGCTGTGCGCAGCGTGGTGGTCGGGCAAGGGGGGGGCGGCGAGCGCCTGCGACTACGAGGCTAGGCACGCACGGCGGGAACAGAGCAGCGGCGGTGGGTCAGCAAGGCGTGCAGCATGTTGAGGGGTGGCGAGGCCGCCAGGGGCGTCGCGACAGCGTGAGCGAGGCAGCAAGCTCGCCGCCTCCTCGGACGTTGTTACGTAAATTACTTCCGTTATTACTAACATCTATTTGGCTTAGCCCAATGAAGGATATAAAGCATTCGTGCATTTTGTTGTTCGTAAAATCACCATATGAGCTATGCAAACTTGCTACGTTTTGCCCAGAAGAAGCTTGAAACAATTTCTGCATTGGCCACATTTGACATTGGCATTGTGGTGCACACCAAATGCTCGCAGAATGCCTAGCAGATCAGGCCACTTTGCATGGGCTGCCTGGCTCGCCGGGGCACGCTAAATACTTGTGTTTGACGGACATTGGCACCCCCTCCATTTTAACCCTAGCTACGCCGGCCTCATGCAGTTTGTCCCCTTGCAGTCGAAGACGATCCCATCCCACTGACTCGAACCATTCCAATCCCCTCCCTCCAATTTCTTCCGGCTTAATACTAGGGAAGATTTGAACAAGATTTTGCTTTTCCATATTCGAGAACAGAACGAGGAAAGGAGTTCGACCAACCAAAATCAGCAACTTGAACTCGCATTCCACCGATTTCTTTGTCCAATTAGGAGCTCCGCTTTTTAAGAATAATTCAGACTGAAAACAAAACATGTTAAGCATCACTACATTTACACCTTTGCCTAGAATATGCAAGAGAGCTACACACAATATTTGCATTAAAAGGAAGAAAAAGCATACAAGGTTTTTCAGCTTGCTGTCAGTGGCGTTTTTCACCACAAATACACTTTGCTGCAACGTATGTTTAGAAGTGTGTTTTTTTTATCCTTCTTGCTCGAATCAGCTAGGACTGTAGATGCGCATGATTGTGTGTGCACATGTTTTTTTAGAGAATGTCGGTAATTTATTGATCACAAAACATCGTTATAAAGAGTTTCCCGGATACACTCCGGTACACCATTACGAATAAAAGTGCTAACAGAGTGCTCACAAGATCCAATGTATGCAGGTCCAATAGAATTTGGCCACATGTACAATTAGTAGAAATAGGAAAGATTAAAAGCATTTTTTAGGCGGAAGGAAATATCAAATGCTGGTTTAATAGGAGACTTTATTATCTTCGTTGGTTCTTGATTCCATACTCCATAGTTGGCAAACAATGCTCCGTTGTCGTCGGCTGTGAGACTGAGCGGTGGTCCACCGGAAACCAAAGCACTCACACCACAATCGAACCTAACTAACGAGGAAGAACAGTACGTCTTTGCTGGACACCTGATGTGCATGACTCTAGTGGTTAGTCGCGCGGTTTACGGCAAACAAGTGAACAAACTCGACGGTCCTGCTTGCATGCACATGCGTGTGATGCGAGTATGCGACTGTAACGAACGTACGGCTGGAGTTTTACGTCGCGCGCTACCTCGACCGTATCACGCGCGGAATGCACGTGCACGCAGCTCGAGCGTGGCCGTCGCCATCGATCACCGTGCAGCGAAAGGGACTCATCCGCCACGCGCGCGCCCTCAGGTGCCACGCTGCCAGCAACATGAGGCGGCCATGCTGCGCACGCGGCGGCCATGAGGCGGCGGGTGTTGGACTGGAGGTAGTATATATGGAGAGAGAGGGGGAGAGATATGGATGGTTGAATTAAAATCAAATGATCCATAAAATTGACTGTATTTTTTCTAAGAAAAAACAGATGACTGTGATAGTTGCCCATATATAATTAGGTTGCAGCAGTGAGGTTGCATCCGAGGTTTCCGAACAGATCATCAATCGAGCAAGTGGATACTACTACGTACAGTTTCCTGGACAACTGATCGAATTGAAACAGCCAGCCAGCTCAATTAGGGCGGAGAAAACAAGGCATGGAGGTGAACAAGATGGAGGCACCGGCGGCCGCCGGCGTGGTGGTCGACATCGAGGAACTCTCTGGCCGAAGAGGGAACGACGATGATGATCCGACGAAGGTTAGGATTAATTACTCCTCCGCATGAATCTAGTTACGACCGCTGTATATCTGCCTATATTCGATTGGCACAGCTGGGCGTCGGAGCTCCGGTCGGGGAATAGAAGATAGGGGAATAAGCTATGTGACGAGTCGAGTGGGAATGGGATGTCTAGCGTCTATGTCGCGCGGCGTCCATCTGATCCGGCCGATCGAGTGCATCGACGATCCACCAACTGGTGCGGGCGTGCGGCTGTGCGCAGCGTGGTGGTTGGGCAACGGGGAGGGCGGCGAGCGCCTGCGCCTGCGACTACGAGGCTAGGCACGCACGGCGGGAACAGAGCAGCGGCGGTGGGTCAGCAAGGCGTGCAACATGTTGAGGGGTGGCGAGGCCGCCAGGGGCGTCGCGACAAGGCGAGCGAGGCCGCCAGGGGCGTCGCGACAGGGCGAGCGAGGCAGCAAGCTCGCCGCCTCCTCGGACGTTGTTACGTAAATTACTTCCGTTATTACTGACATCTATTTGGCTTAGCCCAATGAAGGATATAAAGCATTCGTGCATTTTGTTGTTCGTAAAATCACCATATGAGCTATGCAAACTTGCTACGTTTTGCCCAGAAGAAGCTTGAAACAATTTCTGCATTGGCCGCATTTGACATTGGCATTGTGGTGCACACCAAATGCTCGCAGAATGCCTAGCAGATCAGGCCGCTTTGCATGGGCTGCCTGGCTCGCAGGGGCATGCTAAATACTTGTGTTTGACGGACATTGGCACCCCCTCCATTTTAACCCTAGCTACGCCGGCCTCATGTAGTTTGTCCCCTTGCAGTCGAAGACGATCCCATTCCACTGACTCGAACCATTCCAATCCCCTCCCTCCAATTTCTTCCGGCTTAATACTAGGGAAGATTTGAACAAGATTTTGCTTTTCCATATTCGAGAACAGAACGAGGAAAGGAGTTCGACCAACCAAAATCAGCAACTTGAACTCACATTCCACCGATTTCTTTGTCCAATTAGGAGCTCCGCTTTTTAAGAATAATTCAGACTGAAAACAAAACATGTTAAGCATCACTGCATTTACACCTTTGCCGAGAATATGCAAGAGAGCTGCACACAATATTTGCATTAAAAGGAAGAAAAAGCATACAAGGTTTTTCAGCTTGCCGTCAGTGGCGTTTTTCACCACAAATACACTTTGCTGCAACGTATGTTTAGAAGTGTGTTTTTTTTATCCTTCTTGCTCGTATCAGCTAGGACTGTAGATGCGCATGATTGTGTGTGCACATGTTTTTTTAGAGAATGTCGGTAATTTATTGATCACAAAACATCGTTATAAAGAGTTTCCCGGATACACTCCGGTACACCATTACGAATAAAAGTGCTAACAGAGTGCTCACAAGATCCAATGTATGTAGGTCCAGTAGAATTTGGCCACATGTACAATTAGAAGAAATAGGAAAGATTAATTGCATTTTTTAGGCGGAAGGAAATATCAAATGCTGGTTTAATAGGAGACTTTATTATCTTCATTGGTTCTTGATTCCATACTCCATAGTTGGCGAACAATGCTCCGTTGTCGTCGGCTGTGAGACTGAGTGGTGGTCCGTCGGAAACCAAAGCACTCACACCACAATCGAACCTAACTGACGAGGAAGAACAGTACGTCTTTGCCAGACACCTGATGTGCATGACTCGAGTGGTTAGTCGCGCGGTTTACGACAAACAAGTGAACAAACTCGACGGGCCTGCTTGCATGCACATGCGTGTGATGCGAGTATGCGACTGTAACGAACGTACGGCTGGAGTTTTACGCCGCGCGCTACCTCGACCCCGGAGTTATCTCCGTAAGACCGAGACTAAGCATGGTCTTAGGGACATAACTCTAAGTCTCCGGTAAATGAATTCCAACTTAACTCCATCTAAATGAAAGGCTTAACTCAGATTAGAGCTCCGACGATCATGTGCGCCGCCCCTCTGCAAGCACTACATGATTGTCGGTTCTCCGACAAGTCAAGCGCTACACTCAGTGAGTTAAATGGGAATTCATGAACAGCGAGTATGACTTATATTGGCTCCCAAGATCAGCGACCAATATAACCATACTCTCATTCAACGTTGATCACATCCATACAACATTCATACATAAATAGATCAAAAGACATACAACACAATTCCAAGTTTACAGCTAATACAAGTGGCCGACCGGCCAAATTTAAAAGAGAGTATTAAGTAGCAGCAGAAACACATAAATAGACCAAAAGACCAGCCATGGTATGCCCCATAACCTATCGGCAACCAACTGGGAGCTAGATGATAGCAACTACTCATCGGTGTCGCCTAAATCGACACCGATAAGCTCATCGGTCTCTAAATCCTCCTCACCTGAAAAAGCCAGCAAACACCTGGCTGAGTACAAAGAGTACTCGCAAGTCTTACACAAATAAAAATAGTTATGCATAAGGTCATTCAAAGGAAGGGCTCATATTGGCTTTAATTTTATGAAAAGACGCACATCGAACAACCTACACATGCTAGTTTTTCACGTGCCATTTCAAAATCAGATTTGTAGTAGAAATAAAGCATGTGAATAAGTAACGAATTCAATAACAAATGAATCATACCAACAACAAAGTGACGGTCCACTTTGCTACAACAACAAGCATGAACATCCCATTCATGACGATACCAAGTTATAACCACAATTTTAATTTCAAGCCTAACAATAAGCAGCCACAAGTTTCAAACGGTCGTCCATAACCGTGGACACGGCTATTCGAATAGATTATACCCTGCAGGGGTGTACTACTTTACCCACACGACTCGATTAGCCCGTAAGCCTCCAGATGCCTCTGAATATAGCATACTTCCTAAGGTATGCCGGTCGGGTAAATCAAGATACGATCGTTTTTAGCAAGAAGATCCCATTGAGCTAAGTCCCTCAACCATGGCTCCTAGGAAACACAAGACGTTAACGCCCCCATCCTATCGGCCCAAAAGGAACACGGGATTTCACGGTCCCATGCCCTTACATTTTCACCACCGTGGGACTCAACAAAATAAAACCTCCCCCCTACTTAACCATACGGCACCCATATACGCGCGTGATAGCACGAGTTTTGCTTGAATCGCAACAACCCAAAGTTCGGTCCTTAATTGTCCAGACAAGCCAAACCACATACCCAATCTCGTGCACGAAGGCACCATCACTAACCAACACTTGTCCAGACCAAAAGCTCATTTAAAAATGACAAAATTTCACTTATAAAACAGATACGAAGATCTGAAACAAAAGTATATAATGAGAGTTATGTTTGTCCCATAATTGGCGGGCTATTCCCGACAATCGAGCTACCGGTTCTAGACTTGCATGGCTAAGCAACTCGAACAATAGTATTTCAAACATCCTATCATAATTATTTCAGTACTGGGGTAATTCATGGATAGCCACAATGACAAAAATAGCGACATTATAGAACTAGCATGCAAGCAATTATCATTGCATCTACCCTAACAAAATTGGGATCAAATATGATGCAAAAAGAAAGTTCAAAGGATGCTTGCCTTGCTGGTAAAGCAATTGCTCACTCTCGGTTGCGTAGGAGTCGATATCAAAGAGCTCGGAATCTAAATAAATATAATACCGAATAAACATCGAGAAATACTCCAAAAATCAAGATGCTAAAAAATGCATGATTTTTCTACAGTAGCTAAGTCATGAATTTAAATGATTTGTGGTGAAAGAATTATTTCAATTTGACTTAGTATGTGAAAGTTATGGTGGTTTGAATTTCAGGTTTCAATATGCCTTTACTTAAGCAATTTAATTATGAAGTGAAATTTTGTAGAGTAGTGGTGAACACAAGGGTTACATAGATAAATAGACAATATTATTATAAGTTAAAAACAGTTGAGTTTGTCCTTTTTGGAGCTTTTATGATTTAGTTATTGATTTTCAAATTTATCAGCCTTTCATAGTATAAAAATAATGGAGTTAAAGGTTATATTCTCCCGAAATAGTTTCTGTGACAGAAGTAATATGGAGACCATTTTTAGAATTAATTTCACTGAAAATGAAAATTATCAAAAGTGGTCTCACTGTTTTTGGAGTTTCCAACACTTACTTATGCATTTTTGAAGTTATCAGTCCTTTTCCTATTGTAAAAATAATAGTTTTAATGGATTAATCTCCAAATAAAGCTCTCTTCTACAGAGACAGGTTTGAAACTAATTTTAATATAAAGTTTATTAAAAGTGAAAATTTCGTATGGTTTCATGCGATTTGGATTTAAAATGATTTAGTTATGCATTTTCAAAGTTATTCCTATTTTACATGTGCAAATAAACTGATTTCGAATTTACTAAAGTATTTACTACTTTTCTTACCGAGGCATACGCTAGCTACGGTCATCGATAAAGGGACCAAGACCGTTGTTGACTCGGTCAACTTTGACCCCGCCAAACCGAACACATGCCAAGGCGATTTCCGTAAATACGCCTTCCCAACCATGCAAACGATTATTAATTTTACAGTTGAATTATTACGTGTTTCTTAACGTAAAGCGTAAACTCTAAACTTACACAACCACTTAACAGTCATACGGGCCCACATGTCACGAGATCTTAACCTTCTAATGCAAACATTAGTGTGACTAAACAGAGCTTTGTCTGACGGCCGACAACAGAGAGGGGCGGCGGTCGTGCCGAAGCCACGGCCGGCGAGGGAGCCTAGGGAGTGCGAGATCTAAGTGAAGATGGAAAGGCAATAGCGACAGCTACCTTCAGGTGATGATTTTGCCGGTGAAGAGGCACGGTGGCGCCGCGATGGGGTCGAGCGGAGGAGGGTGTTCGGTGCGAGAGGATCTCAAGTAGGAGCTACCCCGCGGCAACCGGTGCTAGAGTTAAGCTCCTCGGGTTCAAGTGACGCTGATGGAGAGGCACAAGGACCAAGAGTCTTCGTCTTCAGCTCCGGCGGCAGAAACCAGCGGCGGTGTGGAGAAGGTCACCGCGCGGGATGTTCGAGGACAAAGAAGAACAATGAGAGGTAGGAGCAGAATCAGACACCGTGAGATGATCCCGGAGGGTTAAGTCGACGGGAAACTCACCGTGCCGTCGTCGGGAAAGAAGATGAGCTCTCACGGCCGCGGAGTGGAAAACCAGAAATCACAGAGCTCCTGTGCATTAACCGACAAATAGGTTGAGGGGAAATCTAGATTATGTCCTAAGACACAATGTGACGCGCAAGAAGAGAAGAGGATCTCACTGGAGATGAAGATGGCACCGAGGTGGCTTTCGGAGCGTGCTCTAGAGCTTCCAATGGCACCGCTGTGGTCCGGGAGCTACAAGAGGAACCAAGGTCCAAGATGAGCAAAAATGGAACTGGCATGGATCAGGGAGGTGACGGAAACCACGCGGAGGAAGCTCACCTGTGAAGAGAGCAAGAACAAGCCTCTCTTTCCTCAGACCCGAGAGGAAAGATGGGGAAGAAGGAGGCGTTCCGGGGTTACTTAAGCTGAACCGAGGGACGGAATAGAGGCGGCGCCACTTGCCGAACTCGGATGGTCAATTGAGCGGTGGATTTACCGCGTGAGCATCGCCGTTGTTGTGCTGTCGAGCGCGCGAGCGCGGCGTGGCGCTAGCTCTGCGCCCGCAACGGAGGTAGGAGAAGGCCCCGACAGTGGCGGACCCACAACGCCGACTCAACGCGCGCCGAAGTTGCGTTTAAGTGAGTCCACGAGACCGCTGGATCCCGGCGACGGCTTGGATCGATGAGTGCACCGGAACGGCCGAAGGGGTAGGCGATCCGGGCCGTTGATCTTAGATCTGAAGGTCCCAAGCGGAGGTGCAATTAGTCGACTCGACCGAGTCAAGAGACCGGTCGGACTCGAGTCAAGGTCCGTTCAGCCCGAGGAATAGTACTAGGGTTGACTGATACTTAATTTGCTTTTCCTACTTTGACCAGGGGTTTAAAAATAGAAATAAATTTCCTAAAATCATGAAATAATTTGTGGGGGTTCCTGGGATAACCTAGTGTCTATAAAAATTATTGAACCCTACTGTTCATGATATAATTTGTGATATATAAATTCAAACTTAAACTAGGTCTTTTAATAGTGTTTGAATTTTCTTAGGGTTCAAACCAGTCCCAAAAATTTGGGAAAAATTATATTAATTCATGATAATTAATATAGTATTTTAATAAATTATTTCCAGAGGTTTTTCAGTAGCATTAATTTCGGTTTCTAGTTTGGAGATCAATTTAAAAGGGTATGTTCCAAAAGTGTTTAAAGATTTTCCAAGTACAATATGCAAATAAAAAGTTTCAAATCATGATACATGCTAATGAGATGCATAATAATCCTCTTTATTAATTTGGGGATGTGACAGACATCTATTTGGCTTAGCCCAATGAAGGATATAAAACATTTGTGCATTGTGTTGTTCGTAAAATCACCATATGAGCTATGCAAACTTGCTACGTTTTGCCCAGAAGAAGCTTGAAACAATTTCTGCATTGGCCGCATTTGACATTGACATTGTGGTGCACACCAAATGCTCGGCAGAATGCCTAGCAGATCAGGCCGCTTTGCATGGGCTGCCTAGCTCGCTGGGGCACGCTAAATACTTGTGTTTGACGGACAATGGCACCCCCTCCATTTTAACCCTAGCTACGCCGGCCTCATGCAGTTTGTCCCCTTGCAGTAGAAGACGATCCCATTCCACTGACCCAACCATTCCAATCCCCTCTCCTAGCTAGTCTGCCCCCTCCGATCCTCATCACCTTCCTCCTCCGGCCACTGCTCGGCGGCGGCGATGACGAGTCGTGTAGTTGTTGGGGCGCGTGGGCTGCGCCGCGGGCGGCCTTTGCGCATGCGGCCACGGAGCCAGCTCTGCCCCGTCACCCCGCCCGCTCCCATCAACCGCCGGAAGCTCTCCTCCGTGGTTCTCCGCCTGCTGTTTGATGCACGTCTCAAAGCCTGATTGATTGAGAACTTGTTGCTTGCTTCCTGGTGCTGTGGAGGTGCAGAAAAGGTGGAACCTTTTGGCGTGCACTCTTGGTGTTTGTAAAAGTGCCCCCGTACGTATATGCTATCTACTATCTATTATGGTTTGCATCTATGCTACTTGCCTACTTCTACTCCAGATTTGCATAGCTTGCCAATTGCCATTATCCTTCTCACAGAGATGGTCATAACAAGTTGAGAACTTTTGAGTTTAGATCAGGCTTTTTGTTTGATTATCATGTCCGAACATGGTTGCTGGCTTGCTTTGTGATATTTAATCAATTTGTTGTGTGAGACAGGAAGAAGTTTTTGCAACACGTTGGACCAGGCTTTATGGTCTGCTTGGCCTACCTTGATCCCGGAAATTGTAATATTCTCTCTCTAATTAAACCTCCCTCTCACATGTATACACATTTGGTTCTCACGCTTGTCAAACTGAAACAGTGGAAACTGATCTGCAAGCCGGCGCCAATCACAAATATGAGGTAGTTTTGTGGCTTTTTTAATATTTTACTTTCCTTTTCCTGCCATTCACCATATATACCTAGCTATGTCGTCCTGTACAACACGAAGACATGAACTAACTACTTTGCTTTTGTGCTGTGTTCCTAGCTCCTTTGGGTTATTTTGATCGGCCTCATCTTCGCACTAATTATACAATCATTGTCAGCTAATCTTGGAGTGGTGACAGGTAATAAAGAGACACAAATTGCCATGTATTTGCGTACAGAATTTAACAAGCTAAGTTGGTGTTAATGATTGTTAACTAACACAGGGCGACATCTTGCCGAGCTATGCAAGATGGAGTATCCATTATGGGTGAAAACCTGCTTATGGCTGCTGGGAGAGGTTGCTGTGATTGCCGCAGATATCCCAGAAGGTTGGAATTAGCATGACAGTTCTCAATAAACTAACAAATCTGTGTTTAACTGTCATGTTTTATTTTCAGCTAATTAAGTTTAAGCTCACCGAGAGTAGATCAATATAAGAAAAACTCACTCTGTTTGGTCCTAGATACCACTTGTTATGCCCTAAGAATGGTAATTTTTTTGTTGTGAATTGTGATTAATTGCCCTGGGTCCACCGTTTCATTCCATAAAACAGTATATATATGCATGTCCAATGTCAAGATCTTAGGATGGTCCACACCAATTGTCTTGTGCGTGGGCTCGGGCCTGCGGCCGGCCGGCACGGACAAGACATGACCAACGTCCAGCGTGCATGCCACAACATTGTAATGCATCTTTGGATGCTTCTCTTTAGATTAGTTGCTTGTCTTAGATAAAGATTGCATTAGTTAAAGATACAAAGTTGTCAGGAACTTTAGTTCATAACAAGGTAAACATCCGTCGATGACTTGAGGTAGAACGGTGCTAGGTGAAAGAGGACACTGATTGGGGAAGTATCTAGAGTAGCCGACCTAGGGAGAGACTAGAGCTAGGGATTCCTTGCAATCCTTGGAAGCCTCACTTCAACGAGAGGTTACTATGTCGACGTGATTTCTTGGAGACCGTTGCCTCCTCGTGCGGTTGAGGCAAACTCGCTGGTCGTTGCGGCAATCATGGAAGCAGCCACAGCAGCGCCTTGGCAAGTTTTGGCCACACCTTGGCAGGTTGCAATAGCCACAGCAACACCGTGACATGTTTCGTTCCTGTTGCAGTAGACCCCGGCAGATGGCGTAGTTCGGCAGGGCTGTGGCTGCCACGACAGGATGCGGCAAAGACCACGACAGTTCTCGACAATCGTCGCGTGGTCTGGAAACAATGTTGCTGCCGTCTCTTGTTTCGCCTTCTTCTCTAAAGTAATATACATGTCGAGGAAGATGGCCATCATCTTCTTGTGATTGTCGTTGGTACTAATAGCTATCTTGCTAGTGTTAGCTTTTATCATGGCTAACGACTCGGCAATAGGTCATATGGGCATATCAAAAGGCATATCCTTGGTAGCAGAAGTCGCGGGAAGAGATCAACTGCTCTGATACCAAATGTTACGAACATTAGTTCATAACAGGGTAAACACCGCTGGGAAGAGGCTAGGCGACGTCGGCTTGGTGGGATGAGAGAATATTGGGAGGGAGACTAGTTTAATTTATTTTTCTTGTTTGATTGATAATGCATACATACTATCTCTTTTATATAGATGACTCGACTTGAGCTCCATGAAACAATTTATATCTACGGGAAACCTTTCTATAGTTGATGGAATATATCTCTAATGATGTAAACTCAAATAACAAAGAAATTTATTATTCTTATCTCTATTTTCCAACTACTTACCGGTATAAACGATGGGATGCTACAGTACCTTGGATACAGTCATTTCTTCGCGTGTCACCCATGTACAAGAATTTTTATGAGACAAATATATAGACAATGATTTAATCTGTTGTTGTGTTTGTTGGATTGATCTCTTTCCCCCCAATTAGCCCAACGGCTAATCGGGGCCTTGATCCATACCGATCGGGGCGCCCACCCATCTTTTGGTGGTGGGCCCCGTCGCTGCGCCATATATAAAGGGTGGAGGCGGCGGCTCGAGGTACGAGGTTGACTGAGCCGCACAACCCACCAACACAAAACCCTAACCGATCCGAGGGTGGCGTTGAAGCGACGGAAGCTCCACCGCCGCCGCCATCGAACGCCGCCGTTGCCATCATCCTTCTTCGCCGACCGCCGCAGCCCATGGCCTCCTCCTCCTCTACCTCCGATGGTATACTCTCACTCTCCTCTCTTCCTCTCTCGGATCTAAACCGGCGTGAACGAGATCCCCGCTGCAACAATGGTATCGAGCGGGAAAGAGGATCGGGCTTACCGTCGCGGGTCGCGCCGCCTCGGGCTCGGCCGGGAACCGCCGCCGCAGCTCCTGCCGGGTCCCGACGCCGCCGACACCTCCGTGCGGACGCCGCCGCTCGCCCAGATCGCGTCGCCGCCGCTAGGGTGCCGCGCGGGCGCCGCGCTTCGTCGGCGCCGCTCCTCCCGCGGCGCGCCCGCCGCCGTCGCCCGGTGCTCCTCGGCTCGCGCCTTGCTCGTCGCCGCCTCGCGCCGCCCCGGCCGGCGTGGTCGCGCCGCCGCCACCACCATGAGCGCCGGTGCAGCTCCTCGCCGCGCGGGACGCCGCCGCCAGCACCGCGCGTGAGCGCCGCCTCCTTCCGCCGCTCCTCCTTCTTGCGCGCCGGAGCCGCCTCGCGGCCTCGCCGCCGCCGCCATTGCTCCGCCGTGTGCGCCGTCGGCTGAGACCCGTGCGAGCCGCCGTTTTCTTCGGTGGGAGTTGCAGCCGATTGGCTAGGGTTAGGGTTGGGGGCCTTTTAGTCTCGCCCGCATCACGAGCTCGGCCGTCCGATTGGATCGGACGATGCCGCTCCTGCGTAATGCTGTTTCAGAGCCGAGTGGGCCGGCTGCGAAGTAATGGGCCTAATTGACTAAATGAACAGTAAAAACAGAAAAGAGGTTTTATTGTTTTTCAGAAGCAATTATGATTGAATTTGAATGAAAATTGAATCAAATCTCTGTAAATTTTTTGCACCAACGTGTTATTTTTTTCCAGAGATTAAAAGTTTACAGTATATTGCTTCTGAATAATGAATTATTTTAGAATAATTACGCTGCAAAAGTTAATATTGATTGTTTTTTCATTATTAAATTCGAACCAACGGAGAATTTAATTTTGGAAAATAGAGATATTTTCAGATTATTATGATATTGTTATTTTCCACCAACGTTGATAATAATAAGATTATAATTTTTAATTAATGTTTTTATGCATTATTTCTATTTCGCCAACAAATGATGTAGATTTAATGCATAGATAAAATTGTTTTAAATTGTATATCGTATTTTTGATCAACGTTGGAAATAAGACATATGATTTTAATGTTATGTTCTCACTTTATTTGAAACTTTTCAAAGGATACAACTTGATGAGTTGTATCAGAGAGATCCCCACTCAAAGGAGATAATTATGGAGAGTGGAAGAAAAAGATAGACTTAGCGCTTATCTTGGCCGAGGTGGACCGGGTCCTCACTACAAGACGTCCCACCGAGCCTATGGCACCAAAGTGAGGGATCAAAATGAGGATGATATCGCTTGGCGAGAAAAGACAGAGGGACCATGCTCCCTCATGCATGTCTTATGACCTTGAGCATAAGAATGAACCACACCAACAAGAAATGTTTGGTGTGATAAAGAACACGATTGAGCTCGCAATTGTGGGCTCAATCGCAGAGTGTGACACCACACAGAGTACCTTGAGAAAATAAAGAGTCGCCATCGCTCTTCAAAGACATACGCTACGGTGATTAAGCACTTGTGACAGTAAAGGTACTCTGGCGGTGGCATAAGAGAGCACATACTAAGGATGAGCAACTTGGCATCCAAGTTAAACCAATGGATTTGGCTCTCAAGGATGAGTTCCTAATCCATTTGATTTTTGCTTCCTTGCTGTAAAAGTTTGACACCTTTGTTGTCAACTACAATATGCATCTGAGAAATGGGACTTAGAAAAGTGCATAGCTATGTGTGTGCAAGAGGAGGAAAGATTTAAATCCTCACATGGTGGTTCTATCAACTATGTGAAGGACAACAAGAAAAGGAACTTCAACAATAACTTCTCCTCAAAGAACAAGGAAAAGCCTCGTCCATCACCTCACAGAGAATAAGTTTGCAGAGACAAAGATCGGTGTCTTCATTGCAAGAAAAGGGACATTACAAGAAAGATTGTCCGGTTTCTTGAAAATGATTATGTCAAAGAAAGGTGAGGACATTATTACCTTCATAAATGAGTCCCTGTATGTACAATATTCAAAATCTACTTGGTGGATTGATTCAGTGCAACTGCTCATGTTGCCAATAATATGCAGGATTCCGTTCTGACGAGGAATACGCAAAGAAAAGAAAGATGCATTAAAGTCGCAAATGGAGTCCAAGTGAAGTTGAAGTCATGGCGATCTTTCATTAGAGCTAATGATGGCTTCACTCTTTTACTTAGAGATGTTCTTTATGTTCCTCTTACAGAGGAATTTGATTAGTGTTTCATGTTTGGACAATGATGGTTATGATTGTCATTTTGGAAATGGCAAGTGTGAAATAATGTTTAATAAAGAATGTGTTGGCCTTGCCATCTTACAAAATGAGCTTTATTTGTTATCATTATGTGATGATGTGAATGTCGTATGCGATAAAGGGAACGTCGCGGGCGAGAAAGTGAATGAATCCTCGTCCACGAATGTAAACAGGAAACGAAAGAGAACTCTAGATGCGTCGTCGAAATTATGGCACTGTCATTTAGGCCATATTTCGAGGGGGAGAATAGAAAGACTAGTTAAGAATGATATTCTTCCTCCATTAGAGTTCTCAGACTTAGAACAATGCAGAGAATGCATTAAAGGAAAATATGTAAAGAAAATTAAGAAAGACGCCAAAAGAAGCACAGGAATTCTACAAATTATTCACACGATATTTGTGGACCTTTTCCGTGAAAAGTGTGGATGGATATGACTGCTCATAACATTCATGATGATTACTCCCGTTATGGATATATTTATCCAATCAAAGAAAGAAATGAAGCCTTGGATAAATTCAAGATATTTAAGGCTGAAGTTGAAAACCAACACGATTTAAAGATTAAGATAGTCCGATCTGACCGTGGGGGGGAGTACTACGGTCGACATACCCCATATGGACAAGTTCCTGGACCTTTTGCAAGGTTTTTACAGAAAATGGTATAGTGGCTCAAGATTCTACACCAAAGTAACCTCAAAGAAATGGAGAATGAAAGACGCAACTGCACTCTCGATGGATATGGTGCGAAGCATGATGAGCTATTCCACACCGCCATTGAGTTTATGGATGGAGGCGTCGAAACCGCCATTCATATCCTCAATAGAGTGCCTAGTAAGTCGGTGCCCAAAACACCGCACGAGTTGTGGATGTGAAGAGTTCCTCACTAAACCACTTACGTGTGGGGAGTCTCACTGAGGCTAAAGTATTTAACCCAAACCTTGGGAAGCTTGATCCCAAAAATGAAGTTGCCATTTCATTGGCTACCTGAAAAGTCAAAAGGTTTTCGTTTCACCGTCTGCATGATATACAAAGTTTGTAGAAACGAGACACGCTGTCTTCTTAGAGGATGAAATGATGAGAGGAAGTATGGTAGCTCGTGAGATTGACCTTGAAGAGAAGCGGGTGTATGCGCCACTCCGATGATTCAAGAACCATTCTTCATACTACCCATCGCCATTTGCAGACCGACGGTATAAGACATCGTGGTGCAAGACTGTTATTGTTCCTCCTGTGGCAACAATGAATGGGAATGAGGAACCTGTTCTTGTGATCCTATAGAACCCATTGCCACAGATGAGGGGAGCAACAAAGAATTTCAAAGCAGTAAGATGTACCAAATGAGGAGGCCCAGGAGGTCTCAAAGAGTAAGAAGATCACTATTTCGATGATTATTAGATTTATCATACAGAGGAATTTCAAATGGAGGATGATCCCATCTCATTTGAAGAAGCCATGAGAAGCTAAAATTCTCAAAATGGCTTGAGGCCATGGAAGAGGAGATGAGGTCCATGAAGACTAATAAAGTCCGGGACTTGGAAAATATTCCTAATGGAGCCAAAACAAGAGGGTCAAATGGGTCTACAAGACAAAGCTTGACTCCCAAGGGAATGTAGAAAGATACAAAGCGCGACTTGTGGCAAAAGGCTTTACGCAAAGAGAAGGGATTGATTACAATGAGACCTTTTCTCCAGCCTCATGTAAAGATTCTTCGTAATCATAATGGCATTAGTAGCACATTATGATTTAGAGTTACATCGATGGATGTAAAGACAGCATTTCTTAATGGGGATTTGGAGGAAAATGTTTACATGGCACAACCGAAAGGTTTTGTCGTGGAAGGAAATGAAAGAATGGGATGCGCCTAAAGAAATCGATTTATGGGTTAAAGCAAGCTTCAAGACAAGTGGTACTTGAAGTTTGACAGTACAATAAGAAAATTTAGGTTTAAAGAAAATGTAGAGGACAACTGTGTTTATGCAAAGTTTAAAGATGGGAAGTTTATCTTCCTAATCCTCTATGTGGATGATATTCTACTAGCTAGTAGTGATGTCATCACATCGAGACAAAGAAGTTTTTGTCCTCAAACTTTGATATGAAAGATCTTGGTGAATCTTCGCTCGCTCTAGGGATCAAATTCACCGGATAGAAACAAGGGGATATTGGGATCACAAAAGGCATACATAGATAAAGTCTTAAAGAAATTTTGTATGCATAAATGTAGTCCTTCACCGCACCTATAGTCAAGGCGACAGATATGGGGATTTTCAATGCCCCAGAACCAAGATGAGCTCGATCAAATGAAATCGGTTCCATATGCTTCATTGTCGGAAGCTTACAAGATGCTCAAGTATGCACACGCTCGACTTAGCTTTTGTTACTGGGTTATTTGGCGATTCCGAGCAATCCCGAATAGAACATTGGAAATTGATAAAGAAAGTCTTGCGTTATTTGCAAGGAACAAAAGGCCTCATGATGACATACTGAAGATCGATTCACTCCATATAGTGGGGTATCTGATTCTCGATTTTGCGGGAGATGATAGAAAGTCTACATCCGGATATGTGTTCACTCATTGGAGGAGCTATATCGTGGAAAAGCTCAAAGCAAACCGTCACTACATCGCCCACAATGTATGCCGAGTTTGTAGCATGTTATGAGGCTACGGGCAGTGAACGGCTAAAGAAGTTCATACCCGTTTAAAAGTGGTTGACGACATCAATAGACCACTTAAGTTGTACTCGCGATAATGAACCCGCAGAACGTATGCCCACAACAATAAGTCAAGTGGTGCTGCCAAACACATTGACATAAAGTACTATGTTGTGAAAGGTAAAGTTCGGGATCAAATTATAAGTCTTGAGCATATAAGTACTGCAAAGATGCTAGCGGATCCGCTTACTAAAGGCTTACCACCCAACGTGTTCAGAGAACATGTAGCGGCATGGGTTTAAGGGAAAGCCTATGATTCTGGACTAAAAGATGGCCCAAAAGATTAAAGTAACTATTTCGTAATGTAGAGGTGTATTGTAGTCATAAATCTATCGGCGATTGACCGTGTCGATGAGACATGCTCTATGCACTAACTGCGTGATGGAATGAGTAAAGTCAAAAATAATTAAAGTTAAAGTATAGAGAAGATCAAGGGGAGAATGTTGGATTGATCTCTTTACCCCAATTAGCCCAACGGCTAATCGGGCCTTGATCCGCATCGATCGGGGCGCCCACCATCTTTTGGTGGTGGGCCCTCGTCGCTGCGCCATATATAAAGGGTGGAGGCCGGCTCGAGGTACGAGGTTGACCTGAGCCGCACAACTCCACCAACACAAAACCCTAACCGATCCGAGGTGGCGTTGAAGCGACGGAAGCTCCACCGCGCCGCCATCGAACGCCGCTTGTTGCCATCATCCTTCTTCGCCGATCTTCGCTGCAGCCATGGCGGCTCCTCCTCCTCTACCTCCGATGGTATACTCTCACTCTCCTCTCTTCCTCTCTCGGATCTAAACCCAAGTGCGTAACGAGATCCCCGCTGCAACAAATGTTCAGCTTGTCTAATCAAGATAAGGTAGCAACAATCTAATCAATTTTTGGTGGTTGCACCATTTGTTTCTTTTAAATATACCTTTGCAATTATAGGAACAGCGTCAGATTCAACCTCTTGTTCCACATCCCCTGCTTGGATCGGGTTCTCATTGCCGCTCAAGCACGCTTCTTATTCTTGGGCTGCAAAGATATGGGGTAATCAACTATTTTTATAACTCGATATATGGATCGCATGTACAAAAAAAACTTTGATGACATTCTTACAAAGAACCGACATGACAAATGGGTTTTCTAAACTACACCTGTCATTGAATGCGCACATTACTAGTGTAATGTTTCAAATTTCAATTTCAAGAAAATTTAAAAGTTTATTTATGTTTGTGGTTTTTCCTGAATTTTCAAAAGCTTTTATAAATATTTTAAAGCTAAAACAAATTTATTTGCAAAATTAAAAGCCAACAAATAGTTGGAAATAATTTTATTAAGTCCAAAATGAGTATGGAATTTCGTGAATTTTTCCATAATTTTGGAAGTATTTTGCTATTTTCTAAAGCCTAATTGAATTAATGTAATTAAAACAATTGAGAAATCCAAAAGAAAATCAAAAATGGCTTTGGGTCAAACCCACCGCCCGCCCAAATCTCACAAACGCCAGAGCCCACCGCCCGCAATCGCCGCACTCTCCGCCTCCCTCCGTCCGATCAAAATCGAACGGCTACCATTTCTCGCGATCTCTTCTTTCTCCACCGTTGGATCATGCACCGACGGTCAAGATCTTTCACGGCAACCGCGACGGTCCGAATGCCATCATCAACGTGAGCCGCACGATCTTAATCCAACGGCGCGCTAAACGCACTTACCGCTTCGCCGGTCTAATCTCAACCATTGGATCTTAATCCAACGGCCGCGCGAAAGTCACTTACCGCCGCGAATCTAATCTCGACCAGACGTGGAAAATCGGACGATTCCGAGTCGTCGTCTTCCTCACCTCTTCTTCCTCCTCACGCCGCAACCACCGCCCGCCATTTTCGCACGCGATCAAGCTTCGCTAACGGCCTAATCTCAACCGCCCCAACCTATTCGCGTACGTGTGCACGACCGCGTCCACCACCGCCGCATTTCCCCCATGTTCTTCCCTCTTCTCCGGGACGGTTTCGCCTCAACGCCGCAACCGCCGCGCGACCCCCACCTCCTCCACGCCGCTCCAGAGCTCCCCGACGCCTATAAAAGGAAGCCCCCGGTGCCCCTTCCTTCACTCAACTCAAAGCCATCACTCATTCCTTCCCTCTCCCATCAACACCGTCGCAATTCTTGTTTTAGGGTTTTACTACCGCGGTTAAAACCACGGCGCTCGCCGTCGGCAACGCCAACACCGTGGACCACACCAACGACTTTCCCATCACCGAGCTTCCTCACGCACCTCTTCTTCGCCTCGAACACCTTCGGCCACCTCGCCGCAACCACCGTGCTTCTTCCTCCGCTCCGGCACCATTCCGCCACCACCGCCGCCCATCCGTGCAATTCGGTACCATCATGTTCGCATAATCGTGGCTACGTGTTGATACCACTCGCCGCGGTGAACCTCCGCCGCCGCCGTTGTCGGCCGCGCCGACACTTTTGCCGCCGCTGCCGACGTGGGTCGCCACGTGGCACCACACGGCGCCATCTCAAGAACACGGCCGCGTGGCGCCATGTCGCGACTCCACGCACACGCACGCGGCGTGGTCCACCGCGCCGCCGCCCCAAAGCTCGATGGACTTGGTCACATGGGCGAGTCACCGACTCATGGGGCCCACTTGTCGAATACTTTTAAATCTTTTATTTTCCGAATTATCGTAGCTGAGGTAATCATTGCGCAATAAATGGATTTTCGTGAGGAAAATAATCTCGAAATTCAATAAAATTTCAGATTTAGATATAAACTTCAAAAATTCATAACTTATGCATATGAACTCCAAATTGGGTGTTTCAAATTGCAAAATTTATATAAAATTATAATCTAGCTAACTAAACCAAAATATTTCAGTTTGGAGTTAATTTGAACTATGTTTTTGAATTTATTTGAATTTGCATTGAATTTGTCGTATTTTAGCGCTTAGACTTGACGACTCGAGAGTTCGATCAAATCAAGAGTTAGAGTTTCAAGACATCGACCAAGGCAAGTTACACCATTGACCATATTGCCCCTATTATTTTAAGTTATTTTCAGTTTTAAATTCCTTATTGCATGCATATGTTGTTATAAATATTTTAATGTCCTGCTTTACATTATAGTTAATTCCATATGTTATTGTATGGCCAAATTTGAATGTTGTATCCGACTACCTTGATACCATAGGCAAGATATTACCAAAATTCAAATATATGCTTAGCCAAGCTTAGTCCACATTTCTGTAATTTGGGAGGGTTTACACAGACTTCTACAAATTGTTTTCAAACTTGATATTGTGGTATTGTTTTACCACATGAGTTTATAAACAAAGTTTTTATTCAAAATAAAACCAAAATGGGTTTGGATTTGGGCGAAATGGTCGAATGGTGGGTGCAGTTTATGCACGGTTTGATCTCGTTAAGATCAAGGCCCATGGTTGTAGGAATGACGCCCAAGTCGATTGAGGACCGGTCTTTGAGCCGCTTATTGCTATGCCATAACGTATCACCACATGTCCTGTATGGGCAGGATTTGGCTAACTAATTTGTGATGTCCTAGTATATTTATGTCATGTGATTTTGTGGGTGTCGGCTAGACATTTTATTCCCACTTGGCGCAAGAGGGGCTTCCAGAGGACGGTCACCCAAAGGGGCGAAACCTTAGCGCATGAATGTACTAGGATAAAACATTGTAAAGGCCTCATGGTAATTGCTCACCACACGCCTACTGGAGCGTGAATTACCGACATAACGAGCATGTCACCTCGTGTGGGTAAAGTTGTACCAACTCTGCAGAGTAGAAACTATTCGAATAGCGCGTCGCGGTCATGGACATGCTAGCAGGCCACTTAAAGTTAGTATTGTTTTTGGTTTTAAAATGCTTTATTAAATGTTGAGGATGGTTAATCCTTATGAAAATTTGGGCGGAAGCCAAGTGTTAGGAAGGATCCTTCACTTTACCTTTGGAGGTTATCCACGATATATCATTGCCATTTCAAAATATGATTTTATCCATAGTATAAAATTGCCTTAGAAACTACTATACTTATTCAAACCGAAAATGTCTTTTTTATGCAAAACAACCCTACCATACTCACTTGTTTCCTTATGCATGCATTTAAATTCAATATTGGTGTGACTTGCGAGCACGGTAGTAGTGCTCACTCTGCTGAATAAATCTTATTCAGAGAAGACTGCTATCTTGACGGTGAGGACCCTGACGAGTAGGCCTTCTCGACCTGCACGATTGCTGTGGCGCATCGTGTGGCTCCCACTATATTATTATTTCACTGTGTTTATCATTTGACATTTGATGTTATTATTCAAGACTCATTTGTATTAAAGAGTTATTTATTTAATGTCATTTACGTTTTGTGATATGAATGTGATATTCATTTTTGTGAGACTGTACACTGGAAATCTCGGACCGTGTTTGAACACAGAGAATTCGGGATCCTTCGCTCCGGGTTCGACAAAAGTGGTATCGAGCCATATCGATCGTAGGTCGGGCCCACAATAGAATTGGTAAAACCATTAAGGACTATTTTTCAAAAATTTACAAACTATTTACGTGTCTTCCGTAGTCTTACTCTTCCTTTCTCTATTAAAAGATTTCTAAACTCTTGTCCTTTCTAAAAATTGTAGATGGCCGAGATCGACCCGCATCTCCCATGGAGTCTAGGAGAATGGGCGGATATCCTATGGAAGATGATGCAGCATCTGAGTTTCACGAAGAGACCCACATACCAAGGATACAAGTATATCGTGGGGACAGCAGGAGCGCTGGAGAGTGGAGGTTATCTCTACTCTAACTTAGCGCCGGATACATCCTTCCACATCTTCGACGCCCCAATGCGTCGGGAGACTTTCGAGGACGGCATCCAAGATGCGGCAAGAGAAGCCGTACGCCGACTTCGCTACACCTATGACGCCCATTTTCGGGATACTGCATTCCAGTATTATCCCATGCACATCCCCACTCGGCTAGGCAGTGCCTTCAGCTCAGCCGAGAATGAGGATATGCCGGAGATCACCCACCAGGTGGAGTTAGCCAAGGCGATGGATTACGCCTATGGCAACACCCTGGACGAGCTGTATCTCGTTCAGGGGAGGCTAGAAGCTGCAGAGGAGAGATTGAAGGCAGCTGAAGCTGAATTGGCTCTGTACAAGAAGGGCCAAGGCGACTGAACTCCCTGACTACACCCCATCCACCCCATAGATGTTTACCCCACCATTTCAGATATTTGCTTTCCTTTAGTTGTTCGATTAGTGCGAATTATGAGCTACTAACCTTTTGTGGTAGCCATAATTAGATGAATAAAATAAAGGATTACTTGCAAAAGAAAATTTTGTTTCTTTGCCTTGTTTTTGTGTGCTTTTGGGCTAATATAAATTTACTCCCTTAGTGCAATCTTTTTCTTCCCTTTCCTAAGTCTTTGGAAAATTCAAGCAGATGGTGAACACCAAGACAGAAATGGCAAGATCCAGTGGTCGTCGAACAACGGAAATACCGACCATCGGGAGCAAAGATGTTCAAGAACCTCCCCACCACCAAGAAGCAGGACCGGATTGGCGCAGATGATGGCCAATCAAACTCACCTTATTGAATTGTTGGCTCAGTCGCTCAACAACGCTCAGAACAACCAGGCAACAGCAGCTACCGCCGCGACTCAGGCACCGGCACACCCTCCTCAACGGGTGACCATGTCGGAGTTCATGCGTATGCGTCCTCCGACATTCTCCAGTAGCACCGAGCCAATGGATGCTGACGATTGGCTTCGTGCCATCGGAAAGAAATTGGACATCGCACAATGCACAGATCGTGAGAAGGTCCTGTTCGCAACTCATCAGCTCAACGGACCAGCCTCAGAATGGTGGGACAATTTCTGCATCACCCACGCCAATGCCCAGGCTATCTCGTGGGACGAGTTTGTGAGAGCCTTCCGTCATGCACACATTCCTGCCGGCATGATGACACTGAAGAAGAAGGAGTTTCATGCACTCCGCCAAGGCAATCGCTCGGTGAGCGAGTATCTTCACCGTTTCAACCAGCTAGCCCGCTATGCCCCGGCCGATGTGACCAGAGATGAAGAACGGCAAGAAAGGTTCCTGGAGGGACTCAACGACGATATCTCTGTCCAACTCATCTCCCAGAACTTCACCGACTTCCAACAGTTGGTGGACAAGGCGATCCGCCAGGAGGCCAAACATCACGAGATGGAGAACCGCAAGCGGAGGATGGCCGCCCAGAAGATTAACGCAGGAGGCTTTCCCAAACCTCGATTCATTCAGCAGCAGCCACCGCAGCGTGGGAAGTTCCAGTCTTCCACATCCAGAGCCCCGGTGCAGAATCAGCGCCCCAACACCTCCAACTTCGCGGCGCACCAACCGAGGACAATTTCGCAGAAGAGCTCCGCCTCACCGCAGGAGTGACTGTTTCCACCGCAACGAGACAGCCATTATGCCAACAGATGCCCCAAGAAGCGCAAGCGGGCGTCTTTCAAGCCAACACCAGAGCCACACCATCGGCGCACCGCAAAGCCGTCAAAGCCAGTTCATCAAGGGACGTGAACCACGCCACGGCCGAGGAAGCTCAGCAAGACGGACGTTGTGCTTGGTATGTTTCTTGTCAATTCAATACCAGCTTCAGTACTATTTGATTCCGGAGCTTCGCATTCTTTCGTGTCAAATAAATTTGTGGGCAAAAATGGGTTACCAATATCTTCCTTAGCAAATCCCATGATAATCCATTCCCCGGGTTCAGAAATGAGAACTAGTTCTCTATGCCCGAACCTCACCCTTGAAATATCCGGAGTATCCTTCCTAGCAGACTTGATAGTCTTGCATTCCCAAGGTCTGGACGTTATTCTTGGAATGGACTGGTTAGCCAAGAATCATGGACAAATAGACTGTGCCAATAGGTCTATCACCCTCACAAATGGAGAAGGAATTTCAGTGGAGTTCAAACCCAAGACCTGCACCAATGGAAGTTCTATCTCACCAAAGATGAAGGAAGTGAAACTTGAAGACATACCGTAGTCCGAGAATATGCCGATGTCTTTCCCGATGAATTACCGCATGCCACCGACGGACGTCATGTTCTTAATTGATTTAGTCCTGTGGACGGCTCCAATATCGGCGACCCTATAGAATGCCGGCTAATGAGTTAGCGGAATTGAAGAAACAGATTGAAGAATCTGCAAGCGAGGTTACATCCACCCAGTTCATCACCTTGGGAGCACGGTGTTGTTCGTCAAGAAAAGGACAATAGCATGAGGATGTGTGTTGATTACAGATCACTCAATGAGGTGACGATCAAGAACAAATATCCTTTACCGTGATAGATGATCTGCTCGATCGGTTGAAAGGAGCAAGTGTCTTTTCAAAGATTGATTTGAGATCCGCTATCACCAATCGAAGATCGAGGAAGATATTCAAGACAGCTTTCACCACTCGATATGGATATGCGAGTTTCTGGTGATGTCATTTGGTTTGACGAACGCCTCGCTTATTTCATGAATATGATGAACAAAGTGTTCATGGAATTCTGGATAAGTTCGTGGTTGTTTTCATCGATGACATTCTCATCTACTCGAAGGATGAAGAAGAACACGAGAAGCATATCGAATGATCTTCGACAAGCTCCGAGAACATCGACTTTATGCTAAATTCAGCAAAAGTGAATTTTGGCTAAGTCAAGTGGCATTCCTTGGACATATTGTGTCGCGGGAGGAATCGCAGATCCCGCCAAGGTTGAAGCCGTCGTCATTGGAAGCAACCCGGGACGATACCACCGGTGAGAAGTTTTCTTGGACTAGCGGGTTATTACCGCAGGTTCATTGAAAATTTCTCTAAGATTGCAAGACCCATGACTCAACTTCTGAAGAAGGAGAAGAAATTTGATTGGACAGATGCCTGTGAAGAAAGTTTTCAAGACCTGAAGAGGAGATTGGTCTCAAGACTGTGTTAGTTTTACCGATATCCATAAAGATTTCGAGATCTTTCTGCGACGCATCCCGTCAAGGTCTCGGATGCGTATTGATGCGGGGAGGGCAAGGTAGTAGCTTATGCATCGAGCGATTGAGGCCACATGAAGGAAATTATCCAACCCACGATCTGGAGTTAGCAGCGATTGTGCATGCCTTGAAGATCTGGCGGCATTATCTCATTGGTAACCGCTGTGAGATTTTCACAGATCACAAGAGTTTGAAGTATATATTCACACAGTGTAATTAAACCTTTGCAGAGAAGATGGTTAGAGTTGATAAAAGATTACGATCTTGGAATCCATTATCACCGGGCAAAGCAAATGTAGTTGCGGATGCCCTGAGCAGTAAAGGCCTATTGCAATACCATGATGGTGCGGAAGAAAAACGTAACTACATGAAGAATTGAAGCGCCTAAACTTGGAAATTGTTAGTCAAGGTTGTGTGAATGCTCGAAGTACAACCGACTCTTCAAAGTCGATCGAGAGAAAAACAACTAGAAGATGATGACATCAAGGAGATCAAGAAGAATATGCGAAGAGGCAAGGCTCGAGATTCACGAAGATGAACAAGGAACCGTGTGGTTTGGGAATCGATTTGTGTACCTAACCAACAGAGTTAAAACAACAATTCTTAAGGAGGCTCATGAAACGCCTTACTCCATTCACCCCGGAAGCACCAAGATGTACCAGGATCTGAAGGAGAAATACTGGTGGGTCAGCATGAAGCGAGAAATTGCTGAGTTCGTCGCTCGCTGTGATGTGTGTCAGCGAGTTAAGGCAGAACATCAGAGACCAGCTGGATTGTTGCAGCCACTACCAATCCCAGAATGGAAGTGGGAAGAGATTGGCATGGACTTCATCACCGGACTTCCTAGGACCCAATCAGGATATGATTCTATCTGGGTGATAGTTGATCGGTTGACCAAAGTAGCTCACTTTATTCCCGTCAAAACTACTTACAGAAGCAGCCAGTTGGCAGAGTTATATGTGGCTAGGATCGTTTGTCTACACGGGGTACCCAAGAAGATTGTGTCCGACAGAGGTTCTCAGTTTACATCAAGATTCCGCAGATGCGTATGAAGCCTTAGGCACGGACTCAACTTGTCTGACACCTATCATCCTCAAACAGATGGTCGACAGAACGCACCAATCAAGTCCTCGAAGATATGCTCGAGCTCGTGCCTTGGAATTTGGACAAAGTTGGGACAAGAATTTGTCGTATGCAGAATTCTCGATAACAATAGCCATCAAGCTAGTTTGCAAATGGCTCCTTTTGAAGCATTGTATGGCGAAAATGCGAACTCCACTACGTGGGATGAAGTAGGAGAGCATCAACTCTTTGGACTCAAATAATCAAAGAGGCGAAAGTAAGGTCAAAGCTATAAGGGAACATTTGAAAGTGGCACAAACCCGACAAAAGAGTTATGCCGATAACCGTCTGAGGGATCTAAACTTTGAGGTAGGAGACTGGTCTATCTCAGGTCACTCCACTCGGAGGAGTAAGAAGATTCGAACTAAAGGAAAACTCGCACCAGATTTGTGGGGCCATACAAAATTCTAGCCAAAAGAGGTGAAGTGGCATATCGGCCTGAGCTACGTAAGCCTTGTCATTTGTGCACGATGTCTTCCATGTATCCCGCTTGAGGAAGTGCTTGCAAGCGCGAGAAGACCATACCTTCTTGAAAGTTTCGATCTTCGTGAAGATCTCACCTACGTGGAGCGACCAATCAAGATTACGGATGTCGCAGAGCGAGTCACCGCAGTAATCATCGATCATACAAGGTGCAAGTGGAGTCATCACCGAAAGTGAAGCCACATGGGAAAAGAAGAAGACCTCAAGACCAACTATCCCGATCTCTTTGCTGACCAATCCTGAATCTCGGGTCGAGATTCCCTTAAGGAGGGTAGGTTTGTAACAGCCCAAATTTCAATTTCAGTAAAATTTAAAAGTTTATTTATGTTTGTGGTTTTTCCTGAATTTTCAAAAGCTTTTATAAATATTTTAAAGCTAAAACAAATTTATTTGCAAAATTAAAAGCCAACAAATAGTTGGAAATAATTTTATTAAGTCCAAAATGAGTATGGGAATTTCTGTGAATTTTTCCATAATTTTTGGAAGTATTTTGCTATTTTCTAAAGCCTAATTGAATTAACAGAATTAAAACAATTGAGAAATCCAAAAGAAAATCAAAAATGGCTTTGGGCCGAAACCCACCGGCTCCGGCCCAAATCTCACAAACGCGCGTAGCCCACCGCCCGCAATCGCGCACCCGCCTCTCGCCTCCCTCCGTCCGATCAAAATCGAACGGCTACCATTTCTCCGCGTATCTCTTCTTTCTCCACCGTTGGATCATGCACCGACGGTCAAGATCTTTCACAGCAACCGCACGGTCCGAATGCCATCATCAACGTGAGCCGCACGATCTTAATCCAACGGCCGCGCCAAAACGCACTTACCGCTTCGCTCGGTCTAATCTCAACCATTGGATCTTAATCCAACGGCTGCGCCCGAAAGTCACTTACCGCTTCGCGAATCTAATCTCGACCGTACGTGGAAAATCGGACGATTCCGAGTCGTCGTCTTCCTCACCTCTTCTTCCTCCTCACGCCGCAACCACCGCCCGCCATTTTCGCACGCGATCAAGCTTCGCTAACGGCCTAATCTCAACCGCCCCAACCTATTCGCGTACGTGTGCACGACCGCGTCCACCACCGCCGCATTTCCCCCATGTTCTTCCCTCTTCTCCGGGACGGTTTCGCCCTCAACGCCGCAACCGCCGCCGCGCGACCCCCACCTCCTCCACGCTCCCGAGCTCCCGACGCCTATAAAAGGAAGCCCCCGGTGCCCCTTCCTTCACTCAACTCAAAGCCATCACTCATTCCTTCCCTCTCCCATCAACACCGTCGCAATTCTTGTTTTAGGGTTTTACTACCGCCGGTTAAAACCACGAAGTGCTCCGCCGTCGGCAACGCCCAGCAGCCGTGGACCACACCAACGACTTTCCCATCACCGGAGCTTCCTCACGCACCTCTTCTTCGCCTCGGAACACCTTCGGTCACCCTCGCCGGCAACCACCGTGCTTCTTCCTCCGCTCCGGCACCAATTCCGGCCACCACCGTCGCCCATCCGTGCCAATTCAGGTACCATCATGTTCGCAATAATCGTGGCTACGTGTTGATACCACTCGCCGCCGGTGAACCTCCGCCGCTGGCCGTTGTCGGCCGCGCCCGACACTTTTGCCGCCGTCAAGCCGACGTGGGTCGCCACCGTGGCACCACCTGGGCGCCATCTCAGCAACACGGCCCGCGTGGCGCCATGTCAGCACCCACGCACACGCACACGTGGCGTGGTCCACCGCGCCCGTCGTCCCAAAGCTCAGTGGACTTGGTCCACATGGGCCGAGTCACTGACTCATGGGGCCCACTTGTCAGAATACTTTTTAAATCTTTTATTTTCCACCATCAGTAGCTGAGGTAATCATTGCGCAATAAATGGATTTTCAGTAGGAAAATAATTCTGGAAATTCAATAAAATTTCAGATTTAGATATAAACTTCAAAAATTCATAACTTATGCATATGAACTCCAAATTGGGTGTTTCAAATTGCAAAATTTATATAAAATTATAATCTAGCTAACTAAACCAAAATATTTCAGTTTGGAGTTAATTTGAACTATGTTTTGAATTTATTTGAATTTGCATTGAATTTGTCGATTTTGCGTTTAGACTTCGACGACTCGAGAGTTCGATCAAACCAAGAGTTAGAGTTTCAAGACATCGACCAAGGCAAGTTACACCATTGACCATATTGCCCTATTATTTTAAGTTATTTTCAGTTTTAAATTCCTTATTGCATGCATATGTTGTTATAAATATTTTAATGTCCTGTTTTACGTATAGTTAATTCCATATGTTATTGTATGGCCAAATTTGAATGTTGTATCTGACTACCTTGATACCATAGGCAAGATATTACCAAAATTCAAATATATGCTTAGCCAAGCTTAGTCCACATTTACGTAATTTGGGAGGGTTTACACCGCACTTCTACAAATTGTTTTCAAACTTGATATTGTGGTATTGTTTTACCACATGAGTTTATAAATAAAGTTTTTATTCAAAATAAAACCAAAATGGGTTTGGATTTGAAGTAAATGGTCGGAATGGTGGGTGCAGTTTATGCAGGTTTGATCTAGTTAAGATCAAGGCCCATGGGTTGTAGGAATGACGCCAAGTCGATTGAGGACCGGTCTTTGAGCCGCTTATTGCTATGCCATAACGCATCACCACATGTCCTGTATGGGCAGGATTTGGCTAACTAATTTGTGATGTCCTAGTATATTTATGTCATGTGATTTTGTGGGTGTCGGCTAGACATTTTATTCCCACTTGGCGCAAGAGGGGCTTCAGAGGACGGTCACCCAAAGGGGCGAAACCTTAGCGGGCATGAATGTACTAGGATAAAACATTGTAAAGGCCTCATGGTAATTGCTCACCACACGCCTACGGAGCGTGAATTGGCCGACATAACGAGCATGTCACCTCGTGTGGGTAAAGTTGTACCAACTCTGCAGAGTAGAAACTATTCGAATAGCCGCGTCCGCGGTCATGGACATGCTAGCAGGGCCACTTAAAGTTAGTATTGTTTTTGGTTTTAAAATGCTTTATTAAATGTTGAGGATGGTTAATCCTTATGAAAATTTAAGGAAGCCAAGTGTTAGGAAGGGATCCTTCACTTTACCTTTGGAGGTTATCCACGATATATCATTGCCATTTCAAAATATGATTTTATCCATAGTATAAAATTGCCTTAGAAACTACTATACTTATTCAAACTGAAAAATGCTGTTTATGCAAAACAACCCCGGCCATACTCACTTGTTTCCTTATGCATGCATTTAAATTCAATATTGGGTGTGACTTGCGAGCACGGTAGTAGTGCTCACTCTTGCTGAATAAATCTTATTCAGGAGAAGACTGCTATCTTGACGGTGAGGACCCGGACGAGTAGGCCTTCTGACCCAGACGATTGCCTGTGGCGCATCGTGTGGCTCCCACTATATTATTATTTCCGCTGTGTTTATCATTTGACATTTGATGTTATTATTCAAGACTCATTTGTATTAAAGAGTTATTTATTTAATGTCATTTACGTTTTCGTGATATGAATGTGATATTCATTTTTGTGAGACTGTGTACACTGGAAATCCTGGACTGGTGTTTGAACACAGAGAATTCGGGATCCTTCGTTCCCGGGTTCGACAACTAGTCAGTCACTATTCACAGAAGGGTTTTTTCATGCACATTTCCTGACATGTAGACCTTTTTCTTATATGTAACTAGGTGAGGAAGCTGGAGTTTTTTGTCGCGCTATTAGTGTTCGTCATGGCAGCATGCTTCTTCGTGGAAATGAGCATAGTAAAGCCTCCCGCGAAGGAGGTCATCAAAGGACTATTTATCCCCAGGCTCAGCGGGTCCAGCGCCACTGGAGACGCCATTGCCCTTCTTGGGGCTCTTGTAATGCCGTAAGCAACCAAACATGCACATATATATATATATATATATATATATATATATATATATATATATATATATATATATATATGCTTCGTTTGTTTATGTGCTTGCGCGATGCATATCTTTTCTTTTTTCCTTCCGAGGATATTGTATTTTTATAGGGTTAATTCTTTATTTGTCACTGAAAGTTAGCCGGATCCCTAAAATACTATTGCGAAACTATTTCTCCTTTCATTGCCATCGGATCTTAAATTATATCCCGTTTTTACCACTCCGGTTAGTCTCGTTAGGTCCAGCCGCCGTTAACTGCTAAAAAATTATCAAAATACCCATCTTACCATTCTTATTCCTTCTCTTTAACTGCTAAAAAATTGTTAAAATACCCATCTTACCATTCTTCTTCCTTCTCTTCTTCCTCCTCTTCTTCTTAGTCGTGCCCCAGCTTCCCCTGCCGACGCCGCCCACCTGACCTCCCGCCCACATCGGTCCAGTATCATCGCCCCTCCGCATGCCGACCTGGCCTCCCCGTCGCTGCCGCTGCCGCTCCCACTCCCGCCCCCTCCTTCTCCGTCCCCGTTGCCCACAGTACTGGACCCAGCTCATGGAACGGCGACGGAGGGATCATGAAGTGTTCCCGAGCTCGCATATCTTAGGACGGTGGCGGTTGGTGCGGGGGAGGACAAGGTCGGTCAGAACACGACGACGAGCAGATGGACATGGAGGCTGCAGATTTCGATGACTAGGGGCGGAGTTAGCGTGCGCACCGAGTGTTTCCGAGCACAGAGACTCTGTTTTTGTGGATGCTGGGGCAGAAGCATGCGTCGAGGATGCCGCCGGCGGCGGCGGCCTTGGCAGTGATAAGGAGGACGACGGAGGAACTGCACAGTGGATAGGGTGGCCAGCAGTGGTGGGGAATAGTATCAGCACAACGAGGCACACCTTGTGATGTGGTTGGTTAGTCGAGATGACGACGGAGGTGGCGGCGACATGGCTGACGGCGCGACGAGCGGCGACGGTGATTCCGACGGTTCTCCGGCGTGGCAAAGGCACTGGTAGAACCGCGGGAAGGTTAGGAACAAGATGACACAATCAATTTGAGAAGAATGTGGCACTCCGCCGGACTTGGGAATGAAGATAGCCTCGGCGGTGGTGTGGTGTGGTTCAGGGGGATGGAGAGGGCGGAGCGAGGCGAGGCGGCCTCGGCTTGGGCCGTATGGGCGAAGTAACGTAGTGGCGGCAGGGACAGGCTGGGGCGAGGTGTTACGGTTGGGCGACAGAGGCTTGAGGAGGGGAGGGCGAGCTGGTGGGGAGGGAGGATAGAGAGGAGGAGAGGAGGAGAGAGAGGTGGAGGAAGAAGAAGATGGAGAGCTAGAAGGGTAAATATGTTTTTTTACACAATTTGACAGTCAACACATATGGTTAACCGTCGGAAGTGCCAAAAATGGGATAAAAGTTGAGATCTGATAGCAACAAAGGCAGGAGCATTTTGGCGATAACATTTTAGGGACCCGGCTAACTTTAGTGGCAAATAAAGAATTAACCCTTTTTTATATCTATCAACTTGTGTAAATTTTTCTAGTACCTGAAAAACTCCAGAATGACCAAATTACAGTTTTGGTTGCCACACACAATGTTTGTTAGTCGTTGCATGAAATAGTGCAACTCTTGCTAATTACATGTACAGTAAAACTTTTCCATAATTAATTACAGGCACAATCTATTCTTGCACTTTGCCCTGGTGCTGTCGAGGAACACACCCGCATCAGTAAGAGGAATGAAGGTGATTAGATACTAACTATATTTCTTGATACTGTCCAGAAAATATTGTTCAGAATTCAGAAAACAATCCAGGACGCTGCTGTTCCTCCCTGCTGAAAAAATGGCACCAATTAACTAACATATGTTCTTTAATTCTTTGAACTTCAGGATGCTTGCAGATTCTTCCTCTTCGAGAGTGGCATAGCGCTGTTCGTGGCGCTGCTCGTTAACATCGCCATCATCTCTGTCTCCGGAACCGTCTGTAACGCGAGCAAGCTTTCGCCGGACGACGCTGAAAAATGCAGTGACCTCACCTTGGACTCCTCGTCCTTTCTCCTCAAGGTACTGACTTATGGTTAGTGTTCTATCAATGACCGTTTACATATTTATTTATTTTATATTGTTTCTGCAGAATGTGCTAGGGAGGTCGAGTGCAATCGTGTATGGTGTGGCGCTCTTGGCTTCTGGGCAGAGCTCAACCATCACCGGCACATACGCGCGGGCAATATATCATGCAGGTATACTTTTGTAAACTCTAGCCTGGTCAATTAATTATCCTGTTACAAGTTTTGTTCCCTTTAATCTTCGCATTTAAACCGATAGATTAAAGACTAGTTGTGATCTATCCAGTGCATTATTTTCTTAATGAGCATTTCACATGGTAAACTGGTGACCAGACCACACGACCAAGTACAAGTAATCAAGCGTATATTTATGTTGAACTTTTTTTTTTGCATGTATGTGCAGGGGTTCCTGGACATCAAGATGAAGCAGTGGCTGCGGAACCTGATGACGCGCAGCATCGCCATTGTGCCGAGCTTAATCGTCTCGATCATCGGAGGCTCCAGTGGCGCCGGTCGCCTCATCATCATTGCATCGGTACACTGTTTTTGCCACTGAAAATATATGCGCGTAGCATCCACTGCCCATAGAAGCACCTTTTAATCGTGACAGTAATTAACACATTCTTAAATAACCAAGGATACTGTTTGATCTAAAAGTGCACAATAATTTACTGGGCCTCAGTGCCTCACAAGCTCTGATCATACTACTGCTAAAGATCAAATTTATGATTGCCTTGGTTTGATGTAATTTTCATGCATGCAGATGATACTGTCCTTTGAGCTACCTTTTGCTCTCATCCCTCTTCTCAAGTTCAGCAGCAGCAGCAACAAGATGGGCCAAAACAGCAACTCCATCTATGTAAGCACACACCACCGATTCTTGTCTATTGCCTACGGATAGGAAATGAAATTCTCGGCTTAATTAGTTATTTATCTATCACATACAGATCGTTGGGTTCTCGTGGATGCTGGGATTCGTTATTATTGGGATAAACATCTACTTCCTCAGCACAAAATTAGTTGGCTGGATCCTCCACAACTCCCCTGCCGATTTACGCCAACGTGCTTGTCAGCATCACCTTGTTCCCGCTTATGCTGCTCTACGTCGCTGCCGTGGTCTACCTGACGTTCAGGAAGGACACCGTCAAGTTCGTGTCTCGCCGCGAGCTGCAGGCCGTCGACACGGAGGATGCAAAGGTTGCCAACGACAGCGGCAAGGACGACAACAATGAGCAGACCGCTTAGCTACCATTTTACAATCATATTGATGCATGTTTACGACCTTGATAATTAGATAGATACATTTCTTGACCTGACTGAGCACTGAATAGAGTACAACATCAGTATACGCGATCTCCAATTCCATTATTTACAGATTTTTCGTATATGTTGTGATTGATAACATTGCCTATCTATCAACAGTATCCTAGGTTGTGTAATATTGCTTTTAGTAAAATCAGTTCTGTTGCTAAAGCTTTCGAAAATGGCTTTGAGAGTATTTGATGCGGACCGAACCTCGTGGTGAGATCGATCACCGTAGGGTGGCCCGATCTTTCACAGTAGATGAACAATAGTAGATAAATAGCTCCAGGTTTACGAGATGCAAACCAAGAACAAGGATAACTAGTGTTAATCATAATCTGAACGAGCAAATACAACCACCACATAAAAGCTTCACCACCCAATCTGTATAGATTGAACCGCGAAGATGATCACGATTCACGACCGCTTGACACAAAACCAAAGAACTAGGTTGTTCTTGAACTTAGCGCACACACCCAAACACATAAGGATTCAACCCTGAAGCCATCTCGGTAAAAACTAAATTCATAATCAATAATTTGAGTTGTATGAACATTTACAATGACTTATATATCCTTCCTACGACAACTAACACAAGAAACAAACTCTCTAGGTAACTTGGACAAAAAAAAAAGGAAACCCTGAAATTTCTGTCGTTGGTTTGTTTTGATTGTTGCATCACACACAGATGGAATGATAAGAACACTCATATACGACTTCGTGTACAAAAGTTTTGACCTTTCCAATCCAGATTGTGCTGTCTGTGACGAGTTCAATTCGAGTTGATTTCGATCCTTCCTATCTTCAATTTCCTTACTTTGGCCAACTTGAATCCGCTGAAAACATAAAAAAGAAGTCTTCTAAACATTTGAAAATCCATGTCACAGGTGGATATCACCCAAACATGCCATAAATGCCATGGACTCATCATGTTTGGCAACTCGCGCACGCGACCCAGATTGCCTGTGCAGTGTGTACTCCAATTGCCATAACGTTTTGCACAAAACTCCAAATCATATGACGTTTGATCCATTGGAAATTAGACTTGATAGACCTTCTAAATATAAATTTTGTGCATATTGGAAACCACGTAATTAGTGCGCAAAGCTTTATGAACTTTGTGGACAGAACAACGAGCACCAGGCTGATTGAAATTTGATTGACCTTGTTTCCTTCTCTTGGATCGACCTCCGTCTCCTCCTCTCTAGCCCAAATCGGTGTATAGGCACTGCGTATCCTCATCAATCTTGGGCCATCTCCTTTGCTTTCCTTGCATGCACCCCATTCATCTGCCTCATATGCACATGGTAGGTCAACTTGGGGATCAACCATGCGCACGGCATCTCTGTAATTTCTGGAATTAATCCATACGAAACAAGTTGCACACAAGAATTAATTTCATAAGTAAAAATAGTAGATCTGGCCGCACCAATATTTATTTTAGAAGAACTCTGGTCAATGGTGATCTAGTGAATTGGACTAATGTTGTTGAAAATTGTTCTAATGTTAATCTTTTCGATGTAAGTGACGTCATAAAATGGGAGCTGCATAACAATAGAATGTTCACAGTACATTCTCTGTGCCCTCCCCTCCCCCCGCGTTAATTCTAGTTTCTCTTTTCCTCTTAGGTAGAAGACCAGATTGGCCCTTACAATAAAGGTTTTCTTATGGCACCTTAGTAAAGGGATAGTTCTAACCAAAGATAACCTTTGTAAGAGAAATTGGAGGAAAAAACATAACTGCTGTTGCTTCTGTTCATCTTTTGAAATAATTGAACATTTGTTCATCAAGTGCCCCCTTGCTCAGTTTGTTTTGGCTGCTGCCTCCTTCGGCTTTCCCCCTCCCTTAGCCATGGTCCATATGTTTGGTGTGGGACTGTGGGAGGCACTCGAACATAAGTTCGCTGCCTCGGATGCTGGCAGTGAGTTGTATATCATTGAGCAATATCATGACTATAGGATGGTTGAGAACCGTTTTGCAGTTGAGTAGGCTCATGAAATACAATTCATTACGAGGGAACTCAATTACCCAATAAATTTGTGGCTGGTGGCATCATTGCCAAACTACCCTCTTCATGGAGGAATTTTGCCACATCTCTGAAACACAAGAGACAAAATATTTATGTTGAGGATCTGATTGTGTCCCTTGATGTTGAAGAGAAAGCTCAAGCAAATGATGTGCATCTTAAGGTGGCCGAAGGACAGTCCAGCGCCAATGTCATACAGCACTATGGTAACGGAAAGTTCAAGGGAAAGGCTAAGGTCGTACAGACAACCAACTTTAAGAAGAACCAGAAGCCAAAGAAGGAAAAAGGTGTCTGCTATGTGTGCGGTAAGGGCGGCCGCTAGGCCAACAAATGTCTTGACCGTAAAGGCATAAAGAATGAGCATAGACAGACCAATTCTGTGAATGTGACTATTGGCAATACCGGAGTAGGGACATCTAGGTATGGTAATTTACCTAATGTTCTTTCGGTCTGTCATTCCACCGACTGGTGGATTGACACATGGGCTAATATTCACGTATGTGCTTATGTCTCCTTGTTTTCTTCTTATTAGGTCGCTCGGGCTTCCTCCGTATTGATGGAAAATGGTTCGCATGCCTCTATTCTTGGTGTTAGCACGATAGATCTGAAGTTTACTTTGGGAAAGATCGTGCAGCTGAAGAACGTGCAGCATGTCCCCTCAATAAATAAGAATTTCGTCAGCGGCTCCCTTATGTGTAGAGATGGGTTTAAGTTGGTGTTTGAGTCAAATAAAGTAGTCATTTCTAAATTTGGACTCTTTTATTGGAAAAGACTATGATTACGGAGGCTTGTTCCGCTTTTCTCTTTCAGATTTCTGTAATAAGGTTGTGAACCGTATTTGTGATCCAAATAATGGGGATGAGGCCAACGTTTGGCACTAACGTTTGTGTCATATAAATTTTGGTTGTATGTCTCGGTTATCCAATCTAAATTTAATTCCAAAACTATCTATAGTCAAAGGTTCTAAATGCCAAACTTGTGTGTAAGCAAAGCAACCTCGCAAACCTCATAAAGTTGTGGAGGAAAAAAATTTGGCATCTTTAGAACTCATACATTCAGATCTCTATGAAATGAATGTTGTGTTGACGAAAGGAGGGAAAAGATATTTCATGACTCTAATTGATGATGGTTCTAGATATTATTATGTGTATATGTTGAAAACAAAAGATAAGGCTCTAGACTACTTTAAAACTTATAAGGCTGAAGTTGAGAATCAACTAGAAAGAAAAAAAAAACAAAAGACTTCGGTCGGATCGTTGTGGAGAGTATTTCTCAAATGAGTTCTCCTAATTCTGTGTAGAGTACAGAATTATCCATGAGAGGACATCTCCCTATTCGCCTCAATCCAATGGGGTTGCTGAAAGAAAGAATCACACGTTGAGTGATTTGGTTAATGCCATGTTAAACACTGCGGGTTTATCTAAGGCATGGTGGGGAGGATGATGCGGCCACGACTACTAACCCTACTACTGAACTTAATTATTCTGTATAAATTGTTACAGATGAATTAATTTTAGAATTTTCTTAGACAAAAGAAGAGAAGGTACACGCGCATGCAATGCATGATCCAAATGCAAGTGCAACACATAGAGCATATATTGTGTGCAGGCATGTACCAGGGCGCATGCGTGCACTGCGTGAGGGAATCAAGTCCAAAAATGTGTTCGGTTTGCATGCAAGCAGTGGAGGAGATATTGATTGGTTAATTCTACCTTTACATGCATGTGGATGGGGCCCACCTTGCTTCCATGGAAACAAAAAGAGGGGGTTGAGGTTTCGAAGGCAAGAAATCAGGAAGGGGCTCACCGGCATGAAAAATTCTGTTTTAGAATTGCGTGCGTTTCTTTCTCTATGTGCTCTTGGTTGGGGCCCACTTTGCATGCATGTCACGTGATGCACGAAGCCGTGTCAAGATAGCTTAGTCGGTTTTGGATTAGTCACGTATGTGAGTTTGTTTCCGATACGTAAAAGGAAACAAACATATTTGCGTTTTAGAACTTCTAGTCGAGTATATTTTATTTCCGTATGTGTGCATGTATGCTGGCTATGTAAGCCAAGAGTTAAGTGTCATGTTAGAGAGTATAGTTTTGAGTTATGAATTAAAATACGTGTGCGTGTTGGCCTTCGGCCGTTAGGGTTTATCTCTGTTCTATGAGTGTTCTTGTGAATTCCAATCTCGGATTTTATCTTGGCGTGATAGTTTCTAACTGTGGTGCTAGGAGTTATTTATTGGATCTTTGATCCCTATTTCTCGTTCGTGTACTGTGGTGTGCACATGTGTGAGATTTATTTATCCAAATGCGAGTTGCATCCTGTAATTCGTGCTCCGTATATTTGTTCGGAATGTTCACCGTGAAAGATCGGGCAACCCACGGATTTAATCTCGTCTCGAGGTTGATCCGCATCAGCATATATATGGGATAGATATATCTGAGTTGATGATCATGTTACTGTTTATAGTTTCAAATATGTCTAGTATATATGCTGTTATCGATTCAATTATTGTTTTAAGAATTATAATAATCACAAAAGTACGCATATATCTAACAGAGACGAGAAAAACTCAGAAGAGCAGAGTTTGCTCAGGTCTGGAGCCGAACTGTCCGACAAACAGCAAACATTTGAACAAGAATTTGCTTTTCCATATTCGAGAACAGAACGAGGAAAGGAGATCGACCAACCAAAATCAGGAACTTGAACTCGCATTCCACCGATTTCTTTGTCCAGTTAGGAGCTCCGTTTTTTAAGAATAATTCAGACCGACAACAAAACATGTTAAGCATCACTACATTTACACCTTTTCAGAGAATATGCAAGAGAGCTGCACACCATTGCATTAAAAGGAAGAAAAAGCATACAAGGTTTTTCAGCTTGCCGTCAGCGGCGTTTTTCACCACAAATACATTTTGCAGCAACGTATGTTTAGAATAGTGTTTTTTTTTTTTTATATCCTTCTTGCTCGAATCAGCTAGGCAAGGACTCGATCAATGTCAGCATCTAAAATTAATGAAGTCATAGCCGCTGAGAACAGCGGGCGAGGCTTGGCTCGTGGTCGGCGTGGGCATGGCTGCCGGCGGCAAGGACATAATCTACCCACGATGACCAGAAGAGACGCTCGGTCATGACAAATCGGGCGGGGAGGAGTGGAGTAGGAATGGAAAGGAGAAGTTTCCGACGGAGTAGAAAGACATGAAGGCCGACAGTTCATCTCGACTCGTCGCGGTTACAGGAGGGGGAGTTAAATATGGGTGAGGAAAGAGGGACCAAAGAAACATCTGTTACTCGCCGCGGAAGGTGGGGTGCGGGGAGACGGGAAGCTGCGCCGCCGCCGATGGCTCGCCGTCTCGTACGCGTGAAATGTGGCGGAGGAAGGCCAGAAGGGCTACGTAGTTTCTAAATTTTGGTCACTCAATGCTCGCCACTGGAGTGGGCAGCTCTGCTTTGGCGACTCAATCCAACAGGAGGACGGAGTTGGCATAGGCTTAGATGGGGAAAATCTAGAGCGTCTAACTTGAATCCAATGGCTACAATAAGTTGGGATGACTTGGCACGATGTGGGATGAGAGAAATAGCTGAGGTTAAGTGGGGACTAATTGTATAGGTATATTATTTTGAGGTGCTCACAAGCAAGATATTAATTTGGGATGACTTGGCATGCCGTTTCGCTATGTTTGTCAGTGGCCTTATGTGTCTCTATTTCAAAATGTTCGTCTGTTGAGGGAATCAATAATATAGTTATTGTTATGTTTGCACTCTATACCGCTACTTAAATACTTTGAAAAAGTTAAGTGATTGTAGTATGTCATTTAATAGAGATATGTATAGCGATTTATTTTTAACTTATTAGATTTAGACAAATATTTTGAAACAGAGGAAGTATCTAGCAAGAGATGCATAAGCAAAACTGTTAAGCTGCTGCCGGGTCTCTAAAATGTTATCACAAAACTGTTTCTCCTTTCATTGCCATCGGATCTCAAATTATATCCCTTTTTGCCACTCCGGTTAGTCTCGTTAGGTCCAACTGCCATTAACGGCTAAACAATTATCAAAATACCGATCTTACCCTTCTTCTTCCTTCTCTTCTTCCTCCTCACTCATCTTCTTCTTCTTCTTCTTCTTCTTCGTGCCCTAGCTTCCCCCGCCGACGCCGCCCACCCGACCTCCTGCCCACATCGCTCCACTATCATCGCCCCTCCGCATGCCGACCTAGCCTCCCCATCGCTGCCGCTGCCGCTGTCGCTCCCACTCCCGCCCCACTCCTTCTCCGTCCCCGTTGCCCACAGTACTGGACCCAGCCCATGGAATGGCAACGGAGGGATCATGAAGTGTTCCCAAGCTACGCATATCTTAGGACAGTAGCGGTTGGTGCGGAGGAGGACAAGGGCGGCCGGAACACGACGACGAGCAGATGGACATGGAGGCTGCAGATTTCGGTGACTAGGGGCGGAGTTAGCGTGCACACCGAGTGTTTCCGAGCACAGAGACTCTGTTTTTGTGGATGTTGGGGCAGAAGCATGCGTTGAGGATGCTGCCGGCGGTAGCCGCCTTGGCAGTGATAAGGAGGACGACGGAGGCACTGCACGGTGGATAGGGTGGCCAGCAGTGGTGGGGAATAGTATCAGCACGACGAGGCACACCTTGTGACGTGGTTGGATAGTCGAGATGATGACGGTGGTGGCGGCGACGTGGCTGACGGCGCGACGAGTGGCGACGGCGATTCCGACGGTTCTCCGGTGTGGCGAAGGCACTGGTAGAACCGCGGGAAGGTTAGGATCAAGATGGCACAATCAATTTGAAAAGAAGGTGGCACTCCGCCAGACTTGGGAATGAAGATGGGCTCGACGGTGGTGTGGTGTGGTTCAGGGAGATGGAGAGGGCGGAGTGAGGCGAGGCGGCCTCGGCTTGGGCCATATGGGCGAAGTAACGCTGCGGCGGCAGGGACAGGCTGGGGCGAGGTGTTGCGGTTGGGCGACGGAGGCTCGAGGAGGGGAGGGCGAGCCGTTGGGGAGGGAGGACAGAGAGGAGGAGAGGAGGAGAGAGAGGTGGAGGAATAAGAAGATGGAGAGCTAGAAGGGTAAATATGTTTTTTACACGATTTGGCAGTCAACACATATGGTTGACCGACGGAAGTGCCAAAAATAGGATAAAAGTTGAGATCCGATAGCAATAAAGGCAGGAGCATTTTCGCGATAATATTTTAGAGATCCGGCTAACTTTCAGTGGCAAATAAAGAATTAACCCTTTTTTATATCTATCAACTTGTGTAAATTTTTCTAGTACCTGAAAACTCCAGAATGACCAAATTACAGTTTTGGTTGCCACACACAATGTTTTTAGAGCCAGTCGCCACACACAATGTTTGTGAGTTGTTGCATGAAATAGTGCAACTCTTGTTAATTACATGTACAGTAAAACTTTTCCATAATTAATTACAGGCACAATCTATTCTTGCACTCTGCCCTGGTTCTGTCGAGGAACACAGCCACATCAGTAAGAGGAATGAAGGTGATCAGATACTAACTATATTTCTTGATACTGTCCAGAAAATATTGTTCAGAATTCAGAAAACAATCCAGGACGCTGCTGTTCCTCCCTGCAGAAAAAATGGCACCAATTAACTAACATATGTTCTTTAATTCTTTGAACTTCAGGATGCTTGCAGATTCTTCCTCTTCGAGAGTGGCATAGCGCTGTTCGTGGCGCTGCTCGTCAACATCGCCATCATCTCTGTCTCCGGAACCGTCTGTAACGCGAGCAACCTCTCGCCGGACGACGCTGAAAAATGCAGTGACCTCACCTTGGACTCCTCGTCCTTCCTCCTCAAGGTACTGACTTATGGTTAGTGTTCTATCATGATCGATTACATATTTATTTATTTTATATTGTTTCTGCAGAATGTGCTAGGGAGGTCGAGTGCAATCGTGTATGGTGTGGCGCTCTTGGCTTCTGGGCAGAGCTCAACCATCACCGGCACATACGCCGGGCAATATATCATGCAGGTATACTTTTGTAAACTCTAGCCTGGTCAATTAATTAACCTGTTACAAGTTTTGTTCCCGTTAATCTTCGCATTTAAACCGATAGATTAAAGACTAGTTGTGATCTATCCAGTGCATTATTTTCTTAATGAGCATTTCACATGGTAAACTGGTGACCAGACCACACGACCAAGTACAAGTAATCAAGCGTATATTTATGTTGAACTTTTTTTTTGCATGTATGTGCAGGGGTTCCTGGACATCAAGATGAAGCAGTGGCTGCGGAACCTGATGACGCGCAGTATCGCCATTGTGCCGAGCCTAATCGTCTCGATCATCGGAGGCTCCAGTGGCGCCGGTCGCCTCATCATCATTGCATCGGTACACTGTTTTTGCCACTGAAAATATATGCGCGTAGCATCCACTGCCCATAGAAGCACCTTTTAATCGTGACAGTAATTAACACATTCTTAAATAACCAAGCCTACTGTTTGATCTAAAAGTGCACAATAATTTACTGGGCCTCAGTGCCTCACAAGCTCTGATCATACTACTGCTAAAGATCAAATTTATGATTGCCTTGGTTTGATGTAATTTTCATGCATGCAGATGATACTGTCCTTTGAGCTACCTTTTGCTCTCATCCCTCTTCTCAAGTTCAGCAGCAGCAGAAACAAGATGGGCCAAAACAGCAACTCCATCTATGTAAGCACACACCACCGATTCTTGTCTATTGCCTACGGATAGGAAATGAAATTCTCGGCTTAATTAGTTATTTATCTATCACATACAGATCGTTGGGTTCTCGTGGATGCTGGGATTCGTTATTATTGGGATAAACATCTACTTCCTCAGCACAAAATTAGTTGGCTGGATCCTCCACAACTCCCTGCCGATTTACGCCAACGTGCTTGTCAGCATCACCTTGTTCCCGCTTATGCTGCTCTACGTCGCTGCCGTGGTCTACCTGACGTTCAGGAAGGACACCGTCAAGTTCGTGTCTCGCCGCGAGCTGCAGGCCGTCGACACGGAGGATGCAAAGGTTGCCAACGACAGCGGCAAGGACGACAACAATGAGCAGACCGCTTAGCTACCATTTTACAATCAGATTGATGCATGTTTACGACCTTGATAATTAGATAGATACATTTCTTGACCTGACTGAGCACTGAATAGAGTACAACATCAGTATACGCGATCTCCAATTCCATTATTTACAGATTTTTCGTATATGTTGTGATTGATAATATTGCCTATCTATCAACAGTATCCTAGGTTGTGTAATATTGCTTTTAGTAAAATCAGTTCTGTTGCTAAAGCTTTCGAAAATGGCTTTGAGAGTATTTGATGCGACCGAACTCGTGGTGAGATCGATCACCGTAGGGTGGCCCGATCTTTCACAGTAGATGAACAATAGTAGATAAATAGCTCCCGGTTCATTTAGATGCAAACCAAGAACAAGGATAACTAGTGTTAATCATAATCTGAACGAGCAAATACAACCACCACACAAAAGCTTCACCACCCAATCTGTATAGATTGAACTGCGAAGATGATCACGATTCACGACCGCTTGACACAAAACCAAAGAACTAGGTTGTTCTTGAACTTAGCGCACACACCCAAACACATAAGGATTCAACCCTGAAGCCATCTCGGTAAAAACTAAATTCATAATCAATAATTTGAGTTGCATGGACATTTACAATGGCTTATATATCCTTCCTACGACAACTAACACAAGAAACAAACTCTCTAGGTAACTTGGACAAAAAAAAGGGAACCCTGAAATTTTTGTCGTTGGTTTGTTTTCATTGTTGCATCACACACAGATGGAATGATAAGAACACTCATATACGACTTCGCGTACAAAAGGCGGAGAGGGAACGTCGATGATGATCCGACGAATGTTAGGATTAATTACTCCTCTGCATGTATCTAGTTACGACCGCTGTATACCTGCCTATATTCGATTGGCACGGCTGGGCGTCGGAGCTCCGGCCAGGGAATAGAAGATAGGAGAATAAGCTATGTGACGAGTCGAGTGGGAATGGGATGTCTAGCGTCTACAGGAGGGGGAGTTAAATATGGGTGAGGGGAGAAGGACCAAGGAAACATCTGTTACTCGCCGCAGAAGGTGGGGTGCGGGGAGACGGGAAGCTGAGCCGCCGCCGTTGGTTGGCTGTCTCCGACGCTGTCTCGTACGCGTGAAACGTGGCGGAGACCACATACTTCAGCTCGTCTTCGACCTACGGAAAGGCCAGATGGGCTAGGTAGTTTCTAAAATTCAGATTTGCTATTTCTAAGTCGTCTGTTTTTTTTAAGTTTAAGTTAATTGTTGTGATCATTGAATTTGTGTAGAGATTGGTATATCATGTGATTGAATGTTAATCCAATGAATAAAAAATATGACTTATACTTAAAATTTTTTTAATGACCTTACAAATAGACATTCCCTTCTAAATTTCAGCCACTCAATGCTCGCCTCTAGAGTGGGCAGTTCTGCTTTGGCGATTCAATCCAACAGGAGGACGACGGAGTTGGCATGGGCTTAGATGGGGAAAATCTAGAGCGTCTAACTTGAATCCAATGGCTACAATTAATTGGGATGACTTGGCACGATGTGGGATGAGAGAAATAGCTGAGGTTAAGTGGGGACTAATTGTATAGGTATATTATTTTGAGGTGCTCACAAGTAAGATATTAATTTGGGATGACTTGGCATGCCGTTTCGTCATGTTTGTCTATGGCCTTATGTGTCTCTATTTCAAAATGTTCGTCCATAGAGGGAATCAATAATATAGTTATTGTTATGTTTGCACTCTATACTGCTACTTAAATGCTTTGAAAAAGTTAAGTGATTGTATTATGTCATTTAATAGAGATATGTATAACGATTTATTTTTAACTTCTTAGATTTAGTATTTTCTTTGTCTGCGCACATAGTGTTCCGTGGACAAATATTTTGAAACAGATGCATAAGCAAAACTGTTACTTCTTTCCAACACTACTCGTAGAATACATTGCTTACGCGTACAAACACGGTTTAACACCTACATATTGTCGTTAGCTTGTTAGGACATCTCTAATAGTTAGAGATGACTTTGTCTCTAATATATGCTACATCATCTTTAGAGACAACATCTCCAATAGATAGTCTCTAATACACTTTCCGACATTTATATTTTATAATTTTTCTTTGAAACGGGTATACATGTCAACTAGAGTATATTAATATATTATATCTTGTTTCGTGTGCACGACAGTCTTTTCAAGAAGAGACGACCTGTGCTCTCTCTCCTCCCCCTCTCTCCTCAACGTAGGACTTTGTTGACGTGGCATAACTAAGAGACGACAATAAATACACTATCTCACGTCTACTAGCACGGTGCTCAAGTCCACGTATAATGCAGATGCGCATCATTGTGTGTACACATGTTTTTTTTAGAGAATGTCGGCAATTTATTGATCACAAAATATCGTTATAAAGAGACTCCCGGATACAGTCCGATACACCGTTACAAAATATCGTTAAATGCATTTTTAGGCGGAAGGAAATATCAAATGCTGGTTTAATAGGAGACTTTATTATCTTCGTTGGTTCTTGATTCCATACTCCATATATTGGCGAACAGTGCTCCGTTGTCGTCGGCTGTGAGACTGAGCGGTGGTCCGCCGGAAACCAAAACACTCACACCATAATCGAACCTAACGGACAGGGAAGAACACCGTCTTTGCCGGACACCTGATGTGCATGACTCGATTGGTTAGTCGCGCGGTTTACGGGAAACAAGTGAACAAACTCGACGGGCTGCTTGCATGCACATGCGTGATCCATCAGAACGAACGTATCACTGGAGTTTTACGCCGCGCGCTACCTCGACCGTATCACGCGCGGCATGCACGTGCATGCAACTCGCGCGTGGCCGTCGCCATCCATCCGCGTGCGACGAAAGGGACTCATCCGCCACGCGTGTGCCCTCAGGTGCCACGCTGCCAGCATCATGAGGCGGCCATGAGGCGGCCGGCGGCGCGCCCGCGCGTGCAGTATCCCTCGAGACCGATCAATCTCGTAGCATGCGGCGGCGGGTGTGGGACTGGAGGTAGTATATATATGGAGAGAGAGGGGGAGAGATATGGATGGTTGAATTAAAATCCAATGATCCATAAAATTGAATGTATTTTTTCTAAGAAAAAACAGATAACTGTGATAGTTGCCCCTATATAATTAGGTTGCAGCAGTGAGGGTTGCATCCGAGGTTTCCGAACAGATCATCAATCGAGCAAGTCGATACTACTACGTACAGTTTCCTGGACAACTGATCGAATTGAAACACCCAGCCAACTCAATTAGGGCGGAGAAACAAGGCATGGAGGTGAACAAGATGGAGGCACCGGCGGCCGCCGGCGTGGTGGTCGACATCGAGGCACTCTCTGGCCGGAGAGGGAACGGCGATGATGATCCGACGAAGGTTAGGATTAATTACTCCTCTGCATGTATCTAGTTACGACCGCTGTATATCTGCCTATATTCGATTGGCACGGCTGGGCGTCGGAGCGATCCACGATCCATCTATGTCGCGCGGCGTCCATCTGATCCGGCCGATCGAGTGCATCCACGATCCACCGTCTGGTGCGGGCGTGCGGCTGTGCGCAGCGTGGTGGTCGGGCAAGGGAGAGCGCGGCGAGCGCCTGCGACTGCGGGAACAGAGCAGCGGCGGCGGGTCAGCAAGGCGTGCAGCATGTTGAGGGGTGGCGAGGCAGGTTGCTGGTGAGGCCGCCAGGGGCGTCGCGACAGGACGAGCTACGCCGGCCGCATGCAGTTTGTCCCTTGCAGTCGAAGAGGATCCCATTCCACTGACTCGAACCATTCCAATCCTCTCCTAGCTAGTCTACCCTCCGATCCTCATCACCTTCCTCCTCCGGCCACTGCTCGGCGGCGGCGATGACGAGTCGTGTAGTTGTTGGGGCGCGTGGGCTGCGCCGCGGGCGGCCTTTGCGCATGCGGCCACGGAGCCAGCTCTGCCCCGTCACCCCGCCCGCTCCCATCAACCGCCGGAAGCTCTCTCCGTGGTTCTCCGCCTGCTGTTTGATGCACATCTCAAAGCCTGATTGATTGAGAAATTGCTGCTTGCTTCCTGGTGCTGTGGAGGTGCAGAAAAGGTGGAACCTTTGGCGTGCACTCGGTGTTTGTAAAATGCCCCCGTACGTATATGCTATCTACTATCTATTATGGTTTGCATCTATGCTACTTGCCTACTTCTACTCCAGATTTGCATAGCTTGCCAATTGCCATTATCCATCTCACAGAGATGGTCATAACAAGTTAAGAACTTTTGAGTTTAGATCAGGCTTTTTGTTTGATTATCATGTCCGAACATGGTTGCTGGCTTGCTTTGTGATATTTAATCAATTTGTGTGACTTGCAATGCACGCTCACTAGTTTCTTATTTGTTGTGTGAGACAGGAGTCGGCATGGAAGAAGTTTTTGCAACACGTTGGACCAGGCTTTATGGTCTGCTTGGCCTACCTTGATCCGGGAAATTGTAATATTCTCTCTCTAATTAAACCTCCCTCTCACATGTATACACATTTGGTTCTCACGCTTGTCAAACTGAAACAGTGGAAACTGATCTGCAAGCCGGCGCCAATCACAAATATGAGGTAGTTTTTGTGGCTTTTTTTTTTTAATATTTTACTTTCCCTTTTTCCTGCCATTCACCATATATACCTAGCTATGTCGTCCTGTACAACACGAAGACATGAACTAACTACTTTGCTTTTGTGCTGTGTTCCTAGCTCCTTTGGGTTATTTTGATCGGCCTCATCTTCGCACTAATTATACAATCATTGTCAGCTAATCTTGGAGTGGTGACAGGTAATAAAGAGACACAAATTGCCATGTATTTGCGTACAGAATTTAACAAGCTAAGTTGGTGTTAATGATTGTTAACTAACACAGGGCGACATCTTGCCGAGCTATGCAAGATGGAGTATCCATTATGGGTGAAAACCTGCTTATGGCTGCTGGGAGAGGTTGCTGTGATTGCCGCAGATATCCCAGAAGGTTGGAATTAGCATGACAGTTCTCAATAAACTAACAAATCTGTGTTTAACTGTCATGTTTTATTTTCAGCTAATTAAGTTTAAGCTCACCGAGAGTAGATCAATATAAGAAAAACTCACTCTGTTTGGTCCTAGATACCACTTGTTATGCACTAAGAATGGTAGTTTTTTTGTTGTGAATTGTGATTAATTGCCCTTGGTCCACCGTTTCATTCCATAAAACATTATATATATGCATGTCCAATGTCAAGATCGTAGGATGGTCCACACCAATTGTCTTGTGTGTGGGCTCGGGCCTGCGGCCGGCCGGCACGGACAAGACATGACCAACGTCCAGCGTGCATGCCACAACATTATAATGCATCTTTGGATGCTTATCTTTAGATTAGTTGCTTGTCTTAGATAAAGATTGCATTAGTTAAAGATACCAAGTTGTTAGGAACCTTAGTTCATAACGAGGTAAACATCTGTCGATGACTTGAGGTAGAACGGTGCTAGATGAAAGAGGACACTGATTGGGGGAGAGGAACATATCTAGAGTAGCCGACCTAGGGAGAGACTAGAGCTAGGGATTCCTTGCAATCCTTGGAAGCCTCACTTCAACGAGAGGTTACTATATCGACGTGATTTCTGGAGACCGTTGCCTCCGCGTGCGGTTGCGGCAAACTCACCGGTCGTTGCGGCAATCATGGAAGCAGCCACGCAGCGCTTTGGCAAGTTTTGGCCACACCTTGGCAGGTTGCAACAGCCACGAGCACCGTGACATGTTTTGTTCCTGCTGCAGAGACCCGCAGATGGCGTAGTTTGGCAGGTCTGTGATCGCCACGGCAGATGCGCAGCACCACGACAGTTCTCGATAGCGCCGCGCGCGGCTGCTGAAACAATGTTGCCGCCGCTCTTGTTTCACCTTCTTTCTAAAGTAATATACATGTCGAGGAAGATGACTGTCATCTTCTTGTCATTGTCGTTGGTACTAATAGCTATCTTGCTAGTGTTAGCCTTTATCATGGCTAACGACTCGGCAATAGGTCATATGGCCATCGCGTATCCTTGGTAGCGATGTCGGGAAGAGATCAACCGCTCCGATACCAAATGTTACGAATATTAGTTCATAATAGGTAAACACCGGGAAGAGGCTAGGTGATGTCGGCTTAGTGGGATGAGAGAATCTTGGGAGGGAGACTAGTTTAATTCATTTTTCTTGTTTGATTGATAATGCATACATGCTATTTCTTTTATATGGATGACTCGACTTGAGCCCTATGAAACAATTTATATCTACGGGAAACCTTTCTATAGTAGATGGAATATATCTCTAATGATGTAAACCCAAATAACAAGGAAACTAATTATGCTTATCTCTATTTTCCAACTATTGACCGGTATAAACAGTGCGCCGGGATGCTACAGTACCTTGGATACTATTTGCACTCGTGAACAGTCATTTCTTCGCATGTCACCCATGTACAAGAATTTTTATGAGACAAATATATAGACAGTGATTTAATCTGTTGTTGTGTTCAGTTGTCTAATCAGTATAAGGTAGCAACAATCTAATCAATTTTTTGGTGGCTGCACCATTTGTTTCTTATAAATATTTCTTTTTGCAGTTATAGGAACAGCGTTCGCTTTCAACCTATTGTTCCACATCCCTGTTTGGATCGGGGTTCTCATTGCTGGCTCAAGCACGCTTCTTATTCTTGGGCTGCAAAGATATGGGGTAATCAACTATTTTTTATAACTGGATATATGGACTGCATGTACAAAAAAAAAACTTTGATGACATTCTTACAAAGAACTGACAGACAAATGGGTTTTCTAAACTACACCCTGTACTGAATGGGCTCATTACTAGTCAGTCACTATTCACAGAAGGGTTTTTTCATGCACATTTCCTGACATGTAGACCTTTTTCTTATATGTAACTAGGTGAGGAAGCTGGAGTTTTTTGTCGCGCTATTAGTGTTCGTCATGGCAGCATGCTTCTTCGTGGAAATGAGCATAGTGAAGCCTCCAGCGAAGGAGGTCATCAAAGGACTATTTATCCCCAGGCTCAGCGGGTCCAGCGCCACTGGAGACGCCATTGCCCTTATTGGGGCTCTTGTAATGCCGTAAGCAACCAAACATGCACATATATATGCTTCGTTTCTTTATGTGCTTGCGCGATGCATATCTTTTCTTTTTTCCTTCCGAGGATATTGTATTTTTATAGGGTCAATTCTTTATTTGCCACTGAAAGTTAGCCGGGTCTCTAAATGCTATCGCGAAACTGTTTCTCCTTTCATTGCCATCGGATCTCAAATTATATCCCATTTTTGCCACTCCGGTTAGTCTCGTTAGGTCCAGCCGCCGTTAATGCAAAAAATTGTCAAAATACCCATCTTACCCTTTTTCTTCCTTCTCTTCTTCCTCCTCACTCTTCTTCTTCTTCTTCTTCGCCGTGTTCCCAGCTTCCCACCGACGCCGCCACCCGACCTCCCGCCCACATTGCTCCACTATCATCGCCTCCGCATGCTGACCTGGCCTCCCCGTCGTTGCCGCTGCCGCTCCCACTCCCGCCCCCTCCTTCTCCGTCCCCGTTGCCCACGGTATTGGACCCAACCCATGGAACGGCGACGGAGGGATCATGAAGTGTTCCCGAGCTACGCATATCTTAGGACAGTGGCGGTTGGTGTGGAGGAGGACATGGGCGGCCGGAACACGACGATGAGTAGATGGACCTGGAGGCTGCAGATTTCGGTGACTAGGGGCGGGGTTAGCGTGCACACCGAGTGTTTCCGAGCACGGAGACTCTGTTTTTGTGGATGTTGGGGCAGAAGCATGCGTCGAGGATGCCACCGGCGGCAGCGGCCTTGGCAGTGATAAGGAGGACGACGGAGGCACTGCACGGTGGATAGGGTGGCCAACAGTGGTAGGGAATAGTATCAGCACGACAAGGCACACCTTGTGACGTGGTTGGATAGTCGAGATGACGACGGAGGTGGCGGTGACGTGGTCGACGGCGTGACGAGCGGCGACGGCGATTCCAACGGTTCTCCGCGTGGCGAAGGCACCGTAGAACCGCAGGAAGGTTAGGAACAAGATGGCACAATCAATTTGAGAAGAAGGTGGTGCTCCGCCGACTTGGGAATGAAGATGGGCTCGCGGTGGTGTGGTGTGGTTCAGGGAGATGGAGAGGGCGGAGCGAGGCGAGGCGGCCTCGGCTTGGGCCATATGGGTGAAGTAATGCAGCGGCGGCAGGGACAGGCTGGGGCAAGGTGTTGCGGTTGGGCGACGGAGGCTCGAGGAGGGGAGGTCGAGTCAGTGGGGAGGGAGGAGAGAGAGGAGGAGAGAGGGGTGGAGGAAGAAGAAGATGGAGAGCTAGAAGGGTAAATATGTTTTTTTACACAATTTGACAGTCAACACATATGGTTGACCGACGGAAGTGCCAAAAATAGGATAAAAGTTGAGATCCGATAGCAATAAAGGCAGGAGCATTTTCGCGATAATATTTTAGAGATCCGGCTAACTTTCAGTGGCAAATAAAGAATTAACCCTTTTTTATATCTATCAACTTGTGTAAATTTTTCTAGTACCTGAAAAACTCCAGAATGACCAAATTACAGTTTTGGTTGCCACACACAATGTTTTTTAGAGCCAGTCGCCACACACAATGTTTGTGAGTTGTTGCATGAAATAGTGCAACTCTTGTTAATTACATGTACAGTAAAACTTTTCCATAATTAATTACAGGCACAATCTATTCTTGCACTCTGCCCTGGTTCTGTCGAGGAACACAGCCACATCAGTAAGAGGAATGAAGGTGATCAGATACTAACTATATTTCTTGATACTGTCCAGAAAATATTGTTCAGAATTCAGAAAACGATCCAGGACGCTGCTGTTCCTCCCTGCAGAAAAAATGGCACCAATTAACTAACATATGTTCTTTAATTCTTTGAACTTCAGGATGCTTGCAGATTCTTCCTCTTAGAGAGTGGCATAGCGCTGTTCGTGGCGCTGCTCGTTAACATCGCCATCATCTCTGTCTCCGGAACCGTCTGTAACGCGAGCAACCTCTCGCCGGACGACGCTGAAAAATGCAGTGACCTCACCTTGACTCCTCGTCCTTTCTCCTCAAAGTACTGACTTATGGTTAGTGTTCTATCAATGATCGTTTACATATTTATTTATTTTATATTGTTTCTGCAGAATGTGCTAGGGAGGTCGAGTGCAATCGTGTATGGTGTGGCGCTCTGGCTTCTGGGCAGAGCTCAACCATCACCGGCACATACGCCGGGCAATATATCATGCAGGTATACTTTTGTAAACTCTAGCCTGGTCAATTAATTATCCTGTTACAAGTTTTGTTCCCTTTAATCATCGCATTTAAACCGATAGATTAAAGACTAGTAGTGATTATCCAGTGCATTATTTTCTTAATGAGCATTTCACATGGTAAACTGGTGACCACACGACCAAGTACAAGTAATCAATCGTATATTTATGTTGAACTTTTTTGCATGTATGTGCAGGGTTCCTGGACATCAAGATGAAGCAGTGGCTGCGGAACCTGATGACGCGCAGCATCGCCATTGTACCGAGCCTAATCGTCTCGATCATCGGAGGCTCCAGTGGCGCCGGTCGCCTCATCATCATTGCATCGGTACACTGTTTTTGCCACTGAAAATATATGCGCGTGGCATCAACTGCCCATAGAAGCACCTTTAATCGTGACAGTAATTAACACATTCTTAAAAACGAAGGCTATTGTTTGATCTAAAAGTGCACAATAATTTACTGGGCCTCAGTGCCTCACAAGCTCTGATCATACTACTGCTAAAGATCAAATTAATGATTGCCTTGGTGTGATGTAATTTTCATGCATGCAGATGATACTGTCCTTTGAGCTACCTTTGCTCTCATCCTCTTCTCAAGTTCAGCAGCAGCAGCAACAAGATGGGCCAAAATAGCAACTCCATCTATGTAAGCACACACCACCGATTCTTGTTTATTGCCTACGGATAGGAAATGAAATTCTCGGCTTAATTAGTTATTTATCTATCACATACAGATCGTTGGGTTCTCGTGGATGCTGGGATTCGTTATTATTGGGATAAACATCTACTTCCTCAGCACAAAATTAGTTGGCTGGATCCTCCACAACTCCCTGCCGATTTACGCCAACGTGCTTGTCAGCATCACCTTGTTCCCGCTTATGCTGCTCTACGTCGCTGCCGTGGTCTACCTGACGTTCAGGAAGGACACCGTCAAGTTCGTGTCTCGCCGCGAGCTGCAGGCCGTCGACACGGAGGATGCAAAGGTTGCCAACGACGGCGGCAAGGACGACAACAATGAGCAGACCGTTTAGTTACCATTTTACAATCAGATTGATGCATGTTTACGACCTTGATAATTAGATAGATACATTTCTTTTATGCAAACTGATGAATTAAACTGGTTGTAAGCAAGGCAATTGTATGAGTTCGCATATTAGCCAAAGATCACAGTAGGATCACACGTAGGTTGGAGTGACATTCACAAATGTCAGTTGATGACCTGACTGAGCACTGAATAGAGTACAACATCAGTATACGCGATCTCCAATTCCATTATTTACAGATTTTTCGTATATGTTGTGATTGATAATATTGCCTATCTATCAACAGTATCCTAGGTTGTGTAATATTGCTTTTAGTAAAATCAGTTCTGTTGCTAAAGCTTTGAAAATGGCTTTCAGAGTATTTGATGCGGACCGAACTCGTGGTGAGATCGATCACCATAGAGTGGCCCGATCTTTCACAGTGGATGAACAACAGTAGATAAATAGCTCCCCGTTTACGAGGTGCAAACCAAGAACAAGGATAACTAGTGTTAATCATAATTTGAACGAGCAAATACAACAAGCACACAAAAGCTTCACCACCCAATCTGAATAGATTGAACCGGGAAGATGATCACAATTCACGACCGCTTGACACAAAACCCAAGAACTAGATTGTTCTTGAACTTAGCGCACACACCCAAACACATAAGGATTCACCCCTGAAGCCATCTCGGTAAAAACTAAATTCATAATCAATAATTTGAGTTACATGTATGTTTACAATAGCTTCTATATCCTTCCTAAGACAACTAACACAAGAAACAAACTCTCTAGGTAACTTGGACAAAAAAAAGGAAACCCTGAAGTTTCTGTCGTTGGCTTGTTTTGATTGTTGCATCACACACAGATGGAATGATAAGAACACTCAAATACGACTTCGTGTACAAAAGTTTTGACCTTTCCAATCCAGGTTGTGCTGTCTTTGACGAGTTCAATTCGATTTGATTTCAATCCTTCCTATCTTCAATTTCCTTACTTTGGCCAACTTGAATCCGCTGAAAACATAAAAAAAGAAGTCTTCTAAACATTTGAAAATCCATGTCACAGGTGGTATTTGAAGTGAGTGCAATTATTTTATGTGCGCTATCCCTTCCCATGCGAGATGCCGTCACCGACCACCTAAAACAACAATAAAGCAAGGGTGACTCCACGACTCACAAGTACTAGATACTATGGTAAATACACAAGTTCATTAAATATTTAATGCATTATCATAAATCTCATACTCCTCGCCCTCAATTCTTATCAATATCTTTATCATGAATGCAAATGACATGATGCACCACTTTCACTGATACGGTATAGCTAAGTGTTCACTCGTCGCTGACACACTTTTTCCCCACCTTCTTAAGGTGGGTCCCTACCTCTATAGGATTTTAACATGGGGCACGCTGGATTAGCCATAATCATAGTAGTACTCATTGCCCTAGCCCTTATACAAGTGAATGATGCAATAATTCATTTATCTTTAACACATTACCATGTCATCCCTATGGAATTGCATCAACATATCATAATCACAATTAAGCAACAATAATCTCACTATGTCATCCCTATGGTAGTTGTATCATTATCACAATCTTACTCTTTTATCAATAATACCATGGCAAGTAAATAACTTAACAAATCATAATTAAATCTCATGGTAATAAATCAACAAGACAACGACAACCACCCGTTGTTCACCATGTGGGTGACGAGACGACGATAAGGCACTAGAGACTACACTCTAAACAAACAATTCAAAAACACATATCAAAATCACAACATCACAACATTTACACTTTACACTTATCGTCACCGCACATCTACGCTAAACCAACCCAATTAACCTAAAATTACCGGACACACTACCCGCTGTCCCATTTGTAAAATGGCTCTAACTTATACGCCTAATGTGAGACCCTGTGTATTTAGCTTGTAATGCTTAGTCTTCCATTGACTCTAGCATCACAAAAAATATACCGTGTATCGGAAAATTTATACTTCCTGAATTGCAGATATACACCCTTTTACAAAACATTGCATCAATTCTATACAACACACGTAACCAAAGCTAAAGTTGTACAAGCAAAAGACATACATAACAGCTTATTATAAAAGAGAGGCCAACCGCCAAGCACAAGCTAAAAGAGTTAATCAACAATGAAGCAAAATGCCATAAGATGGCTATAAACAAGAGCCAACCGGTTTGCCTCACACCCACAAGGCAATCCGACCGCCACTAAGCTAGTTGCAACCACCGCAGAAAACTCACAAAAGTCGACCCCTGGGGATCAACCTCTGCAACAATTAGTAAAGCAAATGAGTACAAAATGTACTGCAACACTTACTAATAACAAACCTAGTTATTACTACATGAAGGCTTTAATCAAAGGAGAAGGCTAAAGGTTCATTTTCAGATAAATGTAACAGCCCAAATTTCAAATTCAAGAAAATTCAAAGATTATTTATTTTTTGTGGAGTTTTCTCAAATTTTAAAAGCTTTTATAAATATTTTAAAGACAAATCAAATTTATTTGCAAAATTAAAAGCCAACATTGAGTTGGAAATAATTTTATCAAGTCCAAAATAAGTATGGGAATTTCGTGAATTTTTCCATAATTTTTGGAACTATTTTATTATTTTTCTAAAGTCTAAACGAATTAATGAATTAAATCAAATAAGAAAGTCAAAAGAAAATCTAAAACTCGATTTGGGCCAAACCAAATCTTCGCCCAAAACCATCCGCGCGCCCACACCGCCGCACTCTCCTCTTTATCCACCGTTGGATCAACATCCAACGATCGCGTACGCACACACGCGCACCATCTCATCGGATCGCTGGATCTTGAATCAACGGCGGGATCTCTTGTAACCTCCGCACATCCGATTATCACAATCATTGTGAGCCGTGCGATCTTAATCTAACGCCGTAATCACCCACCTTTTCCACGCCGCCTAATAATCGTGGACCGCTGGATCAAAATCCAACGCCCATGCTCTTCGCCTTCCTCGCCGCCTTCTCCGCGCGAGTTCTTCGCCGCCGCCATTGCCGCCACACACGATCTCCAATAACGGACGCCCAATCGCTCCGTTCTTCGCGGTGCGCGCACGAGACCGCGCCCATCTCCGCCGCATTTCCACGTTCTCCCTATTCTCCGCGACGGTTTCGCCCACAACACCGCAACCGCCGCCGCATGACCCCCACCTCCTCCACGCCATCTCGGAGCCTCCCAGCCCCTATAAAAGGCATCACCGGGATCGCATCTACGCTCTCATCTCATTCCCCCAACTCTCTTCCCCTCTCGAGCTCTACCACCGTCGTAATCGGAGTTTTAGGTATTCCACCGCCGTCGCTGTTTTTGTGGTTTTCGCCGCCGTCGACGTCGCCGAGCCGTCGTGGTCTGCGCCATCGCCATCACCGACACCGAGCTACCTCGGGACCCTTCATCGCCCGAGCGCCACCGGAACCCCGTTGTCATCAACACCCGAACCTCTCCGCCGCCAAAAGCTCACCGCCGGCCAACTCCAACGACCATTCACGTCCAAATCGGTACCAACATGTTCGCAATATCCCCCCTACATTTTGCGACCACTCACCGCCGAAAGCCGAACGCCGTTGTCGCACGATCCGAGGGTCGCCGCCGCAAGTTGACGTGGCACGCCCACGATGGCGCCCACATCGGCGCCGCACGCACGTGGCATCCCATGTGTTCGCTGATTCGGCGCCACGCTGCGCGCGCGTGCCACCAGATGCACCGATCCCACTCGGCCGGTGGAATTGGTCCATCGTGAGCCGTGTCCATGACACGTGGACCCTTGTTAGAATTTCATTTTATATCCTTTAATTTCCGAAATATCAGAGTCAAGGCCAAGATTGCGCAATAAATAGCTTTTTCAAGAGAAAATAATTCAGAAATCCAATTAAATTTCAGAATTAGGTTTAAAATTTCTAAAATTCATAACTTTTGCATATGAACTCCAAATTAGGTGATTCAAATTGAAAAATTTATATAAAATTATAACCTAGCTAACTAAACCAAAATATTTCAATTTGGAGTTATTTTGATCTATGTTTTTGAATTTATTTGAATTTGAATATTGAATTTGTCGATTTTCGCTTAGACTTTGACGACTCCGAGAGTTCGATCAATCAAGATTTAGAATTCCAAGACATCGACCAAGGCAAGTTACACCATTGACCATATTGCCCCAGTATTTTAAGTTATTTTCGTTTTAAATTCTTTATCGCATGCATATGTTTGTACAAATAATTTAATGTCCTGTTTATATAGCTACTCCCATGATTTATTGTATGGCCAATTTGGACATTGTACTTGACTACGTTGACACCATAGACAAAATATTACCAATACTAGACACATGCTTAGTTAGGCTGGCTTATACTTAAAAGAATTTGGGAGGGTTTTACCAAATTTCTTACAAATTTGATTCAAACTTGACATTGTGGTATTGTCTTACCACATGGATTTATAAATAGAGTTTTATTCAAAAATAAAATCAAAAATGGGTTTAGACTTGGGCGAAATGGATGGAATGGTGGGTGCAGGTTTATGCACGGGTTTGATCTCGTTAAGATCAAGGCCCATGGTTTGTAGGAATGACGCCCAAGTCAATTGAGGACCGGTCTTTGAGCCGCTTAATGCTATGCCTTAACCGTACTACCACATGTCCTGTATGGGCGGATTTGGCTAACTAATTTGTGATGTTCTAGTGTATTTATGTCATGTGATTATGTGGGTGTCTGCTAGACGTTTATTCCCACTTGCGCAAGAGGGGCTTCCGAGGACGGTTAGTCCAAAGGGGCTAAACCATAGCAGCATGAATATATTAGGACAGAACATTTGTAAAGGCCTCATGGTAATTGCTCAGTCACACGCCTACGGAAGCGTGAATTGGCCGACATAACGAGCATGTTACCTCATGTGGGTAAAGTTGTACCAACTCTGCAGAGTAGAAACTATTTGAATAGCCGCGTCCGCGGTCATGGACATGCTAGCAGGGCCACTTAAAGTTAGAATTGTTTTTGGTTTTTAAATGCTTTATTAAATGTTGAGGATGGTTAATCCTTATGAAAAATTTGGGTGGGAAGCCAAGTGTTAGGAGGGGATCCTTCACTCTATCATTGGAGGTTATCCACATTATATCATTGACATTTCAAAAATATGATTTTAGTCATAGTATAAAACTGCCTTAGAAAATACTATATCTATTTAAACCGAAATGTCGTTATGGAAAATAACCCCGCCATACTCACTTGTTACCTTATGCATACATTTAAATTCAATATTGTGTAACTTGTGAGCACGGAAGTTGTGCTCATCCTTGCTGAATAAATCTTATTCAGAGAAGACTTCTACCCGACGGTGAGGATCCTGACGAGTAGGCCTTTTGACCTGCATGATTGCCTGTGGCGCATTGTGTGGCTCACCTTTATTATATGTTTCCACTGTGTTTGTCATTTGTTATTTGATATTGTAATCGACTCATTTGTATTAAACAATTATTTATTTAATGTCATTTACGATTTCGTGATATGATTGTGATATCCATTTTGTGAGACTGTACACTGGAAATCCCGACCAGTGTATGAACACGAGAATTCGGATCCTTCGCCCCGGTTCGACAAAAGTGGTATCGAGCCATATCGATCGTAGGTCATGGCTCACTGTAGAAATGGTAAAACCATTAAGGACTATTTTCAAAAATTTAAAATTATTTACTTGTCTTCCGTAGTCTTACTCTTCCTTTCTCTCGTTAAAAGATTTCTAAACTCTTGCCTCTTCTAAAATTGTAGATGGTCGAGAGACCGACCCGCATCTCCCATGGGATCTTTGCCGAGAATGGGCAGTTATACTATGGAAGATGATGCAAGATCTAAGTTTCAAGAAGAAGCCCACATACTAGGGATACAAGTATATTGTGGGACAGCAGGAGCGCTGGAGAGTGGAGGTTATCCTCACTCTAACTTGGCACCGGATACGAAGTTTCCACATCTTCGATGCCCCAATGCGTCGGGAGACCTTCACCGATGGCATCCAAGACGCAGCGAGGAAGCCGTCACGACTTCGTTACACCTATGACGCCCACCTTCGGATATCGCATTCCAAGATTATCCCATGCACATCCCCACCCGGCTAGGCAAAGTGCTTTCACTCAACGAGAATGAGGATATGCCGAGATCACTCATCGTGGAGCTAGCCAAGGTGATGGACTACGCCATGGCAATACCTCGACGAGCTGATTTAGTCCAGGAGATTAGAAGCAGAGAGGAGAAGTTGAGGGCAACCGGCGCACTAGCCTCTACAAGGGTGCAAGGCAAGACTGCAACTCCCCGATTACACCCCATCCACCCCATAGATATTGCTTTTTCCTTTTAGATATTTGCTTTCCTTTAGTTGTTTGATTAGTCATGAATTGTGAGCTACTAACCTTCGTGGTAGCCATAATCAAATGAATAAAATAAAGAAATACTTGAAAAAGAAAATTTGTTTCTTTATCTTGTTTTTGTGTTCTTTTGGGCTAATATAAACTTATTTCCCTTAGCGCTATCTTTTCTTCCCTTTCCTAAGTCTTTGGAAAATTCAGCAGATGGTGGCCACCCGCACAGAAGTGGCAGCGCCAAGGTCGTGGCAACGAATGCCGACAATCGAGCAGCCTCTCCAACATCCTCCCCACCGCCAAAGAATAGACCGGATTGGTAATGATGATGGCCAACTGCACTCCACCTCATCGACTTGTCGCCCGGGCCGCTAACAACTCACGTAACATCCAAGCCGCAGCAGCAGCCATCGCCGCAACTCAGCACCAGCGCACCCTCCTCAGCGGGTGACCATGTCGGAGTTCATGCGCGATGCGCCCTCCAACTTTCTCCAAAGAAGACCGAGCCGATGGATGCCGACGATTGGCTTCGCGCCATCGGAAGAAGTTGGACATCGCGCAATGCACCGACCGCGAGGATCCTCGCTCGCATCTCACCACCAACGGACCACCTCGAGTGGTGGGACAACCGATCTCCCACGCCAATGCCCGTGCCATCTCGCGGACGAATTTGTAAGGCTTTCCGTCATGCCCACATCCCCGCCGCATGATGACATTGAAGAAAAAGGAGTTTTATGCGCCCGCCAAGGCAATCGCCGTGGGCAAGTATCTCCACCGATTCAATCAATCGCTCGCTACGCTCCACCGACGAGTCGGGACGAGGACCGGCGTGAGAGATTCATGGAAGGGCTTAATGATGATATCTCCGCCCAACCGATCTTCGAACTTCACCAACTTCCAAAGAAGTTGGTGGACAAGGCGATCCGCTAGGAGGCCAAGTATCATGAGATGGAGAACCGCAGCGGAGGATGGCCGCCAAAGATTCAATGCAGAGGCCTTCCAAGCCTCGATTTATTCGGGCCGCAGCCCACCGCAGCGTGGAAAATTCCAGCCTTCCACCTCCCGAGTTCCGGCAGGTAACTGGGCGCCCCAACACCTCCAACTTCCGCAGCGCATCAACCGGAGGGCAATTTCAGCAGAAGAGCTCCGCCCTCACCGTAGGAGTGACTTGTTTCTATTGCAATGAAACAGGCACTACGCCAACAGATGCCCCAAGTAGCAGCAGCGCGCGCCTTCAAAGCCAACACCAGAGCCACACCATCGCGGCATTGCAAAGCCACAGTCAATTTATCAAGGGACGGTGAACCACGCCACACCGAGGAAGCCAAGCAGCGCCAGATGTTGTGCTTGGTATGTTTCTTGTCAATTCAATATACCTTCAGCATATTTGATCTCGAGCTTCGATTCTTTGTCTCAAATAAGTTTGTGAGTAAAAATGGGTTACCTATATCTTCCTTAATCAACCCTATGATAATCCATTCTCCTGTCTCGTAAATGAGAACTAGTTCTCTATGCCCGAACTCATCGTTGAAATATCCGAGTATCCTTTCTAGCAGCACTTGATAGTCTTGCATTCCCAAGGTTTGGATGTTATTCTTGGAATGGATGCTAGCCAAGAATCATGGACAAATAGATCGTGCTAATAGGTCTATCACTCACTAATGGAGAGGGAATTTCAATGAGTTCAAGCCCAAGACCTTCACCAATGGAAGTTCCATCCTCACCAAAGATGAAGGAAGTGAAACTTGAAGACATACCTGTAGTACAAGAATATTCTGATGTCTTTCCTGATGATTTACTTGGCATGCCACCAGATAGGGACGTAATGTTCTTAATTGACTTAGTCCCAGGGACAGCTCCAATATCGAAGCGACCCTACAGAATGCCAGCTAATGAGTTAGCAGAATTGAAGAAACAGATTGAAGAATTGCGGCAAAGGGTACATCCGACCCAGTTCATCACCTTGGGAGCACCTGTTGTTCACAAGAAAAAGGACAATAGCATGAGGATGTGTGTTGACTACAGATCACTCAATGAGGTGACGATCAAGAACAAATACCTTTACCTGTGATAGATGATCTGCTCGATCACCAAAGGAGCAAGTGTCTTCTCAAAGATTGATTTGAGATCCGTTATCACCAATCAAGATCGACGTAAGATATCCCAAGACGCCTTCACCACCGTGATATGGACTGCATTTAGTTTATAGTGATGTCTTTCGATTTGACTAACGCCTCGCAGATTTCATGAATATGATGAACATAGTGTTCATGGAATTCTTAGATAAGTTTGTGGTTGTTTTCATCGATGACATTCTCATCTACTCAAGGATAAAGAAGAACACGAAGCATATCGAATGATATCGACAAGCTCGTGGAGCACCACTTTATGCCAAATTCAGAAAAGTGAATTTTGGCTAAGTCAAGTGGCATTCCATGGACATATTGTGTCAAGAGGAGGAATTGCGTGAGATCCCGCCAAGGTTGAAGTAGTATCGATTGAAGCAACCCAGATACCACCGAGGTGAGAAGTTTCTTGACTAGCGGGTTATTACCGCAGTTCATTGAAAATTTCTAAGATTGCAAGACCCATGACTCAACTTCTGAAGAAGGAAAAGAAGTTTGAATGGACAGATGCTTGTGAAGAAAGTTTCCAAGACCTGAAGAAGAAATTAGTCTCAGCACCTGTGTTAGTCTTACCCGATATCCGTAAGGATTTTGAGATCTTTCGTGACGATCCCGTCAAGGTCTCGGATGTGTATTGATGCAGAAGGCAAAGTAGTGGCTTATGCCTCCAGGCAGTTGAGGCCACATGAAGGGAATTATCCAACACATGATCTTGAGTTAGCAGCGATTGTGCATGCATTGAAGATCCGCGACATTATCTCATTGGTAGTCGTGAGATTTTCACGGATCACAAGAGTGTGAAATATATCTTCACGCAGTAATTAAACCTTCGACAAAGAAGATGGCTAGAGTTGATAAAAGATTATGATCTTGGAATCCACTATCACCCGGCAAAGCAAATGTAGTTGCATATGCCTTGAGCAGAAGGCCTATTGTAACACCATGATGGTGCGTATGATCACCGTAACTACATGATGAATTGAAGCGCCTAAACTTGAGATTGTCACAAGGTTGTGTGAATGCTTTGGAAGTACAACCAACTCTTCAAGGTCGATCAGAGAAAACAGCTTAGAAGATGAAGACATCAAGGAGATCAAGAAGAATATGCGAAGAGGCAAGGCTCCGTGATTCACAAGATGAACAAGGAACAGATGGTTTGGGAACCGCATTTGTGTACCGACCAACAGGAGTTAAACACCAATTCAAGGAGGCTCATGAATTGCCCTACCCATTCACCCCGAAGTACCGAGATGTACCAGATCTCAAGGAAAATACCGTGGGTCAAGATGAAGCAGAAATTGCCGAGTTCGCCGCCGCCGTGATGTGTGTCACGAGTTAAGGCGTAACATCGAGACCACCGATTGTTGCGCCATCGCCAATTCCGTAATGGAAGTGGGAAGAAATTGGCATGAATTTCATCACCGACTTCCTAGGACCCAATCGTGATATGATTCTATCCGTGATAATTGATCGCTTGACTAAGGTAGCACACTTCATCCCCGCAAGACTACATACGTAATGCACGCCATGTAATTATATGTGGCCGTGATTGTTTGTCTACACGGAGTACCCAAGAAGATCATGTCCGGATGAGGTTCTCGCCACATCAAGATTCGCAGAGTTCGCATGAAGCCTTAGGCACCATATTCAATTTCAAGACACCTATCATCCTCGCATGTGATGGCCGCATGTAACGCACCAATCAAGTCCTCGAAGATATGCTCCAGCCCGCGCCCCGACTTTGGACAAAGTTGGGACAAGAATTTGCCGATGCACTCTCGATAACAATAGTTATCAAGCCGCTTGCAAATGGCTCCTTTGAAGCTTTGTATGGAAGGAAGTGCGTAACTCCACTGTGGATGAAGTAGGAGAACATCACTCTTTGGACTCGAGTTAATCAAAGATATCAAAGTAAGGTAAAGCCATAAGAGAACATCTGAAGTGGCACAAACCCGACAAAAGAGTTATGCCGATAACCGTCTGAGGGATTTAAACTTTGAGGTAGGAGACTTTGTCTATCTCAGAGTCACTCCACTCAGAGGAGTAAGAAGATTCCGGACAAAAGGAAAACTTGCACCCAGATTTGTGGGACCATACAAAATTTTAGCCAAAAGAGGTGAAGTAGCATATCAGCTTGAGCTGCCAGAAGCCTTGTCAGCAGTGCACAATGTCTTCCATGTGTCCCAGTTGAAGAAATGTCGCTGAGTGCCAGAAGAACACACCCTCCTAGAGAGCTGTAATCTCCAAGAAGACCTCACCTATGTGGAGCGACCAATCAAGATTCTGGATGTCGCAGAGCGAGTTACCAGGAGCAGGATCATTCGATCATACAAGGTGCAGTGGAGTCATCACCCGTAAAGCGAAGCCACATGGGAAAAAGAAGAGGACCTCAAGACCAACTACCGCGACTGCTTGTCGACAAGCCCAATCTCGGTCGAGATTCCTTAAGGGGGGTAGTTTGTAACAACCCAAATTTCAAATTCAGTAAAAATTCAAAGATTTTTTTTTTTGGAGTTTTTTGAAATTTTAAAAGCTTTTTATAAATATTTTAAAGACAAATCAAATTTATTTGCAAAATTAAAAGCCAACATTGAGTTGGAAATAATTTTATCAAGTCCAAAATAAGTATGGGAATTTCTGTGAATTTTTCCATAATTTTTGGAACTATTTTATTATTTTCTAAAGTCTAAACGAATTAATGTAATTAAATCAAATAAGAAAGTCAAAAGAAAATCTAAAACTCGATTTGGGCCAAACCAAATCTTCGCCCAAAACCATCATGCGCGCCCACACCGCCGCACTCTCCTCTTTATCCACCGTTGATCAACATCCAATGACCGCGCGCGCGCACACACACGCACTCATCTCATCGTGACCGCTGATCTTGAATCAACGGCCGATCTCTTGTAACCTCCGCACACCGATTATCACAATCATTGTGAGCCGTGCGATCTTAATCTAACGCCGAATCACCCACCTTTTTCCGCTGCCGCCTCATCGATCGTGGACCGCTGGATCAAAATCCAACGCCCATGCTCTTCGCCTTCCTCGCCGCCTTCTCCGCGCGAGTTCTTCGCCGCCGCCATTGCCGCCACACACGATCTCCAACAACGACGCCCAATCGCCCGCTTTTCGCGGTGCGCACGAGACCGCGCCCATCTCCGCCGCATTCTCCACGTTCTCCCTATTCTCCGCGACGGTTTCGCCACAACACCGCAACCGCCGCCGATGACCCCACCTCCTCCACGCCATCTCTGAGCCTCCCACCCTATAAAAGGCATCACCGGATCGCATCTACGCCTCATCTCATTCCCCAACTCTCTTCCTCTCGAGCTCTACCACCGTCGAATCGGAGTTTTAGGTATTCCGCCGCCGCATTGCTTTTGTGGTTTTCGCCGCCGACGCCGCCGAGCCGCCGTGGTTCGCGCCATCGTCATCACCGACACCGAGCTACCTCGGGACCCTTCATCGCCCGAGCGCGACCGAACCCCGTTGTCATCAACACCAACCTCTCCGCCGCTAAAAGCTCACCGCCGCCAACTCCGACGACCATTCACGCCCAAATCGGTACCAACATGTTCGCAATATCCCCTACATTTTGCGACCACTCACCCGCCGGAAAGCCGAACGCCGTTGTCGCGACGATCCGAGGGTCGCCGCCGCAAGCCGACGTGGCACGCCCACGATGGCGCCCACATCGACGCCGCACGCACGCGGCATCCCATGTGTCCGCTGATTCGCGCCACGCGCAGCGCAGCGTACACCTCGATGCACCGGATCCCACTCGCCGGTGGAATTGGTCCACCGTGAGCCGTGTCCATGACACGGGTCCCCTTGTCGAATTTCGTTTTATATCCTTTAATTTCCGAAATACTATAGTGGCGCCAAGATTGCGCAATAAATAGCTTTTTCAAGAGAAAATAATTCGGAAATCCAATTAAATTTCGTAATTAGGTTTAAAATTTCTAAAATTCATAACTTTTGCATATGAACTCCAAATTAGGTGATTCAAATTGAAAAATTTATATAAAATTATAACCTAGCTAACTAAACCAAAATATTTCAATTTGGAGTTATTTTGATCTATGTTTTTGAATTTATTTGAATTTGAATATTGAATTTGTCGATTTTGCTTAGACTTTGACGACCGAGAGTTCGATCAATCAAGATTTAGAATTCCAAGACATCGACCAAGGCAAGTTACACCATTGACCATATTGCCCCCAGATTTTAAGTTATTTTCAGCTTTTAAATTCTTTATCGCATGCATATGTTTGTACAAATAATTTAATGTCCTGTTTTATATAGCTACTCCCATGATTTATTGTATGGCCAATTGTACTTGACTACGTTGACACCATAGACAAAATATTACCAATACTAGACACATGCTTAGTTAGGTCGGCTTATACTTAAAAGAATTTGGGAGGGTTTCACCAAATTTCTTACAAATTTGATTCAACTTGACATTGTGGTATTGTCTTACCACATGGATTTATAAATAGAGTTTTATTCAAAAATAAAATAAAAATGGGTTTAGACTTGGGTGAAATGGATGGAATGGTGGGTGCAGTTTATGCACGGGTTTGATCCGTTAAGATCAAGGCCCATGGTTTGTAGGAATGACGCCAAGTCAATTGAGGACTGGTCTTTGAGCCGCTTAATGCTATGCCTTAACCGTACTACCACATGTCCCGTATGGGCAGGATTTGGCTAACTAATTTGCGATGTTCTAGTGTATTTATGTCATGTGATTATGTGGGTGTCGCTAGACGCTTTATTCCCACTTGGCAAGAGGGGTTTCCTGAGGACGGTTAGTCCAAAGGGGCGAAACCTTAGCGGGCATGAATATATTAGGACAGAACATTGTAAAGGCCTCATGGTAATTGCTCAGTCACACGCCTACGGAAGCGTGAATTGGCCGACATAACGAGCATGTCACCTCGTGTGGGTAAAGTTGTACCAACTCTGCAGAGTAGAAACTATTCGAATAGCCGCGTCCGCGGTCATGGACATGCTAGCAGGGCCACTTAAAGTTAGAATTGTTTTTGGTTTTTAAATGCTTTATTAAATGTTGAGGATGGTTAATCCTTATGAAAATTTGGGCGGGAAGCCAAGTGTTAGGAGGGGATCCTTCACTCTATCATTGGAGGTTATCCACATTATATCATTGACATTTCAAAAATATGATTTTAGTCATAGTATAAAACTGCCTTAGAAAATACTATGTCTATTTAAACTGGAAATGTTGTTTATGCAAAATAACCCCTGCCATACTCACTTGTTACCTTATGCATACATTTAAATTCAATATTGGGTGTAACTTGCAGCACGGAAGTTGTGCTCATCCTGCTGAATAAATCTTATTCAGAGAAGACTTCTACCCCGACGGTGAGGATCCTGGACGAGTAGGCTTTTGACCTGCATTTATTGCTCGTGGCGCATCGTGTGGCTCACCTTATTATATGTTTCGCTGTGTTTGTCATTTGTTATTTGATATTGTAATCGACTCATTTGTATTAAACAATTATTTATTTAATGTCATTTACGATTTTGTGATATGATTGTGATATCCATTTTGTGAGACTGTACACTGGAAATCTCGACCAGTGTATGAACACAGAGAATTCGGGATCCTTCGCCCGGTTCGATAATAAAGGTGTTTTATTTGCAATAGATAATAAATTGAAGACAGCTTTAACAATCTGAATTTTGTTTGTTCAAATAACAGAGAGACAATAAGTAATAATAATAAAACATCCCGGAAATGACTAACCCAATAGTCATCACAACAATAGCACGAATTACCCATTCGCACTCACCCACATTAAGTTTTAATTAAAAGGTTGTAGTCTAGTTCTTGCACGACCTACCAAGCATGTCCATAACCTAGACGAGGCTATTCGAATAGTTTGAACTCGCAGGTGTACCAATGTACCCACACTTGCATCGCTTTTTGCAAAGCTATTTAGCACACTTCCTTTGGTATGCCTAGACGGCTAAGTCATATGAGACATTTCCAATGGATGATGCTAATTAAGAGTCGACGTATGGGGTTGACCCTTAGTGACCCGCCGCGACAAAGATCACAAGGACCAACACGTTGAGTCGAAGACACCGCCCACCAAGCAATCATGGTGCTCCGGTATGGAGAACCTAACCTAACCCCATCCTCTCATCCCAAAACGACATTTTTCTCTATCACTACCACCCGATTCATTAATTAACACCTCCTAAAGTGCTAAGTCAAGAGAGATCACATATCCTCTAGTGTGGTTAGCACGCAAATATCGCTTGGCTTAGTGACACAAGTAACTCGGTCCTGATGACCCGCACCATTCCAACCACACCAAAAGATCACACCATCATACCATTGTGCCCAAGTCTAAAACATTTTATTTTCAGTTTTAGATTTAACAAATAAACAAAGCACAAGGTGTGAACATAATGTAATTGTAAGATTTAGTGATCAAGGTCATCGACTAAACCGATAACCACCCAATTCTACCGTTAACTAAGCATTGCTAAGCATTATATCGTAAAGACAATAAAATAGCATAAATCATTCACCGGCTCTAATTCACCAAAGGAGAATAATAACCTAGGCAAGCAGGGTGGGTGAACAATTTCAGGAAACAATGCAATAGGATTAGTTACCTCTAATCAACAAAATTAACTTTGACACAAGAAGCATGCATGCTTATTCTTTGCAAACAAAATATTAGAATTTAAAAGTAATGGGATCAATATGATTAAATGATGCTACATCTGCTTGCCTTGCTGGGGATCACTTGTTTGCTGCAGAGGGTCGCTCTTCCAATCAACACAATCGTCAGAACCTATCAAAAGAGCAAGAAAATCCAATAAGAACGACGAACACCGAAAAGACTCAAAATTCAAATTGCTCCAAAATCCATGAAATTTACACAGCAGGAAGAGCATGATTTTAAATGAATTTAGCAACAAGAATCATTCAATTTGGGTTAAGTATGTAAAAGTTATAGTCCAAAAATTTGGTCTCATCGATAAATCAAAATTAATTGCTATCTCACATCGTTCATGGCACAAATTTCCAAAAAGTTTTTAATATGAAATTTTTGTGGTAGGTAGATAATGACATCCTAAGGTTAGCAAAAGTGAGTTTAATTCATTTGGAGTTAAGATGAATTTATTATGATTTTTCTAAGTTATGAAATTTGGGTATTATCAATTTCAGCAGCAAAGACCACATTGAAATTTATCCTACACTAAATCATATTAACAGAGGAACCTAACAAACTTTAGTTGGTTCAATTTGAAGTTACAGAGAAAAACTTATGCATTTTTTAAGTTCAAAACAATTTAACCGTTTGCAAATAAAAGCTTTCGGCTTCTTGAAAACTAACTCACTAGGGAGGTCTTGGGCCATTGATCCGAATCGCACGGCCACGCACGGAGCACAATGCACACGAGCACCCATGCAAAAGACTCCAATGCGCCCTGAGGAGGCCTAGACCGACAAATCTAGATTTGACGGTCCAGATCTACAAGGGAGGTCCTAAGGGTTAAAGTTTACATGAGGGAGGTCCTAATGACTAAGATCTCACAGAGGAGGTCTTAACGGTCAAGATTTCTAGAGGGAGGTCCTCAAGGTTAAGCTCTAAGAGAGGGGAAGGTCCTGGACGACCAAGATCTATCAGAGGAGGTCCTGGACGGCCAAGATCTAACCTCGGGTGGTCCTAAAGGTTAAGATCTGCGAGGAGGGAGGTCCTGAGGTTTCCTTTGCAAAAGACCAAGGGGTGGTCTTTTGCAAAGAGGACCCCGAGGGTGGTTTTTGCAAAAAAAAATGACTACGGGAGGTCTTTTGAGGAAACACAGAGGGTGATCCTAACGGTCCAGATTAAATCTAAAGAGGTCTTTAATGGCCATGATCTAATCTAAGAGGTCCTGAAGATTGTCAATGGGTGGCCTGGCTTTCGACAACGCAGATCATGGCCCACATGTAAGTGACACAAAAGCTATTCAGATAGCTACTAACTTCTAACCAATGATTAGCAATGATTTGCTCATTAATGCTGTCCTAACGACAACACATAGAGCTACGACGTCCGACAAAAGCCCGAGGGCCAACAACGGCTTGCCGCCGGTGATAAGGACCTCGTCGACGCCAACCAAGGGCACCACTAAGTGCACAATAGTATTGCGCACTCCATCGAACCATTCACGACGGCGACGACGGCTTAGAACGCCGATGAGCCGAGAGAGGCGGCGATGACTAATACTGTTAAACTCGAACAAAGAAATGAGCTCCGTGATTGTTCGAGAAGCGTGTACCCAAGTTTCTAGGGACTAATAAGAGGTTACCCGAGGACGGAGAAGGCAAGAAGATAGTCGGAGGAGCTCCGCACACCATGTATCTTGCCTGAGTGGAGGAAGAAAAGAGGTTGAATCTGGCTGAATTTGGAACAAACCCCAATTTGACAATCTCTGAAGGTCAAACAAAATAAGTTAGGGGCAATGCTCAAAGTGATTAGAGGAACAAGTTGACACGCCAACAGCTTGCAATTGAACCATTGGAACCCTCGATGCCACCGAGGAGCTCCAACGCTCAAAGAATGGTGAAAAGGGGTTCTTGGGTGTTTGAGCTAAGCTTACAGAGATGAGAGTTAGGGTTGCAAGGTGATGTTTAAAAGAAGCTAAGGAGAAGCTCAAGGGTCCTTTATAGCCGGATAGCAAGGATAAGAAACGGCAGAGCTCCACGGGTGCACCGAGTTAAGGTCCTGCCATGGGCGTACTCGAATTGACTCAAGGTAGAAGGGGGACTTTGGGGGCAAAGGTTCTGACTCGCATTTAATGTTGGCAGTAAAGAGCCGTTAACAAGGACAAAGAAATGACAAAGCACTGCTCCTCCTCTACCATGGCGCATGCGCACGAGGAAGGTGATGATGACCAGGCTCAGAGGTCCCACCAATTAGTGAAAGAGCTCAAGGTGGACAAACATAACGTTTAGGTTAAGTCTGGAGGTTGAGTTGGGGAGGTCTTGACGGTTGGATTTGAAACGAAGGGCCACGATTTAAAGTGAGGTTTGGAGGTCCTAACGTTCAAGGATATCTGAGACGCAGATCTACACATAGACGGCCCACGATCACCCAGGCGCTAACAGAGGTGGTAGCCACGGGAGGTCTGGAGGGTTGTCTTTGCGAAAGACCAGCGGGGTGGTCTTTGCAAAAACACCGAAGGTGGTCTGAGGGTGGTCTTTGGGAAGGTCGTTGAGGAGGTCTTAGAGGAGGTCTTTGCAACCGACCCAAGGTGGTCTTTGCAAAGGCACAGGGGGTGGTCCAAGGGGAGGTCCAAGAGGGTGGTGTTTGCAAAAAGACCTGAGGTGGTCGTGACCAAGGGTGGTCTAAACAAGAGGAGGTCCGATCATTCCCGAAGATCTCACAGAGGTAAGAGATCCGACACGACAATGATCGCGCCTAAAGGACTAAGCCCGAGGGTGCTAGGAGGTTGAGTTCACCAAGATCTCGAGTCCGACTCAACCCAAAACCAAAAGTTTGACTTAGGGTTTGATATTGGGCCGTAAACTTTGAGGAATTTTTAATAGAGCAAAATAGCTCCAAAAATTCCAAAATTTTTACAAGAGCTTGCTGACTTTAGGATTGACCTTATGTAAAATTTCCAGATGTTTTTATGCAAATAATTATTCTCTAAAAATTCTGCAATGTTTATTATAGGGTTTGACCAAGAGTCAAAATGGTTTGACTGCCTCTTAAAATATTCAAACAATTTCTATAAATTGTCAAATTTTTCAGAGGGGTCACACAACCAAGGAAAAGTATTTCCAGGGAGTTGAACCCAAGATTCTAAAAAAGGAGTTTATGACTTTAGTCAAATGGGAGATTTAGGTTTTTGATTTCTCACAATTCCTTTACAAGAATTACAGAAAAGCTCAAAAACTTCCAAATGCAAGAAAAGTTTTAATTTGTACACTTTTTCTTACATTTGAAACACAAGTTGAGAATTGAGATGTTACATCTGAACTCCAAATCTCGACATCCACTACTGGAATCCTCACTAAAAGCCTACATCTTCCTAGTTATGACGAATCGCAGATTCTATCATTCCTCGCCTGCTTTCTTCCCAAAGACCGTCCCATAACTGTCAGACTATCCACTTTATAATTTTATATATTGAATTCTAAAACTTAAAAATATGTAAAAGATACTAGTTCTGAAACTAAACAAAATTTCCAAACTTTTTCAAATTATCACCAAATTTTAATTTTGCCATCATCGATGAAACCGACCCATCTTCACAACATCCGCGCCTATGTCCAAATTCCGACAAAGGAACTTCCGAGGTCAGAACTTTTCGCCACTACTCGATTCTAATGACCTGCACTTCGTGGAAAGCTAATGCTTATGTAACGCTTTCTAATTGTACCAACCTCTCAACTGAAGTCTAAATACCTAATCGCCTCGTAAAGTTCTCGCATCTAAACTCGACTAACTAGGGCATGCAAAATCAATATTTCCTAAGAAAATGATCTACAATTTTAACAACGACTAAACCATAGAAAATCCTAGGGATTAATAGGCGTTACCCTTGAATATGATGGGGACTGCTGTAAATCTCGTGAATTTCTCTCTTCTTCTCGCTCTTCTCCTTCTTTCCTCCTTCTCCTTGCTCCTTCTCCTTCCCTCTCGCTGGACAAAACCTCCCGACCTCCTCTGCCAGCAGAAGGTCGCAAGGGAGCAGCCAAACAAAGAGGGTGCCGACGTGGCAAGGGGGTAGGGACGGCGCCAATAGGGAGGAGAGGCGGCGCACCAAGGAGGGCAGGGGAGGGGAGTTCGATAGGGGGTGGCTGCTAGGGTTTAGGGCTGTGGCCTCCCCTCTTAAACCCCCATGGCGGCCCCCCTTTGGGCCAGGTTGACGTGGGCCGAGAGCCCACGACCCATGTTGTCATAAACTTTTTCTAAATTTCCTTTTAATTCACTTAATTACCCTAGTTCAAATGATCTCTAGTATAAATTAGGATATTACAAAGTTGCCCGAGGGTTTGGATTGGCATACTATCGATTTTTGGTTTTTACTTAATATGTTTCGTTGTTTAATTTGCTTTTCCGATACTTGTTATTTTATTTGGCCAACCGCCGTATTATACACTTGTGATGTAATCACTTAAATTAAGTACCATATTTGTTTCATGTTGTATGTATATTGTGCATAGATGTGTATGCCAATGTTGTGGATGTGCATTCATGATCTAGGATTTCTAGAATGGGTGTTTGGAGTTACAAAAATATTATTCATTAACTTGTGGCATGTTTTAGTCATTATACGCTATTAGAAGTCTAGAATCGCAATTGTATTCTCTATAATTTTTGATACCCACATTAAGCTTCACAATAGTATTCAAAGCAATACTACAATCAAGGTTATTACTATGATATCATAAATTGAGTAAATCTCACTCGATTTGGATTTTTTTGCAATTTGGAAATATATGTACTAATTGATCCATTCATCCCACGTAAAATATTTGTACTAAATGATCCATTTATCCTATAGAAAATATTTGTACTAAACGATCGATTCATCCTACAGATTTGTAAATCTCACTCAATATAATCCATTCACCCTCAATATCTCAACCTCATAGCAAGCATATTCAATTGCATCAACCAATAACAACATGCCTACAAACTTACGTGTTTTTTTTCACTTCAAAATCTAGCAATCCATGAACATGAAGACAATTACAGTGGCCGCAGAGCGTAGCTCACCTTGAGCTTGCCGCGCACTACCACGCTCCTTGCGCCGGCCGCCGCCCCGCCAAGACTTCCCGCCCCGCCGCTCACTATGCGCCCACCTCGACGCCGCCGGTGTCGCAGCTCATCAAGAGCACCCACCTCCATCACAAGACTCATGGATGAGCATCTATTATCACAAATCAAAATCATCAAAACATCAAAAGGTAAATCATGATCGCATAAAACAAAATCTTTCAATGCCAACAGCACTGAATGCCAATAAAAATCGGACTTCCCAATCCAAATTAACTTCCCATTTCCCCAATCCATCATCTTCTTCGCTTCTTTCTCTCTCCGAATCTTGCCTTTCTTTTCCCCAATCGCCAATCCTATTATCCTCTCCTTCGCCCGACGCCATGGGTCTCATGGGTGCTACTACTTCCTCCCCGCCTCCGGTTCCTCCGCCCAGCTGCTCACCCAGCCTCCCGCGTGCACCATGCCCCGCGCCACCTCCCTCGTGTCCGGAGATCGTGCCCGGCCGGCGGCTCTCCCGCTGCTCGGCCATTCGCCCAGCCGAGGCGGCGAAGGATGGCGAGTCGGCGAGGTGGCGAGGAGGCGCACCGCGAGACGAGGCAAGAAAGAAGAAACCAACCGACATCCGAGAATCGAGGAGGCGAGGAGCTCACCTTAACCGCGCCGCCGCAGCTCCTTGCGCCGGCCGCGCGGCCGGTCCTCGCCGCCTTGGTGTTGCTGCGCGCCGCGAGGCTTTTCATCCTCGGCCCGACGGGCGCTCGGCGCCACGGGCTCACCTCACACCACCCCTACCACGCCGCCGCACGCCGCCGCGGCGGCTTGCCTTCGCGCGGCGCCGCCGCCACGCAGCTTGGGGATGTCGCGAAGGTCGATTGGTCAAGGGGTGGCCTGGATGGATTAGGTCCGTGATCGCCATCCGCCAACTAGGCGCTTGGTTGATCCCGTGAGGCGCTTAGCGGCTGTGGGCCGTGCTGGGCTGCAAGCAATCAGATGGGGTGTGGGTCGTGGGGCTGCAACGCGAGTGGCTGCATGCGTGGGGCAGAAAACGCGATGGGAGGAGTTCCTGTGTAGTTCAAATACTGATTTAATATATTTACTAGTATATATACCTAATATACCTAATAAATACTGGGTTTTCCCCCAAAAATAATGGGTGTACATCTGTACACCCATGTCCCTATACTAGATCCGCCCCTGTGGATGTGTGCACTAGCTACTGATCATAGGACTAGTACAGTACACATACGAGGGCTTCGGGTATTCCACGCCCAGGGTCCGACAGCCCTGTCCCCACGGCTGGCTACTGCCCCATCCTCACGCACAATCGCCGCCTCGTCACACCCTCTTCAATGCCTCGGCCTCTTCCTCAACGCCCGACCTCTTCCTCAATGCCTAGCCTCTCCCGCCGGCCGCCGCCTCCTCAACGCCCGCCTCGCCCCGCTCCTCCCGCCGGCACCGCCTGCTTTCTCATGGATACACGGCATGGGCGAGGTTCTTCGCCATTGTCCTCCATGGGTATGCTCGTGAAGAGGAAATTAGGTCACAGATATAGGTATTGGCGAGCACTACTCATGACTGCCGCACTCCGATTGCCATCCCTACATACTAGGCTTGTGGTTGCACGATTATTAGTTTAGAAATGCGCACATGATTCGGTCCTTAATCAACTCTGTAAGATAATCCACAAACATAAGTCTTGTGCATGCCCTCAGACCGATCTCATACCATCTACTCATCCAAATCTCTACCATTTTATAAAACATTATCCTATTTCCAGTGGTAACCCACATGACCACGCTACGATTTAAATTATATCCCAAGTTGTAATGGCAATGTTTATGTCATATTCAATTCAACCACGAAGCATATCTAGACATGATCATTATCCATGTTTACTTAACGAAGGACAATCTTATTAATGTAATAATTAACCTAGTGTGACAAGGTAAATGGATTATCAACAATCAAGGAAGCGAGTAGTAAATAACAACATATGACATAGCTAGGTATCAACATTTATCATAGTATTTTATAAATAATAATAAGCATGCAAGTTTAATAATACTTTAAAGCAAAGTAATTTGCATTTGAAAGGTAGGTTCAATATGATCAATTGTAATGACTTGCCTTGCTCAAGGGTTTCTTGGTCTTGATCTTCTTCTGAAACAACGGCGAAGTCTTTAGCGACGTTGGAATCTTCGAATAAATACACATGAACTCAGATAAATTCAAATAAAATTCAAATGGATGGATGGGTGGTTGCCTCCTCCGGTTTTTCCTCCTTGAGCATTGCCCATATGTTTGGGCAATGGATGGATGGGTATGGGAAGTCCCTGTGGCATCAAATGTGTTTTCGAACATTAGCTTTATGTTGGGCAATCTGGAAAACAAGGCACATAGCTTGTTCTGATTCTAAAATAATTGGCCATCTCATCTTAATCAAGTGGTCTATTCTATGTGTCATTGGGCTTCACATGTGGGCTATTCTTCAGCAGCAGGAAAAGCGCGTGGTCTTGGTGCAAGGGGCGAGGAAGATGGCGGTGGTTGCTGCTGAAGTCTTTCATCGTGCGTTGGGATGGAGTAATGCGGCTGGGCTATTCTGCTGAAGCTGTGAGAGTCAATATTCAGCGTTTCTTTTTGTGTGTGTGTTTTGTCTATTTGGGTGGTGATTGCTGCACAGTATTTTTTTAGTTTTGAATGGTGTCTTGTATGATCTTTACAGGGGTGAACTGTCTATCTGTTTTATCTGAAAACAGAGGGCAGAGATGTACGTTGTCTACTTTATCTAATAAAATGTGATTGATAACGTTGTTCTATTCTGTAGGGCAACTTGATTAATATGATGTGAAGATTATGGATAGGCAGCCGTGTAATTCGTGTGCTCCCAGATGTTTCAAGCTCCACATTCCACGTTGTGTGCTCATTTTTTGTTTTGATTTTACAACAAGTACCGCGGACATTTTCAACAAAAATATTGGGAATATTATGTAAAAACTACACTGTGCTGTCGATGTTTTTAAATATTTTATGACCATTTGCACCATATATTTAAGTCGAGAAGCACGGGCAAAAAAATTCGGATTTATCTAATTTTTCATCCAAAATCAAATTTCAATTCAAAATTTAGATAAATTTCATCTTTACATCTGAAAAATTCAAAATTTTCGTCCAAAATTTCGCTAAAATACCCGTAATCGGCGGTTACCGTCCTATCGGTGGATCTGATAAAATTTCCCCACCGATATAGTTATCCCTACTCACTTTCCTTCAAGGAGGAACAATCAGGAAAGAGATGCACCTTAGCACAAATGGCAGGATAACTTCAGCTAATTCATGTGGGTTCGGTCTGAAGCAATTCTTTTCCTAGTGCATTGAGAGAGGTATTATAGCTTGACTAGCTTCATTTCAATTTTTGTGGACCCATCCGCACGCTACTATAGATTGGAGTGAGAGCGTAGATTCACGTTAGACTTTTGTGGATCCTTTCTAAAGCTACTGTGCATTGGGTGTGGAGTGTTTGGGGTGGTAGCTTCAACTAACGTGGCACAATCTTTTTCTTGAAGCTACTACTTAAGCCTGCTATGGATTGTAGATGCTGTAAGGCGCAAGGGCTAACGAAACTTGAGTCTCCAATGCTCCACCATGGATAGTATTGCTCTAGCCATCCATGTAGGAGAGATGTCACATCAACAGGACGGTTGCTTCAAAGAAAGCTATTTCACGGCTCCGCTTTATATTTTATGGACCTAGTCTGAAACTACTATGCATTCCGCTTTAGATTTTATGGACCTATTCTGAAACTACTATGCATTCGAGTGATGATGTGCTCATCAGATATGTAGCGCCAAAACCCACGTTGCCCGTTCACCTCGGCCGCCTCCGAAGCTACGGAGCTGTCGCCACCTCTGCCCTACTCGGCCTCGTGACCCATAAGGATATCTGGCAACTTCGTTTTTCGCTTACTAAGTGGCAACCCTAGTGATGGATTGGCCACAAGCCATGGGAAAACATAGATGGGATTTTCCCCCATCGGGCTAGGGATATTCCACCCAGGGTTTTCAATACCGAAGAGTTTTTTTACTGGGAACCGGTAAGGCCGAAAATCGAAAATTTTGTCCACTTTCAAGTTTCGACTGAAATTTTCAAATCAAAATTTGAATTTTTCAGATTTTAATTTTAAAAATCAAATTCGAGCAAATTTGATTTTTTTAGACTAAGTTCATCCAAACCAATATTTTCGGATCGATTTGTATTCCTACCGCCCCACAAGAACTGATATCACCGATTTTTGGAACCCTGATTCCACCACCCCTAGTTTTTACTAGTTGTAGAAAACAGTTTAAAACCTCCATCGGGATCAGGAGGCAAGGATGTGATCTTCCAACACATGCATTTCATTTGAATTATGCGGAACTCCGCAAGAAACAGTTCAAAACTCCATAATTTCTCTTTGTTTCTTGACTAAACCGATTCACTACTACAAAGAGAGCATCGAGGGGCGGCCGTGAGCTCTCAGAGGCGGCTCGCCAGCCGCCTACCCAACCGTCGCCACAAATAAGAGATTTGTAGGCTGTTTCTGAACCGCCTACAAATCTTATTTGTAGAGGCGGTTGGTGCTCAGAGCCGCCTACAAATCAGTTGTAGAGGCGGCCGGATTACAAGCCGCTCTACAAATTAGATTTGTAAAGGCGCTAGATGACCACCGCTCTAATTTTCTCAGGAGGCGGCTTGCAACCACACTACCTACAACTGCTTTTCCGCAAAAAAATTCAAATTCTCAAACCACGGTATATATATCCCACGATATATATATCAAACCATGCATGATATATATATATATATATATATATATATATATATATATATAAAATTGAAGACATGATATTAACAAGTTCAACGAGACATTATATTCACATCCCGCAACATCATGTTTATAATTTATCATTACAAACACTTGTAGCATAAAGTGCGATAATATTACATACACATTGTTCTCAATGTCCTAAATGCATTCCTTCCCACTCACGAAGGAACTCGTGACTGCATGCACGCCCTAGCATAGACGTGTCGTCATGGTATGTACTCCGACGTGTATAATAGCATCCATTATGAAGTTGCAAATGTCCCCGACGAGCTCCAGGAGGCTATCATCGTTGAGTGGTTTTCTACAAATTCCTATCTCATCTTTCCACTACAAGACAATTTTAAGTTTAGTATTTCATAACATATGCGTGTGTTATACGACGAGTGAATTAGTTATAACATACCATAAAGGGTGTCTCCAGAAGCACCGTGACACTCATGTAAGTGCATACATAATATCCACAGCAAACTCCCGCTTCGCTTGTGGCACCGTGAGTTTCGTGATATAAAAACGCCAATGCTTGTGGCGCAACGTAATGGAAGTACTAAAGTAAGTTGCACTTACCGCCATCTTGTTTTGACATATAGGTCACCCTTCCTCTCTCGGATCATGCACCCTTTGAGTTTGTTGACGAGTACCGTGACGCTCGTCGAATGAATTTAACAAAAGCAAGTTAGTTAGTATTGAAAAGTCAAAAGTCATGAGGATGGTTGATAAGTATACGCCTTAAGAATGCTTATGAAATCTTTGTAAAGCGACTCGTCATAATCAAGTGGATCCATGACCCATAATGAGCTCGACTAACTTCGTTGAAATCCTTGTCGATGAAGACTTTTCTCCCTTGGTGCCCTTCCCAACCACCTACCCTTGTGACGAATCGAGTTTACCAATCCTCTTTGTACTTTTAGGTACTCTTGACAAAGACTCGACGACTTCTTCGGTATTGTAACCTCTATCATGGAGCCCTCTAGGCATGCTCGATTATGCACGACGATTAAGAACCGACATGAACCGCTCAGAGGACCACATTTCATGTAAGTAGCAAGGGCCCAAAGGCTCAGATTCGATGAACCATGTGAACCATGAGATGTGGCATTATATCAAAAAGCGGAGGTAAACACATCTCTAGTTGGTTTATTGTCTCCACCACGAATTCATGTAGGTCACGGCTCATTTTCACCAATCGTCTCGTGAGATCTTTGAAAAGAAGTAACACATGCGGTGATGGCCATTTTCAAGAACTCGCTCTATAGCCCCGATTGCAATAGGTAGGAACAATGTGAGCATCACATGACAATCGTGAGCCTTGAAGCGTGTTATTGATGTGTCCTTCATTGACACTAGCTTCTTCACGCTGGTGAAAACCCAGTGGGAACTTTTACCCTCTCAAGAAATTGCGACGCCTCCTCTCATCCGAGTCGTTGAAACTAGCTGCGGTAGGAGGTATTTTCCATTACCCGAGGTATCGGGTGAAGCTCGCTTCACATTTAGCCGCACCATGTCTTTCCGTGATCTTAGACCATCCTTTGTCTTGCCCGTGTCCATCAAGGTAGCAATGAGACTCTCAAATACATTCTTTCGTAAGTGCATAGAATCAATGGCATGGGGACCTCCAAGTCCGCCAATAAGGCGATACTTAAAGAAGATCGACTTTTCTTAAAAGGTACACCGGGAGAGGAGGTGTGCTTTATCTCTCTTTGTCCCATCCGCATTCTTCTTTCCAAAATCGACATGTATGTGTTTCACCATTTCAACACATGTTGCCCGCTTTGACGCTCTCTCGAGGGGATTCGGTCTCGGTTTGTTGTCATAAAATTTGAAGAACAACTTGCTGCGGTATCTCGTGAGTTGTCTTTAAGAATCGTCGGTACCTTAGGTAAACCGCCTTCTTGAATGCATCCAAGAACACCCATGTAGTACCATCCAAGCATACTAAGCATCCTGCCTTCCCTTTGATCCGTCCGCACAAAGCAAACAATAGCAGGTAATCATTGGTAGTGACAAAGATAATGGCTCTACATATGAAGTCCTCCTTTCAAGGCGCCGTACATCGGCTCTCCATACCGCCATAGCTCTCCATTTCTTGCATCAAAGGCTCGAGGAACACATCTATATCAATGCCCGGTTGTTTGGGACCTTGAATGAGAATAGTGAGGAGAAGATATTTTCTTCTCGACACAACCACGTTGGGATGTTGTACATGGTTAAGATCATCGCCATGTACTATGCTCGCGGTTCTCTCATTGAAGGGATTCATTCCATCCGTGCTAAGGCCAAACCGCACATTCCTTGGTCTTTGCTAAATTCTGGTATTTCGCATCAAAGCGCTACACCGGGTAGCATCACCGTGTCCAATCTTACCATCACCCACCTTGCGCTCATCATCCCACCATGTCATGAGTGAAGCTTCCTTAGGGTTTAGGAACATACGCCCAAGCGATCGACGATCGGTAGGTACCACATTACCAAGGCAGGATTCTTCGCTTGCATCGATGCCTAATGGAGTGTCCTCTTTGGGTTGAGAATCTTGTACCACCTTTTTCCCACCTTTCTTCCTCTTCTTCCCGTGGAGGCTTCTTCCCGCTGTAAAGGTCATTGTTCTTGTAACGACTAGTGCCACACCGGGCATTTATCTAGTGACTTGAACGTATCGCCACCAGAAAGGATACAATGGTTCGGCATGCATGGATTTTTTCAACCCCATTGTCAATGGACTTATAACCTTCTTCGCTTCAGATGTGTTATGGAATCGAGTTTATCGTACAAGAACCAAGACAGAGACGCAATGCATCATTGAAACTACAATCGACCACCGCATTTAGCCTTCGTGATGAGTAGCTCAAGCACAAAACGTAGCATCGTCTAGTGTGTCGACAACCCTTTTCAACACCATACAAAGTCTCCTTCGAGGCTTTTTAACCCTTTCCAAATTTTCTAGACCTTTCGCTCTTTAGTAAAATCTCTCGGTCCAATGGCCCAAGCATTTCTCCAAATAATCGCCGTCATCTTCATCCCCGACACGCCCCGGCCATCATTGCCACCAGCTTCGTTATGACTACCACTACCTTCTTCTTCACGGTCTATTTCTCGCATCATATTCAGCTACATATTGGTCCATGCAATCTAGGTAATCATCGCCGCCTTCTTCCGATCAACGCTGTTAATAACCGCTTCACCATGATGATTCCAAACTGTAGTCTTTAACAAATCCTCGCATAATCAAGTGTGATCTAATGATAGTCACATCTTTCCATGCGAGATAGTTCTGCAATCGCTACACGGACAAAGAATTTCACCACTATTATTGCTCGACATTGCATGGCTCTCTCATGCTTGAAGAAATTTATCCACTTCATCACGGAAACTTGGCTCCCACCTTTGTTTACCATACATCCAAGAGTTCTGTCGTCCATCTTTATTTCAATATAGAAAACAAAGATAAGAATTAATAGGACTAATTAATACTTCACAAATTAATTATTACTTCAAAAATATACATAGGAATTTTATGGAAGGATATTCTAAATTGATTAATAATTCTAAATGTATGGTGCAATGTAAATAGCAATTGTAAATATATTCCACTAAATTAATAACAATGTAATTAGTAAAAACAAACCCTAGTTCTAGGTATCTAGATCTAGATGTAGCTCAAACATCCATAAAACTAATTAATAGTCCACTAAAATCAAGGAAGAATGACTAAATAAGGGTATGACATTATTCCCATAACTAATTTAGCCTAGCATATTCAAAATTTTAGCCTCATTTGCTCCATAAATTACTCAAACACCATAGAAGAGAGAGAAAATCAAAACTCTAATTAAGCAATAACCCACCATTAAAACTTCAAAAGATGTATGAAAACCATTTTCTTACCTCCAACAACCTCTCCACCAAAGGAATTTAACTCAAAACCTTCCCCTCAAAATAGCAATTTTGGGAGGTGCCCATGCCTCCTTCCTTCCTCTCTCGGTTGCACTGCTGCACTCGAGGAGGAAGAAGGGTCCGGCACTATATGTCGGTCGATTTGTAGGGCGGTTGGTTATCCAAATTACCCTACAAATGAACAAGTAGGGGTTGAGACCACCGCCTCTACAAATCAAACAAGAGGGGCGGTGGTAGTTTTCAGCCACCCCTACAAATCTAACCATTTGTAGGGCGTTGGTGATACCACCGTCACAACCATTTGTAGAGGCGGTTGGTATAGTCAAGTCGAAGCCACCAACCGTAGGGGCGCTGGTAAGTGAGCTGCCCCTACTGTGAAAAAGGTGGTGTTGCTACAAATCATTTTTGTAGTAGTGATTCTTTAAGAAGAAAAGAGTTTAAAACCTCGATAATTAAAAATGAAACTATCGACTTGTACATCGATTTCTCCTATAGTATCGATGCAAAACGCTACTTTTTGTTAGCGTTGAATGGAAGGTGTCACGATAGCATCCACTATCGCCGATGATGAAATGTGATTCATCGGCATCTTCATGTGTTACGCATACCAACTAATCGATGATGGGGCATTTAACTTTATTTTCTTTTTGCAGCTTATTGTACATAGGCAAATCAGTGCAAATTATGGGTCATACTATTCATAAAATCCCGCAAAAACAAGTTAAGATCCTAGTCCACGTGGGTGGCAATCGCACTAGAAGGGCGTAGCCTTATCCATATACCAAGGTCCTTTTGGCGCTCCGCCCATGTAAATCGCATTGTATTAATCACATTAACTCTTTCTCGATCGCAACTCGATTCGATCAACTAGATTGATCTTCGCGTGCTTTATAGATTTATGATCATCGTCGCTTCGACGTGGAAACCAACCGTAGAGGCAAGTTGTGATTCACCACTAAAATATGATTACTAATAACGATCATGAACCCATCTTGAGATGACCGTATGGACAATCATATCGACCATCGCCAAAACAATCTATCATATAGAACGACTAATGTAAAATAGAAACAGATGACATCTATGACTCTACATATCATAATATGCATCTAATCCGAATCTAAAACTAGACGGATGGCTCTAATACCATCGCAGATTACGAGTAGGCTACGATAGCACAAAACAATAATTCTACCTGCAATCTAGGAACCTCGCTAGTAATAGACCACGAGATTACCACTAGACGCTACCGACTCGTAACGAAAGTAGAGTCGATGTAGCGAGTTGATGCAGAGTAGTCGATTTCGCCGCACGCCTTCTCCTCTTACTCCCGAGATCGCCACGAGTTGCGGATCATCCTAGTGCCGATGCTTCACAACAAACACCTCCAAGGTATCCACACATACGGGCGTGACACCACGCTACTGGAGTGTTAGTGCCGTGGCGTGGTTGAGGAAGGTGTGGCTATTAGGGTTTCGTGAATTCTTTAAAAGGATCATCCCACCCCATGCCACCGCCTCTATATATAGGCATCCATGATAGGTCTTGAACTTGAGGTCCATTAGAAACTCGTGGTCTACAAGAATTTGGATCACCATCCAAATTAAATTCTAGTCCTTTAAGTGTGTGACCCTATAGGTTTATACGCAATGGCCAGACCGAAACTCTTTTTCGACCACGAGTTGTTAGCGGTACCTAGAAGGACATAACGATTCTCGAACACACATATAATATATCGGATGAACCTTAATGCAATATGATCTATGACCAGGTCCTTATCACTTATGACTAGCTCAGATCTAGTCACGACCACCCATATATAGTTACGACCAGCTTTGTAACTCTCACGACTGGCTAATACTTAATTACGACCAGTTCAGAACTCCTTAAGACCGCTTAGTAATTATGTTCGACCAAGCAAGAATTATGTTCGACTACCTACGACTAGCTCAGATCCAACATGACCATCCATATATAATTACGACCAATTCAGAACTCCTTATGACCGATTAGTAATTATATTTGACTAGTCTACGACCACTCAGATCCAAATCATGACCAGCTCATATATAGTTACAACCAGTTTGTAACTCTCACGACCGCCATCACTTAGTTACAACCAGCTCGTGACTCTCACGACCGGCTAGTAATTATATTCGACCAGCCTATGACCAGCTCGCACTCCATACGCACCGGCTAGTGATTATGTTTGACCAATCTACGACCCGCCGATTCCATACGATCGCTAGTGATTATGTTCGAACTAAACAACCTACTTGTGTATTCTTCTTTGCCTCATGACATCCGGTTGAACTCTAGGTGAGATAATTTGTCATCCATGGACTGTTCAATACTTTCTCGATCAAGTGTTGAATAATTTCATGTGGTCAACACTTCGACCACTAGTGGCATAGCTATGCACTTTCTTTATCCGACCACAACGAGTGGCCCAGAGATATCTCTCCTATTATGATAGGAGGGGCAAATCACATATTCGACCAATCACATTTCTCCGCATGTTTTATAGTATATCCGAAAGCTACCTTTATAATTACCCAATTATGGAGTAGTGTTTGGTAACCCCTAAAAGTACTATTACATATGTAGAAAACCATACTGATCTCAGATCTAAGGATTATATATCATCATTGCTTGAGACCAACTGATGACACATTAAATCATAACAATCTCAATAGTGTCTCAAGGTGGGTCATGAAGGGATACCTGTAGGCTACGATAGCTGGCAATTCAAATAGACATAGCCATATCTATTGAAATCATCAGTAAAAGTTATGAAGTACTTAAAACCACCTCTGGTCGGAGAACTCATCGGACCACATGCATCCGTATGTATGAGGGCCAACAGGTCGCTCGCCCTCTCACCTCTGGTCGTGAAAGGTGCTCTTGTCATCTTACCAAGTAAACAAGATTCACATATTTCAAATGATTCAAAATCAAATAAGTTTAGAAGACCATCATTATGGAGCTTCATCATGCATTTCTCATTTATATGACCTAGACGACAATGTCAAATATAAGTGTGATTCAAATCATTAGGTCGAAGTATCTTAGCATTTATGTTATAGATAGGCACATCCTTAAGATTTAAAACATACAATCCATTCACCAATGGAGCATGACCATAAAGCATATCTTCAAAATAAATTGAACAACAATTGTTCTTTATTCTGAACTCATAACCTTCTACTCCTAAACATGAAGCGTAAATAATGTTTTTCCTTAAGGTATGAACATAATAACAATTATTTAGTTCCATAACTAATCCTCGAGGGTAAAGCTAATGGTAAAGTACCAATAGCTAATGCAGCAACTCTTGCTCCATTGCCCACACGAAGATCAACATCTCCTCTTGCCAAACTTCATCGCTTATCGGGCCTCAGATCGAATTGCAAATATGAGCAACTGATCCGGTATCAAATACCCAAGAACTGGTCGGAGAAGTGGCAATATTAATTTATATAATATTTATACCTGAACTAGAAGTCTTACTTCCTTTGTTCTTTTCATTTATGCCAAGTACTTTTTGCAATTTCTCTTCTAGTGCCCAGTCTCATGATAATGGTAACATTCTGTGTTAGGCTTAGAACCCAGCTTGAGCTTCTTAAGCTTAGCTTTCAGACTCTCAATCTCATCTTGAGTCTTTTCTTTGCCCTTTCCCTTTCCCGACTTACCCTTCTTCTTGAAGCTAGTAGTCTTTTGAACCATCACCACATGATTAGAACTTTTCTTGATGCTCTCCTTAGCACCTTTAAGCATGCATGCAACTCGGTCATTGACTTATCCATACCATTCATATGAAAATTCAATATGACAGACTAAAAGCTCGTAGTGAGCGATTGAAGAATCACATTAGTAGCCAACTCTTGGCTAAGGGGGAAAACCAAGCTTTTCCAAGCTCTCAATGAGACCAATCATTTTGATCACATGAGGATCGACCTGTTACCTTCTCGACAGCCTACAAGAAAACAATGCCTTAGAGGTATTAAATCTCCCTGCCCTTGCTTGATCCTCAAACATACCCTTCAGACTCACAATCATATTGGAAGCATCCGTGGTCTCATATTGCTTCAAACTCGAGTTCATCGTAGCAAGCATTAGGCAAAGGCACATCGATCGCATCATTGCAATGCTTCCCATAAGCATTCTTTTTAGCATGAGGAGCATCGGCACTTGGTTCCTCTGATAGAGACCTCTAGAATATATTCCTTCTTTTCTTATTTGAGAACAATTATCGATTACCAAACCAGTCAATGAAATTTGAACCATTCAACTTTTCCTTTTAAGAATAAATCGCAAATTAAAGGTAGGTGCGTAAGAAGTAGTAGGTGCCATGATCTACAATAGAATATGCAAAATTCAGCACTATGTTTATGAAAGATCTTCTATTAGACACTCTTGTTGGTAGTCATGTTCGACCAGCCTACGACCACTTGTATCTCCATACGACTAGTTTGGACCCTGGTCAATCACTATACGACTAGTCTGCATCTGGTCGTATCACTATATGACTATGCTGGATCTCGTTGAACTTAATCATCAATAATCAATAAAAAGATACTACCACTATAAACCATATTTCCCTCAAACAAAATATAGTGAGTTCAAGATCCATAAATTAGTAAGTCGAGTGAGCTTTGGCATCACTACTAGAAACTTAGTGATTTTAGGTAAGCAACCCTTTGCTAATCAGATCACATGTGGCTCTTATTTGATGGTAACATCTCCATGCACTTATGACCAACACTATACCCCAAGGCCCAAAACTCTTTTGATAGCCTTGTCAACTTAAACCAATACTATGTATGTGAGTGTCCGACACCCACCCATCTTATTAAGATAGTTAATGGCACCCAACTTTGGTAGAACTACCAATTAACGATCAAAATCGTGATGGTCGCAGCAACTGGAAAGGCATCAAATTAACTAAATTTTTCTTGAGGGATACTATTCTAATATGTTAAAACATCTAGTGATAAAACATGATCAAATAGCATAACAGGAATAAACACAAACATTCACAGATAATCAAATTAAACTATGAAATAGTATGGCCCTTAACATGTCGATCTCCATCAACATGCTTCCTATTCTTTGACCACCATGCTCAAATCTCCACCACATTCATCTACTTAGCAATTACTCCTAAAAGCTAGTAATGAATTACAGAGGATAATTTCAAGCATCACATGTCGACATGCATCATATACAATAATATGTAGCTCGATGGCTATCTCACAAAGATGACACGAGGCCATGAAAATCCATTCATGCATCACATAAACAATGGGCCATACTATTCAGATCAATCCTCGCAAAAACGAGTTATGCATAGAATCTAATTATATTAGGCGACATGAACACATACTACCTATAACGCGCGGTATGATTACCTAGCACGGCGGTCCCGCTTAGCCGGTTTTTCCGACATGAATCTTATTCACATAACCGAGCCATGGAAATCATCTGATTAATCATATTAACCCTATTCTCGAACCAACTGACATTCCTTGATACGACCATACATCGCGCATGCTCCGATGGCAATTCGACCGTAGGAGTATTATGCAGCGTGATCGTGAACAAGCACAATAAACCATCTTGTCCTTTCAGCTCATACTCGTAAACACATCTACTACCATAGAAAACCGATTGATCTTATCGACCACTGCCTAGATCGCTCCATCCTCATGAACCGATCTTGGTTACCGATTCGATCGAATAGATCCAATCTACTACTGCCACATATCTAGTATATGCAATCGATCTAGACCAAAAACTATGCAGGATGGCTCTGATACCACTCAAGGGATACGAGTAGGCTACGATAGCTGGCAATTCAAAAATTCTACCATGTAAACCAGGAAGCCATATAAGTAGAAGATCATAGATCGTTACCACTAGACGCGCGGTGCAGGGGAAGAAGAGTTGGAGTAGATTGATGCAACGTAGAGCGCGTCGGTGAAGTAGTCGTAGTCGATCATCCAATGTCGAGCACATCGATGCAGTGGTCGTAGTCGATTATGTTCTCCAAAGAATCTCGCTTCCTTGTGAAGATCGCAAATCATCCTTAAGCGCAACAAAGAACCACAATAGCGCTCTACGGTATCTACACGCCCAGGAAGGAACACCAAACACCGTGTACTAGCACCAAGTCACACGGTGGGCTCTCTCGAGAAGATGGCGGCTAGGGTTTCGTGGAGGAACTCACATGTCTCGCATATTGTGTGTGTTACCCAACACCTCAAGCATCTCCTTATATAGTGCTCATAAGCTTCCTATACAAACACATTTTGTTTCAACCTGCTAAGTGTGTGACCGCAGTTCATGCGCATCGGTTGGGACTCTGAAACCCTTTCCACCACGAGTCGTTAGCGGTTCCTAGTAGAACATAACGATTCCCGAATATACACAAATTATATCGGATGAACCTTAATGCAATATGATCTATGACCAGGTCTGATCACTTACGACTAGCTCATATATCTATACGACCAGTTCATATTTAGTCATGACCAGTTTGTAACTCCTTACAACTGTGTTTCACCACTTAGCAATTATGTTCGACTAGCCTATGACCAGCTCGATCTCTATATGACTAGTCTGTACTCAAGTCGAACTAAACGACCTTCTCATGTATTCTTCCTTTACCTCACGATATCTCGTTGAACTTGTGAGGACCCCTGTTTATTTGGCTTGTAATGCTTAACCATCCATTGGTCCTAGCATCACAAATCGATAAACCAAGCCTCGAGATATGTATACTTCCTGCACTGCAAGATACACACCTGTTACAAAACCATGCATCAATTCCATTCATTCACATAGAACCGAACAAGCAACGAAATGAAAGACATACTTAATATAAAGAGTTATTATAAAAGAGAGGCCGACCGCCAAAAGACATATAACTAGATAAGTACACAATGAAGCAAAAGTGCCATAAGATGGCGATAAACAAAAGCCAATCAAGGTGCCTTTACCCACAAGGCAACCAACCGACCGCCAAGCTAGTCGCCCTAGAACCCGCACATCTCGCAAAGTAAGGCCCTTGGGGCTCACCTTCTTCCTCTGCAACAAAACAATTAAGTATAGCATCTGAGTACAAAAATTGTTTTTGTACTCGCAAGACTGACGTGTGAGATAACAAAACTATAATTAGCTACATGCAAGCTTTATTTAAGTGGATGAGGCTCGACTTATTTTCAAGATAAAGCAAGTTTTATTTGCAATAATGTAGTACATTTAAAAGCAAGTTTGCAATTAATTTTATTGTTCAAATAAAAGAGAAACAACTATAACAATAGGTAAATGACAACATCCTGGAAGTGACTAACCCAATAGCCACCACAACAATAGCATGAAGTACCCCTTCATACCACCCATGTCAATTTTAAGTTTTTAAAAGGTTGTAGTCTAGTTCTTGTGGGAAATAACCAAGCGTGTCCATAACCTAGGACGAGGCTATTCGAATAGTTTTAACCTCGCAGGTGTACCAATGTACCCACACGATAGACCGCCTTTCCACCAGCCACGGTTAGCATACTTCCTTTGGTATGCATCACGACTAAGTCTAACAAGACACTTTTCAATGGACGATGCTAATTAAGAGCCGCAACCCACGGGAGAAGGACACATTAGACAGCCTAACCGGTCTGCTAATGCTCCCCTCCAACACCACACGCACACACACAGTTTCAACACACCCACCGACCAGCTCATAATTAACACCTCCCAAAGTACTTAGTCAAGAGAGGTTCCATATCCCCCTCGTATGGTTAGCACGCAACAATTGCTTGGATCAATGGCACAAGTAACTCGGTCCTTAGGGACTTAGGCACCATTCCATTCACACCCAACAGATCACACCAACATACCATTGTGCCCAAGTCAAGATATAGTTTTGTTTTCAGTTTTTGATTTGTAAATCAATAAAACACAAGGATTAGACATAATGGAATAGTATAAGTATTTGTGTGATCTAGATCATCGACTAAGTCGATGATCGCCCAATACTACCGATAACTAGGCATGGCTAAGCAATATTTATTCAAAATCTACTAAGTGACAAGAGCTCATCCAACGAACTCTAATCACAGCAAATAACCTAGGCTCAGGTAGTAAAGGATAATTATTTGCCTACAGATTATGCAACTAGAGGATTAACTAATCAATTTAACAACAAAATAGCAATGCATACATAGAAGTTAAACAAAATATTAGACTTTAAAAGTAATAGGATCAAATGGGAAATGATCAAACTGCTTGCCTGGCTGCTGTTGCTCACTATGCTACAGAGGATCACTCTCAAGGATGGCACAATCGTCAGAACCTACCGAAAGAGCGAAAAAGAACCGATAAGAACAAAGAAAACGAAAAAGACTCTAAAACCAAAATGCTCCAAATGCTCTGAAAATTTTACAGTAGCAAGAGAATGATTTATAACAAATTTAGAAACAAGAACCAACTGATTTGGACTCTCACAGCAAAAGTTATGATCAAAACAATTTTGCTCACCAAAAAATTGCAACTGCTATCGCTCAACATAATTAAATTATTTGGCAAAAATTTCTAAAAGGTGGTGCAGCTGAAATTTTTATGATAGGTGGCTACTGACATTTTAAGGTTAACACAAGTGGTCTCACCTCATTTGGAGTTAAAATGATTTAGTTATGATTTTTCAAGTTATGAAAATGAACGAAACTAATTTGCATGCAAAATCTTGTTGGAAACAGTAACATGCCTAAAGTCAGTTTTATTAACAATTTTATTACTAGAGGAAGCTAACAGAATTGGATTCACTCAAAAAGGAGTTAAAATGAAAAAGTTATACACATTTGAAAATTAGAACACTTAAACACTTTGAAAACTTGGAGCCCCGGAGGTCCGAGGAGCTAGCTAAAAGGAGAAGGTCCGGACCGTCGATGCGGGATCCAACGGTCACAGAGCACCGATGCACACGCGCACCAGCACGGGCGCAAGAGACAGGGAGGTCCTGACCGTGGATATCGAATCCAACGGTCCCGACCACCGGAGGCACAAAGACGCGCGAAGGATCTCTCGCGACTAGGGAGGTCGTGGCCGCGATCGATCTCGCGGTCCCGAGCCCACGAGGAGGTCCTACGCTATCTCACTAAGGGGGAGGTTCGACGGTTAAGATCTCCGAGGAGGTCTTAACGGTCCAGATCTGAGCGAGGGAGGACCTAAACGGTGAGCTTAACAGCGAGAGGTCTGGACGGCTAGGATCTCACCGAGGAGGTCCTAAACGGTCACGATCTCAATGGGGAGGTCCTAAGCGGGTTTTTAACAGAGAGAGGTCTGGACAGCTTAGATCTCCCAAGGGATGTCATAAACGGTCCAGCTCCGAGGCGAGGGAGGTCCTAAAGCCACAGATCTAATGGAGGAGGTCCTAGATGGTCACGATATCCAGGGGGAGGTCGTGAACGGCTAAGATGAAAACGAGGGAGGTCCTAGACGGTCAAGATCTCCAGGGGGAGGTCGTGACGGCTAAGATCTCACGGGGGAGGTCATGGATGGCCATGATCTACGCGGGGAGGTCCTATGAGACAGGTGCTTAATAGAGAGAGGTCTTGCGGCCTTCTTCAAAAAGGACCAGAGGTGGTCATTTTTGTAAAGAGGACCCCAAAGGTAGTTTTGAAGGTTCTCTTTACAAAAGACCGTGGGTGGTCTTTGCAAAGAGGACCCTGCAAGTGTGGCTCAGGTGGTTTTTATTAAACGACTAAGGGAGGTCTTTTCGCAAAGAGGACCTCAAGGAGGTCTTTTGCAAAGAGGACCCCAAGGAGGAGGGTGATCCTAATGGCTGGGATTTTAACCTACGGAGGTCTTTAACGGCCACGATTTGAAACTAAGAGGTCGGGGACATTAACTACACCCACGGCTTGCCGACAAGAACAACATTTAACCCTAATGATTAGGCTCTCGGACAACGTAAATGCTAATCATTGGGCTACAGCACTTGTCCGAGTAAGGCACGACAAAAACATGAACTCGGTTTTTAGCTCACCACGGCGATGGGGACTCGCCGCGAGAACCAAAGGCTCACTGGTTCCAAATAGTGAGAAGAACCTAAAGGTGCCAACAAACTAGGCTAAAGCGCACTCACCATGCGGCTAGCCGAGATAATCACTGAGACCAAATGCGCCAAAACGAAACCGAAGAGGTCTAAGAGGATCGGGTTTTGGAACCAAGTACTCACCAGGATTGAAGGAGAACCGAGTGGTCGCAGAGCTCCGTGGACAGTGGTGCTCACGAGATGAGGAAGACGACCAACTCGGCCCAAAACAGCTCCCAAATTGTCAACCTCTATGAAGGTTTAAACAAAACAAGTTAGGGAGACTTGAGGTGACCAAGATGACAAAGAGACACCAATATTGCAATATTGAACCATCGAGCTCTGAGGTCGCCTCGGGAGCTCCAAGGTCCAAAGAATGGTGGCAAAGACTTTCGGGTGTTTTGAGCATAAGAGCAGAAAGAAGTTAGAGGTGCAAGAATGGATCCAAAGAAGCTTAAGGAGAAGCTCGGGCTCAAGATATAGCCGAGAGGCAAACAAGGCAAAGGTCCACGCTTTCAACAAGCTAGGACACTCGACATGATGGGAGTAGGTTGTCGAGAGACTTTTGAGCAAAAAGGACCGCAGACATTTAATGTTGGCAAGACATAGCCGCTTGTCACCATAGAGTTGACAAGGCATCGCTCTCATCGCCATGCACAAATTTGATAATGACCAGTGCCCCACACAAGTGAGAGAACCAAGGAGGACCGGTCAAAGAGCTCAACGGTTAAAATCAGCACAGAGCTCCACTAGGAGGTCGTGAGTCGTTGGATTAAAATCTAAGGGCTCAGATTTAGAACTATGTGTTAGAGGTCCTAACACTTAGGGAGGTCTGAGCCACGATCTCAAGATGGACGGCCCACGATCACCCAAGTGCTAGGGGTGGTCGTGGAGGGTCGAGGAGGTCGCCTGTGGTGGTCTTTGCAAATAGAACAGAGGAGGTCGCGGGTGGAAAGTCTTTACAAAGACCGAGGAGGTCTTTGCGGTTGGATTGAGATCCAAGGGTCGCAATGGCGCTGTTAGTTGGTTTGACTGAGCCATTGGCACGAGCCGACTGTGCGCACTGAGGAATGTTGAATCCCGCTTTAGTTTGAAAATAAAAGTCGAGACTTGGGGATTTATTTGAGGTAGAAAACTAACTCCAAATTTTATGAAATTTTGACAGTAGCTTGCTAACCTTGAGATGGACCTTGTATAAAATTTCCAGAGGTTTTTATGCTGAGCATTTTTCTCCAGCAATTATACAATGCTTTGAGCTAGGGTTTGACGGCAAGTCAAACAAGTTTGACTGATCCTTGAAAATATTCGAACAATTTCTAAAAATTGTGAAATTTTTCAGAGGGGTCACATATCAACCCTAGGACTTAGGAAAAATATTTCCCCGAGAAGGATCGCAAGATTGGATCAAAAGACTTGTGACTTTGTATTTCCATACTCTTGTACAATAATTATTTAGTACACACAGGAAATACATGATGTAAGAAAAAGTTTTAAATTCTACTCATTTTCTTACATTTGAAACACAAGTACAGAATTTGGGATGTTACAGAACTCCAGGTGAGATATTATGTTATCCATGGACTGTTCAATACTTTCTCGATTGAGTGTTTGATAACCTTATGTGGTTAAACTCTTTGACCACCAGTGGCATGACCATGCACTTTCTTTATCCGTCCACTTTGAGGGGCCTAGAGATATCTCTCCTGTTATGTTAGGAGGAGCAAATCCCATATCTAATCAGTCACATCCTTTCGCATGTTTCATAGCATATCCGAAAGCTACCTTTATAATTACCCAGTTACGGAGTAGCATTTGGCAACCCCTAAGATTGCTATTACATATGTAGGGAACCATGCTGATCTCAGGTCTAAGGATTATACATTATCATTGCTTGAGACCAACTAACAACACTTGAAATTATAACAATCTCAACAGTGTCTCAAGGTGGGTCAATCCAACCCCATGTTCTCTAACATGTGTTCACATTATTGATTCGATATCCCTATATCCATGACTGGTGAAATATGGTCATCAATCAATACATGTACTGATCGATAAGTCACTAGTATTCTGATCAGTGACATTCGACCAAAGATACATTTAGAACGACATCATCATAAGTTAAAAGAGCTTCACTAACTAGTCATATACTTGTTGATCTTTATAACTGATGATTTATTCAAGGAACAAAATAACACTTATTCAATAACTCATAAACATAGACGTGATACAATCATCTCTATGATTGCATGTAGGGCATATCACCAATAGTTCAAACCAACACCATGTTCGATAACTTGTGTCCATATTATTTGTTTGATATCTCCATATTTATGACCCATGAAACATAGTCATCAACCAATACATATACTAGTCTATTCATATGTGTCCTCATATATTTTCGACAAGGGAACATTTAAGAATAATCATCACAGAAATACAGAGTTTTATAATCAAGTCACATACTTGATAATAAATATTAACGATATTATTATTGGAACAAGATAACATATTATCTAATATTTTGAACATAACGAAATATAATCATCTCTATGATTTCCTCTAGGGCATATTTCCAACAAAGGATCCCCATGGACGACACCAATTATCGGTGATCTAGAACCGATCTTACGTATGATTATTTGATTCAGGGAGTCTCCAAGATTAGGACCACACAGAGAATGACATAGGGAATTTATACATGTTTGGGCTTTTTTTGGAGAGAATAACAACTCTAATCTTGTGTGACTATATTGAGTATGCTGGTTACAATCAAGAGAAAGGCTAATGCTTGTGCTCCAGATTGTGTCTGTTCTTTCTGCCTTCTGATTTCAACCTTTATATAACATACGAAGGGGTGGTAGTTCCTTCATGCAAAGATGCATCCTAACATTTCAATTGATGAACCGCTTAATGGCAGTTGTCACTAGGGTCGTGGCACCCCCACGTTGCTAGGAAGTTGTTGTAAAGGACAGAGATAATTCATACGGTTATTCATATAGAATAACATCACATATTAAATATCCCATGTGTTAAACACGGCGCATAAAACTTATTAATTGATTAGGCCTACCGTCAACGAGCCTTATCGATTATAGGATTGTCGGCCAGTCGCTTATAAACCAAACTAGTCATAGAAGTCTTACGACTACTTGGTAGTCGAGAAGGGCTTACGACTATACCATGGCCGAGAAAGACTTACGACTATGGGATGGTTCACGACCGCATACCTTGGGTTCTACTACGAAAATGTCATCACGCACGGCTCAAACCGCCATCACGCATTTGGTTCGTAACGCTCGTCAGTGTTTGTACGCCTCGTGATAATCGGCGCTATCACGATGGTTAAAAATCGCCCGTGATAAGTCACAAGATAGACGGTTCTAGTTACCAACCATTTGTGATATGTGGATATCACAGACGGTTCAGAATTAGAACCGCTCGTGATATGTGAGATATCACGACGGTTCTAGTTATGAACCGCTCGTGATATTCACATATCACGATTTGTTCTAGTTACCAACCGTTCGATAATCATAAAGTTGTAAAAGAACAAGTCTTTGCCATCTCAATCCTATTGTCTATACTTCATTAAATGAATATGATAATATAAATTCAAACTATGAGCTCTAAACAATACTTTGCTTAATCACAAATGATCTCAATCATTACAAAATGATCTTAACTATCACATTCAATCTTAGTATAAGACAAAGTTCATCACAGAGCAAACCGTAAGAATCGTAATAACTAGCATTCAACCGAAAGTAACCAATAAACAAGATATCAAATTGACAGAGCAAGTAATACAATAGAGCTCAAGAATGAACTAACTATCACATTCAATCTCAAGATAAGACAAAGTTCATCACAGAGCATGTCAACAAAGCCCATCGATCAATTTGCAATATCTTTAGTACTAGATTCAGTTCACGATTATCAAAGACTATCAAAGTCAATATATCCACCAGACAACAAAAGGCACTCTGTTATGAAAATGCAACGCAGCAATGATATCAAGAGCAGTCATAATATCATTTAAGCAATAAGCCTTATCCACGATTGAGAATATCTATGTATCTCACAAAGATCAACTAGCTCATACAGGATAATCGAACTATGCGAATCGACAACCAAAAGGAATAAAGCTATATATTAAACCTAACAATGAAATCCAAAGTGATGCACAAACGTAATATAGGAATACTCACGTAAGCCTTATCCACAGACGAGAATAAATATGTATATCACAAAGATCAACTAGCTCATACAAGGATAATCAACTATGCAGAACTGACAACTAAAAGGAATAAAGCTATATATTAAACCTAACAACAGAAAGCCAAAGTGATGCACAAATGTAATATAGGAATACTCACAGAGAGGATGCTGCACAAGAACTCACGGTGCAAGGAGGAGGCGGCAGGGGGAGGAGGCCGACACGGGAGGAGGGAGGTGCGGGGAGGAGGCCGGTGCAGGGAGGAGGCCGACACGGGAGGAGGACGACGCGGGATGAGGCCGGTGCAGGGGAGGAGGACGGCGCGGGAGGAGGCCGGCAGCAGGGAGGAGGCCAACACGGGAGGAGGCCGCGCCGAGGCGGCGGCAGCGCGTTGATGTCGGGGGCGCGGCTGGGCTACGGCTAGGAGGTTAACGGGCGAACCCTAGAGGAGGCGACAGAGCGCGTGAGAGCCTAAGGGGTGCGGGAGAGGAAGTGATGAGTAAAGAGCAAAAGCAGAGCGGTGGCCTCCTTATAAAGAGTTATCACGCACGGTTCTTTGATAGAACTGTCGTGATAAGATATCACGCATTGCTCTATTAAAGAACCGCTCGTGATATCTTATGGAACATATCACGACATTTTGTAGTATGAAACCGCTCGTGATATGGAATCGATCATCTGACGGTTCTATTAATACAACCGTCTGTGATAGCCTTTTTATAAGGAGACCACCTGTTTTGCTCTTACTCAACTCATAACATATTTGACTTCAAAAATTCATATCTAATTCAACTCAACTCCAAATCAAGTGAAACTAATTTTGATACTTCACATTACAATGAACGTCCACATTGACATCAAAATATACGTACGAGAGATTACAAGTCCATAACACATGATGTTATGGAATAAATTAATTACAATGGAGTAAATTCTTAATTAAAATATAGCCCTTCATGATGATCGACGCGCAAATAGCTAGCTTCCTCACTGGGTTCTTCCTCGAGCCTGATGCCGTCTTCGAAAGGAGGCAACTCGTCAAATTGATTGTATTCTTCCTCGTCCACTATATTCTCAACTCCGACAATCCTTCTTTTTTCATGAAGAACTACGTGGCGCTTCTTATTTGCCGGGTCGGTTACATAGAAGACTTGAACAACTTGGTTAGCCAGTATGAATGGTTCGTCTTTGTATCTGACACAATCGAGGTCCATGGTAGTGACACCGTACTTATCGACCTTCACCTGTGGGAGATGGACCCAACAGCACCGAAATAGGGGGATCTTGAAAAGCACGTAGTCGAGCTCCCATATCTCCTCTATTTGCCCATAGTACGAGCTCCTCACCATCGGCATCGAATGCATCTATGCGACACCTGTTTTGGATCGTTCTTCCTATCTCGAGCTGCCATATAAAATGTGTACCCATTTATGTCGATCCTTGCCATGTGACAATTGTAAATTGTGGCCCTTTGCCAACTATAGCAGCGTATCATTACTTGATGACCTCCCATGATTCGCACCTTTAACCATTCGTTGAACCGACGGTGTGTGCTCTCGTGATCCAAACCTCCGACCGGTCCGGATTCTGGCGCATCATGTCTTTGTGCTCGCCGATGGCTGTGGACACTTGGGTCATGTGTTGCAAGATCGTGAAATGGGCTTGAGCGCATTTATCCGATCGGAGTGATTGATTTCCTTCCGATGGTCCCGATACCATCCAGCCTTCCCTCATGACGAGATAGAGGCACACCTATCGGTTCCACTCGAGCCATGTAGTCGACGAGAACTCAATGACCTCTTCGGTTGCATAACCTTCGATGATGCCGCCCTCCGGCCGAGATCGATTTCAGACGTGAGGACTTGAGAATTCCCATATACCTCTCGAACGGTACATATGATGTAGGAACACAGAGCCACATATCTTTATCTCTTTCACAAGATGAACAATGAGATGGACCATGATATCAAAAATGACGGAGGGAAATACATCTCAAGATGACATAGAGTCGCCACCACCTCGGCCTCAGAGCATCTAGTCCTTGGGGATCGATGACCTTCGAGCAATTGAGTTGAAGAAATAACACACTTCAAGATTGCCACTCTGGATCTTGTTCTGCAAGATACTCCTAATTGCAACAGAAGCATTTGTGTCATCAAGACATGACAATCATGAGACTTCATACCAATTAATTTCAAATCTTGCATAGAAACAAGTTTCTTAATGTTAGCAGAGTAACCAGACAGGACTTTGACACTATTCAAGCTCTGGTACAGTTCATTTCTCTCGGCCTTGGACATAGTGTGGCAAGCTGGTGGAAGGTATGTTCGTCCTTTATCGGTCTCTTTCGTGCTAACTCGGTCCTTATGTTCATATCAACCAAGTCACACCGCATGCTAACACCATCCTTTGTTTTGCCACTAATGTTCAGTAAGAGACCAATCAAGCTATCACATACATTCTTCTCCACGTGCATGACGTCGATGCAATGACGAACTTCTAAGTGCTCCCAATAAGGCAAGTCTCAAAAAATTGACCGCTTCTTCGAGATGTTCTTCTGACGGGTTTTTAATTTACGTCCCTTCCCAAGCACAACATCGATATCCTTAACCATATCATAGACCTCTTTCCTCTAAAAGCCCTTGAGCTGAACTGTCCTCCTTATTTCGCGAATTGTTTATTCATCTTGCGGTATGGGTGACTCCTGGGAAGGAACCTACGGTGACGCATATACACAGTTTTGCGCGAGTTGTTCAGCCATACACTCTCCGTAGCATCTAAGCAGTGTAGACATGCTTTGGCTCCTTTCGTACTGAAGCCCGACAGGTTACCAAGGGTAGGAAAATCATTGATAGCATAGAACAACATGGCGCGTAAAGAGAAGTTCTCTCGTTTGTACGCATCCCATACTTGTACCCTTCGCTCCACAAAGGTCATAAGATCATCCAAGAATGGTGCTAGGTACACATCAATATCGTTCCTGTGTTTCTTCGCCTGGATAAGTAGTGACATCAAAATGTACTTCCGCTTCATACGTACCAAGGAGGAAGGTTGTACATACATAGATTCACTGCCAAAGCTATGTCGGCTGCTCATGTTACCGAAAGGGTTCATTCTATCTGTACTCAACCCTAACCTTATGTTCCTCGGTTCCGCACCGAACTCTTTGAAGGTCCGATTGAAGTTTCTCCACTGGGCAGAATCAACAGGGTGTCTTAGCTTTCCATCTTTCTTACGCTCCTCCGAGTGCCAACGCAGCAATCTTGCCTCCTTTCGGTTCGCAAATAAACGCTTCAAATGTGGGATCACAGGCAGATACCACAACATCTTAGCAGGAGGTGCTTGCTTCACCTTAGCAGTATTCTTACGCTTGTATCCGGATGCTTTCCACACGGGACATACGTGCAAGTCTGCATACTCTTTACGATACAGGATACAATCGTTCGGACACGCATGTGTTCTTTCTACTTCCATTCCCAATGGACAAAGAACCTTCTTGGCTTGGTAGGTGGTGCTGGGCAACACGTTTTCCTCCAGAAGAATGTCCGCTAGGAGACCTAACAACGTCATGAAACTCTTGTTGGACCAACCATTGCTTGCCTTCAATTTCAGCAGTTCATACGGTTGACAACCTTGTGTATTCGGCCATGCCGTGGAACAAAGGTTTCCGAGACCTCCATTAAGCGCCGAATTTACAAAACTCGTCTCACTATAGTTCCTTCTCGCATCGCGTAGTATCGATCCGCATTGTCATCGCACGACCTATCCTCATCAAAAGCACACCACATCCGGCATATCGTTGACTTCCTCGGCGATGTCATCATTATTAACTTCCTCGGCGATATCGCCATTATTAACTTCCTCGTATAATCTACTCTTCACCGCGGATCGGTCCAACATGTATACCCTTTTTGAAACCCTTCAATCAAGTGCCCTACGACCGCGCGGGTTGTTCAAAATCTTCAGATACGCAATCAATGCATGGACAATACATAAATTATATCCCTTAATCAACATATCCGCTCGCGCTCTTTAAAAGCAATCACGCCATTAATGTACTCTTCACTCACGGTTCACACCGCACATCCGATTCACCATCCACGCTACGCACATAACAATTAGTAGTGTTAAATTATATTAATAAACGCGCAAATACGTTACTCCTCCTATTAACCAAATACACTAAAATTGATTAAAGATTAACCTAGAGCAAATATAAAGAGTTACAGATTGTTACCCTGAGCTCACGATTTAAAATTCCAAATATCCCACGAGATTCCTCACTGGCCTTCTCCTTCAGGCCATAGTGCAATGTGAGAGTTAAGTGGACAGGGCAAGAGAAGAGCCACAGCCGAAATGCACCTCCCCCATAAGCTTCTTCCTCTCACAAAACACCCACTACCGAAACAAAGCACTCATTCACAACACCTAAACCGAGAGCTACCATCAAAGCAAGCAATATGCAAGCCAAATAGCTATAAGTTGCCGTGGCAACCCACAACCAAGAACAAGGCAAGCAAAACAAGAAAGCCTCCTACACCACACAGAGCAAAGCTTTCAAGCCACTCTATTCCAAACAATGCATCGAGGCGCTAAGGTGGGGTCTGCTGGTCCCGATATTTATAGGGGTGGCATATCACGCATAGCTTCATAATAAGAATCATTCAGGATAGTGCCTCATCACAGACGGTTTTATTACCAACCGTCGTGATACTTCGCTGACGGTTGGTAATAAGAACCGCTCATGATGAGGCACTATCACGCATTTCTTATTATGAACCGCCAGTGAAGTATCACAGACGGATGGTAATAAGAACCGTTTGTGATGAGGCACTATCACAGACGGTTCCAAAGGGAATCGTTTGTATAAGTTCAACAAAGACGGCTCCTTTGGAACCGCTCGTGATGAGGCGCCCAAAGATGACATGTTTTGTAGTAGTATCTATGATTGCCTCTAGGGCATATTTCCAACAAAGGATCCCCACAGACGGTACCAATTATCGGTGATCTAGAATCGATCTTACGTATGATTGTTTGATTTAGGGAGTCTCCAAGATTAGGACCACATAGAGAATGACACAGGGAATTTATACAGGTTTGGGCCTTTTTTGGAGAGAATAACAACCCTAATCTTGTGTGACTATATTGAGTATGCTGGTTACAATCAAGAGAAAGGCTAATGCTTGTGCTCCAGATTGTGTCTGTTCTTTCTGCCTTCTGATTTCAATCTTTATATAACATACGAAGAGGTGGTAGTTCCTTCATGCAAAGATGCATCCTAACATTTCAATTGATGAACCGCTTAATGGCAGTTGTCACTAGGGACATGGAACCCCCACGTTGCTAGGCAGTTGTTGTAAAGGACAGAGATAATTCATACGGTTATTCATATAGAATAACATCACATATTAAATATCCCATGTGTTAAACACGGCGCATAAAACTTATTAATTGATTAGGCCTATCGGTCAACGAGCCTTATCGATTATAGGATTGTCGGCTGTGTCGCTTATAAACCAAACTAGTCGTAGAAGTCTTACGACTACTTGGTAGTCGTAGAAGGGCTTACGACTATAGCATGGTCGAGAAAGACTTACGACTATGGGATGGTTCACGCACCGCATGCACTTTGGTTCTCCTTACGAGTATTAAGGGTATGCTTAAGATTAGTATGGAGATATTAATATCTATAATAAGAATTACAGATAAATAATAATAAAAGAAGGATTGTATATCCTCGCTTAGAATGCATCCAAGGGTTGTATTGTTATTTGTGTCAAACCGCATGGTCTGTTCAATCGTAATTGGATACTGTGGATGGATCACCCACTACAGCTTCAAAGACATGAGCCAAAACTTGACCCTTGTCTGCCATCTACGAAAGTTCTGACCAGAAAACCTCTCAGGTTTTATAGCATCAAAATCACTAGCCATTGCTAGATCACAAAAATATCCACAATAAGGTTTCGGATTGTTGGAAATGTGGATAATATTTTAATTTCAGATTTTTAGTATGAAGCAAAGATCACAAAAATAGGATTATAACAGAATAGAGTGGTTGTACAACCAACTTACAGTCGGGTTCAATGAAGAACATGAAAGTAGAGCAATCTTAAAGTAGTGCATGCAGTGTAGATGATGCAAATGCAATGAGCGGTCGCATAGATGCACTACCCAAAAACCTTATTGTCACCCCGCGCAGGTGAACTCTACGACATTGGTTCGGAGATATCCGTTCACCCTCCTTCCCAGTACACGCCGAGGAGAAGGGACAGCTTTGGTTTAACAACACAACTCTTCAGCACAAAAGGACTGAGAGGAAGATGGAAGATTGGAAGTGTTTTCCAATTCGTTATTGGTCTGGACGTCTCCAGCTCTTTTTGAGGTCGAGTCAATTACTCTCTAGTAACTGAATAAGAAATCTCATATTAAACCACTGGTAACTACTAATTCAAAACCACTTAATGGTAATAAGCAATGTTTATCAGATCCTGATTACACCCTGGTCTACAGCTTAGACCACTAGTCTATAGCTTCGACCACTGGTCTTTGGATCCGACCACACTAGTATAAGACTTCGACCACACTGGTCTAAGGCTTTGACCCCAGTGGTCTATGGTTTTGCCACACTGGTCTAAGGCTTAAACCACCCTGGTCTAAGACCGCTGGTCTAAGTCTTCGATTATATTAGTCTAAGACTTCGACTACGCTAGTCTAAGACTTCGATCATCCTGATCTAAGACCATTGATCTATGACTATGCATCCTTTGAAATTTTAGAAATGAATGATGCTTTACACATATGACCCAATTCCAACATGTACGTCTGCATGGTGCACTGCATGGAGGCCTGGCTGGTGCGCGCGCAAGGACGCGTGATCCAGGAGAGGAGTTGGAGGTGCTACGTACGTGAGCTCTGAGCGAGGAATCAAGCCAGGAGCGCGGCATCTTCATGGGTTCTATTTTTATCCAAATAGCATGAAGAGTAAGTCTCTGCACTATATGTTTCCTTGTCCAGCCTGATTTTTTCCCTTTCTTTCTTTAGTCTGAAACTTGGTAGGAAATTTTAATTCGAGTGCATGTAGGGGCTGTTTGGTTTATTACACTAACTTGCCAGCCAAATTTTGGTAGTATCTAGGTAATTTGACTAGCGTTTGGATTGATATCAAAATTTTGGTGTGTCCTGAAAAATTTGGCAACGCCAAATTTTTTTCTTTCCAACTGCTTGGCCAAAACTGGGCGGCCAAAATGCTCACCAATGAATTGGTGTGACAACCAGCCAATGAGTTTGCCACCTGGCGGGTTTTCATTGGATACGATAGTGGCATTAAATGTGTTGAATTGTGATCTGAATTTCTAATATGGAAAGATTCGGATTAGTTGCCATATTAGCGGATAAGTTTCTTACTTGAACTCCAAGTCCGCTTACCCCTTTATATACCTCTTGTAAGTCGTGCGGGAGAGTTGACGCCTAACGCCTCATTGTAATCCCACGTGTTTTGTAATCACCTCATATAGTGATCATCGCCGTTGGCGCCGTGGTGTTTTCCGTAAGGGTTTCCACGAAAAATTTATGCCTCTTGTCCCTATTGATCTGTGCATTATTTCTAACAAAGGGTATCGAGTGCTGAAGATTAGGTTTGAGAAGAGATATAAGAAAAATTAATAGATCGGTTTGGCGCCACCGTCACGTGAGCAAGCTTTTCGCCTCGACGCGCGTCTTCCTCGACGTGTCATCCACAGCAGCGCCTCTACGCCTCACCTCGCCTTGATCCGCGCATGGTGCGTCGCCATCAACCGAGTGTTGTCACCTCAGAAGCAACACCAGTGTGTGTAGACTTCGTCGCCAACAAACCGAGACCAGCGCGTGGAAGCAGTGTGTCTTCTCTCATCGATCGTGGCAGCACGCGTGCGTTCACATCAGAACAAACCGATTGAAGTCTGCTTGCACAGGTCCAAAGAATTATTTTTCTAATCACCAAGCAAGTTTGTTCCTGTTGAGTCTTGTCTTGCAAAAGACAGAAGAGAAAAGGGCAAGCAAGCTTTCCATCCATCTCTGTTTCATCCGCATCAGAAGAGTACAGGAGTTCCGAAAGATCTTTGATTCACGACACACAAGGTGTACCATACAGTCGTGATTTTTGCTAGGTTTACACATATCGCATCCAGCAATTTTCAGATTTTATTCCTTAAGGCGACTTTGAAGTATGATCTTCCACTCGGATTAAGACACAAGATTTTTGTTGTGGCAAGTCAAGATGAGAGCTGTGTTGGCACGTATGGATTTGGATGATGCATTGGAAGGATTTATAAAAACCTACCACATGGATCATGGATGAGAAGCGTAAAGACCGTAAGGCTTTATCTCAGATTCACCTTCATCTATCAAATAATATTTTACAGGATGTTTTGAAGTAGAAGACATCCGCTGCATTATGGCTAAAGTTGGAATAAATTTGCATGACAAAAGATCTTACCAAGAAGATGCATCTCAAGCGAAGTTGTACTCCCACAAATTGCGAGAAGGAGAATCCGTGCTTGATCATCTTTCGGTATTTAAGGAGATCGTTGTCGACCTAGAGTCGATGGAGGTAAAATATAAGGATGAGGATTTGGCTCTTATTCTTTTGTGTTCCCTACCTAGTTCTTTTTCAAATTTCAGAGATACCATATTATATAGTAGAGATACTCACTCTTAATGAAGTTTATGAAGCTTTGCATGCTAAGGAGAAGATGAAACAGATGGCACTTTCTGAAAATTCAAGCTTGAAAGGAGAAAGCTTGTTTGTTTCGTGGCATGCAAAAGGAGAAGAACTCAAATAATGGACCTCGAGACAAAAGTTTGAACGGCTACAAGAACCGATCAAATCTAGAGGCAAATACAAGTCGTGCAAATATTGCAAGAAAAGTGTGGGTGATAACTCATCTTGTAAGGTTGCAAGAATTGGTTCAATTCAGATCAAGATGTTTGATGGCATTGTCGAACTTTGACAGATATGAGGCACATTCAGATTTGAAAAGGAACATCATCTCTTTGAGTACTCTTGATGCTAAAGGGTACATGTATTCGTAAAGATGGAGTTTGAAGGTATCAAAAGACTCTCTTATTGTGATGAAAGTTGATATTAAATCTGCTAATTTGTACCATCTACGAGGTACTACAATATCGTAATGTTGTTGTAATTTTAAGTTCATTATCTTATTCGATGTTACTAATCGTTGGCATATGCGTCTTGGGCATATAAGTGAACTTGGTTTGGTATAATCGAGTAAGAGAAGGCTTCTTGATGGACATAGCATCGGCAAGCTAAAATATTATGAGCATTACGTGTTTGGCAAACACAAGAGGGTGAGATTTAATACCTCAGTTTATACTATAGAAGGTATTTTGGATTATGTGTATTCTGATTTATGGGGGCCATCTCGCAAGACATCTCTACGAGGTGCTCGTTATATATTAACAATTATTTATAATTATTCTAGAAGAGTGTGGCCTTATTTCTTAAAGCATAAGTCGGAAGCATTTTTAGCATTTAAAGAGTGGAAGACTATGATTGAAAGGCAAACTGAAAAGAAGGTAAAGAAACTTCGCACTGATAATAGGATGGAATTCTGTTCTGATGAATTTGAATCATATTGCAAGACTGAAGGTATAGTTAGGCATTACACCGCTTCTGTACTCCTCAAAAAAATGGTGTAGCTGAGCGTATGAACAAAACCATCATTTTCAAGGCCCGTTGCATGTTATCAAATACAGGTTTGCATAGACGTTTTTGGGCTGAAGCCACTTCCACTGCTTGCTATCTTATTAATCGGTCACCCAATATTGCAATTAAAAAGAAGACTCCAATTGATGTATGGTCTGGTTCTCCAGCAAATTATTCAGAATTAAGAGTTTTTGGTTGTACTGCTTATGCTCATATTGATAATGAAAAATTAGAGCCTAGAGCTATTAAGTGCATCTTTCTTGGTTATAAATCTAGTGTTAAAGGATATAAGTTGTGGAATCCTGAAACAAAGAAGGTTGTGATTAGCAAAAATATTGTCTTTAATGAATCTGCTATGCTTCATGATAAACTGCTCACTAATGTTCCTATTGAGAGTGAGCAGAATTCAAGTGTTCAGGTAGAGTACTCTGTTGGTTCAGGTAACACATCAGATGAGAAAAATATTGTTGTTCATGATGCACCTATTGACGAGGATACTCCCATTGTTCAAGGCCGCCACAACGGTCTATTGAAGTTAATGTGCCTTGGAGGGAGATTAATCCACCTAAGAGATTGATTGAAGAAGCTAATATTGTTGCTTATGCTTTGAGTGTGGCGAAAAAATTGAAGGTATATGTAACCTTCATCATACTCTGAGGCTATTAGCTCCACTAATTGTAATAAGTGGATAACTGCTATGCATGATGAAATGGAGTCACTTGAAAAGAATGACACTTAGGAATTAGTGAAATTGCCAAAGGAGAAGAAGCCTGTTCATTGCAAGTGGATTTTCAAAAAAAGAAAGGTATTTCTTCTACTGAACCAGCAAGGTATAAAGCAAGGTTGGTTGCTAAAGGCTATAATCAAATTTCGGTATTGATTTTAATGATGTCTTTTCCCCGCTTAGAAACATAGTTCTATTCGTACTTTACTCAGTATTGTTGCTATACATCATTATGAACTTGAGCAATTAGATATTAAAACTGCATTCTTACATGGGGGGTTAGAAGAAGACATTTATAAGGACCAACCTAAGGGTTTTGTTTTTCCTAGAAAAGAACACCTTGTTTGTAGATTAAATAAATCTCTTTATAGTTTGAAGCAATCTCCTAGGCAATGGTACAAGAGATTTGACTCCTTTATGCTCTCTCATGATTTTAAGCGGTCTGATTGTGATAGTTACGTTTATTTAAAGACTATTAATGGTTTAGCTATTTATTTACTTTTTTATGTTGATGATATGTTGATTGCTGCAAAAGATAAGTCAGAAATAGCAAAACTGAAAGCACAATTGAGTAATGAATTTGAGATGAAGGACCTATGTGCAGCAAAGAAAATTCTTGGTATGGAGATTATCAGGAAAAGAGAAAGGCAATATGGCAAGTTATACCTTAGTCAAAAAGGTTATATTGAGAAGGTTCTTCGTCGTTTTAATATGCATGATGCAAAACCAGTGAGTACTCCATTAGCTTCGCATTTCAGATTATCTTCATCCTTATGTCCTAAGTCAGATTATGATATTGAGTACATGTCTAGAGTTCCATATTCCAGTGCAGTTGGTTCTCTTATGTATGCCATAGTTTGTTCTCGTCTTGATTTATCTCATGTACTGAGTGTTGTTAGTAGATACATGGCTAATCCTGAAAAGAGCATTGAAAAGCAGTTCAGTGGATTTTCAGATATTTGCGTGGCACTTCTAATGCTTGTTTGCAGTTTGGGAATTCTAGAGATGGACTTGTTGGTTATGTTGACTCTGATTATGCTGGTGATTTGGACAAAAAGAGGTCTCTCACACGTTATGTTTTCCTCATTGGTGGTTGTGCTGTTAGTTGGAAAGCAAGTTTGCAATCTACTGTTGCCTTATCTACCACTGAAGTAGAATATATGGCTATTTCTGAAGCTTGTAAAGAAGCTATTTGGTTGAGAGGTTTGTACACTGAGTTTTGTAAAGATAATTCTTGCACTACTATATTTTGTGATAGTCAGAGTGCTATATGCCTTACAAAAGATCAGATGTTCCATGAGATAACAAAGCATATTGATGTGAGATATCACTTTATTCGAGCTGTTATTGCTCAAGGTGATATCAAGGTGTGCAAGATAAGTACTCATGATAATCCAGCTGATATGATGACAAATCTAGTTCCTGTTACTAAGTTTGAGCTTTGCTCAAGCTTAGTTGGTGTTACAGTCTAGTCCTAGAGACTAGTTGACGTATGGTGATTTTTATCTTACTGTGGAGTTATTTGGTGATTGACGATTCTTCATTATGCTACAAGAGGAAATTTGTCTCAAGGTGAAGACCGTTGAATTGTGATTTGAATTTCTAATATGGAAAGATCCGAATTAGTTGCTATATTAGCGGATAAGTTTCTTACTTAGACTCTAAGTCCATTTACCCTTTTATAAACCTCTTGTAAGCCGCACGGGGAGAGTTGACGCCTGACACCTCAATGTAATCCCATGCATTTTGTAATCACTCCTCATATAGTGATCATCGCCGGTTTTCGTCTGTGGTTTTTTCCCGCAAGGGTTTTCCATGAAAAATTCGTGTCTCTTGTCTCTATTGATATGTGTATTATTTCTAACAAAATACAAAGTTAGTTTAATTAATCAGTTTTAAATTACAGTTTAATTAATCAGTTTTAAATGACCATATTCTTAAACTGAGTATCTGATTTGTGATCTGATTGTACCGTTGTGTTCCTTGTCATTTAATCAATAAAACAAGACCCATGTTGACATGTTTTGGGACAAAAAATTATATGTCATGCGGGACCCGCGTGTCATACTCACAATTTTAGCAAATTTTGGCATAGCTGCAATCCAAATACATTAATTTTGGTATTGCCTATGAATTGGTATGGCTACAATCCAAATACTATTTTTTTACCATAGTTTTGACACTGTCAAAATTTAGGTATGGCTATCTGGGTCGTAAACCAAACATAACATACCCGTGATCTCCTTTGAGTCGGTCTGTATAAGTTTTGAGTCTGAGTCACGTATGGAGTTTGTAAACAGACTGATCCGAGTTGCAGGCCAGGTTGGAGTCGGAGTTGGTGCTGAGTCGGTTGTACAGCCGTATAAAAGGCTAGGACGGGGCACATATACTGGTAGACGTTTTTGCATTAAGAAAAAAATACTAGAAAATCACCAAGGTTTGGCGGCCATGCCGTGTTCTTTTGTTCTTGCGAATTCCCATCTAGGTTTTCGTCGTGAGCGCGTGGGCTTCTAGCTGAGGTGCTGGAGTTTGCAAGTTATATCACTGGATCCCTTCCTTTTGATTCGTGAGTTGTGCACTCTCGTTGAAGGATCAACAAACAAACAGGGTTTGATTGCTGCCAACTTAATCCCTTAATCTTAATTACTGCGGATTGCTTGCACCGAGAGTAGAAAGATTGTGCTGCTGTTCGGTTGGTAAGAATTACTCGTTTTCTGATCCGCTTGGGAGAACACGATTGTTATTGTTGTTTTGGAGATGCACATACAACAAGAAAGGGATGTTATCCGTACACGCTTCCACTAATATATTAGTTGGGCCATATCAACAACTAATTGTTGATAAAAAAAAATACATAGTTTGAATATCGAAATTACTAGGCGCCTTATAAAAATCAATTGAAGGAATAGTTCACAATTCATCTTCAATATCCTCGCAAAAAATCATCTTCGATAGAGATAGCTTTGATGCACAGTAAAGTTAGTTTCAAACTAGCACATGTCGGAGGCAAATCCTTTGCCTTCCTTCACAAAAGGTATCAAAGGCAAAGCTTTGGGGACTGTACGATTGGAAATCGATGCCCGAGATCAAAGTCGAAGAGAAATGGAATATCTTATTAGAGGTGGGAGTCGGGCTGGGCCATTCTGTGCCCGCCCGAGGCCCGGCCGGCTCGGCACGGCCCAAGCACACCACGTGGCAGGCCGGGCTGGCACGGCACGGATAGCGAGCCAGGTTGGGCCTGGGAAGACGGCACAACGGGCAACACAGCACGTCCCGGTGTGGCGTGCCCCGCGATGCCCTCCTTCAGCAGTCCCGCCGGGCCACTCGAGCGGGTTAGCGCAGGGCGGCACCAGTGCGCGTGGCTCGAGGGGCAGGGACGGCACACGGCGTAAGCGCGAGGAGGAGCCGAGGTGGCGAGGGCGCAGCGCGCCGCGCAAAGCACGCGCCGTAGCGCAGGGAGCCTGGTACGGCCGGACCAAGGCGACGTAGGTGGCGGTGAGCCGGAGGTGCCAGGGGCAACGCAGATGGGTCATGCCGACGAGCGGACGCAGAGAGGCGGGGAGGAACTGGAGGGAGGCGGCGCCGGAAGGAGCAGCCGGAGTCGGGGCCGGGCAGGTGGCATGGCGGGCCGAGCCTGGGCGAAGCGGTGATGCCGGGCCACCACCAAGCCAGGAGGGGACCAAGCCAGTGGCGGCGCGCTGACACACATGGGGGAGTGGGTCGGCCGGGAGGCGAGCGGCAATGGGCCGACAGGCCAGAGGACGACAGTGGGCCAGAGAAGGCACCCTGGGGGGATTCGGCTAGGGGAGAAGCTTCAAGAAAATGAAGGGAGCGGGGTGGAGAAGAAAGCAAATGGGGGAGATAGGAGGTGAAGCCTGTGTCGGCCAAACCAAGAAAATGAGGTGGCAGATGGTCGTGAGCACCGAGGAGACTCAGTGTTTGGCTTTCATTCGAATCAAGAGAGACAGGGAGAGGGAATTAGGGGAAAAAAGATAGAGGGAGACAGCGAGTGACCGATGTACGGGCCATTAGCAACGTTCACAACTGTAGTTTTCATTCAAGAGAGAGACATGGAGAGGGAATCGGGGGAAAAAGATAGAAGGAGACAGGGAGAGTGATCGATGTACGGGTCATTAGCAATGTTCGAAAGCAATGTTCGGGAGAAATTCGTCGTGCCTATAAAAATCAACTCTCACCAAGCATTCGTCGTGCTCACCATGGCTATAGAAATCAACTTACTATCCTCATTTCTTCACCATACATACACTCTCATTGATTCACCATCCATCAACTCTCATTTATTCATCATCCATCTACTCTCCTCATTTCTTCAACATCCATCTACTCTCCCTATTTATTCATCATCCATCTATTCATTATGCTACCAAGGAGTCAGAGCACCAAGAAGCTCCCGAGTGGTATGCTACCGAGGAGTCGTAGCATGAAAAGAGCAGCAAGGCGACTAAGTGTAAGCTCGCCACCGCTCCCTAGTCCTCCCCGGCCCGATTCCCATTGATGCTCATCACTCACCAAGCATGGAGACTACGGCATGGATGATCGTCATATGGATGGTACGGAGGGATACGATGAGTACTAGGACGGTCCAAAGCCAATGGGGGCTCTAGAGTTCTCCCGCATCCACGAACAGCAACATTGGTGAGTTTGGACGAAGGGCGAATTGCTGGAAGCACATTACCTAAAGCTAGGAAATCCGAGACAGCCAAACAGTAGATATCGCAACATGTAATTATTGCCAAGCTAAATTAACTACTCGCATACAAGCAGACAGGCACTTGAATCGGCACTATAAAGCATGCTTGCGCAAGAGTGGGGCGCAGAGCCGTGGGGGAGAAGTACAAACGCAGCTAAACTTCGAGGCCGATGGCTCTGTAAGTACTTGGGTATACAACCCACTTTCTACCCATGAGGAAATTGCTAGATATATTGTTGCAGAAGATCAACCGATTAGGATGGGTGAAAGTCGCGCGTTTGAAAGAATGGTCCAACGCGGCTTTTGCCTGCAATACCAACATGTTAGTAGGAGAACCACTACATCTGATATTTTATGGATGTATCATAAGGAACTATCAGAGCTAAAAGAACTATTCCTACAAGTTCAGTTCTCTTTGCTATAACTCGATATTTGGACATCATCACACCGAGAAGTGTCTATCTTAGTGTTGTAGCCCATTATTTAGACGACAATTATAAGTTAAACAAGAGAGTCATAGGGTTTAAGGTAATGAACGAATCACACATGGGAGAGGCCATTGCCGAGCGTATACTACACGTACTTGATGATTTTAAGATAGATAATAAGATTGCTTCTATAACTCTTGATAACGCATCAGCGAACATGGTTGCTATGAACATCCTCACCCCAAGATTGCAGATGTATATTGGTGGTTATGTTCTCCACCAGAGATGCGTATGCCATATCTTGAATCTTGTTGTTCATGACGGTATAGAAGCGACAAGATATTTGAACAGTGTTCGCGATGCCATTCGCTACCTTACAAATTCCCACAAGTGGTAGCCAGTTCACGGAGTATTGTGTAGCCAATGGGAAGAAGCCAAGAAAGTTCGGTCTTGACAAGAGGGTGAGGTGGAACTCGACATACATCATGTTAAAGAAGTTACAAGGGTACGAGCATGTCATATTGCTTTTGTCGATGCTAACTCTCAAGACAATGAATTGGTAGTTACTAATTCAGTGATTGGCAGATTGCTAGTTATTTTAGAGAGTTTTAAGACCTTTTATAAAGCAACAAAGGTTCTATCTGGTGTTTATTACCCTACCTCTTGCTTAGTTATAGAATTTATTTAGTTAATTGCATACAATATTGCCAAATCTAGGAAGGATCCCCTTTTAGGTCATGCTATCGCACTAATGGAGGAAAAATATTAAATATTTCGGTTCTATTTCACACGTGTATTGTTTTGCTATCATTTTCGATCCTACAAAAAAGCTGTCAGGTTTGCAGATCGATATGGAGGGAATAGATGAATGCCTTGGTCTTGATTACTCAGAAGATTTTGCACATGTCAAAGAGGAGCTTTTTCGTGTTTTTCGTATGTACCATGACAAACTCTGCAGCAGCACGAGATCGGAGGCCTCACAGCAGACGCAACAAGGAAAGACAAGCTTTACATCCCACTTGTGGAAGAAGCTAAAGGGCAAGTCTAGTTCTTCGTCCTCTTAGTCTCAGGCGGCTCCAAGTGGAATTCTGTCTCAGAGCTAGACCACTACCTGGATCATGATTTTGTAAACATCGATCTTGCTCTTTCCGGTGGAAAGATAGACTTGCTCGAGTGGTGGAAGAACAACAAGCGGATAACTGTTGGTGCCGGTGTCCTCTGTCTCTTCAGAAGCAACGTTCAGCATGGCGAGAGATAATAATTGAAGAAAGAAGATCATCCTCACGCCTAGGATGGTGGGGGCAATCACAAGAGCCAAGGACTGGGAATTGGCTAAAGAGGGCAACAGCATCAACTAGAGGATCTTGAGATCGTGTATACATACGCTGACCTCGAACGCATGAACAATTTCGACATTGATGAGTAGTTAGTATGTACGCATGTTGTTATGTACTTTTTCCTTACTCGGGAACCCACTGAGCGTAAGGTTTTTAACGACAAGTAATATTATATCTGTAAAATATCAATAAAATTTCACTTTTTCCTGAAATATTTATGTGCCCATTTTTTTACGTAATTAATTCAATTTTAACTAGGTTTTTAACAAGGCGGGCACGAGAGGAATGAAGATGACGGTCGCCACCGCCCGCCGCTCTATAGTTACTTAGGGTTGAGCTTAGGCTTGCACGGTATGACCTCGACACAACGGGTTTTGGGCCGTGCCTTCGCCTAGCCGGCGAGGTGGGCTGGCACGCACGACACTATTATAGCGGGTGATGGGGCCGTCGACACGGCACGACGTGGCCCGAAGCACGACGAGCCCGGGCCATGCCGGCACTGCACAGCACGGCCCAATGCCCAGCCCTAGTCTTATAAGGAATACAAACTTGATTTCTTGTCACAAACTTTTACATCATTTCTGAAGTCGCAAAAGACTTCAAAGTTGAATGGTGAAGACCTCCAATTCTCCACTGACACTATAGTATAGGTTTAGGATGCATCGGGAATGCAATTGTCCATTGTGCAAGGGTTTCTCCACAAAGTGGGTCATAGCCGTGTTGGAGTGACCAGGACACTATGTTGCAAGTTAACTGTACACTCCGTCACGGACAGCATCCTCGAATACTCAGAACATACATTGTAGCTTCATGTTTGGCTGTCCGCCGGTGAGGTAGAAATACTGCGGCGGATGGAACTTGCAGTGGAGTGTTGACCAACTCGTGCTTGGCTAACTATGTGAGCAGAAGCACGATGATATGATGAAGAAGGTTTGGGCATGACGGAAAGGTCACCCATCAGCCCATGGCTCACTTGCAGGCCTATGACTAATGTGTCATGCGTTTTTATTACAGTAATTACAATATGGATTGTGTATTTCTATATTTGCTATTGGATAAATGTCACCCAACCTAAATTATACTCCTGGTCCGCACTGCTGGTAGCTACGCCCACACCATGAAGAAACCATTGGATGATGGCGAAAGAGATGGATGGTTTCTAATGAGAAAGTTGGGTACTGATTTTCCGATAGGTACGACTTTCACGATGTAGACTACCAACTGGTCACGATCAGATCGTCAAGCAATCACTAAACCATACTCGAGTCATTATCAACCGTGCCAAGAACGCGTTGTCCTGAACACAAGGTTCAATTCCTGCGAGCAATCAAGAACAAGCAAAAACAAGATACACAAGCAATCTGAAATTGCAAATAGAAAATATGAATTCACAAGAGTTGAGACTGCAAATTGCAGGTTGTTGGTCTAGTCGACACAACAACACACGACTAAGTTTTCATGGTGGAAAACCAATCTAAACAAGCCTAAAAACCTTAGAAATGGCTTGCATACAGTATATATTGAAGGAGAGGCAACGGCCACAAGAAGTAGAGTCGAACCCTAACTCTATCGCCTGATCCGTTGTCTTGTTTTGATGATTTCGATACGTTCCGAACGAATTTGGAGATGGGGCCAGATCCATTGGAAAGGTCTCGGGATAAGCTTTTGAACAAAAACAAAATCACCTGAATCGGACTCTGTTTGTGAAAGTTATGGGATTTTTATTACGAACTTGTTGAGCTGTCCCGAACCAAATCCAAGTTGAGTTCTGAGTTGATTCCGAGTTTAAATTCAGCTGGACTTGTGGGAGGTCCGAATTGGGCTTGGAAATCTTCTCCAAAACTTGGGCTATGGAATCTTGGACTTCTCCCATTTACTCTTCCACCACATGGGCCTTGTTCATAGCTGTCTGGGCCTTCTTTCTCCATGTTGGCCTCCTGGCCCTTGGTCTAGCCGCATAGGCCTTCTCTTGCCCTCTCATGGCTTTGGCAGCAAGTGTCGCTACCCCGTCCCTTGTGCCTCCATTGCTTTGGCCCTGGCCCCCTCTCGGTTCCAAAGGCTTCCATTTGTCAAACCTATCATGCTTTAACTATGGGGGAGAAAATTTTTAGTGCCTTCTATGCTTTAACTACACTACTTTGATTACTTTTACATGATTGTACAGTAAAGGATGAACAAGTAGGTTTAAGAAATCTATCTAAATAGCAGCACTATTATTGAAACTCATATCATTGTGATCATGACATGTCACAAAAGATTGTTTATCCAAAACATGCAATTTCAATTCAGCAAGCTTGCTACATGTAATGCATATTCGATAAACATAAAACTAATCATCTACACCATAATCTTCAATCAAATTGAACTTACATGTGTTGGCATAAGTACTAACTAGTGATTTTAAACTTAAAATTTCAGCAACATTCTCAATCACACTAGATAGCTCTCTAGGATCATCAAACATGATATAGTACAAAAAATCATTAGGAGATACTCTAGTAAGAACTTCCTTATAAGTAATCAATTTCACATTATGTAAATTAAGCATATCAAATTCAGAACATGGAATTTCCAATTGATGAAAAGAGTTGTCACAATTACTAACCTTTTCTTGATGAACTAACAAATCAGCACCAATGTTGTTACCTTTAATGTCCACCTTAGATGATTTAGGTGTTGTAGGTAGCAAATCATCATGATGTAACCACGAGCGAACAAGTACTTCATCCCCACCGTGGTTATCTCCTTATCTTTTGCTTCCAATGGTGTCGGTTGTTGAACATTCAACTCCTTGTCTTCAATGTCAACCTACACAATATGAGAAACGACACTAACAGTAGAAAGTGATAGGTTAGTCTCAATCATAACTTCACTGTTCCTATCTTCTACCTCTCATTTTTCTATTGACGTATCTCTCACACTATCAATTGAGACTCTCTCAACCTCACATATGGTGGAATTACAACTCCTCTTCTCTTCATCAAAAGCACAAATCACAAGGTCTTGCATTCTACTAAAGTATTTATGTTTAAGTGCATCCACCCAAGCATGCGCAAGAGGCGGTGTGTGGCGAGCAGGAGGGTCCTCCACCTTTGACTCGTCATGGGCCACGGTAGCAACAAGTGGTCAACATTGTTCGAGGTGCTCAACGCGTGTGCAAACGGCCGCGAGGTTGTTGTTGATCTGATCCAAGGCATTGTGAGTGCTCTCACCATGCCTATTGAGCAAGCGCCAAGGCCGCCACATTCCCTCGTGTGAGGTGAGAGGGCCTTTGCTCTCATGCTCCAAAAGTGGTCGTTGTTGTTCTCACCATGTGTAGACCCGCGTGACCCTGTCATGGTTAGTAGCAAACAGGAACACTTAAAAGATCATGTAAATTTCCTGTCGCTACTAGGTGTTGTAGTTTATCAAGTCAGACATGCTCAAGCTCTTACCAAGCTCTTGCGAGTTCTTACCAATACAAACAAGTGATGCAACCGATGGCTGGATCGTGATAACTTGACTCAAGTTATGAGTAAAGCGATTGCAAGGGCTGGTTCAATGTGATCTACTTGGCTAGTAGAAAGTGGAGCTTGGACAGGCTTAATATTAGGTAGTAGGGAGAACAATCAGTTAATTTTAGAAATTGCACAAAATTGAATTATAATTCGTATCTAGTACTTAACCTATGTTGCTGATCAACCAAGGATGGATGAAGGCTAAAACAAGTGTATAATAATGTATAGGAGTGGTAGACACATGATAATTCAATAGAATGCAAATTGGAGTGAAAAGCACAAGTATTGACCCAAAACTATAGTTTTTTGTCCACTAGACAGTACGTCGGTATCTTGGTTGTAACTTTTTGTCAGATGCCTCTTTTTCAATGATATTTTTTTGTTTCTGTCAGTCCCCAATTTTGTAGCTTGGGATCCGCTGTGTATACGGTGTCATTCCTCGATCGATGAGACACACACAGCCACATCGTTTATGCATGCACATAACTACGGAAGCTCTAAGCAGATATACGACTTATGTTCATAGATGCGACCACGTTCGATCGAAAATGGCAATCTAGAGAGGTCTCGAAGAGGTCCTGGGATGGTTATACAGTGATTCTGAGGATGTCCTGGAGTGATCTCGAAGAGGTCCTGTGCAATCAAAGGAGGTCCTGATGAGTCAAGGGAGGTCCCAAGAGGAGGTCCTGAGGGGAGGTCCTGATCGATTCAGATGAAACCAAGGGAGGTTCTGAACAGTTCAGAAGAAGTTAGGGGAGGTCCTGAATGGTACAAATGATATCAGAGAGGTCCTGAATGATTTAGATGAAACCAAGGGAGGTTCTAAACAGTCCAGATGAAGTTAGAGGAGGTCATGAACAGTTCAGATGATATCAGGGAGGTCCTGAACGGTTCAGATGAAACCAAGGGAGGTTCTGAATGGTCCAAATGAAGTCAGGGGAGGTCCTGAATGGTATAGATGATATCAGAGAGGTCCTGAACGGTTTAGATGAAACCAAGGGAGGTTCTGAACGGTTCAGATCTAAACAAAGGAGGTCCTACAGAGGTCCTGGAGACGCTTCCGAGGGGATTCAAGAGGAGGTCCTAGGAGGTCCTGAGGGTCATAGGAGATCTTGAGGAGGTCCTGGTGGTCATTTGGTAGAGGTCCTCAACAAGCTAAGTGTTGTCCTAAGTCATCTAGCAGTGGTTCTAGAACATCTAAGAGTTGTCATCAGACATCTGTTTAGCGGTTGTGAACCAACTGATCGTGAACTTTATCTATTGTGCAAAGTACTTGTCATGAACAGTGCAAGCCCATAATATATTACATAAACATCAGACCATGCAGCCAACTGTTTTACAAAAGCGCCACTTGGGCAAAAGTCTTATAAAAGCCAAGAGTATGGATTAGAGGACAAGTGCGGGAGCAAAACAAATCATGGTGGGTCCATTCACTCTGCCCACAGGCAAGTGACTCGGGGTCCCAGCCTAAGCTTCATTATCTCCACCATCATCCGGTTCATCCTTTATGAAGTACTGGTAGGGGTCTTGATCATTTGGGTCTGAAAAGAGTATAATGGTAGAGCCTGAGTACACAACTGTACTCGCGAGCCAACACACAATGCAGTTGTATAGATGCCAGTCTATTCAAGGGAAGCTTGGGGTTCTTTCATTTGCACAAAGCCAAGTGTGAATTAGACTTAATAGAAATTCCTGAGACTTAGCACTTTTAACAAATGAAGTTTTATAAATGTCAAACCTGGTAATTAATACTCTCGAATCCTCTGTGCATTTCTGAACTAGTCCCATGATCAATAGCTAGTTCACACAGTAAATAAATATGGTAACAAAATCATATCCCAACTTTATTAATAAATACCAACAGAGTTGATTAGAAAGGAGGCTTACAGGCCAACAATAAAATAAACACAGTGGAAGCGGTCCAGTTAATCTGCCACAGGCAATCGACTGGGGAAGCGGTCTAGTCGTCGAGGTCCACATCGGTAGCAAAGTCCTTCCCCTCTGAAATTTTGTTTGCATAAAGCAAGGGTGAGCACAACTTCTGTGCTCGCAAGTTACACCCGTCAAATAACAGAATAACATGCATATATGGATGTATCAAAGGATAGCTTATTGGTTGATTTGCATAAAGTAGCATTTTCTTTAAATACTTGTACTAAGTTCCAAAGCAGTTATTCTATAACTACAAATCATTTTATAAATTCTCAGTTTTATAGTCAGATAACATTCACACATGAATGGTGAAGGATACCCTCCTATCACAGGGATTCCTGCCCAATTCCTATTTGGATAAACCAGTTTTGAAGAAGTCTTTTTCAAACAAAAACCCAAGTCTAACTTTGAGCGTTCGACTAAAGATGTCCATAACCGTGGACACGGCTATTCAAATAGTTTTACACTGCAGAGGTTGTACAGTTTTACCCACATGACAAGACTTCTCTAGTTTGTCTGGCATATATTTATGCCACCGCTCACTACCTTTGGTAAGCGGTCTAGAGCACATGTCAAGGCCTTTACAAAGCGCTATTCCACCATAGTTGCCCCTCGCTAAGGTTTCGCCACCCCCTTTGGAATGAAAACCTCTGGGTTCGGGCCCCCTCTTGCGCTAGGTGGGACTAACATAGGTCGTAACATGACTGCCCATTGCATCTGTAGGGAACGACCACTGTGGAACATTGCAGATTAATTAGCCAGGTCCTACTCCCCATACTGAGGACATGTGGTGGTACGGTATGGCTTAGCATCATACACTCGAAGACCAGTCCTTAACTAACTTGGATAACTTTCCAACAAAACCCATGGGCCTCAACCATACCCGATTGAGCCCGTGCATAAACTTGCACCCACCGAACATCCATTATGCCCAAGTCCAAACTATTTTCATTTATTTTATTTTTTCAAAGTCATTTATAAACTTCCATAACATACCGATGCCATGGATACAATTTAAACAACAATTGATTTCTGGCTGAACTTCCCCAAAATAAACATGTTTGGTCTATAAGTATGGCTAAGCCGGATTTTTCTCAAAATGTTCTAGTTCATACTATCGTATCAACTAGGTTTTATCTATGGTGACAATATGTTTGCTTCAATTATCAAAATTAGCTACACAAAGGATTTTAGGCATAACTATACATTAAAAGTAGGAATTTAAATTACTGATATAAATAAGCATGCAGTAATAATTTAAAACAGAAAATAAATAATTTGAGATAATGGGATCAATATGATCAAGGTTATAACTTGCCTTGCTTGATTACTCGTTGTTCATAAACGGCGTCGAAATCCGATCGTTCAAAGTCGTCGAAATCTATACGTGAAAACGAGCTAAATTCAAATAATACTCAAATAAAATCCAAAATAAATACTGGGAGGAAGGTATCAACTTTATATGAATTTAAAAAGTTGAATCGATGGAATCGGAGTTCGTATGAGGGAGAACGAAATTCTGAAAGGTTGAAAATCACATGAAATGATAGAATTCCAAAAATATTATTCACTAAAAATTGTGGTTTCGGATTGACTGGGAACAAGGAAGAGGTTTATGGCCATGGAGAGGAAGTACAACGTAGAACATGTCGAGGCGAACCCAACGCCGCAGATGGTTCGGCCGGGAGACATCGGATGGTGGCGGAACGCGACGGAGACGACCTTCGGGTTGACATCGCCGTTCTGGGCAAATGGAGAGGAGTTAACGGGTGAGGTTGTGGCGATTTGAAGGGGGAACAGCGGGGAACACAATGCTCTCCTTGGTTAGGGTGGAACGCGCATGGTTGGCCGGTGGCGAGGAGAAAGGCGATGACGCGGATAATGGATAGAATAAATAACAGAAAATAAATAAAATCTAAAAATTACAAAATAAATACTGTAAATAGTAGATTAATTTAGGAGGAAGAATCAACGGATTTGGACTTTGCATGCGAGAGAACGAATTTTTGAAAGGATTAAAATGTGTATGTACAAAGTGTTTAGCATGGATTATCTAGTCATTCACTGTTCAAGTTTCTTCAAGCTACGAACAGAAAGCAAGAAAGAAAGGAAAAATGGCAGCGCCGGCCAAAGGAAGGGAAAGGGTAACCGGCGAATGACAAAAATGGATTGCTTACCCCGCGACGAGGCCGTAGGAGGTGGCGGCACGGTGGACGGTGGCCGGTGGCTGCGGCGGCGGCGGGCGACGCACCGACGGTGGCACACGGGGGAGGCGGCGCTCCAGCGAGGTTCCGACGAAGAGGGAGGGAGCACCACGTAGAACGTCGCGAGGCGAAGCTAAGGGTGTGGTCGATGGTGGCGGAGCTCCACTGTAGGTGGCGCAAATGGCTGATGAATGGAGTTCGGGTGGTGGTAGAAAAATCTCGACTGCGTTGTGGAGAAAGGAAGGGAGGAGCTAAGATTTTCGGGGATGGATGAGGGAGAGGAGAGGCACACGTGCTCTCTTATATAGGGGTGGAGGTGGACCGTGGAGGGAGATCAATGCACGTACGTCACGGCCGGACATGGCGTGATTAGCGGAATTGAGGTGCTCATGGAAAGGTTTAATGGCCTAAAATGGGGGAGGTGATGACCGGGGGATTGAAGGCCACAAATTTCGGGAGGAATGATGGAGGGAATCACGGGTTTTCAAAAGCTTCCCAAGGCCTTTAATGGAGGTGTGCTTGCTGCCATGTCTCTGGAGAAGAAAACGGTTGGGAAAGAAGGAGAGAGAAAGGAGAGCATAAAAGGAATAAAGAGAGAATAATTATTAATTGAAAGCAAAGATGGAAAGTGGTAGCACATGCATTAGAGCTTTGGGGTTGAGCGTGCTTGGGCTAGAGCAGCCCTTGGATGGCTGACCGAATGGGAATCTGATTTTTTTTTATTATTTTTTAAAAAAATCGAAATTAATACAGATTTAAGCAATAGAGCAAATAGATTATTAGAACATAGCAAATATAATCCAAAAATTCTAGAAAAATTCATAAAAATATATTGAATTATTTTGAACTTAATAAAAATAATTCCAACTTAAAGTTAGCCTTTATTTTTTAACAGTAATTATTTTTGTTTTAAAATAAATAGTAAAAAACTTTTAAAGCTCCAAAAAATTCCAAAAATTACTTAAAATTTTATTTTTCACTTTAAATCCAATAAAAACTCATAAAACTCAATAAATTTTATTTTTGAATTTTTAAATCTAGGAAATTCAAGAAAAACAAGAAAACACTATTGAAACTCAAAAAATCCAATAAAAGAATAACTTTATTAATTTTTATTTTGGTAACAGAACTTTGGGATGTTACAATAAATGAGTTTTCATTTGTAAAATACTAGTGGAGGTCCCTCCTCCTATTCCATTGAGTGTCTCCATCTACTCAATGCTCGGGCTATCCCGTAATTACCACTAGTCACCGACCAGGCATTCTCAAAAACCCTTGGGGTCTCACCCCATCTTTCCTTTTCATCCACAAAATTGTTTTATAAAAAAATGAAAGCTATATCCAGCAATTTCTCAGCACCGCTCTTGACCGTGAGCACGGTTATCTAGATAGTTTTCTTACTCTACAGAGTTCGCACACTTTACCCACAAGAGATAATGTAATACTCCGAGTTTCGTTTAGAGGGAGTTGAATCGGGGGAAAGTTGCGAGTTCTTTTTTCCGGCCTTTGGTGCAGTTTCATGGTTTGGGCCTCGCCAAAGCCATCCTTGCCTAGAGGCCGCGAACCTCCCTCTTGGGCTGGCCCATGCGCCTCCAAACCCTAACCACCCCCTTTTCTTCCTCCCTTGGCCGAGCCCCTTTTCCCCTTTGCCGCCGCCTCCCATCCTCCTCTCTTCCCCTCACGCCCTACCCCTAGGAGCCGCCCCAACCCCCGGTTGTTGGCCTGCTGGTTTGCCTCCCAACTTGCCTTCGGACCTTCTCCCGCTGCCGGCTATGCAAGGAGTTGAGGAGGACAGCAGCTTGTTTGGGGCAAAAGAGGTGAGAAGGAGGGAGATCGTCTTCTCCGTGATTCTTCTACCTACTCCCTGTTTGCAGCAAGGGTAACGATGCCGAATCTCATTGTTTGTTTGTTGGTAGAAGCGATTTGGATTCATAATTGTTTAGGCAGACTCGCATGCTTAAAGACTGGTTCTGTCCAGATTGTTTCGGGCCCTGTTTCATGTGCTTAGAGGCAGAATTAGAGATTTTGGTCTCCTAGAGTTTTGTAGGCCTCGTTCTTAAGTTTCAGTGGCCACCAAGTTTACTTGATTCCGAGGTCTGAGTCAAAAGTTATGGACGTTTTAGTAGCTGCTGCCAGAATCCTGACGAGAATAAACTGTCTGGCTATTTCCTAAATTTTGAAAGGAAATTGGTTGAAACTGAAAGTTCACCCAACTAGGTTATTGTAGAGGATTCTATGACCTTTCAGATTGGTAAAGAACGTTCAATTTGGAGCTACCTAATAAAAGTTATGATCTTTTAATTCTGCTGTTCGTTCTGTGGACAGATTCTGGACAGAAAGTTCAAATGATTATTAACCTATTAAATTGGCCAAATTGGTTTATCTCGTCAACTAGAGAATTGTAGATTAGTCAGTTAAGAAGCTACAGAAATTGGGTTTACCACTTTTTGACTTCCTGACACTGAGATACGTTAATTCTCGTGCTGCTGTCCAGGGACAGTTTTAAAGCTGAAAACATTGATTCTAGTTTAAGCTTTGTATTATTGACTAGAGTCGTCAGGGAAGCAATGTATAACGTCGGTTAGTAGAAATGGGTATTGTTGGTGTTCTTATTGAATTTATTTCATTGGTTAGGCGGCGGAGCTTCGAGTTTAGGAACGCCATCGCTTCAAACTAACGCGCCTCAACGCGAAGGCAAGTACATTGTTGATCTAAATGTTTGTGCATTGTGGTTATTGATATGAGCGCTTCGTGATAACTCTTGTGTAGTACGAAGTGAAATATCCATGTTTTGTCTCTATGTTGAATTCATGAATAGAAATGATGGTAATGTTATATTCAATAAGTTGTTTCATGCATTCATTATCATTTGCCGTCTATTTATTTCATATTCTTCCGCAATGTGTAGATTGTTAGAATAATTAGGTGGCATCTTGGCTTCCGTTTGGCCAGGGTGTTACAGTTGGTATCAGAGCGGGCTTTAGGTCCGTGGTTAAAATAAAATTATTAAATTGACACTTGTGCGTACGTAGGTTGGGTTGGGTAATTCATTGTTTCCGCAATCTCTGTCGTTATGCTTTATTTGTTGTGCAAATGTTGTTTAGTTCCGTGCTTCTTTTGAACTGTTAAGTTAAGTGTTTAGTTTTGTTCGGTTGTGGTTTTCTTAGATGGCGAGAGGTAGAGGGCGTGGTCGTCTGCCGGGCCGTGGTCGCGGTCGTGGACGTGGACCGGTTGTTTCTGCAACCTCCGCAAGAGAGGCCGTGGTGGAGTCGCGAGAGGTTGCCTCACCGCTCATCCACCGCAGAGGCTCAGCCGCGCCGCCGTGGATGCCCAGCGGCGTCGGCTATTATTATTCAGAATCTTCAGAGGGAGAACGAGCAGCTCCGTCAGCAGATGCAGGCAGCTCATCTCGCCGCTGTTCCGCCGCTTTGTTCCTACCGCTGCTCTGCCGCTGCTCGCTGCGCTCCTACCGCCTTTGTCTCCGTTGCAGGTCCGGTCGTTGCAGTGGTTCCACCCGAGACTAGGATAAGTCTCCGCGAGTGGATGTCGCTTCGACTTGACACTTTTGATGGGGCCGGTACCCCAGTTCAGGCAGCAGATTGGCTCCGTACATGGAGCGGCGGCTTGATGCATTGGAGATGAACTCGATGGAAAGGGTTCGCTTTGTGGCCTTTCAACCAAGGGCTGTCGATATCCGTGGGAAGGGGTTCGTGCTCGCTAGGACCCCAGCAGAGGACCGTTATTTGGGAAGTTTTGTGGGGCAATTTAGAGCCAAGTACTTTCCGGATTCCTTCGTGGAGAAGATGGGAGCGTCACGACGTTGACTCGTGGTCATAAGTCGATGTCGAGTATGAGGTCGAGTTCAACACCTGCACGCTTTGTACCACCGTAGCCAATGATGATATGGAGAAGGCCAAGAGGTTCCGTCGGGTCTCGTTCAGAGTATCGCCGACTCGGGGCATCTGTCTTGCGTGATTTCAGTACGGTGGTTGAGCAAGCTAGAGGAATGGAGTTGGTGAGGAATCTCCCTTCGCAGACGCAGGCAGCTAGTGGCACTGTTCCTGTTGGTGGTTCTCGCAGCAGGCCGGCGAGCTTTAGTGGTGGAGGCGGGTCTTCTCGACCTACATCCAAGAGATTTCAAGGAGTCGCCGCCTCGCCCGGCTCAAAGAAGGGCGTCTTCTTCCTCGGCGCCACGCACTTCGTCATCCACACCCCAGCTGCGTCCCGTCCCGGGACAAGGTATGAAATGTTTCAGATGTGGAGAGGGTCACCGTCTTCGAGTGTTCTTTCAGAGGACGTGTCGCCAGTGGCCGGAAGGCCACAAAGCGTCGGCTTGCAAACGAACCCACGAGCATCATCAAGTGGGAAGCGCTCAGCTATGCGTCTTCTTCCAGTGCACCTGGGGCTCGATTGGACTCTAGCTGCTCCTCCTGTGCCTCGTTTTCTTCGGGATGGGTTCCTCCCGCAGTTTTACTCCAACGCCTCTGCGGGTTCCATCGAACCCGCCCCGTCCGCACCACCTTCAGATGCTTCTCCCGCAGCAGTTCTCGCTCATCCTTCACAGAGTCTTTGGTGCGCCCTCCGCCCGGTGCCCATGGGAGTCTACGCCATGCCTACTCCCGATACGAGTGGGCCATCCCGACGTTGTAATGTACCTTACTAGTTGATTCACATGAGGCTTTCGTACTATTTGATTCCGAGCTACTTATTCTTTTGTGTCCTTAGAGTTTGTTAGAAGGGCGAGTTTGAGTGTGCGCTTATATCCGAGTCCTGTGGTGGTCGGTTCTCCGGGGTCTTATTTCTAGCTCTACAACGTGTCCTCGGGTGTACTATCACTATTGAAGATGAGAATTTCCATGCCAACCTTATGGTGATTCAGTTATCACCTTTTGATGTTATTTTGGGTATGGATGGTTATTCATTATCGTGCAAGATTTGTTGCTTTTGGAAGACGGTGACTTTGCAGCTCCATCGGGTGAAGAACGGTATTTCAGTAGTAGCGCGCTTGATTCCTTGCTCGTGTTGGCTAGTCTGCTTCCTACCGCCGAGCCTCGGCTATTGGGTTGCTTTGGTCCCTTAGCGAGAAAGTCGAATCTCCACTTCGTATTGAAGATATTCGGTAGTGAATGAGTTTCCGATGTTTTTCCGTGAGAGCTTCTCGGAATGCCTCCCGAGCGTAAAGTGGAGTTCGGATAGATCTTGTTCGAACCCGACCTATTTCCATATCTCCATATCGCTTGGTGCGCCCTTTTCGGGAGGAGTTGAAAAAGAAATTAGATGATTTGCTATCCAAAGGTTTGATTCGGCGTAGTGTTTCACGTGGGAGCTCCGTTCTTTTCACTAAGAAGAAGGACGGTAGTTGGCGATGTGTGTGGATTACTGCTCTTAACCAAGCAACTGTGAAGAATAAATATCCTTTGCCCCGTATTGAGGATCTCTTTGATCACTAAAGGAGCTAAAATATTCTCAAAGATTGACCTACACAAAGTTATAATCAAATTGAGTCCGAGAGCAAGATATTGAGAAGACGGCTTTCTACAAGGTATGGTCATTATGAGTATAAAGTTATGTCTTTCGGACTAACCAATGCTCTCGCAGCTTTCATGGAAACCATGAATAGTATGTCGCACCGATACCTTGATGATTTTGTCGTAGTGTTCATTGATGATATCCTGATTTATTCCAAGACAAAGAAGATCATGCTCAAGATCTCGAGGTTGGTACTTGAGACCCGAGAGTGAACCAATTTTATGCCAAATGAAGAAATGTGAATTCTGGATTTCTGAAGTTGGGTTTCTGGGCCATGTAATCAATCAAGAGGGCATTTCAGTTGATCCAAGTAAGATCTCAACAGTGGTGGAATGGAAAAGACCAACTAATATAAAGGAAGTGAGGAGTTTTCAGGTTTAGCCTGGTTATTATCGGCGCGTGGAGGGTTTTCTACCCTTGCTAGACCAATGTCACGCTTGACACAGAAAGGGGTCAAGTTTCAGTGGACCGACGCGTGTGAACGGGTTTCAGCACTTTGAAGGATAGATTGGTGACCGCTCCAATTCTCACTCTTCCCAACCAGGAAGCGGTTCACTATTTATTCGATGCATCTAGAGTTGGGTTTGGTTGTGTACTTATGCAGATGGCAAGGTGATCGCCTATGCATCGCGGCAATTGAAGAAACATGAGCGAACTATCCTACTCATGACCTAGAGCTTGCAGCAGAGTACTTGCTTTAAAGATCCGCGTCATTATTTGTACTGTGAGTCTTGTGACATTTTCACCGATCACAAGAGTTTGAAATACATCTTTACCCAAAAGATTTGAATCGAGACAGAGAAGGTGGTTAGAGTTGATAAAAGACTATGATCTCACTATTCAAGATCACCCGTGGAAGGCGAATGTTGTAGCAGATGCTCTAAGTCGTAAGGCGACCCTCCTACCCTCGATTGTCTTGTCGGTGATTTTGAGCGTATGAATATATCTTTTGCTTTGCGGGTACCGTCGAGACCGAGACCCGCTTTCTTCTTGAGTCGACCATTGCAGAACAGTACGGAAGCACAACAACAGATCATATGCTCCAAATGCGTGTGAGGAAGCGCCTAGATGAAGGCAAGCAAGGCCATTTTGGTATAGATGATTCTGGTGCTTTGCGATTTAAAGGTCGCCTTTGTGTGCCACAGGGGGCACAGGTTAAAGATGAGATTCTAAAGGAAGCACACCGTACACCGTATACAGTACATCCAGGTGAGACCAAAATGTACAAAGATTTGAAGAAGAGTTTCTGGTGGAAGAGAATGAAAGTTGACATTGCGCAGTATGTGGCCTCGTGTGGAATCAGCCAGCGGGTTAAGGCTGAACATAAGCGACCGGCAGGATTGTTGCAACCTTTAGAGGTTCCGGTGTGGCCATGGGATGACATCTCCATGGATTTTGTAGTTGGATTACCTCGCACTCAGCGAGGGAAGGATGCTATATGGGTTATAGTGGATCGGTTCAGTAAGTCTGCACATTTCATTCCTATTCGAACCACCAATTCTGCGAGCGATTTGGCTCCACTCTATGTACGAGAGATAGTACGGTTACACGGGGTGCCAAAGACTATTGTTTCCGACCGGGATGCCAAATTTGTTTCCAAGTTTTGGGAGAGCTTGCAAAGTGCTTTGGGCACGAATCTGCCTTAATCGCATTCCACCCACGCATGGATGGTCGCCCGAGCGTACAATCCAAACCTTAGAAGATATGCTCAGGTGTTGTGTTTTATCCTGGAAGGGTGGTTGGGAAGATCACCTGGCTTTGGCAGAGTTCGCCTATAACAATAGCTATCACGCCAGTATTCGAGCTGCACCATTTGAGGTTCTCTATGGGCGGAGATGCAGATCTCCATTGTGTTGGGATGCAGTTGGAGAGCGGGCTGTTTTGGGTCCTGACTGGGTTCAGCAAACCGTGGTTAGAGTAGCGAGATCGTGAAGAATCGCTAGCCGCTCGAGCCGGCGTAAGAGTTATGCAGATGTGAGAAGGCGAGAGTTGGAATTCGAAGTGGGAAACGAGGTTCTTCTGAGGGTATCGCCTACCAGAGGTGTCGTGCGGTTTGGTACCAAAGGAAAGCTTAGCCCGAGGTACATTGGACCATTCCCAATCGTGGCACGAATTGGGAAATTGCCTTATCGCTTGGATCTTCCGAGTCCATGCGTGGAGTTCATAATGTGTTCCACGTATCAATGTTGAGGAAGTTCTTGAGAGACCCGAGCATGCTATCTCACTGAGCCCTTGATCATTTAGCAGGACCTTACTTTTGAGTCCCGACCAGTGAAAATTTTGGAAGAGTCAGAGCGGGTTCCGAGGAGCAAGACATTGAAGTATGTCAAGGTTCTTTGGTCTCATCAGTCCGAGAGGGAAGCCACTTGGGAGTTAGAGTCTCGCATGCGCGAGCAGTATCCTGACCTATTCATTTCCGGTATGTGCTAACCCTTTGCTTCCAACTTGTTAGTATTTCATTCCTGTGTTCGTCTCGTTGGTTAGAATTCGGGTCGAATTCTAAGGGGGTAGAATGTAATACTCGAAGTTTCGTTTAGAGGAGTTGAATCGGGAAAAGTTACAGTTCTTTTTTCCGCTTTTGGTGCAACATGGTTTGGGCCTCCGGCCAAAGCCATCCTTGCCTAGAGGCGGCCGAACCTCCTCTTGGGCTCGGCCCATGCGCCTCCAAACCCTAACCCCCTTTTCTTTCCCCTCCCTTGGCCGAGCCCCTTTTCCCTTTGGCGCGCTCCCATCCTCTCTCTTCCCCTCACGCCCTACCCTAGGAGACGCCCCAACCCCGGTTGCTGGCCTCGCTGGTTTGCCTCCCAACTTGCCTTCGGACCTTCTCCCGCTGCCGGCTGCGCAAGGAGTTGAGGAGGACAGCAGCTTGTTTGGGGCAAAAGAGGTGAGAAGGAGGGAGATCGTCTTCTCCGTGATTCTTCTACCTACTCCTGGTTGCAGCAAGGGTAACGATGCCGAATCTCATTGTTTGTTTGTTGGTAGAAGCGATTTGGATTCATAATTGTTTAGGCAGACTCGCTGCGTTTAAAGACTGGTTCTGTCCAGATTGTTTCGGGCCTTGTTTCATGTGCTTAGAGGCAGAATTAGAGATTTTGGTCTCCTAGAGTTTTGTAGGCCTCGTTCTTAAGTTTCAGTGGCCACCAAGTTTACTTGATTCGGAGGTTTGAGTAAAAAGTTATGGACGTTTTAGTAGCTGCTGCCAGAATCCTGACGAGAATAAACTGTCTGGCTATTTCCTAAATTTTGAAAGGGAAATTGGTTGAAACTGAAAGTTCACCCAACTAGGTTATTGTAGAGGATTCGATGACCTTTTCATATTGGTAAAGAACGTTCAATTTGGAGCTACCTAATAAAAGTTATGATCTTCTTAATTCTGCTGTTCGTTCTGTGGACAGATTCTGGACAGAAAGTTCAAACGATTATTAACCTATTAAATTGGCCAAATTGGTTTATCTCGTCAACTAGAGAATTGTAGATTAGTCAGTTAAGAAGCTACAGAAATTGGGTTTACCACTTTTTGACTTCCTGACACTGAGATACGTTAATTCTCGTGCTGCTGTGCAGGGACAGTTTTAAAGCTGAAAACATTGATTCTAGTTTAAGCTTTGTATTATTGACTAGAGTCGTCAGGGAAGCAATGTATAACGTCGGTTAGTAGAAATGGGTATTGTTGGTGTTCTTATTGAATTTATTTCATTGGTTAGGCGGAGCTTCGAGTTTAGGAACGCCATCGCTTCCACTAACGCGCCTCAACGCGAAGGCAAGTACATTGTTGATCTAAATGTTTGTGCATTGTGGTTATTGATATGAGCGTGCTGTGATAACTCTTGTGTAGTACAAAGTGAAATATCCATGTTTTGTCTCTATGTTGAATTCATGAATAGAAATGATGGTAATGTTATATTCAATAAGTTGTTTCATGCATTCATTATCATTTGCCATTCACGGAGTGGATGAGGAGACCATCAATTCCGGATGGTTGAGTAAGACCCATTAATTCCAAGATGGGCAATGTTGGACACCCGTATGAAACGTTCTTCATACGGAAGTGGATCCCGCATTTTTGTTAAGATGCGGGCTTGAGTGAACACCGACGGTGTTCACCGACTATACCGCATATGTGTGTGTGCAGTCCATTCCCTTGATTTTTAAGCATTCATTTCATGTCATCATAAGTACTCATTTGTGTTATGATCAATGTCGAGGCCGAGTAGGTCTTATTCGTATTGATAAATGTGTTCTTAATCATTGTACTTTGAGTCATGGACTCACCTTGCGTTGTTTATCTATTTCTAGGTGATCGTGGATGAGATTCTCTTGGGAGGAGTAGACACACACTACTTGTCTACAACATCAAATTCATGCTCAAGACTAAATTCTAGTTCAATATTTCATTCGTTAATCTTTGAATCAGTAATAATTAAACTATAATTGGAGAAGGAAGGATACCTTCTCCACTATGATGTTGATTTATTACTGCATGTGAACCTTCTTTAATGATTCTCAGATTAAATAACTTAGAAGGTGAAGGAAGGATACCTTCACCATATCTTGTTTATATTAATGCTGTCAGTTGGTTGATATATTTATTTCATATTCTTCCGCAATGTGTAGATTGTTAGAATAATTAGGTGGCATCTTGGCTTCCGTTTGGCCAGGGTGTTACAGATAATCGCCTTGACATATACACATGTTTCCGTAGACATGTGAATCAAGAGGAGATCACCACAAGGCATTTACAATGCTCAACCTCGACGCAACCCCACCCGCTAAGGTTTCCACCGCCTGGTGCCATGCACTTCTAGGAGGCCCCCTCTTGCGCCATGTGGTTTCGCTGTGGCTTCTTTCCCCTTTACCCACGCCACATTCCCCCAATGGCAAAGCCACGTCGAGACGAGCAAATTAGTTGGCCAGGTCGTACCCATTACAGACTTATGGTTGCACTATTTTTGCATGAGAGGTCGTCACCGATTGATTACATGGTCGACTTGGCGGTACATCCACATACCATCCATCACTCGTGCCCCTGCACCACCACTCTTTCTAGCCGCCCAAGTCGTAAACAATTTTCAGGTTTTATTTGTTTTGGAAATAACCTTTTGATCAACATACCAGTTAGGCTCCCAACCTCATTGCCCCAAACCATTTTTCCAAAGTTTTTAAGGATTGTGGTTGGGCAACTTAATGCCCACATGATAGTGTATCTAATCAAGGCTAAGCATGACACTTAGATACAGACTTATTAGCTAGTATGTATTCCATTAAGTTTAAGGGTTGGAAGTTTATACACAATTACAATTAAGGCATTAACTATGAGCTAGACCAATTTAGCTTGATAAAACATAGCAATACGGTTTCATAGTTTAAAGCAATATACTTTGCAAAAGGTAGGTGCAATATGGTCATAGTGTTGACTCGCCTTGTTCAGAGTACTGCTGATGATGGTCCTGTTCAACGAATGGTTCTTCAGTCGTCTCGGCCTCTATCATCGTAAAAACAACCAGAAAGGCAAATATACATAGATTCAAACTCAAGTCATTTGCAAATATGCAATAAATTCCAAATGATGCAAGGTCGTAGATTAGGAGTATTAGACCAGCATAGTCAAAGACTTAGTGGTCGTAGGATTTGTGGTTGTAGAAAGATACAACTAGGAGGTCGTGAAAGCACTATGACTTGAGGAGGTCATGGAGGTACTGTTGACCTAGGGAGGTCGTGGAGGTACCGTTGACTTGGGGAGGTTGTGGAAGTATTTTCAACCTGGGGAGGTCGTGGAAGTACTGTGATCGGGGGAGGTCCTAGAAGTACTGTGGCCAGAGGAGGTCTTATAAGCATTACGACGAGGGGAGGTCGTGGGAGTATTGTTGACCTGGGGAGGTCGTTGAGGTACTGTTATCAAAGGAGGTCCTTGGAGGTACTGTGACCAAGGAAGGTCATGGAAGTACTGTGATCGGGGGAGGTCATGGAGGTACTGTTAACCCAGGGAGGTCGTGGAGATACTGTTGACTTGGGGATGTCATGGAGGTATCGTTGACCTGGGAAGGTCATGGAGGTATTGTTGACTTGAGGAGGTCATGGAAGTACTACGACCTGGGGAGGTCTTGTGAGGTTTAATACCAGGGGAGGTTTTGTGAGCGTTAAGATCTGGGAAGGTCTTGTGAGTGCTAAGACCAGGGGAGGTCTTCACTCAGAGGGTGGTTTTTTGTAAAACAGGAGGTCAGGGGAGTGCTAAGCCCGGGGTAGTCGATTGAGAGAAATACTCGACTATACCACAGTGGCCAAAAGAAATAGAGGTTCGACTTCATTGACACAGACGAATGAACCGGTGGAAGGGCTAGGGGAGAACCAGAGGAACACTAGAGAAAGAACAAGGTAGCTCGATCTAGGAAAAACATCTGGCTACTTAGAACTCACCAGTACGAGCTGGGGAGATGAGCTAGTCGGAGTTAAGCTAGCAACTTGGACTCCAATTATGAGAGATCTCCGAGTTGCAATAATAGCTTGAGGAAGGAGGTGATCTTTGGTCTTCAGGATTGCTCCTTGGAAGCAGATTGATGGTCCTTCAAGGAGGTCTTGGAGTATCCTGGTCGAAGGGAAAGAAGAGTAGTCTCCAAGGCAGTTCCTACGGATCAAGGAGTAGGGTCAATTTAGGGGAACGCCACCTTGGGGCATGGGCGTGAGCAAATGCGCACAGTATGGGAGTGAACTTACCGATGGTTGTCGATGGCGAAGGCGGCAGTGTGGTGGCGCTTGACAGAGGTGAGCGCTAGGACTGGGCTAGATCTCAAGCTCTCTTGGAGGAGGAAGTGAGGCTAGAACTGGAATGGTAAAGAGAAGCACTATGGGCTTGGAGCAAAGTATGTACATGCACCTTTGCACTATTAACGAGGAGGAGTGGGTGAGGTCGTGGGACGGTATGGGCAAAGACAGGTAGTGGAATGACATGTATTAATGGCTTGTCAGACCACAGCATACTGGAGCCCTCACTGGGTGCATGCAGAGCACGGTTAGGAAGGGCAGGGCTGCCCTGGCCCTGTTAGGGAGGTTCGGTTGCAAGGGAGTGGACCCAGTGCTGGTCGGAGGAACAAGGAAGGATAGCACGGGAACGAATGAGCCGTACCAGGCATTAGGTTGATCATCTATTAGCCCAGAGGAAGATATGAAGAAAAGATGAAACTAGAAAATCTTAGGAAGAGGTAGACTAACAGGATTTTAGATTAGCTAAAATCCTAGTATTCACTTAGTGATATCCTAATCCGATGGGAGATCAAATCACGAGAGCAGAAAAGATGAAAAATGTACTCTAATAACTCTCAAGTACGTAGGCAAACGGAACGACAATAGACATTAGACAAAAAGTTTTAAAAATCCCGCATTTTTGCCTTTATGTATTTTTGGGATGTTACAGTTTCCTAGCGGCTTTTTCTACAATTATTCTTTGGGGCCACTTTCTGAAGACGACTAAAAAATTCACACAAAAATCACAAGTGTAGATAGTTTCAGATTCAAACAGAAAATTGGGTCAACTTTTACCGCATATAACTTTTGACTTCCTAGCTGGATTGAAGCGAAATGTTACAGGCAGATGGATAAAGAAAATTCTTGATCTAATAGTGGTGGTTTCACTAAAAAAGGATCACAAAATCAATAGTTATGGAGATTTCCGTGGAGGCAGCAGAAAAAGGAGTCTTCTGGCAAAAATTGGGAATTAGGGTTTGGGGTGTTCTAGATGGATTTTGATGTGGGAATTTTCTTTTGGAGCTTATTTTTGGGTTTAGGATATCATGATGGGCTAGGGTTTTCAAGATTTTTTTTCCAGATTTTTATAGGACCAAAGATATGATCAGCATCTAGACAAAGCTAAAACAGACACAAATTCAATTTAGTAAATCAAAACTAACAGATTGAAAGGCACAACGGGGTTTGGACAGGGGAGATTAATTCTTTTTGTAGGGAAAATTAGTGGACTATAGGTATTAAAAACCAAAACAAGCAATCGAATTAGGGATACAAGAATTCCTACCGGTCAACTTTAGCTCTGATACCACCTGATGAGAAAGTTGGGTCTCAATCTTCTAATAGGATGATACGTCGATTTGGGGAGGTACGACTTTCACAATGTAGCCCACCAACCGATCACGACCAGATCGCCAAGCAATCACTAAACCACACTTCGAGTCGTTATCAACCGTGCTAAGAACACAGTTGATCTGAACACGAGGTTCAATTCCTATGAGCAATCGAAGAACAAGAAAGAACAAGGTACACAAGCAATCTGAAATTACAAAGAGGAAATATGAATTCACAAGAGTTGAGGCCTGCAAATCACAGTTGTTGGTCTAGTCTACACAAGAACAGACGACGAAGTTTTCATGGTGGAAAAACAAACCTACACAAGCCTAAAAACCCTAAAAGTGGCATGCATACAAAGACATATTGAAGGAGAGGCATGACCACAAGAAGTGGGTCGAACCTAACTCTATCACCTAATCTGCCATCTTGTTTTCATGATTTAATGTGCTCCAAATGAATTTGGAGGTGGGGGTTAGATCCATTGGAAAGGCCTCGGGATAAGGTTTTGAACAAGAACAAAAACGCCCGAATCTGACTCCGTTTGTGAAAGTTATGGTATTTTTATTACGGGCTTGTTGGGCTATCCTGAATCGAATTCGAATTGAGATCTAAGTTGAGTTCGAGTTTAAATTCGGCTTGACTTGTGGGAGGTCCGAATTGGGCTTGGAAATCTTCTCCAAAACTTGGGCTTTGGATTCTTGGGCTTCTCCTCTTTGCTCTTCCACCGCATGGGCCTTGTTCATAGCCACATGCACCTTCTCCTGCCCTCCCATGGCTTTGGCAGCAAGCGTTACTAGCCCCTCCCTTGTGCTTCTCCATTGCTTTGGCCCCGGCCTTCCTCTCCTCCCTCTTGGTTCCAAAGGCTTCCATTTGTCAAACCTGAGAATGTGCAAAGTAGTGAAATTAGGTAGTATTCCATTCTTATGAATAACATCATTAGTAATCGATGGAAATGAGTCCATCTCAATGTTATGCTTCTTTGCAAAGTTTCAACCCTTTTGTAAGTTCATGTTGTTCAAGTACAACAAAGAATTAACACAACATATGGAACAACATAGCTAAGAATGTCCTCAACAATTTCAACTTTAGTTTCATACTATAATGGTATTCGCTATGTAAGGGACCTAGGATATTCCTTTTGTTTCATGTATTGTAAGCCATTCTCGCTCTTGGAAGCAAATAATTTATATAATCGGTCAAATAACTAAAAATGATATTTTTAGAGGAAAACATAGTGATATCTCATAGCCAAAAGAAACTTTTTAAGAAAAAGGTCACACCACCAAGGCCCGCTTTGGAACGATGGAATTTCTCTCGATTCATGCAAGAATTGAAGTATTTTCTATTAAATTCATGTGTTCCAACCGAGGCCTAAGAAGCTAGCATGCCTGGTTCCAATAATTGTTTAAACAGAGGAAAATGAAATGAAACATTAGTTCCAGCTTAATGGGTGGAAAATGCATACTTCCTTCAAGCTTACATACGACAAACATTACCTTTATTTTGGGTATTTTGCAGATAGAACAAAAATTAATGTGTTTATTGTTAAAAGCTCGTCATGGCAATTTTGATGATGATGTTGCTTGCGGTGTGCAACTAGTCAACTACTGTGAGTATCTTTAGTGTATTGAACCGATGTCGATTCAAAGTCATGCCATGTAAGCATTCTAGGAACTGAGCTTGTTTTTTTCGAATGTATTGAACCGATTTCTACTAATAACTGAGACCCACGTTACATTAAAAACTACAAAATAATAGTATCCTCTCTCAACCGCACACTCTCCTAAGTAGTTATTTAATGCCCTTATGAGTTGTTAAATGCTTTGAATCGACTCCTAAGTAGAGTCCGATTCCATGCATTTTTTTTTGTTGGAATTGACCCCTCCAATGTATTGAATCGATTCAATGCATTCTCTCTCCTCATTTGAACCGGCTAAAACACAACATTGGAGATGGTCTATTGATCAGTACAAAATGAGAAGAAAAAACAGAAAGAAGTTGGGCAACACCAAAATATTTGTGTCTTGCATGCTCATCTTCTTTCTCTGCGTTCCAAAGTATTCGTGTGCGTGCGCGTCCAGGCATTCTCTCCGAGAGTAGTTCCAACAATTGGTATCAGAGTGAGGTTCAATGTGAAGAGAGTGCTCATCCGGTGGCGCCGACCGTAGGGCACGGCGCAGCGAAGACATGGCACAAGGCGCGGCAGCCAGCGGGGCGCGTTGCACGGCTGCGGCCGCGAGGGCAACAAATGTCATAGCCGAGAGTAGGTGCGTGCGAGTGGGCGCCAAGATATGAAGCTGCAGGCATGAGTGTGCACAGAGCGCGGGCATGCACAACCGCCACCCGATCGCGCAGCAGGCAGGTGTGCCCATGAGGCGCAGCGACGCAGGCGCGCGAGCGAGCAGGCGTACGCGAGTGTGCGCATGAGAGGGCCAGCTGGCGCACGTAGGTGACAGTGTGACTAGCGTACAACATGGAGCATGCGACTCCGTGCCGAGGAAAGCCGGAGCATTTGGGCTGTAACACCCTGGCTATTCGGAAGCCAAGATGTCACTTAAATCATCTAACATACATCCATAATGCAGAAGAATTTGAATAATATCAACTAATGATATAAAGAAGTCACTACTTAATAGAACCATGGCATGACAATAGTCTGAATTCAAGCAAGTGTAACGAAGGATGATCGAAGATCACAAGCAGAACATACTCAATCATAACATGGGGAAGGTATCCTTCCTCTACCATTTAAATTTATTTATTACAGTTCGTCTCTTAACGAATGAAAGATAGAAACTAAATCATATTGTTGAACTTGATTATGGTGAATTGCAAGATTAGTGCATGTCTACTCCCTCCCGATAGAGCCAGCATCAATGATCACCTAAAATACACAAACAAAGCAAGAATGAGTCCGTGACTCAGCAAGTACAGTGAATAAATGAACATACCACAAATACGAACAAGATCTCATCATTGAAGAATGCGAACATACCCCGAATGAGTGTATGAATGAATAGAATGAATGGATTTAGTGAAAAGAATGGACTACACACATGCTTATACCGGTATAGCTAGTGACACACCCGTCGGTGTGCACTTAAGCCCGTATTTAACCAAAATACGGGGATCCCAATCCCGTATGAAGAACGTTTCATACGGGTGTCCAAAACTGCCCACATTGACCGGTGGGTCTTACGTGCCCATTTGGAATTGACGGTCTTATAATCCACTCGTGGAAGGCACATGAAACATGATGCATGAACTGAAGAATGAATTATGAAAGACATCATATGTAAACTCATGGTTATAACACATAAGAAAAGGACATAAACTTTGAATATTCTCATGGATATCAGAAAAACACAATATAGTCATCAAGCATGCATCATACACCAAACATATGAACATCAAAGTACTTGCCTTCCGCGATGCGACGCGTTAGGAGTCAACGGCGGTGCTCCTAAACCTGAAGCCTCTCCGCCTACACAGTATACTTGAAATAAGAACAACGTAACAGGGCGTTTTCAATAACGTTCTACAACGCCTTCCCGACGACCCACAATATCTAACTTGTTCTAATCTAAAAACAGATTACATCAACAATGAACTAGTTCTGGACAGCAGCGCGAAAACACTTATAACTAATGTCCTGGGACCCGAAATGAGGTGTGCCCAGATCCTACAAAAACTTAACGAACATATCTACAACATTCCAGTTGACGAGATAACCCAAATCGGCCAAATTAGTATACTAACCGTTGAATGAATTTGCAGAACAGAAACTGTCTGAACATAATAAACAGCAGTACTAAAACGTCCATAACTTTTAAGATACAACTCCGAATTGAGTGTTCTTTAACAATCTGAAAAGTTTATGAAATTTTCTACAATAACCTAGTTAAGTGAAAACCCTGAATCGTCCCCTAACATAATCATATTTTGGGAGACAACTAGAAAGGCAGTTCTCGTCAGAATTCTGGACAGCAGATACTAAAGCTATCATAACTTTTGACTCGAAAGTCGGAATCAGGTGATCTTGGCGGCCACCGAAAGCTAAGAGCAAGACCTACACATCTCCAGGAGATGAACATCTCAAATTCGGCCTCTAAAACCCCGAAACAGACCACGCAACCTTCTGGACAGATTTGACTTTCTACTCGCAGCAATTCGATCTAACAAAAGAATGAACCAAAACACCTCTACCACTAATCAATCCATGGGTATCAGCACTCGTTACCCTAGGAGAAGCGTGAGACACCGACCCTTGCACGAAACACCAATGGTTGACGGCCTCCGGGCTCTCCCTTGATTCGGCCGGCAGCACCACGGGAGGAAGAAGGGGTTGCTGCCACCAATGGAGGAAGAAGGGCCGGCTGCCACCAATGGAGGAAGAAGGGCCGGCTGCCACCAATGGAGGGAGGAGGTCGCCTTGGGGCTGCAGGGAGGTGCGGCCAAGGGAGGTGGGAGGAAGAAAGTGGCGGCCAAGGGGGGAGGGAGAGGGGAAAAGGGTGGCCGGCTAGGGTTAGGGGGTGTGGGGGCGCATGGGCTTTAGGCCCATGGTGCCTCCCCCCTCAAGAGGTGGACCGGCCAGCCCACCTGGCCACAGCCCAAACCCAAAAAGCCAAGAAAAACCAGTAATCTCCCCTCTCTAAACAAGATTTGACGAAAAAACAAGCCCCCGAATAAAATTAAGCGCTACCGATTAAATCAATTTATCCCAATTATTGGCTTCTCACACTTCCGGAGTATTACATTCTACCCCCCATAACAGGATTCGACCCCGAATCTAAACACACTTAAGCGAAAGAACAACCACGACTGAGAACGAACAACGGTAACCACGTACCCGTTGTGAACAACACCGGCTAAATCTCACGCACGCGAAACTCCAACTTCCCAAGTAGCATCTCCCTCGGACTGAAAATACCACAACACAACGACGTAACACGATGTCTGATCTAACACTCAACCCGGCACTTCCAGGTACACTCATCGGACAAAACTCGAAGGTAAGATCTCACTCGATGGTCAACGGCGCAAACGAAACCTCAAATTCTGGATCTCCCAGATACTCACTCAACACGAGAACATACAAGACGCTACGTACTCCGCACACAGACTCGAGACAGTCCTGGCGATACGCCGACTAGCAAAAAGAACCCAATGAACCTGGGGTTAACCTTCCCATTGATGCCAAACCACACCACATGCACAAAGAACACGGAACTCTTGTTCCGCCTCTCAATTAAACTCTTCACTAAAGCAAGGATCACCTCCTTTAACTAGAGACATACAATCGAATTCTTTTTAAGCAAACTCTTTTACCGGCAAAACATATCTGAATAAGAAAGATTCACGTCACAACTATACGTTACCAAGCTGATCAAGAGTAAAATCCGAAATCAATTTCATCAAGAAAACCTTTCCACTTTCCAAGTGGCAATTTGCGAATAAACGTCACGAAAACCAAAGGGGAAAAAACACTTGAATGCCCAAATCAAAAACTTCCTTTATTCTTCCTGAACCGATAAGAACCACACATACCAAAATCGAGTCAAACTCAATTTACGAAAGACATTGGTCAACAAAGACAAAGCTCATGCGAGAATAAAGAAAACACTTCACTAATCAAGAAGACATCTTTTCCTTAGTTTCACTTTTTGGAATAAAATATCTCTCAACACAGAATTAATTCATCGCATACCACACGGTCTCAAACCTCTTAATTTAACATCATCAAATTTAGGCTTAAACTGAAATACATCATCCATACCTTTGTAGAGAGCCTCTATTAATTCCACTGAACACTCTAGACAACTCCTTCAACTGATGACACTAATTTGATAGGGGACACCAAAGCACCTCAAAACCCATGCAGTCTCATCACCCCCAACTTTCAAGAATAACACATCAGAATCCTCAGCACACCCGCTCATGCACCGCATCAGAAGGGTTCTATCGACAATCATTCCATTGCTCAGAATACTCCAGCTTTCTATCTCCTCTACACCCAAATCTTTGGGCGACCAAAAGTCTAGCATGAAAATGGAAAGCCCAAATTTAACCTCCGAGACCTCTACAACGAATTCCTCTTATAATAAATAGTGAAATCATCGGATTAAATCTCTAACATCCCCACAATTCCGACATACTCACTCATTGACATCATCAGGAATCACTCACACAACATCGCAATACTTTCCAATTGTGTTACTCTACAAATTTGATTAATGTTTCCATACATTTGATCATCCCCAACATTTCAACATGAACCAAATTTCTGGAACTACACTATACCATAGGTCCTTCTTAGTCGAACACTATACAGTTTTACTTCGAGGTCATACATTCCAAGAGGTTCGGTCAAAACCAACTCATCTTCTATTACCCCTCCAATAGCTTGGTAGCAAAATCTCACCCCTACAATCACTTAACCACCACCAAACAATTGACAACTCATGCTTTGAAAAACTTTGCAACACAAAATTATTGATCCTTTCTCAAAAGAAAGAGACGAACAAGGACAATTTTCACCACACAGGAAAATGTTGCTGCTCACAATGAGCACGAAACCAAAGGAAATAATATGGTAATGAAGATCTGGGAAAACAAAAATTGAGTTCACAGCGGAGGGCACACATCCCTCGAAAAGGGAATAGCAAATAACCACCAATAAGAAAAAGAACACTGCGATTGAAACTAGACAACTCTTGAGTGAAAAGAGCAAAAAGTTTATGAACAATTCAAATAACCACAAGTTACAAAACTTGACTCAATTTCTCAAATATTCCTACTGCACCCTTTCCTTTAACACTGAAATTAATTCTTTGACTAACATCGCTTTGCTACAACGAACAAGATAAGGTCTTTAGTCCAAATCACAAGGACTAATTAAGAACCAATAAAAATTCTTCAATACGTCATATTTGTTCATAACAGTTCAACTACACAAGAAACATGAGATCCAAATAATCTCAGCCACCAAACTCGAAACATTTCCAATTACGAGATTTCATGAAAAGCAAGCAGATTATTCTCCTCTTAAAGGAACCAACATAACTTCTTTGATTGCAACCTCACGTTGCCAACTTAGACTAAAAAGTCTTTAAAATTAAGTCACACAAAACTCTTAAGAAGCAACAGGACAATCCAATACCTTAATTTATTTAAAATAATTTCAGCTACCAAATGATTCAAGAGCTCAAAGAAAATATCACGAAAGGTAAACTTGAAATATTTGTAATACTCCGAAAGTGTTACAACGTCTAGTCGGGAAAGTTTAATCGATCGGGAGAGAATCAAATGGAGTTTCGGAAGGACCTTATAGAAGTTACTCAAATAAACTGACTTGAGAGGGGGTTTATGCAATCACCTCAACTTGGGCACAGGCTTGGCCCATAGGGGCCCAAGTGTGGCCGGCCAAGGGGGGAGAACACCCCTTTTCTCCCCCCCAAACCCTAGCCGCACCCTTCCCTCCCCCTTTCCTCTCCCACTCCCAACCGGCCGCCACCACCCCTCTCCACCTCCTCCACCCTCCTTGCGCCTCTCTATTCCCCCACCACCTCCATTGCTGCTGGCCAAGGAGGAGAAGGAGCTCCATTGCAGCCGGCCAAGGAAGAAGAAGAAGGAGAAAAGAAGAGAAGGAAGAAGAAGGAGAGGGAGAAGAGAAGAGAAGAAGAGGGAGAAGAAGGGATCCGCAGCGGAAGCGTGGTGGTCATCATCCCCGCTATGTGCTCTCTTCGTTTCGGCAAGGGTAACCCGTGGTTCTTTGCTTTAGGTCATTTTCTAGTTGTCTAATTTTCGGATGTCAGTTCGTCGATATTCTGCAGCAGTGAAGTTTGTCGGTTTTGATTAGGTTAGAGGCAGATTTGGGTCTGGGTGTCTCCTAGAAAGTTGTATCTATCGTAGTTGCCTTTCATTGCCGACAAGAATCAAGTCATTCGGACTTCGGTAGCCAAAGTTATGAATTTATTAGTACTTCTGTGTTTCTGGAGAGAAGCAGATTTGCTAGTGTTGGTTAACCTGATAGAAGCGCTTATTTAGAGGGGTTTCAGAGGGTCTCACCATAACGAAAAAGAGGCTAATCCTCTTAGATTTCAGGAAAGCTAAAGATCACTGAATTCGGACGAACGTAGAAAGTTATGATAGTTTCTTTGTCGCTGTCCAGAAACCCGACGTGAAATGTTTGCTCTGATTAAATAGATTGGTAGGTCTGGTAGATGGCCGAATCAGAGGGTCTCCCAACTAAGTTTATTTAGACATTTTAATTAACTTTTATATTGTCCAAGATCATCCTATTTGGACTCCTGAGCAGAAAGTTATGAATTTTGAAGTCTGCTGTCTGCAGTGACCGATCGTTAGAAATTAGAAAAGCTAGACGTGATAAGAAGATTAGCGATTTCGATTGTAATGTGATGTATGATTTTGGTCCAGTATGCTATTCTTAGTTTGGGGTTATCTTCTTGTCCAGTGGCAGCGAGATCCCAAGGCAGCACCCACTTCGCGTCCGCCGTTCTCGCGGTTGAGGCAAGTATTCGGTTTATGTGTAGTATTGGTTGCAAATCATGATTGAGTGGTGTATTGTTCATCATTGCCATGTGAATGTGTTGTGGAGATGATTCCGCTTGTGTTGATGCTTGAGTTATGTTTAAGGTTCCTTCATGATGCTATTGTTTACATACCCCGACTACATATTGAGTTATGATATTGGAAATATGATGTTGTAGTTCTTATGCATGTTGGAGCATTTTGAGACTTGGTCACGTGGTGACCAAGAGTATAATGTTGAGGTCCCCTGTCATATGTAATGACAGCTTGAGGTCCCCATTCATGGAATGTGGGCAATGGATCTGAGGTCCCGTCATTGTGATGACGGGCAAAGGTCCCTATACATGTGATGTATAGGCTCTGGTCCCTGTGCGGAGGGCACTGCATGGGTATTCATTGACGGATGAATACCCGTATTCACCGGTAAAATGCGAAACGAGATAAAGATCAAAGAGTGCATAGCATTATCATCATTTAAATATTTGAAATGTCTTAACGGTGTTGAATAAAGTTGTTTTTAGATGTTATGTCTATATGAATGTTGCAACCTTGTTGATACTTGCCGAGTCGTATGGCTAACCCTTGCTTTGTCTTGTTATAGGTACTTCGCAAGAACGTCATGCATGGGAGGAGTAGGCATTGAAAGCACGCACTACCTCACAACATTTATGCAATTGCTATTTAGTTTCACTTAGGAATAAATAAGCGTGTGGAGATTATCTATGGATGTTTTATGATGTTGGTTGTTGGATTATTCATGGTTATGAGAATGATGTTAATTGTTTACAATCGAACGATTATTTTATATGCATGAAAGACTTGGATTATAGAAATAATAATAAATGCCATGATCATTTGTTGATACCTCGATTTTGTTGTTCATACAAAGGAAGTTCATCAAAAAATTATAGATTGTTCTAGTTAGTTTAATTCTTGTAGCATTCTAGGCTCATGTGGAGCTGGAGTGTTACTGTTGGTATCAGAGCGGGCTGTAGGTCCGTGGTTAATGAAACATTAATTTTGACACACTAAGCACAGTAGTTGGGTTGGGATTTTGCATTGCATTTACGTTTCCGTTGATATTATAGTTTGACTTGTGCTTTAGTTGTATTGTGCTTATTGTTTAAATTATTTTGTCATGTTTGTGATTGTTTAGAGATGGCAAGGGTGGAGGCCGTGGTCGTGGTCGTGCGGCAGGTCTTGGCGAGGCGTGCAATGCCCCGCGGAAGTTCGTAACTCAGAGTGGGAAGCTAGTCCCGCGGGTCGAGGAGGAGGTTGCATCCAGCAGTAAGAGAATCGAGCCCGCCACCGGTGCTCGTCGTCGCTCCCATGGTGGCTCTGCGGCCGCCTCTGCGTTGCCATGGGGCTACATCGGTGGAATGCTTTGAGGTTGGACACCTTCGACGGTCAGCACGCCCGATTGATGCACTAAGCGGTCATGCGACACATGGAGAGGCATTTTGGAGATCTAGGGATGACTTGAAATGAGGGCGCTAGCTTGTCGCCTTCCACTCAAGGGCAAGCAGATATTTGGTGGGAAGGAGTCACGGCGGCTAGGACTTCGCCCATGGTCCATTTACTTGGGAGTTGTTTGTGGAGCAATTCGGAGGAGGTTTTATCTGCCTCGTTTGTGGAGAGGATGGAGGTTTCATTGCAAAGCTACAAGCGGGGCAAGATGACGAGTGTCGGAATATGAGGCGAGTTTAACAACTGATCCGCTTTGTTCGGCGTGGCTCTTGACGAGGTGGAGAAGGCCAAGAGATTTCGTGAGAGGGTCGAGGCAGGAGTTTCGCTGAGTTTTAGGGGCACTGGAGCTGCGTGACTTTAGCTCCTGGTAGAGCAAGCTCGGGCATGGAACTTGAAATGCGGCTTGGGAAGATTTACTGTGCAGGAGAGGTACGATGGTCCAGAGGATGCGGTGTGATCGGAAGAAGAGTTTTGGGGAGGAAGTGGGTCATCAACGAAACCGTTTACAAGAAGTTCAAGGGCCCGTAGAATTCTTCCAAGTCCAAGTCCGCAAGGCCACAGTCATCCTCTTCTTTTCGACCTTCGGCGAGTGCTCCTAGATTGCGTCCGGTTCCAGGGCAAGGGATGAAGTGTTTCAAGTGTGGTAATGAGCATCGTGCTTCGGAGTGTTCTTGGTGGGTTCTTGTCGCCATTGTGGTCGGGAGGGCCACAAGGCTTTGGTTTGTCGGCGGAATCCGCGGTGTGATCAAGTGGGAGCCGATCCATTGTCCGCACAGAGAGCAGCTTCATCTCGGGGTTCAGTGCAGATGTTAGCGGCCACTCCTACTCAGTCCTCGGGTCAGCCGCAGTCTTATCTTCCTTATCCTGGGGGTATTCCACCGCGGTGGTACTTTGCCACCGGTCCTGCGGCACCGTTTCGATTCTGGCGCCAAAGACCTCCTGCGGCCGCGCCCCATACCAGTGGTGTTGGGGCTCCTTCGGCCCCAAGCGATTTCTTATGCCATGCCGACAGCAGAGTGTGCAGGTCGTCCGATGTGGTGGCGAGTGCGCTCCTAGTGGACTCGGTGGAGGCATTTGTACTTTTGATTCGAGCTACTTTCTCTTTTGTATCGTTAGAGTTTGCTAGCGAGGCCAAGTTGAGTTTGCAGCCTATAGCTCGTCGATTTTAGTTAACTCTCAGGGGAATCCTTTCTAGCTCCACGCTTTGTCCTGGTTGTGTGATCTCCTTGGATGGGGAAGAATTTATTGCTAATCTAATGGTCATGAAGATGGAGCCGTTTGATGTTATTCGGTATGGATGGTTGCATAGCTATCGAGCGGTTATATCTCGCTTTCGGAAGACAGTAACCTTGCGTGCACCTTCGGCGGGAGGTAGTATTTGAGAGTGCCTCTTACTCTCTTTGCGTCTTTGGCTAGTCTCGTATCCGTAGTCGAGCGCGAAGAGTGGGTTTCTTTGTCTCGTGGGAAAGTCGAGTTCCTCTTTGACTGCAAATTAATTCGGTGGTTCGAGAATTCTTAGATGTTTTTCCAGCGAGTTGCTGAGGATGCCCCACCACGCCCGGTGGAGTTCGAATTGATTTAGTACGGTGCCCGACCGGTTTCTATGACCTCACTGTCGCACGTCCTTTCGGGAGGAACTAAAGAAGCAATTGGATGAATTAAGGCGAAGGATCTTATTCGACCTAGCATATCTCCGTGGGAGCTCCGGTCTTATTTACCAAAAGAAGGATGGTAGTTGGCGCATGTGTATTGATTACCGTGCACTCAACCGGTGACCATCAAGAATAAATACCCTTTACCCGTATTGAAGATTTATTTGATCGGTTGAGAGGGCAAAGGTATTTTCAAAGATAGACCTTCATGGGCTATAATCGATTCTGTCGAGAAGAGGATATCGAGAAACGGCGTTCTCTACAAGGTATGGGCACTTTGAATTTAAAGTTATGTCTTTTGGACTAACGAATGCCCCTCTTGCTTTCATGGAGACTATGAACAGGATGTTGCATGAGTATTTGGATGATTTTGTCGTCGTCTTTATTGATGATATCTTGATCTATTCAAGACTGAAGTTGAGCATGTGCGCTATCCGAGGATGGTGTTGGAGACGTTAAGAGAAAATAGATTTTATGCCAAGCTTAAAAGTGCGAGTTCGGATGTCCGAGGTGGATTCTTGGGGCATGTTATAAATGATAAGGGAATATCGGTTGATCCAAGTAAAATCTCCTGATGGTAGAATGGGAAAGGCCGACTAACGTCAAAGAAGTGAGAAGCTTCCTTGGTATGGCAAAGCTATTATCGGCATTTTGTGCAGGATTTCTCCATAATTGTGAAGCCGTTGTCCGAGCTCACGAGAAAGATGTGAAGTTTCGTGGGATGAGGATTGTGAACGCAGATTTTCTTATTTTGAAGGAAAAGCTAGTGGATCGCACTGTTCTCACTATTCTGAGCCAGGGAAGCGATTCACGATCTTTTCCGATGCTTCTCGAGTTGGGTTGGGTGTGTGCTCATGCAAGATGGTAAGGTTCGCTTATGCGTCTAGACATTTGAAGAAACATGAGCGTAACTACCCAACACATGATTTAGAATTGGTCGCGGTGGTGTTCGCCTTGAAGCTTTGGAGGCATTATCTCTATGGTGAGTCTTGTGATGTCTTTACGGATCACAAAAGCCCAGAAATACATCTTACGCAGAGGGACCTGAATCTAAGGCGAGAAGATGGTTAGAGTGATCAAGGATTATGATCTCACGATTCAATATCATCCGAGCAAAGCCCAGCGTGGTGGTCGATGCTCTTAGTCGCAAGGCGACACCGCACGCATGGATTGTCTAGTTGCGAATTTTGACCGCATGGGGATATCTTATTGCTATGCGAGTTGGCTCATCCGAGATCTAGTTGATTTTAGAGTCACCATTCGGGCGTGCAGCGGAAGCACAACAGAGTGACCGTTATTGCAAAGAGTCGAGACGCCCGAATTTGGGCAAGGAAGGAGATTTTAGTTTGGATGGGTGTGGAGCATTGCGATTCAAGGGACGATTATGCGTGCCACTGTAGCGAGGAGTTAAGGATGACATCTTAAAGGAGGCACATCGCACTCGTATCTGTTCATCCAGAGAGACGAAGATGTACCGTGATTTGAAGCGCATTTCGTGGAAAAGAATGAAAGTGGATATTGCCAATTATGTAGCCTCTTGTGGTGTTTGTCAGCAGGTGAAGGCTGAACATAAACGTCCTGCAGGGTTATTGCAGCCTTTGGAGGTACCCCAATGGCCATGGGATGATATTTCTATGGATTTTGTTGTTGCATTTGCCTGCGTTCACCGCGAGGTAAGGATGCAGTTTGGGTTATAGTGGATCGATTCAGCAAATCTGCACATTTTATTCCCATCCGCACGACTAATTCAGCTAGTGATTTGGCTCCTATCTATTTGCGGGAGATTGTGAGATTGCATGGAGTGCCAAAGACCATCATTTCTGACAGGGATGCCAAGTTCGTATCCAAGTTTTGGGAGAGTTTGCAGAGTGCCTTGGGCACACAACTCCGCCTGAGTACAGCTTTCCATCCTCAGACAGATGGGCAGTCAGAGCGCACTATTCAAACCCTGGAGGACATGTTGAGGTCATGTGTCCTGTCTTGGAAAGGTAGTTGGGAGGATCAATTGCCATTGGCAGAGTTTGCGTACAATAACAGCTATCATTCGAGCATAAAAGCCGCTCCATTTGAGGTTTTATATGGGCGTAAGTGCAGGTCACCTCTTTGCTGGGAAGCCGTGGGTGAGAAGGCAGTTTTGGGACCGGACTGGGTGCAAAAGACGGTTGAACGAGTGGCCTTGGTGAGACAGAATTTATTAGCAGCTCAAAGCAGACAGAAGAGTTATGCGGATGTGAGGAGAAGAGACTTAGAATTTGAAGTGGGAGATCAGGTGCTCCTCAGAGTGTCCCCCACTAAAGGTGTTGTCAGGTTCGGTACCAAAGGGAAGCTTAGCCCGAGGTACGTTGGGCCATTCACGATCTTGGCTCGGATCGGGAAGTTGGCATACCGCTTAGACCTACCGAGGCTATGCGAGGAGTGCATAACGTTTTCATGTGTCTATGTCGAGGAAGTTCCTTCGTGATCGAGCATCATGTTTCATTAGAACCCTAACCATTGACCAGATCGACATTTGAGTCTAAACGGTGCAAATTCGGAAAGATCGAAAAAGAGTTGAGGAACAAAACTTTGAAAGCACGTTAAGGTGCTTTGGTCGCAGCAGATGACGAAAGGAGGCCACTTGGGAACTGAGTCTCGCATGCGTGAGCTTTATCCGAATTGTTCATCTCAGTGCGCACTCAGTTGCTAAGTTTCAGCCTCGGTTTATTTCTTGAAGTTTGGAGTTTAGATTCGAGGTCGAATCTCGTTATGGGTAGAGTGTAATACTCAAAGTGTTACAACGTCTAGTCGGAAAGTTTAATCGATCGGAGAGAATCAAATGGAGTTTCGGAAGGACCTTATAGAAGTTACTCAAATAAACAGACTTGAGAGGGGGTTTATGCAATCACACCTCAACTGGGCACAGGCTTGGCCCATAGGGGCCCAAGTGTGGCCGGCCAAGGGGGGAGAACACCCCTTTTCTCCCCCCCCAAACCCTAGCCGCACCCTTCCCTTCCCCTTTCCTCTCCCACTCCCAACCGGCAGCCACCACCCCTCTCCACCTCCCCTCCACCCTCCCTTGCGCCCCTCTCTATTCCCCCACCACCTCCATTGCTGCTGGCCAAGGAGGAGAAGGAGCTCCATTGCAGCCGGCCAAGGAAGAAGAAGAAGGAGAAAAGAAGAGAAGGAAGAAGAAGGAGAGGGAGAAGAGAAGAGAAGAAGAGGGAGAAGAAGGGATCCGCAGCGGAAGTGTGGTGGTCATCATCCCCGCTGTGTGCTCTCTTCGTTTTGGCAAGGGTAACCCGTGGTTCTTTGCTTTAGGTCATTTTCTAGTTGTCTAATTTTCGGATGTCAGTTCGTCGATATTCTGTAGCAGTGAAGTTTGTCGGTTTTGATTAGGTTACAGGCAGATTTGGGTCTGGGTGTCTCCTAGAAAGTTGTAGCTATCGTAGTTACCTTTCATTGCCGACAAGAATCAAGTCATTCAGACTTCGGTAGCCAAAGTTATGAATTTATTAGTACTTCTGTGTTTCTGGAGAGAAGCAGATTTGCTAGTGTTGGTTAACCTGATAGAAGCGCTTATTTAGAGGGGTTTCCAGAGGGTCTCACCATAACGAAAAATGAGGATAATCCTCTTAGCTTTAAGGAAAGCTAAAGATCACTGAATTCGGACAAACGTAGAGAAAGTTATGATAGTTTCTTTGTCGCTGTCCAGAAACCCGACGTGAAATGTTTGCTCTGATTAAATAGATTGGTAGGTCTGGTAGATGGCCGAATCAGAGGGTCTCCCCAACTAAGTTTATTTAGACATTTTAATTACCTTTTCAGATTGTCCAAGATCATCCTATTTGGACTCCTGAGCAGAAAGTTATGAATTTTTGAAGTCTGCTGTCTGCAGTGACCGATCGCTAGAAATTAGCAAAGCTAGACGTGATAAGAAGATTAGCGATTTCGATTGTAATGTGATGTATGATTTTGGTCCAGTATGCTATTCTTAGTTTGGGGTTATCTTCTTGTCCAGGTGGCAGCGAGATCCCAAGGGCAGCACCCACTTCGCCCGCTTCTCGCGCGGTTGAGGCAAGTATTCGGGTTTATGTGTAGTATTGGTTGCAAATCATGATTGAGTGGTGTATTGTTCATCATTGCCATGTGAATGTATTGTGGAGATGATTCCAGTTGTGTTGATGCTTGTGATTTATGTTTAAGGTTCCTTCATGATGGTATTGTTTACATACCCTGACTACATATTGAGTTATGATATTGGAAATATGATGTTGTAGTTCTTATGCATGTTGGAGCATTTTGAGACTTGTCACGTGGTGACCAAGAGTACAATGTTGAGGTCCCCTGTCATATGTAATGACAAAGCTTGAGGTCCCCGCATTCATGGAATGTGGGCAATGGATCAGAGGTCCCGTCATTGTGATGACGGGCAAAGGTCCCTATACATGTGATGTATAGGCTTTTGGTCCCCTGTGCGGAGAGCATGCATGGGTATTCATTGACGGATGAATACCCCGCATTACACGGTAAAATGCGAAACGAGATAAAGATCAAAGAGTGAATAGCATTATCATCATTTAAATATTTGAAATGTCTTAACGGTGTTGAATAAAGTTGTTTTTAGATGTTATGTCTATATGAATGTTGCAACCTTGTTGATACTTGCTGAGTCGTATGGCTCACCCTTGCTTTGTCTTGTTATAGGTACTTCTGGTAAGAACGTCATGCATGGGAGGGAGTAGGCATTGGAAAGCACGCACTACCTCACAACATTTATGCAATTGCTATTTAGTTTCACTTAGGAATAAATAAATGTGTGGAGACTATCTATGGATGTTTTATGATGTTGGTTGTTGGATTATTCATGGTTATGAGAATGATGTTAATTGTTTACAATCGAACGATTATTTTATATGCATGAAAGACTTGGATTATAGAAATAATAATAAATGTCATGATCATTTGTTGATACCTCGATTTTGTTGTTCATACAAAGGAAGTTCTGTCAAAAAAATTATAGATTGTTCTAGTTAGTTTAATTCTTGTAGCATTCTAGGCTCATGTGGAGCTGGGGTGTTACAATATTCTCATCTGAACGATATCACCAAAGGCGATCAAATTACTATGGGTATTAACATCAATTTCACAACAACATTTAGAAAACACTTCGAAAGACCCACGTGAAAAGAACGGGTTGATTCTTTCTCAAAAGAAGAGACAAATGGAAACGACTTTCGCCAACTAGAAAACTCATCTACCACTCGCACTGAACACGGGACCAAGAAAAAACCAATTAAGCAATGAACTCACAGAACATAAGTGGAGTTCACAGTTGAAAGCATAAGCCTCACAAGAAGAGAATATCGAACCTTAACAGATAAGAACAGATAAGTATTCAAGATCGAAGCACTTGCATCACTGAAGAACCATTATAACTTTGCAGCATATCGCTACCCGATAAATTTCATTTAGCACATAAAGCCTGAACCCCCAAAAGATTGAGAACACAAAACTTGAATTTTGATCATTTAGGAAATATCACCATGGTGACCAAATTACTACGAGAATTAACCTCATTCTCACATTTTGACGATTTAATAACATCGACAACATACACTAGTACCAAGAATCATCAAACTTTATTACTCCATCCTAAAACTTCCCAAAGGGAACACAAACCACAAGGTTGAAACAAATTTATTATAACAAGATTATGCTAAGCAATAACAATATCAGAAGGCACGCTATAAAGACTACTTACAAAATTCATCATTCCTTTTGCAATCACATAACCACGTATTAACATAAATTCACATTTCACCATTGTTCAGAAATCATTTCAAAACAAGATTAAAGATTCACTAACATAATCTTCTATAAACAAGGTTTCACGAATCGATACATCAGCACCCATCTGGTCCTTTATACAAGTTTCAATAATTTTAGCATATTAGGAAATAGATAAGTCTAGCTCTTATGTAAGATCTGTAGGTTCTGAACGGATATGGACAGTCTTTATTTAACATACACCATGTATCAAATACAAGGACATTTCAAATTAATCAATTTCACTTTCATAGATAGTAGTTAAGAATAATTGATTTGCACCATGCTATTACCCAACTTGGTAACTCATACCGTAACAATTTATTCGTTTAGTTATAACTTCTCATTTTTAGCATGGCAAGATAACACAAAAGGATTCTAACACCTTACTTTAGCAAAAGAGAGACTTCAAACCTCAACGCTCGAAGTAATCCAAAAGAAACACATAAAGCCAAAGCTTTCCCATGCAAACGAACTTACAGCGGAAAACTCTCACTAACCAAGCTATCAAACGAGTAAATGAGTCATTCTTTTTTTTCGATAAGAAAGAAGGAGCAACCATGAAAACATCAATCTTGCCAATTGACAACGACCACAAGTAGTAAAAACAACTCAACAGTCGAAAAACAATAATTGGTTCAGAGAACCAAGAGGGATCTATTGAAAACCAAAAACTATCATGAACCACAAACCCAGGAGAAATTCATCAACCACCACAGGACAAGAATTGGAAAATTCAGAAATCAAGAAAGAGAACAACTTTCTAAAACAACTCACGCTTAACACCTAAAACTATGGTACTCGGGGTAACTACTCCCCTGTCCACATATCACGAACGGTGGTGTACCCTGGTGAATCCCAGAGCAAGAACGACGACCTCAACTTCTTAACATCCGTTAACAACACGCTTCACCAAAATACTCAATTATGAATATACAGGATCATCTCATGACAATCATAGTATTAGTTCATAGATATTCAATATCATAGATTAACAACAAGAATGATAGTACAGAAGCAGTTCAAGAACAGTTCAACATGATGAAACACACCACTAGAAAATACGGATACGATGGATTACCCAAACCCCACCCATCGTGTAATAAGTGTGTCATTTTAACAAGTTAATCACCACGGACCTAAAGCCCGCTCTGATACCAACTGTAACACCCTGGCTATTCGGAAGCCAAGATGTCACTTAAATCATCTAACATATATCCATAATGCGGAAGAATTTGAATAATATCAACTAATGATATAAAGAAGTCACTACTTAATAGAACCATGGCATGACAATAGTCTGAATTCAAGCAAGTGTAACGAAGGATGATCGAAGATCACAAGCAGAACATACTCAATCATAACATGGGGAAGGTATCCTTCCTCCACCATTTAAATTTACTTATTACAGTTCGTCTCTTAACGAATGAAAGATAGAAACTAAATCATATTGTTGAACTTGATTATGGTGAATTGCAAGATTAGTGCATGTCTACTCCCTCCCGATAGAGCCAGCATCAATGATCACCTAAAATAAACAAACAAAGCAAGAATGAGTCCGTGACTCAGCAAGTACAGTGAATAAATGAACATACCACAAATACGAACAAGATCTCATCATTGAAGAATACGAACATACCCCGAATGAGTGTATGAATGAATAGAATGAATGGATTTAGTGAAAAGAATGGACTACACACATGCTTATACCGGTATAGCTAGTGACACACCCGTCGGTGTGCACTTAAGCCCGTATTTAACCAAAATATGGGGATCCCAATCCCGTATGAAGAACGTTTCATACGGGTGTCCAAAACTGCCCACATTGGACTGGTGGGTCTTACGTGCCCATACTGGAATTAACGGGTCTTATAATCCACTCCCGTGGAAGGCACATGAAACATGATGCATGAACTGAAGAATGAATTATGAAAGACATCATATGTAAACTCATGGTTATAACACATAAGAAAAGGACATAAACTTTGAATATTCTCATGGATATCAGAAAAACACAATATAGTCATCAAGCATGCATCATACACCAAACATATGAACATCAAAGTATTTGCCTTCGCGATGCGACGCGTTAGAGTCAACGGCGGTGCTCCTAAACTCAAGCCTCCGCCTACAAAGATACTTGAAATAAGAACAACGTAACAGGCGTTTTCAATAACGTTCTACAACGCCTTCCCGAGCGACCCACAATATCTAACTTGTTCTAATCTAAAAACAGATTACATCAACAATGAACTAGTTCGGACAGCAGCGAAAACACTTATAACTAATGTCCGGGACCCAAACGAGGTGTGCCCAGATCCTACAAAACTTAACGAACATATCTACAACATTCCGGTTGGACGAGATAACCCAAATCGGCCAAATTAGTATACTAACCGTTGAATGAATCTGCAGAACGTAAACTGTGCGAACATAATAAACAGCAGTACTAAAACGTCCATAACTTTTAAGCTACAACTCCTAATTGAGTGTTCTTTAACAATCTGAAAAGGTTATGAAATTTTCTACAATAACCTAGTTAAGTGAAAACCCTGAATCGTCCCTAACATAATCATATTTTGGGAGACAACTAGAAAGGCGATTCTCGTCGATTCGGACAGAGATACTAAATCTAGCATAACTTTTGACTCGAAAGTCGGAATCAGGTGATCTTGGCTTCCGAATAGCCAGGGTGTTACATGGGCGAAGGTGCATTGGTGACGGCGATGAGCCGGTTGCAGCACCATGCGCTCAAGAGCACGACGATGAAGGTCTCTATGGCCAGAGCGAGCGTGGTGTGTCAAAATCTCATGTGACGTGCACACCGACGGCGGTGACGTGATTGCTGTAGAGTAGGATGATGATGGCATTCTTCACAGGAGGTGGAGGCCGACGGTGGCAAGGTGAGGCGGTGCAAAGCCACCGGGAAACGAGTTGGCATGAGACCGACAAACGGTGATGGCATGGAGGCCGTCGTCGCAAGAAGGATAAGGTTTTATTTATGTTGCATGGCTTTGTTGCCATATAGAGTCATAGTAGTGGGCTAAGTCCAAGAGAGTTGCATGTGTGGCGTCATGGCGTAGTGGATGGATCAGCAGCGAAGTGAGCGGATCGACAGTCAAGTGAAGCCAGTAGTTGTGTGCACATACATGTGTTATTGGATCAGTCATGTGTTAGTGGTTAGTGCATGTAGCTGAGAGGACGTGAGCACGTACACGTTGTCGAGCGTGAGACTAGCTCTAGATGTGTTCGAGTTAGTTGAGAAGGTATGCACGTGAGATGAGTTGGTCCTCCTTCAAAGTAGCTGCATGCATCCATCTAGTGGAGATAATACATGGCGTGAGTTAGTATTTTGCGTGTGGCAAGAGGTTGCGGGCGATCCGCAACGGTGAGTCTGCATGTCAAGATGAGGGGTGAAATTGTTAGCTGTAATCTTGACTTAATTATTTTTTTAATGTTGCATTAGTGTTTCAGTTTTGTGTCAGCCGTAAATGTTTGCATGAGACATTGCTTGGATTTGCTTGAAACATGCATGTACATTGCAGCACTAGTGGGCACATTAAGAGCATGTCATGGGACAGCTCATTAAGAGCATGTTTGCATGAAACGTGCAAGTAGTAGTTAGTGACGCATCATTAGGCATGTAATGTAGTGAGTGTCTATTGATCAAGTATAAAATGAGAAGAAAAACAGAAAAGGCTGAGAGAAGTTGGGTAGCACCAAAATATTTGTGTCTTGCATGTTCATCTTCTTTCTCTGCGTTCTAGAGTGTTCGTGTGCGTGTATCTAGGCGTTCTCTCCAGGAGCAGTTCCAACACTTCTTATTACCAGATTCAACATTGTATGTGGTGTGGAGAGCATAACGGAGACTGATCCGCAGCACACGTGCTCGAGCAGGAAGGTCTCGGGCAGCCGTTGGAGCAGTCGTGATTCGTGGCCCTCCTGGTCCTAGGATGCTACTATGGATGGCGATGGCACATCGAGGGACGCGGCGACGCGGGTCTTCGGCACCTCCGTGCGCACCACGGTCTCCAGACAGACCCACGTGTCCTATAGGTATGCCTGGATGGTGCCGTGCACGATGGGCCATCCGCCTCCCAACCCCTCTTGTAGCACCGTTCCTATCTATTGGCCACGGCATGTTACCACCGCCGCATCCCCAATGCGTGCTCGAGGCCACCGATGAGCTATATGGCCAGAGGAGAAGGGGGTGGGGGACAGAAAGCACCATCCGATATCCCATCATCGTCAGCCGCTTATTGGAGTTCAACTAATTTAACTAATTCGCTTTGGTTTGTCTTGAGTTTATTGGAGTTCTCTGGTACTCAGAATCCCCTTTCTCTGTTCGCTCCGTTTTCCCATTGCACCTCCTCTCTCCAGGACCTCCTCCTCAGGACCTCCTCTCGGTCACGACCACCCTCTCGGTTTTGACTACCCTCTCGGTCACGACCACCCCCTCGGTTCTGACCAACTCCGCTCACTTTCTCTTTCCTCTCTCTTTTTCTGCAGTGACGTGGGTATTAAATGTTGTTGTTTCCGCAGCGGCGTGGGCATTAAATGCCATTGTTTCCGCAGCGATGTGTGCATTAAATGTCATTGCCTCCGCCGAGCCCCACCGCGCTGTCGTGAATTTTGCCACTCCATCTTGTCGCCCGGTCCCCCCTCCTTCCTCTAAATATAGCACCTGGGAGCCTCGCCCTCCTCTTGTTCTTTCCCCAGCTCGCCCTCTCTAGCTCCGATTGTTGTGGTTTTCCTAAAGCCCCAAGCTCTGTAATCGGCCACCGTGCACCTCCTCCCAGTTCTCGCCACACCAATGCAGCCCCTCTTCCACCCGCATCTTTTGGTAACCCAGAGCTCCTTGAAGAAATTCCCCCTTACTCTGTTTTAGTTTTGTTTCTGTAATACCTCGAATATCAAATAGAGAGAACATATTATTCGGAAGAGAAATTTATTCAAATTTGAATGCACTAAAGTTTAGAGGAAAATTAAAAGAAAATTCAGGATTTGAGGAAGGATTGGATCTTGGGCTTTTAGCCCAAGGCGTCCTAGCCAAGTGGGCGGTCTTGTAGTGGAGTCAAGAAGGGGTCTCCTTCCCAAAACCCTACCCTCTGCTCTGATCTTCGCGCCGCTTTGTAGCACACGGTCTATATGCAGCCCCCTCCGTGCTGCTCTACCAAGATGAGGAAGAGGCTCAGGTGCCGCGCCATGGTGGAAGGAGAAGAAGGGAGAAGAAGAAAGGAGGAGAAGAAGAAGATCCTCTTTGTGGGTTTTGTTCAGCGTTTCATGCGTCTCCAAGGGTATCAATTCGTTTCCCTGCTGTTTTGATGTTGTTTAGATGCGAAACCGATTAGAATTATTTGGATCAAAGTGAGTCTGCAGTAGATTTGAATCTGTCCAGTATGTTGTGTGGGCTATTTCTACATCTTAGAGGCCGAATCAGAAGTTTTGATCTCCTAGAGTTATTTAGAGAATGTTCTTAGCTTTCGGTGTCCGCCAAGAACACCTGATTCCGACGTACGGATCAAAAGTTATGATCGTTTTAGTTTCTGCTGTCCAGAACTCTGACGAGAAATAACAGTCTCTGTAATTGATAAAATATGACCTAGTTAGAAGATGATTTAGAAGTCTTGCCCATAACAACTTTTGAAGATGATCTCACTAGCTTTCAGGATTGGTAAAGAAAACCTCATTTGGATTTGTAGAAAAAAAAGTTATGTACATTTCAATGTGACTGCCCAGATTGTATGTCAGTTTCTATCATTAGTTTTGACCCTTGTGCCACTTTTTGTTAAATGCAAAATATGAATGTCATGCCAACTAGGTTATTGTAGGTAATTTCATAAACTTTTCAGATTGTTAAAGAACGCTCAATTCGGAGTTGTAGATTAAAAGTTATGATCGTTTTATTACTGCTGTCTTATTTATTTAGGCAGTTTCTGTCCTGTTGCTTCATCTAACTGTTAGTAAATTAAATTGGCCGAATTGGGTTACCTTGTCAACTAGAGTATTGTAGATATGTCAGTTAAGAATCCATAGAAACTGGTCTCACCTCATTCCAAGTTCCAGATCAATATATATGATTTTTACTGTGTGCTGTCCAGTTTCGGCTTATGCCTGAGTAGTCAATTTTCAGATTAGAGTTTCTAGTTGAATCTTGAGTCACCGGGGAAGCGTTGTAGAACGGTGTCGAGAAGTGTCGTGTGCAATGTGTTCTTATTTCAATTACTTAATTGTTTAGGCAGCGAGGCTATGGGTTTGGGAGCATCATCGTTGCATGCTAACGCGTCGCATCGCGGAAGGCAAGTACATTGACTTCTGTGTGATTTGTAAAATTCTGGATGCAATGATTAGTATTGAGTTTTGTTTGACATGAGAGAAGTTTCAATGTTCATGTTCCGTCCATGGGAGTGGAATATCCACGGGAGTGGAGATCAAAGTATTCAAGAGGTTTGATGAATATGTTCCTTGTGTATGTTCTTCCCTATGTGTGGCGATGTTGTTAGCCATAATACAAAAGTTCATTCATGCATCCATATTCATGTTCCGTCCACGGGAGTGGAGCTCCACGGGAGTGGAGTCTAAAGTCCCATCAATTCCAGTATGGGCATGTGAGTCCCACCATTCCAATGTGGGCAATTTTGGACACCCGTATGAAACGTTCTTCAACGGTATTTTGGATCCCCGTATTTCGATAAATACGGGCTTAAGTGAACACCGACGGGTGTGATACTAGCTATACCGGTATAAGCATGTGTGCAGTCCATTCCTTTGATTATATACATTCATCTCATTCATTCATAAATATTCAGTTGTTGTATGTTCAGAACCTTTGAGGAGGTTGTCTTGTTCATGTTGATTGTCTGTTCTTATATTCATTGTACTTGCTGAGTCTTGGACTCACCCTTGCTTTGTTTATTTTAGGTGATCGTTGATGAAGTTCTCTTGGGAGGGAGTAGACACGCACTACTCAAATACTTCACTTGACACTAGTTTCAATAAAAGAATGGATACTGTTTTCTTTGGTTAAGCGATTGACTGTAATATATAATTTTAGCTGCGGATGATATCATCCTTCTTGTTATGGTTGTTTAAATAACTGCTTATGTTCCATGATCATTGGTTTCATATGATTATCTTAGTGGATTCAATAGACTTAAATAATTAGAAATTGTGAATTGCTGTTGGATATAGTTTTGATTCCTGCTTAGGTTCTAAAAGATGTTGGTCTTTTTATATTAGTTGATAAGTTTTTGTTGAAATTCTTCCGCAGTATTGTTGTAGGTTAGGCTATTAGGTAACATTTTGGCTTCCGAATAACCAGGGTGTTACAGTTGGTATCAGAGCGGGCTTTAGGTCCGTGGTGAATAAGTTAGCAACTTAGGTAGCTGAATTTGCTAAAATTTGTTAATGGTTGATTAACCTAAAACTTGACACACTGGTGCACAGTAGGATGGGATGGTTCAAGCAATGCGTTTCCGTTGCCGTTATGTTACTCTATGATATGATATAATCTTCTATACCTATGAAATAATTCAGTGATTGTTATGAGATGATATTCTATATCCATAGTTGATTTTTGGCTATGGGTGATGTTGAGAGGTTGAGGTCGTGGCCCTGGGCTTTGCCAGGTTGCACCAACGTTTGTGGTAAAAGAATAGAGTAGTATTTACCCAGAATACCATAGTTATGGGTGTTGAGGGCGAGTTTCTTTAGAAAATTTATTCTCCTCCCTGATCTTGAATTTGGCCAATTCTGGTATTAGTTGCGGTTGATGATGTTTTCTTGAGTTAGTGTTTTACATTCCTTCTAATGAGTTTAAATTGGATTTTCTGGGTTCCATAAATCGACTACTTGTTCTCCTGACTGCTAGTCTAATGTTGTTTCTCGGGAACGTTGGTTATCGGCAAGATTTATCCTTTCTTGGGAGTTCTGCTCTTCTTATTGGAAATGTGATTCATTTACTCGCTTGGTATTGTAGATACTGAAAGTTTTCTATTGCAAGTTCTTTATCATGTGAAAGCTTGGCTTTATGTATTTCTTTTGGATTATTTCGAATGTTGAAATTTAATACCTCTTTTCCTCAAAGATTGTGTTACAATCCTTAAGTGATGTCTTGTCATGCTTAAGTAAGAGGTGTTAATTAAATGAATTAATCATCATGGTATGAGTTATCATATTTGGGTTATTAGCTTTGTGCAAGCAGTTTATTCTTAACTAGTATCCATGGAGGTGAATTTCTTAATGTGAAATGTCGTTATATTTAGTACATGATGAATTTTAGATAGGAGTCTGTCCATAACTGTTCAAGAACCTATTGTTGTTAAGATGTGTGGGAAATGTGGATGTACCGGATTGATCCTTACGATCGAGTATTATGATAAATTTGTTAGATGAATTGGAATCTAGGCCCTCTTGCGGTTATTCTAACCGCTAGTGATGGTTAAGTTAAGGATGTGTTCAAGTGTTGCCTTGATATATATACTAATCTTGAATCTGTCTTCTATTTGGGTCTTGATGATCTTATTCAAATGATAGCTTTACCTAAATTTTTTTGCATGCTAAAAATTATTGAAACATGTTTAAAGGACTAGATGAACGTTGATGTATCGCCTTGTAGAACCTTGTCTTATGTATCCTATATTATTGAAGCTAAATACATTTCATTCTAATTGTTGAACGTAATGTAGAATGTTGAATCTATCCTTATAACTATGGTTGAGTTTGCAAATAGAGGTAGGATCATGAATGTGCCCATGTGTGGCTAGAGAGCTTGTGGTGTGTGCTATTTTGGCGATGAGCGTTAGTAAGAGTTAAATGTATGAAATCTAATAAGAAATTCATATGGGTGTACTCTTATAAGATTGTCATGTTCTAGTATGATCTTGTTAACAGAGTTTTGTTTTAGCTTTGTGGCTTGAGCACTAGGTTCGTTTCTCTAGATCAAGTGATTATTGCAATCCTATTGTGATGATGGAAGTTTTATGTCACGATTGTTGTGTTCTTTTGGAAAATTTATTGGTGGGATAATAACGAATGTAGAATTTAGCCAAGAATGTAGTATATTGATATTAATAAAATGGTCTGAAACGTGAGGGCGATGTTGATTCTTTTATAGAGAAAGAAAGGTGACTGCCTTTTTGGGATGTCTCTTAAATGAAGATAATTCAAGTTTTGAATTCGTAACCTTTTGGAGTTCAAGAGTTTTGTGGTAGTTGAAATTTGTTGAGTAAAGTGACGTATTGTAGAGTCCTATTGGTTCTGAATTTATTCAAGTGATTTGATCTTAAAGAACTATTTGTTTGAGTTGGCAAGTAAGGTTGTATTCAAAGAAAGTTGTTTCTTTCCTAAATGGAAGATTGTAGTAGAAGTTTTGAGTGTGGAATCAAATTTTGTAACCCACAATTTAATTGATGTGAGACCTTGGGTTACAGGTTAGTTGAGGAGCATTGGAGGATGAATTGATTTCGTATTATAATTCTTGGAGAAAATTTTATTTATACCGAATGTTTGCCTTTGAGGCTAAACTGGTTGCATTATTGCAACCATTAGAACCTATGGGGATTTGTGATCCTAGATTCTTTGTTCAATTCGGGTGGGACATTAGAATTTTCGAAAAGGATGGGAATCTTGATCAATGTTTTAGAGTGTCGCGATTGAGTACCTTGCACGGTTGTGCAGTTAAACTTTGATGGTGTTGTAATGATAGTAAGATTAGCGAAGTGATCTAATCGTTAAAGCGATTTTGCGATAGCCGAGATTGTTGGATTATTAACAGAAATGACTTGGACTCATTAAGTAACTCTCTAAGAGTTAGAATCTTTATAAAGATAATTGGATCGAGGAAATGTTTTCGTGTTGATGTTAATGCGCGAGTATGTTTGGATTGTGAGAATTTTAGGGATTTAATATGAGGTTTCCCCTACCCTCTATATGAGAAGTTCATTGTAGGAGTCTTGGAGTTTAAATTTGGGTTTCGCATTGTATGCTAGGACTTTGAGTCACCCAATGATTATGTGTAGAAGAAGTAGAATAAGGGTGGATTCCGAACAGTGAGATGATCATTGATAGAACCCTTTTGATGGAGTATATGAATGTGTGTGCTGAGGATTCCGAGTTGTTTATTCTTAAAATATTTAAGTGATGTGGTTGCATGTGAGGGCTATTTTGAGATGTATTGGAAGTCATCTATCAAAGTATTTCCATCGGTACAAAAGTTAACTAGGGTATGTTTGGTGGAGTCAATAGAGTTTCTCTACAAAGGTGTGAATGATGTACTTCGGCTTGAGCATAGCGTTGAGAATGCCAAGATGAGAGAGATGAGTTAGTGTGTTATGCGATGAATTGGATTCCAATGTTTGAGAGAAATTTTATTCCTAAAAGAGAAACTGAGAAAGTTGATGCTTCCTTGAGTAGTGACACGTTTTCTTGATTCTTGTTTGAGCTATGTGTTTAAGACGGATGTCCTTCGCAAGTTGAGCTCGACATTTATGTTGGCATGTGTGGTTCTTATCAGTTCGGAAAGAATGAAAGAAATTTATGACTTGTGCATTTGAGTGACTTCCTTTTTGGTGGATGTGGTGTTTTTTTTTTTTTTTTACAAATTTCCTAATTTGAAGGTGGAAAGTTTTCGTGATGAATTGTCAATTTTGGCTTTGACCCTTTTGGGTGGGGAGTGAGCATTGCGTGGATGCGATGAGAACTCTTTATTTTCAGTTGGATTCTCTTTATAATACAGTTGTTAAAAAGCGAGTTCTGTTGTGCATTTTTTTTATTAAAGGAGGTGCTCCTTGTAGATGAAGAGTTCGAATTAGAAAAGGAAGAAGGGTTTCGTGTGTGTTGAGCATGTTGTGTGCTTTTGTACCAAAAGGAAGTTGATCTAAGTACCTTTGGTTCGTTTCGGCATGATCTGGGGATTAGGAAGTTGGTGTATCGCTTTGACCAACTCGGGCCACACGCGGGTATGCAACTTTTGGTTTGTTTTGACACCGATTGATCTCCTGGGAGATCTGGAGTTGAGTTTCGTTAACGTCATTGACCATCGAGTAGGATCTTACCTTTGAATCTCTTCTGATGAGTATACTTGGCAATGTCGGATTGAGTGTTAGGTCAGATGTAGTTTACGTCAATGTCTTGTGGTCTTGTCAGTCTGAGAGATAGGTCATTTGGGACCTGGAGTCTCGCATGCGCGAGTATTATCGAACATGTTTGCTCGGGCATATGTTAATAGATGTTTCTTTTCGTGGCAATTGTTCTTTCGTTTATTTATTGGTTAGAATTTGAGGTCGAATTGCATTAAGAGGGTAGAATGTAATACCTCGAATATCAAATAGAGAGAACATATTATTCGGAAGAGAAATTTATTCAAATTTGAATGCACTAAAGTTTAGAGGAAAATTAAAAGAAAATTCAGGATTTGAGGAATGATTGGATCTTGGGCTTTTAGCCCAGGCGTCCCTAGCCAAGTGGGCGGCCTTGTAGTGGAGTCAAGAAGGGGGTCTCCTTCCCAAAACCCTACCCTCTGCTGCAGTACCGTGCATGCAGTAGCCTGTGCATCTTGTAGCAGCCCCCTCCGTCTTTGCTCTACCAAGATGAGGAAGAGGCTCTCAGGTGCCGCGGCCATGGTGGAAGGAGAAGAAGGGAGAAGAAGAAAGGAGGAGAAGAAGAAGATCCTTTTTGTGGGTTTTTGTTTAGCGTTTCATGCGTCTCCAAGGGTATCAATTCGTTTCCCTGCTGTTTTGGTGTTGTTTAGATGCGAAACCGATTAGAATTATTTGGATCAAAGTCAGTCTGCAGTAGATTCGAATCTGTCCAGTATGTTGTGTGGGCTGTTTCGACATCTTAGAGGCCGAATCAGAAGTTTTGATCTCCTAGAGTTATTTAGAGAATGTTCTTAGCTTTCGGTGGCCGCCAAGAACACCTGATTCCGACGTACGGATCAAAAGTTATGATCGTTTTAGTTTCTGCTGTCCAGAACTCTGACGAGAAATAGCAGTCTCTGTAATTGATAAAATATGACCTAGTTAGAAGATGATTTAGAAGTCTTGCCCATAACAACTTTTGAAGATGATCTCACTAGCTTTCAGGATTGGTAAAGAAAACCTCATTTGGATTTGTAGAACAAAAGTTATGTACATTTCAATGTGACTGTCCAGATTGTATGTCAGTTTCTATCATTAGTTTTGACCCTTGTGCCACTTTTTGTTAAATGCAAAATATGAATGTCATTCCAACTTGGTTATTGTAGGTAATTTCATAACCTTTTCAGATTGTTAAAGAACGCTCAATTCGGAGTTGTAGATTAAAAGTTATGATCGTTTTATTACTGCTGTCTTATTTATTTAGGCAGTTTCTGTCCTGTTGCTTCATCTAACTGTTAGTAAATTAAATTGGCCGAATTGGGTTACCTTGTCAACTAGAGTATTGTAGATATATCAGTTAAGAATCCATAGAAACTGGTCTCACCTCATTCCAAGTTCCAGATCAATAGATATGATTTTTACTGTGCTGCTGTCCAGTTTCGGCTTATGCCTGAGTAGTCAATTTTCAGATTAGAGTTTCTAGTTGAATCTTGAGTCACCGGGAAGCGTTGTAGAGCGGTGTCGAGAAGTGTCGTGTGCAATGTGTTCTTATTTCAATTACTTAATTGTTTAGGCAGCGAGGCTATGGGTTTGGGAGCATCATCGTTGCATCGCTAACGCGTGCATCGCGCGAAGGCAAGTACATTGACTTCGTGTGATTTGTAAAATTCGGATGCAATGATTAGTATTGAGTTTTGTTTGACATGAGAGAAGTTTCAATGTTCATGTTCCGTCCATGGGAGTGGAATATCCACGGAGTGGAGATCAAAGTATTCAAGAGGTTTGATGAATATGTTCCTTGTGTATGTTCTTCCCTATGTGTGGCGATGTTGTTAGCCATAATACAAAAGTTCATTCATGCATCCATATTCATGTTCCGTCCACGGAGTGGAGCTCCACGGAGTGGAGTCTAAAGTCCCATCAATTCCGGTATGGGCATGTGAGTCCCACCATTCCAATGTGGGCGATTTTGGACACCGTATGAAACGTTCTTCATACGGTATTTTGGATCCCGTATTTCGATAAATCTGAGGCTTAAGTGAACACCGACGGGTGTGACACTAGCTATCTACCAGTATAAGCATGTGTGCATCCATTCCTTTGATTATATACATTCATCTCATTCATTCATAAATATTCAGTTGTTGTATGTTCAGAACCTTTGAGGAGGTTGTTTTGTTCATGTTGATTGTCTGTTCTTATATTCATTGTACTTGCTGAGTCTTGGACTCACCCTTGCTTTGTTTATTTTAGGTGATCGTTGATGAAGTTCTCTTGGGAGGGAGTAGACACGCACTACTCAAATACTTCACTTGATAAAAGAATGGATACTGTTTTCTTTGGTTAAGCGATTGACTGTAATATATAATTTTAGCTGTGGATGATATCATCCTTCATGTTATGGTTGTTTAAATAACTGCTTATGTTCCATGATCATTGGTTTCATATGATTATCTTAGTGGATTCAATAGACTTAAATAATTAGAAATTGTGAATTGCTGTTGGATATAGTTTTGATTCCTGCTTAGGTTCTAAAAGATGTTAGTCTTTTTATATTAGTTGATAAGTTTTTGTTGAAATTCTTCCGCGGTATTGTTGTAGGTTAGGCTATTAGGTAACATTTTGGCTTCCGAATAACCAGGGTGTTACAGTTTCACAAGAGCTACCGTTTTCCCTTCCTCCTCCCATCCCGGCTGACCCATTCACCACCGGCCACCTTCGCCCTCGGCTGCGAGCTTCCTCGCTGCCGTTTCGTCATCCGCTGACCCCCTCCGACCCCTCTCTCTTGGTCTTGGTGAGTTCCCCGTACCCTAGGTTCTCTTATTCTTTTGGTCAACTTCCCGTGCCCTGTTCTCCTTCTTTTTTTCTTTCAACCACGTCGAGCAGTCGAATCCCTCTTTCTTCTTTCGGCCGCGTCGAGCAATCGAATCCTTCTTTCTTCTACGACCACGTTGAGTAGTCGTATCCTCCTTACGACCACGTTGAGTAGTCGTATCCTTCCTACGACCACGTTGAGTAGTCGTATCCTCCTTCCAACCAGTCGAGCCCTCTTTCGACCAGGTAGTCGAGCCTCCTTCCGACCACTTGTATTCAAGCCTCCTTCCTGCCTTGTGATTTCAGATATTCCGAAAGCTTGTTCGAGCTACGATTCGAGTGATTCAAACCCCTAACTTCTTCTAATTCAATACCTTTCTTTTGGCTCCAGTTTGGTAGTTCTTTGGAGTTTATTTGGAGTTATCTTATTTACTTGGCTCTTTTCGCACGTATAGATTCCGAAGTTTTCGAAGAGTTATTGGACCCACCGACCTCGACCGAAGCATCTCAGCTCTTCAACGAAGGCAAGTCATAGACCTTTGATCATGTCGTACCCAGTTTACAAAATTATATTATTTTATATCAACATGCATGACTAGTTGTATAAAAATGGTTCTAGGAGTAGTTAAATACCTACCTGGTAATATGACTCCTTGAATAATTGTGAACGACATGTTGACATGTACCCTTGGACACCATAGGTTGGGTAATCTTAGTTGGACATTATTACAATACCAACATGAATGTGTGTTATGCTTAGTCCTGCTTTAGATATACGATTGCCTCTCGATCACATTGATTCAATGATGTTAAATTTGGCTAAGTGTTTATGGAATTGTGGCATCTGTTGCCATGGCATGTGTTGCCACTAATATTAAAATTTGTTGTACCTTGGCATGGGTTGCTAATTGGTCGGGTTGAACCAAAAATGATTTATGCTCGAGCGAGTGGTTGGTGGTAAAGGTGGGTACTGGAAGCACATTGGGATGAGGTAGTCTCGCTTGCGCAACCACTAAGGACTTAACTTTGTACGCTATTGCTCTGGGCCATACCGTGCAACCACAAGTCCATTTATGGGGTGGACCTAGCCAACTAATTAGCAATATTTTGAGTCGGTTCTGTTTGGGTTGATCCGCGACGCAAGAGGGGGCCTGTGTGGCAAAACCTTAGTGATTGCGGCACAAGAGGGGGCCTATGTGGCGAAACCTCAGCGAACGTGGCGCAAGAGGGGACCTGTGTGGCGAATCCTTAGCGAGCAGAACTGAGTCAAAATGGAGCTTTGTAAAAGCCTTGTGATAATCTCTCCTTGATTCACATGTCTAAGGAAATGTGTGTTATATCAAGCGATTATCTCTTGTGGGTCAAACTGTACAACCTCTGCAGAGTGTAAAACTATTCGAATAGCCGTGTTCCCGGTTATGGGTAATGCTTGGTGATTTCACATGAGGGGTAGATTTTCTCAAAATTGTGTCTTGGTTGGTTACGAGTGGTTTGGGAAGTGAATTGGGTGTTCACGAGTGGTTTGAGAAGTGAACTGTGGGTTCACGAGTTGTTTGAAAGAAACTTGATCACTTATGTATTAACCTTTTAAAATGTGCTTTACAATCTATCAATTGTATCTAATGTCGATACTTCTTTCTGCAAATTAAACATAAAGCTATCCTTGCTAAGCCCTGCATGAATACTACTTACATATATTTTCCCTACAACTTGCTAAGTACATTTAAAGTACTCACAGCTTTATGCCCTCTAGTTGATCAGTCACCGAAGAAGACCAAGGGAGCACCGAGCTCTACGAAGACGACTACTTTGAAGACCATGCGGACTAGGAGACGTCCTCCACTCGATTGCCTGTGGGCATGTCGAATGGCCTCTACGAGTTGTTTTGGTTTTCGCTGCGAGTTGTATGTTGTCATGAGCCCTGCGTGGCAAACCTTGTAAGACTTGACCATAAGGTCATTTTGCTGTTATGTATTATTAATTTATCTGCTTCTTTAATCGTTCTATTGTATGGATATGATTTCATCTATGTTGCAATCGTATGCGAGATAGCTAATGATGCGGGACTAGTTCGTAATGCACAGAGGTCCCGGGTTGCATACTGAGGTCCCGACAGGTCTTTTGAAATTTTCAAATAAAAATAACCATTTGAATTTTCTTGATTGGTTAAAAGCTTAATTTGAAATTTTAAAGGAAATAAAAATAATTTAATGTGAGTAAATCAAACATCAATTACTTCAAAATTGCTTTATTTGTTTTTGGGTTTCTCTTGGATTTCTTTTACAAGATCTTTTTGTTATTTGTTTTGAGTTCTCTTTAACTTATTTTTCTGTTTTCCAAAAATTTCTTTTCTTTGTTGTAAAATTTAATTATTTCAAATATTTGGCTTTTTTGGAGTTCTTGATTATATCAATTCAAATCTCAAATAAAATTACAAAATCTAATCAATTCTCAACCCAATTTTTGAATTCAAATTCTCAATTTGAATTCACCTCTCAATTTCAAACCTCAGCTGAAATTCAAATTTCTATTTGAATTTTCTCTGAAATGCAAATCTCATAATTTCATTTCATTTTTTGGCTGAATCTCTTTTTCCTCTTTCATTCTTTCTCTTCTTTTCTTTTTCCTTTGCCTTGCTCTACTTCGGTCGATTGTTTGTCCAGCGCCACGACAAGCCACGTCGCCTCGGCCTTGGCCACCTTGACCTCACCCCACTGTAGCATTAGGCTCCCACGCTTGCACCGCCACGTCTGGCGCCGCACCCGAGTCACGCGCTTTATGCGTGCCTCTCCCGTGTCGCGCCAAGCCGAGCCTCCCATGCCTGCCAAGCTTGCGTCGCATTCTTGCACTACTCGCGTACGTTTTGGCCATGCCATCCATGTCATCACACCACCGCTTTCATCGCACCATGATTTCACAGTTGTTGCGCCATTCAATTGTGACGTTCAAACAATTCCGAAATCGAGCCATTTATGATGCTGTCGATCACGCTCGTGTTGTCGTCATTTGAATTATTGCGTAAGCCTTTATATGGAATCACCATCACCTCTCTCCCCCTTCACTCTCCCCTCTAACTCCCTGTGTCAGCCGAGCACGGTCGCCATCAAATTTGTCGTCTTCCCGAGCGCCGGTCTCCACCCCCATGCCACATTCCCATCATTTCGGTGAAATTCTTGATGTCCTAACCGCATCACATTGTGTTCCTTTGCTCAGTGAATATTTCCCCTCAATCAATTTTGCTTTTGGTTGCAGTTCATCGCCGAATTTTGATGTTTTCTTCTTCTAGGCTGAAATCTCCTTCGTCGCTCGATCTCTTTCTCTCGTGAGTTTCTTGCTGATTAGACCACGTTATCATGTGTTCCCGAAGATCCTCCACCCAGCCCTCACCTCAATTCGGCCGAATCGTGTACAGGGAGCGTCGCCTCTGACGCCACCTTCTTCCTCACCACCGGCACCATCGCCATGCCGCCTCGGCCACCCTCTAGCCTCCCTGAGCGGCCCTACAACTTCCCCATGACGTCACCCAGCCCATGCATGTGCCATTTCCCTGTAACAGCCTAAGTTTTAGGGCTTTTTGAAAAATTTGAAAATAAAAATGACCATTTGATTTTGTTGAATTTCTAAAGCTTAACTTGAAATTTTGGAAATAAAAAATGATTTAATATGAGTTATTCAAACTTCAACTAATTTGAATTTGCTTTATTTTGAGTTGTTGGAGTTCTCTGTTATTTAGAATTCCTGGAGCTCCTGGAAGCAATATTCTCTCTCCATTTCAATTTTGTTTCGTAGGAGCCACTGTGTTTCCTCTTTCCCGTCAGTCCTAGCTGACCCATTCGCTGTCGTCCTCCTTTGCCTTTGGCTACGAGTTTCCCCGCCGCTGTTCGTAGTCCGCCGCCCTCAACCTCCTTGCCACCGAAGAGTTCACTGGTGTCTGCGCCATCTTAAACGATTGTTCGTTGTCTTTGACCTCCTCTAGCGTCCTCCTCCAGACCCTCCCTCAGTTTTGGTAAGCTCCCCATGCTCTGTTCACCCTCTTGTTCTTTGGACCACCCTCTCGGTCTCATACCTTCTTTCGACCACTTCATGTTCTCGAACCTCCCTCGACCATTGTTACATAGTCAAACCCATTTTCCTACGACCACGTTGAGTAGTTGTATCCTCCATATGACCATATTGAGTAGTCGTATCGTTCTTGTATCCTCCCCACAACCACGTTGAGTAGTCGTATCCTTCCTACGACCACATTGAGTAGTCGTATCCTTCTTGTCTCCTCCATACGACCACGTTGAGTAGTCGTATCCTTCTTGTATCCTCCCTACGACCACGTTGAGTAGACGCATCCTCCCTACGACCAAGTTGAGTAGTCGTATCCTTCTTGTATCTTCCCTACAACCACGTTGAGTAGTCGTATCCTTCTTGTATCCTCTATACGACCATGTTAAGTAGTCGTATCCTCCTTCCGACCAGTCGAGCCCCCTTTTGACCAGGTAGTCGAGCCTCCTTCCAACCACCTGTATTCAAGCCTCCTTCTGACCGCCAGTATTTAAGCCTCCTTCTGACCTTGTGATTTCAGATCTTTCGAGAGCTCGTTCGAGCTTCGATTCGAGTGATTCAAATTTCTATCTTCTTCTAAATTCATTACCTTTCTTTTGGCTCTAGTTGGTAGTTTCTTTGGAGTTTATTTGGATTGGTTTTATTTACTTTATTTTCGCATGTATAGATTCCGGCATTTCCGAAGTGTTCTTGGACCCAATGACCTCGACCGAAGCATCCCAACTCTTCAACAAAGGTAAGTCGTAGACCTTTGATCATGTCGTACCCAGTTTAAAAAATTATATTATTTTATATCAACATGCATAGCTAGTTGTACAAAAATGGCTTGGGAAATAGTTAAATACCTGTTCAATAGTATGACTCCTTGAATAATTGTGAACGACATGTTGAATGTACCCTTGAACACCATAGGTTCGGTAACTTGGATATTATTGTGATACCAACATGGGTGCGTATTATGCTTAGTCTTGCTTTAGTTACGTGATGTCTCTCGATCACATGATTCAATGATGATAAATTTGACTAAGTGATTAAGGAATTGTGACATGTGTTGCCATGGCATGTGTTGCCACTAATATTAAAATTTGTTGTGCCATGGCAAGGGTTGCCTTTTGGTCGAGTTGAACCAAAAATAATTTTGTACTCAGGCGAATGATCTGCAGTAAAGGAGGTGCAGGAAGCACATTGGGATGAGAATATTTCGCCTGAGTAGTCACTAAGGAGTTAACTTTGGGCGCCATTGATTTGGGTCATACCGTGCAACCATAAGTCCATTTATGAGGTGGACTTGGCCAACTAATTAGCAATACTTTGAGTCGGTTCTGTTTTGGTTGATGAGCGGCACAAGATAGGGCCTGTGTGGCGAATCCTCAGTGAGAAGAACTGAGAGACCATGCGGAAGCCCTCTCCATGTTGTGATGGATAGTTGACAGCTTTTGGGACTTATTGATGGAGGTTCGATAGTTGTTAAAGTTTGTGAAGTCAAGTTTTGAGTTTCACCTAGGTTGCATGGGATGTTATGATGCATGTTTTCACTAATGATGGTCAAGTGCGCGGCGCTTGTGCCAAGGAAACGATTTCTTCATCTTTGTTGACTGCAGGTTGACTTGATGGCTTGGATGATCATCGACGTGGGATTGGGAGCAAGCTTGGAGTGCTTGGCGTCCAGAACGATCATGGTGGTCGAGGAGATAATCGGGGATCAAGTCCGATCATGAAGATGGAGTCTTCGTGAAGATGGCATGAGACGGGTCCGTGCATCGGCTCAGGGTGACTTGGCAGTGTCCAAGTGTCGGCGAGGCGTTCCGAGGGTGTTCGGAGCTCGAGACACAAGACGGGGACATGATAAGTCAACGAAGAGCAAAGACCGTCAAGGTGGAGCAGCGTGGTAGCTCTAGGTGGCTTATGTTGACCAAAATCAACATAAGGGCATTGATGTAATTGTACCTAGTTAAGAGGGGTATTCTAGGCAAGGGGTAGAGTTGGCTGAACCCTAAGTGGATATGAATGAGTGGAGAGACTTAATCTTAGCCCTTGAGGTGATCCAAGGGTTGAGGTTGCTCCCATAGGGCTATAAATAGAGAGGTAGAGGTATGCTTCCACCACCAAGTCTTGGGGAAGGATTTAGGGTTTTCCTTATGCTCCTTTGAGCTTTGCCCACCATAAAGTGTGGCTTTGTAATCCCTCCTCTTGAATCAATGAAAGTTCCTCTTGAAGCAATGAAAGTTTCAAGTTCTTGCATGTTCTGAAATTTATTTTATTTCTTGCAATTTCTTGGTTTCCTTTGTTGCAACATGAGCTTTTCTTCCCCCTCCTTCTACTTGCTGTAGTTCTATTGGATCTAGGACGTGTAAGAGGTTGAGGAGTTCATCAAGAACATGTTCCAACCCAACAAGATCCATTAGAATTCATTCTTGCTCAAGTTGTGTTTGCATTAACCGCGTTCTTGAGCTGAAATTGTAGTTTTTGATGCAGCTTGAACTATTTGCATGAAAGGTTGAGATATTGGGCATATCTTTGCAATTTGTTTTGGAATCATAGCCCTAAGATCATTTCCTAGCTATGGTTCAAGTTTCATCAATTTTGGAATGCTTATATCTTGAGTTATTGAGGTTTCTTCACAGCTAAGTTTTTGAAATTCCAGATTTGATGCAATGTGATCTTGAAGCATGATAGGTCTCTCTCTTGGACTTTATTCTGCAATTTCTTTTGAAATCATAACCCTGAGGACCTCATCTTGCTATGTTTCAAGTTTCATCAATTTTGGTTGAGTAGATCTTGAGTTCTTGAGGTTTTTTAGCAGTGAAGTTTCTGAAATTCCAGATTTGCTGAAATTGTTGTTCTAAAATTCTTATTCTGATTCACTTTGTTCTTAGTGTAGTCTTGGTGTTCTTGAACCTAGTGTCTTCCTAATAGCACGAGAGTTTAAGAGAAGAAATACTTGAGTAGGGAAAATTTAATTTGTGCCTATTCACCCCCCTCTAGTTGCCATAACCGATCCTTCAAGAACCGAGTCAAAATAGAGCTTTGTAAAGGCCTTGTGATATTATCTCCTTGATTCACATGTCTAAGGAAACGTGTGTTATATCAAGCGATTATATCTTGTGGGTCAAGCTGTACAACCTCTGTAAAGTGTAAAACTATTCGAATAGCCGTGTCCCCGGTTATGGACAATGAGTGGTGATTTCACACAAGGGGTGGATTTTTCTCAAAATTGTTGTCTTGGTTGGCACGAGTGGTTTGGGAAGTGAACAGGGTGTTCACGAGTGGTTTGGGAAGTGAACAGGATGTTCATGAGTGGTTTGGGAAGTTATTTCAAAGAAACTTGAGTACTTATGTATTAACCTTTCAAAATGTGCTTTACAATCTACCTATTGTATCTAATGTCAATACTACTTTCTGCAAATTAAACATAAAAGCTATCCTTGTCAAGCCTTGCATGAATATTATTTTCATACTGCTTTCTACGACTTACTGAGTACTTTATATACTGACGACTTTACGCCCCTTTGTTGATCAGTCGTCGAAGAAGATCTAGGGAGCACCGAGCTCTACGAGGACAACTACTTTGAAGACCATGCGGACTAGGAGACGTCCTCCACTCGATTGCTTGTGGGCATGTCGAATGGCCTCTACGAATTTGTTCTGTTCCCCTGCAAGTTTACTCTGGTCGTAGATCTGGTCGTGGACCTGGTTGTGACCTTAGCCCTGCGTAGCAAGCTTTGTAAAACCTTGACTATAAGGTCCTTTTGTTGTTACGTATTATTAATTTGTCTAATTCATTAGCTGTTCTGTTGTATGGATATTATTTCATCAATGTTGCAACTATACGAGCTAGCTATTGATCTAGGACTAGTTCAGAATGAACAGAGGGTCCTGGGGCTACATACTCGGGGTCCCGAGAGAGGTGGTATCAAAGCCATATCGACTGTAGGACGTAACCTTAGTTAGCATGGTCATTTTAGTCAAGAGTTTCAAAACTTATTTTATAAATCAAACCAAGTCAATTGATAAATAGGTATTCTTTTCTCGTCTTATTCTATTCTTCTCTCATCTTATCCCAATCTTTTCTCATCTCATTCTATCCTTTTCGTCTCATTCCCGTGTTCTTGCATCTTATCTCTTAGAAACTTCTTTTGAACTTAAAATTGATCTTTCTCGTCTTAGTAATCTCTATAGGATCGACTCTTGGTGATCAAAGCGATGGATGGCACGGAAGTTCTAAGATCATCGTTTGTTTCAAGTCATCCGTCCGTATAAGTTAGGTTAGAAGTGCTTGATGGGGTTGACCTTCTTAGTGTAGAATCGTTAGTCCGAGTAATAGGATCTTCTACTCGAAGTTTGATTGCTTCTTAATAGCTTTCTAGCTATTCGTTCTTTGGGTTTAACCGACTTCCCCCAATTAGATTGTTCTGTCTTTCTTCCTTGCTCCCTCTAGTCTATTGTGCTTATCTCCCCTCACCTATCGTGCTTTCTCCTTCTCATCTGTGAAACATGTGAAGGATGGATGAAGATGGTTCGAACATACAAGTCGCTTGGAAGCTACTCTTGTTGGGTTTAACCAGTATGTTTGGATGCCAAGCTAGGTAGTTTTGGGGAATCATTGATAAGACTTATTTTTGGAATTAAAAATTTTAAGATTTGCTGATATTTTGAGAAGTGATTGTGAATACTAGAGTTTGATGATGGATATGCCTTGATTATGAATGATTTAAAGAATAGCAGATTGGTGGATTATATTTAGATTATCGAGAATGAAAATGATCATAAAGGAAAATTTGGATCGATCATGAAGGATATAGGAATCTGAGGTACTGATTTGATTATTAGGAGGAGTTGGATTTAAATCGAATCTTGAGTTGATTATAATGATGGGCGGAAGGCTTGAAACTAAGAAAGGTATGCAGTAAAGGCAGAGAGTGGATTGCGAATAAATTGGGTTTTCCATATCGATTCATGATGTTGATTGTGGTGGGTTAGGTTGGATCAAGAAGTATGGAATTAATTAGGTATGTTGGTCATGTTGGAATTATTGGATATGATTGAATAAAGAAGTTGGATTTAGAAGAAACCTTGGTCGGATTATAGAAATAAATCTTGTCGGATTATAGAAATGGTTGGATTGTTGGATATTGAATTATGATTCTAATATTGATGGTTATCTTCTTGATATTGGAGTTGATCTAAATAATTGTTGGATGGATAGTGATAAAATGGTTTGGTGTAGTTAAGTCTGAATTTATGGAATACAAGCAATCATTTGGAAAGTTTTTTATGGAGGACATTGGATTTATGTAAGAAGTTCCGAAGGATTGCGATTGATAATTATGCTTGAGAAGTTAAGTAAATGATGTCATGGATTTAGTTAAGAATTTTGGGGAATTTTCGTTTCAAAAGTGGATATAGTGAATTTGGCCTGATCTTGGAGTTTATCGGACTAAAAGTTGTGATTATTGCTGCTAGATTTTGGTGGAATTATGAAGTGAAGAAATCATACAATCAAAGGGGTGAATCTATTAGATTATTTAAGCTTATGCCGAACAAGGATTGTGAATTATGTTGGTGTATCGATAGAATGTGAGGTTAATTAAACGATTGGAATTTTTAATTGGGTGACTTTATGTTATGCTGGAATGGTGGATTTTAATAATAATGAGAATGGGATCCAGCAATTTGGAAGACAAAATTTAGAGCTTTTAGTTGGCACTCCAGTGCACGGTTTTGAACCATCGGTTTGGCACCAGTTACCAATTTGGAGCTACCACTGCAACTGACAAAGGTGCACAACATTTCTCCTTCATGCCGCAATGGAAGAAATGCTTTGAGGTACCAGAAGACAAGTTGTATCTGAAGAGAGCCGAATGAAAGAAGGATATCACCAACCAGGAGCATCTCATCAAAAGTTTCGAAGAGGTTGGAAGTCCTACCAGGAGCAAGACCTTGCGATTCAGCGAAGAGGAACAATGGAGCAATCAATTAGAGCAAGAATCAACCAGGAAAACCAAGAGCCGAGTTCCTGAACCAATTCTCCAGTCAGCCCGAATCTCGGGGTCGAGATTCCCTTTAAGGGGTGTAGGTTTCTAACATCCCAATTTTCAGGGCTTTTTGAAAAATTTTGAAAATAAAAATGACCATTTGGTTTTGTTGAATTTCTAAAACTTAACTTGAAATTTTGGAAATTAAAAATGATTTAATATGAGTTAATCAAACTTCAACTAATACAAATTTGTTTTATTTTGAGTTGTTGGAGTTCTCTGTTATTTAGAATTCCTTTTCTCTATTTTTTCGATTTTTCTGTCGACCTGTTCCTCCCCCTCTCGTCGTCGGCCGCTCCACCCTCTCTATTTCCTTTTGGTTTTGACCAGTCTTTAGTTTCAACTAGCCTTTTGGTTTCGACTAGTCTTTGGTTTCCACCAGCCTTTTGGATTCGACCAGTCTTTAGTTTTGACCAGGCTTTACGTTTCGACCAGCCTTTGGTTTCGACCAGCCTTTTGATTTTAACCAGTCTTTGTTTTCAACCAGCCTTTTGGGTTTCGACCACCCTGTCGGCCACAACCACCCCCTCGGTCACGACCACCCCCTCGGTTTCGACTAGCCCCACCTGTCAGCCCCTGCTCACCTTTTTCTTCCTCCTGTCGCAAAAGTCGTCGTGCATTAAATGTTGTCTGCGTATTTAATTGCCCGTCCTCTGTCGTGCCTGCCCCCATCCTATCCCCATTTTTCCTCAGTGACGTGCGCATTAAATGTCGTCACCTCCGCCACGTTTTTCCTCCTTTTTCCTCAGCGACGTGCGCAATAAATATTGTTGTCTCCGACCCGCCGCGTTTTTCCTCCTCTTTTCACACTGCACCATCTTGTTACCCGGTTCTCCTTCCTTCCTCTATAAATAGAGCGCTAGGGAGCCTTTGCCCTTCTATTTTCCCCTCAACTTTCCAACTCTTCCTCTTTCTCTCGCCCTGTTTCATCGTGCTTCAAGTTTCTCGCCGACGGCTGGAGCTAGCGCCACCGCCTCTAGCGTCGCCATCAAGCTTCTCTGGCGTGGCAGAGCCACCTTCCTCCTCGTCGAACCGTGTGTCGCCATTTCCTATTTAGGTGAGCACCGCATGCCCCCAACTCTCCCTCCCTCACTCTTGTTGCTGTTGTTTGGCCGAAGCACCACGCTCTGAGTTTAAGCCCCGCATCAATTCTTGTTCCGGAACTCCTTAAAGCAATCTTCTCTCTATTTCAGTTTTGTTTTGCAGGAGCCGCCACGTTTTCTCTTCCCCATCAGTCCCGGCTGACCCCTTCGCCACCATCCTCCTTCGCCTTCGGCTGTGAGTTTCCCCGCTGCCGTTCGCAGTCCGCTGCCCTCAACCTCCTCACCGCCGAAGAGTTCGCAGGAGTCCGCACTGTCTTCAACCGCCGTTTGATGTCTTCAACCTCCTCCAGCCTCCTCCTCCAGTCCCTCCCTCAGTCTTAGTAAGCTCCCCGTGCTCTGTTCACCCTCCTGTTCTTTGGACCACCCTCTCGGTCTCAGACCTTCTTTCGACCACTTCATGTTGTCGAACCTCCCTCGACCACTATTGCGTAGTCGAACCCTTTTTTCCTACGAAAACATTGAGTAGTCATATCCTACATACGACCACATTGAGTAGTCATATCCTTCTTGTATTCTCCATACGACCATATTGAGTAGTCATATCCTTCTTGTATCCTACCTACGACCACGTTGAGTAGTCGTATCCTCCCTACGACCACATTGAGAAGTCGTATGCTTCTTGTATCCTCCCTATGACTATGTTGAGTAGTCGTATCCTTCTTGTATCCTCCATATGACCACGTTAAGTAGTCATATCCTCCTTTAGTTATGCGATGTCTCTCGATCACATGATTCAATGATGATAAATTTGACTAAGTGATTATGGAATTGTGGCATGTGTTACCATAGCATGTGTTGCCGCTAATATTAAAATTTATTGTGCCATGGCAAAGGTTGCCTTTTGGTCGGGTCGAACCAAAAATGATTTCATACGTAAGCGAATAATCATGTAGTAAAGGGGGTGCAGGAAGCACATTGGGATGAGGATGTTTCGTCTAATTAGTCACTAAGGACTTAACTTTGTGCACCATTGATCTGGGCTATACCGTGCAACCACAAGTTCATTTATGGGGTGGACTTAGCCAACTAATTAGCAATGCTTTGAGTCGGTTCTGTTTGGGTTGATGAGCAGTGCAAGACGGGGCATGTGTGGCGAATCCTTAGCGAGCAGAACCGAGTCAAAATGGAGCTTTGTAAAGGCCTTATGACAGTCTCTCCTTGATTCACATGTCTAAGGGAACGTGTGTTATATCAAGCGATTATCTCTTGTGAGTCTAGCTGTACAACCTCTACAGAGTGTAAAACTACTCAAATAGTCGTGTCCCCAGTTATAGACAATACCTGGTGATTTCACATAAGGGGTAGATTTTTCTCAAAATTGTTGTCTTGTTTGGCACGAGTAGTTTGGAAAGTGAACAGGGTGTTCACAAGTGGTTTGGAAAATGAACAGGGTGTTCACGAGTTGTTTCAAAGAAACTTGATTACTTATGTATTAACCTTTCAAAATGTGCTTTAGAATCTACCTATTGTATCTAATGTTAATACTGCTTTCTGCAAATTAAATATAAAGCTATCCTTGTCAAACCTTGGATGAATATTATTTGCATACTGTTACATACGACTTGCTGAGTACTTTATGTACTCACGGCTTTACGCCCCTTTGTTGCTCATTCATCGAAGAAGACCTAGGGAGCACCGAGCTCTATGAGGACGACTACTTTGAAGACCATGCGGACTAGGATACATCCTCCACTCGATTGCCTGTGGGCATGTCGAATGGCCTCTACGAGTTGGTTGTATTTCGCTGCAAGTTTACTCTGGTCGTAGATCTAGTCGTGGACCTGGTCGTGACCTTAGCCCTACATGGAAAGCTTTGTAAAACATTGATCATAAGGTCTTTTTGTTGTTACGTATTATTAATTTGTATGCTTCATTAGTCATTTTGTTGTATGATATGATTTCATCAATGTTGCAACTGTGCGAGCTAGCTACTAATCTGGGACTTGTTCAAAATGCACAGAGGGTCCTGGGGCTGCATACTCGGGGTCCCGACATTCCACCAGGGTGCCACTGCCTCGAAGCTCCTCCGATCGCGTCGCCGCCACCCATGGGACTGTCACCCCGCCGGGGTTCCATTTTGTCCATCGGCCGGCCACCCCACGCCGCTGCTCGCCGGCGCCACTGCTGCTCTCGTGCCGCCTATAACCTCCTCTGTTCTTCCTTTGCTCTAGCTCTTTCTCTTTCTATGACCGATGGACCCCACTGGTCATACTTAGTATTCTTTCACTCCTCTCTTTTTTTCACTAGCAAGTGGACCACTAAATGTCAGCTCTTTTGTTTTATCCTTTCAAAACAAAAACAGTATATTCCATATAATATTCCATCCTTTCCAATTTTTACGATTTTTCTTTTCGGCAAATCTTTCATATGCTTGTTCTGCTTCATACAACCTCCAATTCCATCGATTCATGTTCATAAATTCAATATCTCTCTATTGATTCTAATTTTATAATTTTTGGATTTTATTTGTTTTTCTGCTATTTATCTATCTCGTTTTGCGTGTTTAGATTTTGTCGTTGTCGAGACTAGCTTGGATCAGTCTGTAGGAGTATCTCCATCCTTCGACGAAGGAATGTCGTAATCCTTTGATCATGTTGTACCCATTATTGCATAAACTATATTATTTTTTTATTAACATGCATGCTAATTTTATATCAATTGTTTTCGGGAATAGCTAATTACCTAATCGACATTATGCCACCTTGAAAACTTGTGAATGCCATGTATCCTTGGAACCCATAGAAAGGGATGATTTTAATTGGACATATTTTAATACCAACATGGGAAACGTAGTTATGCTTATCCATGCTTAGCTGTACGGCGGGCTCTTTTCACAAGATTAATCATGATAAATTGACTTAATGATATATGAAATTGTGGTGCGATGCCAATGTTGTAAAAATTGTTGTGCTAAGGTAGGGGATGCCATTTGGTCTGGTTGAACAAAAATATTTTCCTACTCAGGCGAATGATCGCGCACTAAAAGGGGTGCTGGTAACACTTTTTGGATGAGGTGGTTTCGCCTGAGTAATAACTAAGGACTTAATCTTGTGCGCCATTGATCTGGACGTTATTGTGCAACCACATGTCCAGTATGGGATGGACATGGCTAATTAATTAGCATTGTCTTGATTTTAGTTCTATTTTTGGAAGTGTGAACTTTGGGATGGACATTCACAATGGCACAACAGGGGGCCCCCGAATGGGTGTGAGGTCCATTCGGTGGTGAAACCTTAGCAGATAGAACTAGGTTAAGACAGAGATTTGTAAAGGCCTTGTGATAATCATTTAGTCACACACCTATGAAGTATATCAAACGGACATTATATACTAATTATCTCTTGTGGATAAAGTTGTATAAACTCTACAAATTGTTAAAAACTGTTCGAACAGTCGTGTCCCGGTTATAGACAATGTCTGGGGATTTCACACAAGGTATAGAGATTTCATAAAAATTTTGGATGGTGGAATGGATGGAAAGTGAACAGGTAGTTCACTAGTTGTTGGTTGAGAAGTGAACGGGTAGTTCACTAGTTGTTTCAAAGCAATTGTTTACTTTATTTATATAATCTTTTCAACTATGCTTTACAATCTATTTACTGTATTTACTGCCAATGTTTCTTTCTACAAAATAACCATACAGTTATTCTTTGTTCAAGCCTTGCATGAATATTAATTCATGAACACCAACGGGTGTTACACTCTGCTATACCGGTATAAGCAAAAGTGAAGTTGTAGCATGAGCATGAGTTTGTATTGCATTCATGAAAGATGAAAATATGATATGAGATAATGAGAACGACTTGTCGTTGAGATGATGCCTCGTTTGTTGTTTTACTTGTACTTGTTGAGTCATAGACTCACTCTTACTTATTTGTTGTTTTAGGTGAGCGTTGATGATGACATGCTTTGGGGTGGAAGTAGAACATGGAACGATTGCATTTTTGCAGCACTTCACACCATTTAATAATTCATTCCTTTTGTCAATAAATAATTTAGCAATTTTTGATGTAATAATTGGATAGCTTGTGTTTTCTCTTAGTTCCTTATGGTTCGTAAAATTGTTAGTTGATGCGTTCCCTAAGCGAAATTTATTTATGATACCTTTGGTAACTATTTGGTTCATATTACATTTGATTTATGATTTATCATCTTACTTAAATTTATGATTTTCATATTTTTGAATGTTTTTTTTAAGTCTAGATGTTAGTAATACTTTATTATGATTTAAAATTGATAGCGATAGTAATTGTAGGCGACATCCTGAGCTTTTGTTAAGCCGGGTGTTACAATTGTGGGCTTTTGTTAAGCCGGGTGTTACAATTGTGTGGTTCACTTGAACTAAGTTTGTACTTCTCTCAGTTCATAGATCTGCGTTCTGCCCTTAATATCGTGTATGGTTGTTTCTTTTTCAGAGCATGTGGCTACTATCCCATCATTATCTTCTCACGACAGCACACCTCAGTACTCCACATATGGTGGATACCAGGGTACAAACTGATGTTGGTTCATCTGGCGCTCTCTACCCGGAAATACAATGCATCTCAACCAGGTGCTGAGCAATTCCAAATGAAAATTGCCAACAAGGGTAAGCGACTGTTTTGAAGAGATAAAGGTTGGGCAAGGGCGTCACTTCCAGACAAAGCGTTGAAATGTTTTGAAGAGATGAAATTGGCTCGGCTGACGCCTGATAAGGCTGCTTATCATTGCTTGGTAACCTCACTTCTCTCAAGGGCAACTGTAATGGACGGAATCACCTACATAGGAATCTTGAGTGTTTTGTAGAGAGATGTTTGAGAATGATTTGATTGTTGATCTGCGCAATGCTGTTCACTAGTCTAGACGGTCTACATGGCTTTGCAAGATTGAGAGGACAGGAGGGGCACTACCAGAAGTACTTTGGAGAGAATATTTCCTCCTAATTGGAATTCATTAGAAGTTTTGGGAGAGGCTTCTGATTCTTTAAGCATAGGGGATTCTAATTTTATGAGGATCAAGATACTGATGGCAACTAACAAAATCTAGAGCTAGTTTTTTTTTGTAACACCCTGACCCAAAATACGCTCAATTGTCAGTCAATCGTGGGGTAGACCCGCGCACACATAACACCCCACTTACACTTTCGTCCTTGCTTCGCGTAAAAGGGTTAACCCAGAGGTGCTACATTTGGACCCACCAGGCATTATATACTACTACAACTCACTTTAAACAAGCAATATGAGACTAATCCCACCACATGACTCCTCATGGGCCACATGGACTGCACTACGAGTAGGTCGGGTATTACATTCACCCACCTCAAGAGCTAACGCCCTCGGTAACATGTTGCATATGTGGTAAATGCCAGAACCACCCCTTAGTACATGTCCGTGCGTTCAGTGTCGGTACATATGCTATGCCATGATTCCACCCGGGACCACACATGCCATGCGTGTCGGGACCCAAAATGTATCTCGGGAACCTCTGTGTATTCGAACTAGTATCGGATCATGAGCTAGCTCACACAGAAAACGGTGATGAAATACCATCCATTTATTCAATTTAACTAAAAGATCTCAAAGTAACAAATAATAATAATAACTGGACCTTATGGTCAACGTTTATTTAACTTGCCACGCAGGCTAAAGAAACAAATGAACTCTTGCAATGAACGAAACTCTTCAAATGGCCAATCAACATGCCCACAGCAATCGAGTGGAGAAACGCATCCTAATCCGCAAATCCTTCATGGTCCTCCTGGGCGAAGAACTCTTGAGCGACTTGATATTCTTCAAGCCCGAGCAATACAGGCCAAAAGCCATGAGTACTTTGAATGTACTCAACAAGCCGTGGGGAAATGTATGCAAATAATATTCATGCAGGGCTTGAACAAAGATTAGCTGTATGGCTCTTTTGCATAAAACACCATTTTCGATAAATACAATAATTAGATTGAAATGCGTAATTGAAAACAATAATAAGTAAATAAACAATTTCTTTGAAACAACTAGTGAACTTCCCATTCACTCCCAACCAAACCAAAGATAAGTGAATTCCCCATTCACCAATCGACACAAACCACCAAGTGAATGACCTATTCACCAAACGAACATTATATTCATCAAGTGAACTTCCCATTCACACTCCGACACATTTTTGAAAAAACTCTATCTCCCGTGTAAAATCCCCAGACACGTCCATAACCGTGGACACGGCTATTCGAATAGTTTTACACTCTGCAGAGGTTGTACAGCTTGACCCACAAGAGATAGATCAACTTATAATGTCCGTTTAACACACTTCCGAGGTGTGCGACTAAGTGATCATCACAAGGCTTTTACAAAGTTCCTTCTTAACCCAGTTCTGCCCGCTAAGGTTTCAACACTGAATGTCTTTCCGACCAGACAGGGCCCCCCTCTTGCGCCACCGTGAGAAAACGTTTTCCACGACTCACACTTCACATGACAGAACCGAAATTAAGACATTGCTAATTAATCAGCCAGGTTCGTCCCATACCAGACATGTGGTTGTACGGTTAAGGCCCAGTTCAATGGCACACAAGATTAAGTCCTTGACAAATTACTCAGGCGAGACTACCACAAACCCACAACATGTTCAATCCACATCCCCACTATCCACCAACCACTCGCCCGAGCGAAAACCGTTTTGTTTAACCAACACCCATGACTAACCCCATCATAGTACACAAGTTTTAACAAGAATGGCTCACCACCATGATTCCATAAATCATTAAGTCAAAATTAATTATTAAGACACATGTGATGACAAACCCATCGTAACTAAGCAAGACTAAGCATGTGTACGATACCCATGTTGGCAATATGAATATATCCAACTAAGATTACCCATGCTAAGGTGACAAAGGAGTCAGGGCATTAAATTATTCAATGGAGGCATAATGACAACAGTTAATAACTAATCCCAGAGCAATTTATATAAAGATAGCATGCAATTGTATAAAGCAATATACTTTTGAAATCATGGGTTCAATATGATCAAAGGATCACGACTTGCCTTGGAATAAATCCAGTGATTGATCTTGATCTTGGTAGGCTACTCCTTGCTCAAAGCTTCCCGAAGTATCGACGTCTACTCGCAAAACAAGCAAATAAACCAAATAAATAAATAACAGAGAGAAAACAAACTCCAAAAAATTAAATAAAAATCTCAAATAAATAGATCTTGAATTTAGATAAATTTAGGAATTTGAATGGACTCAAACGGAGTTCGGATGCAAAAGATATGAGCTCTGGAAGATTGAAATCACATAAAATACTGAAAATCAGAATTTATGGATTTACTGAATTATTTTCCTAAAGGAAAAAGAAGATTATGACGTCAGCTGACGTCAGCAAGGACGTTCGGACTGGGCTAAGTCAACCTGACAGCTGGGTCCCACTCGTCATTGAGTCGGTGCACGGTGGACTGGTTTTATGGAGATTGGATCTGGGTTTAGGCGTGAGGTGGCACTTGGGCGCTGATGTGGCCGACAACGAGGTGACACGCGGGTGCCACGCGAGCAGGGGAGGGTGATGTGGCTGCTGGCTGGCAATGACGAGGCTGGTGACGTCAGCGTTGCCGGCGAGGCTACGGGACCAGCCGACAACGGCGAGCGGCGGCGCGGCAGCGACGGTGAGTGCACGCAACAGGTAAAACTCGCTATTGCGCTCACATCGGTACGTTTGTTGGCTCTGGAGGTCGACGAGGAGCACCGGAGTTTGCGACAGAGCGGAGGACAGGGTACGGCTGTTGTCGGGGATGTCAACCAGGGGTGCTTCGGGGCAAAGGAGAGGTGCACGAGGGAGCTATGGCGATGAGGAAGGCGATGGTGTAGTACACGGAGGCGGAGCACGGCTGACGACGGCGGATTTCGAAGATTGGAGCTTCGGCACCGAAACCCTAATTTCGCAATTGCGCCGTCTCTAGGGCTTTAGAAGAGGAACAAGGTGGGGTTTCAGGATGAGGAGGCAGGGGTGATGCTCGGGGTCTATTTATAGGGGTTCAACGAGGCTAGGGTGGCGGAGTTCATCTCAGAACCGAAAAGGGGATAAGGAAATTCAAGAGATTGAGAACGATACGGGATAGGATTTGGTTTGATACGGATGCGGGAGGATAAGAGATTGAGTTTAACACGCGAACCCGAGATCTTTTGGTTGGGATTGATACTTGTCGGGTGGAACTCGAGCTCGAGCCATGGCGGTCGATGGCGACACCCGCGCGGAGAAGAACCCCGGAGGAAGACGACGACTTGCGGGCGGGCCCACCTGGCAGAGGGATGCGGAGGCGCGCGCGGGTGGGCTACGGCGGAGAAAGAGGCCAAGCGGGCTGGGCCGGAGGGAGAAGGAGATGGGCTGAGATTTTAAGGATTGAGCCCAAAGCTATTATCTGAGATTTTAATTACTTTTTCTTTTTAGAAAATAGCTGAAAATCCAAATGGCAGTTAGAAAATAGCAAATGCACTCGGAAAAATTCTAGAAAAATCTAGAAAATATATTCAAGCACATAAAACCCAAATAAAATAATTTTTAATATAGTTGATGTTGACATTAATCACATTAAATTGTTTTTGAACTCTGAAAATTCAGGTTAAGCTGTTAACTTTAGCAGAAAAATCCAAATGGTTCTTTTTCTTTTGAAACTTCAAAACAGACCAAATTTTGGGATGTTACAAACCTACCCCCCTTAAAAGGGAATCTCGTCCCCGAGATTCGGGCTGACTAAAGAATAGGTTCTGACGTAGGTCTAACCTAAAGACTTACCAGAGGCGACGTTTTGAACTGCTTGTGCTTCTTCTGCAATGACATGGTTCAGTCTTCCTCTTGAGGCAGTTGATGGAGTCTGGTAGCTTGATTCGAGTCCGAGGCATTCCTCTTCTGCTCCGGCAAAGAAGTCTGGTGGTGTTGGTCCCAAATTAAAAGGATTGGTGTCGACCCTGCTTCTGCGGACACTTGTTAGCATAATGACCTGTCTGACGGCAGTTGAAACAAGTAACTCCCGTGCCATGGTTGGGGTTCCCCTGAGATTGACTATTGTTGCTATTGTTGACATTGGGTATCCCTGTGTTTCCTGCATGAGACGCCGGTACTGGGGTTCTGAATCCAACAGATGAATTATTGGGACGAAAAGGCTGTTGTGCATTGGCTCTGGCTCTCTGTAGTTGATTTTGATGAACTCCGTGTTGTATCATCTTCCTTTTGCAAGATTCGTCTAACTCACGACGAGAATCTTCTATGAGTACGGCTTTATCAACCATATGCTGAAAATCCACATAGTCATTTCCAACCACTTGCATTTTCAAACTGGGGTTGGGTCCACGCTTGAATCGCTTCTGACGTGCATTATCCGTAGCAACATCTTCCGGAGCATAGCGAGAAAGTTGAGTGAACTTGTTGAGATATTCACCCAAGGATATGCTTCCTTGCTGGAGTTCACAAAATTCATTCTTCTTCATTTCCACTATACCATTAGGGACATGCGCTTGACGAAAAGCTGTTGAAAATTCCTCCCAAGTGATAGCGTGAGAATTCCCATGAGCTGCGGTGTAGTTCTCCCACCATTCTGCGGCTGTACCTTCCAACTGATGTGAAGCATAAAGAACTTTCTCACGATCATTGCATTGAGCAATGGCGAGCTTTTTCTCCACTGAACGAAGCCAATCTTCTGCGTCCAAAGGTTCTGACGAATGAGAAAACGTAGGTGGACGAGTCCTCATAAACTCTGATAGCTTGGAGTGATGATGAACTGACGGCGGAATAGCTGCTGCTTGATTATTCTGACCATTCTGACTGTTTTGGTTCAACAAGTTGACTATTGCAGCGGCGGTCTGACTTTGCTGTGTCATCATGGCGTTCATGTTCTGCATCATTGCACTCATGAATTGCGTCTGAGCTGCTAGAAGTTGTGCCATGTTTGGCTCTGCGGCTCCAGGGGCTGGTGACTGGTCACTTGTATTGACATTGGCATTGGCATTGGCACTCTCTGACTGAGTACGGCTCGATGTATTGCGAGTATCAACCATCTGCGATAATCTTCCACAGTTTAATAGGTAAGATAGAAAAGCAATGTAGATGAGAGGAATAGCACGATAGATGAGATAGACAAGGCGAGTAGATGGAAACAACCTAATTAGGGAACAGATTATACCCAAAGGCAAAGGCAAGAAGACATAGTCAAACGCTATGAAAGCACAATAAAACTCTTCAAATTAAAGCCTTAGTGTGACTGCAACATGATGCTTGACAGCAAAACTACTGCAACTCCCACTTACACACAACCCAAATAAAGACCTAATGCAAAAACGATCTAAAAGCGCTACTAAACTCTAATAGGACAGCTTCAAATCTAAACTAGAGAACGAAGGTCCATCAAAACATCTTGAACGAAGGACCGAGGATGCTCTTGACAAATGCTTTTCTTCTGGACGAGAGAAATTAATGAGGCGAGAAAGTCAATTTAAGCTTATAAAACAACATTCAGCAAAGGCAAGAGACAAGATCTGTGACACAAGATGAGTAGAATAGAATATGATAAGAATAGAACAGATTGAGATGAGAATAGAACCAGAAGAGATGAGAAAAGAGCAACTACTCAAGTCAAGTTAAGTTGATTTTATTTAGAAAATAAATTTTGAAGCTTTTAGCTAAAACGACCATGCTAACTAAGGTTGCGTTCTACAATCGATATGGCTCTGATACCACCTCTGTCGGGACCCGAAAATGCATCTCAGGAACCCTCTGTGTATTCTGAACTAGTTCCAGATCAGTAGCTAGCTCACACAGGAAAACAGTGATGAAATACCATCCATTTATTCAATTTAACTAAAAAGATCTCAAAGTAACAAATAATAATAATAACTGGACCTTATGGTCTGTAACACCCCAGCCCAACATGAGCCTCGAATGCTACTAAACAAACCCTACAAACTCTAATCAAAACAAACTTAATAAATTTCTAGAACCTCCTTGTAAAGTTAATTACGGAGGTTCCAACATTCAAATGAATCATAAATTAACCAAACTACCATCTAGAGACATCAAAAGATAATCAAAGATATGCTACATTTCCAAAGAATCCATGAAGTATAAAGTTCCACTACTCATCATTATTACACTTAAACCACCTCAAGACACAAGATATAATAAACCTTTGAGCATCTCGCCCATTTACTAAAAAACAATTACGATCCAAGACCATTCAACTTTATTTAGTTCATGTGGCATGTGTGTGACTAGCGATACTACTTCCCCATGCATGTCGTTCTTGGCTCGGTACCTAAAACAACAATAAAAGCAAGAGTGAGTCCATTGACTCAGCGGTACATAAAGAAACTATAACATCGACATCCATGTAAAGGAGATCAACAATAGAACTTCTCATATGCAAATGCAATGCTCAAGGAACCTTTATCTTTAACTTTCGTGTGCATTACACGGTAATGCAGTATGCAACCGCCGTTGCATACCCATGCTGTCTTGCGCACGCACGAGGACCAATTGCCGTTACTCGCAAGTAACGGGACCTCAAGCCCACACTCCACGAGTGAGGGGATCTCGGGCCCGTCACATTCATGACGGGGATCTCAAAGGGAAACATGCTTGGTCACCGCGTGACCAAGCCTCAATATGCTCTCAATATGCAAATGCTCATCTCTCATTCATCATCAATCTTACCAAAAGACAACAACATTGAACCACAGTAAAACATAGGCATAATTTGAGCCATCACCATACTTAAACATTCATCAAGTAAGCCATCTTGCTATGCAACCATATATCAAATAGCACACAACATAGCCAATCAATCACACCCATTTAACAACAATGCACTTGCCTCAACCGTGCGAAGGTGGATGTCGAGGATAAGGTACTGCTCCCGGAGCCAAACCCACACCTGGATATACAATTGAGACATGCTAAGGCTACCATATAAGTCTAATAACAAAACCATAAACACAAAATGAGCACATCGTCCACTAAACGCGATCCCCAACTCTATTGCTAGCTGTCAGTTTTCTTTTCCAGAGAACAACCCCCTTCGAAACATCATAACTAAATGCATAGAAATCCAAATGGATTGATCTTGGACAATCTGAAAAGGTTATTGAATTCCCCTTCTAAACCTAGTTGGTGAGGTTCTCTGATTCGGCCCTTTACTAGCCCTACCAAACCAAACAACAGAGTATCAATTCTCGTGTCGGGTCTCTGGACAGCAACAATGAAATTATCATAACTTTCTCTACGTTCGTCCGAATTTCATGATCTTTAGTTTTCCTCAAAGCTGGAAGGATTATCTACATTTTTCATTATGGTGAGCCCCTCTGATTTTTCCTCTAACTACACGCTTAAGTCGAAACACTAAAACCTGTTAGACCAACCACCATTCCACAGCACAGACCCCCTAAGAAAAATCATAACTTTTGATACAGAGGTTCAAATGATGTGATTCTTGTCGGCAATGAAAGGTAACGAGATAACCTACAACTCTCTAGGATATCCCAAGTTCTAATTCGGCACTTAATAATTTCTTATTTATTAAACAAGATGACTGCAGATTCTCGTCAGGATTCTAAACAGTAAACACTAAAAATAACATAACTTTTGACTCGAATGTCGGAATCAGATGTTCTTGGCGGCCACTGAAAGCTAAGCGCATTATCCACAATTCTCTAGGAGATCAAAACTTCTAGTTCCGACTTTAAGGACCCGAAAACAGCCACGCATCCTACTGGACAGATCTGAACGTCTGCTGACAGCAAAACAATTGAACCCAAATAATCGATTTCGCCTCTAATCCTCAACAAACAGTGGGGGAAAACACGTCGTTACCCTTGAAGACCCGTGGGAAGACGTGGATCAACTCCCCCAAGAAGAAGAACCTTTCTTCTCCCTTGAATCGGCCAGCACCCACTGTTTTCCCCTTCTTCTTCCTTCACGGTCGCCGACAATGGAACGGGGCAACACCAATTGCGAGGTGGCCGGCGCCAATGGATGGGGGTGAAGACCAGCAGGGGGAAGCACCATGGGAGGAGGTAGGGGCAGGGGAGGCGCCCAAGTGGGAGGGAGAGCAGGGGGTGGCGGCCACACAAGGGGGAGAGGGGAAAAATGGGAGGGGCGGCTAGGGTTTTGGCCTCTTTTAAGGCCGGCCTCCCCCCTTCCACTTGTGGGCTGAGCGCACATGGGCCGGAGGCCCCGGCCCAGGTTGTCTACAAAACGCTGCTAACCCCTTCTCCGATTGATTAATTAGCTATTTTCCATTAGGTCCTTCTCTGGATCAATTTCTAATTAGTCATTTTCTTGAATATTCGGCTTTCTCTCAAAATCTACTCGAGTATTACATTCTACCCCCTTAAAGCAGTCGACCCGAATTCTACCCACGCTTAGCACCAAAGAACAATCCCAGTTAAAATTTACCATTCATTACGGCGTACCTGCTGTGAACATTACTAGATAAAGCTCCACATACGAGACTCCAATTCCCAAGTCGGTTCCCCCTCGAACTCATGAGACCACCGTCCCTTGACGTAACTAACGTTTACGCCTTAATACTCATCTCAACCTCTCATGAGTCACTCAACGGACACGCCAAGGCACGATCTTACTCGTGGGCCAACGGCCTAACGAAACTTCACGCTCCAGCTTTCTCCGAAACTTCGCCTATTTCGAAACAACCAATGTACCAAAGGCCAACATTTTCCTTTAGTACCAAACCACACAACCTGCACAAAACACACAAAACTCTTGTTCCTTGTTTGATTGATCTCTTCACTTTAACAATAGACACCTCCTTTCACTAGGAATGCACAATAGAACTCGATTAAAAATCAAGGATTCTCATCACAAACACACATCACCAACTCCCACCAAAAGAGTTAAATTCAAAACCAAAAGATTCATCATGAAACTCTTCCACTTTCAAGTAGGCGACATGCCAAAGAACACCACATAAGCTAAAAGCGAAAATCACTCGAATATCCAAAATAACCATTTCCTTTCTTTTTCTTAACCAAAAAGAATCAGGCAAACCAAGAAAAAAAAACCAGGAGAACATTTCATTATCCGACAATACCACCTTTTCCTCAACCTTTCTTGTAAGAATTCATTTTTTTTTCTTAAACCAAAAGATTTCAAATCATCACATCTCACACTAATGCATTTCTCTTAAATTGACAACTTCAATGCTATGCTCAAACCGATTACAAAATCCACACCTATGTAGAGAGACTCTTTCATCTCACAATAACATACTCGGATCAACTTCTCTACCAAAGGAATTATTTTGACAAATAATCCTCAACATTCCTCAATATAAATTTCATCCACAATCACATTTATTCACTTTACCCAAAGTATTCTATCCAAAACAACACACTATACAAAATTCGCTCTGTTTCATCCGCCTCTACACATATTATTGGATCTCCACGGTCCTAGCATAACATGCAAGGCCCCAAATTTAATCTCTAAATCTCCTACCATGAGTTTACGGTTTAGTGGATAAGAAATCTTCACATTCGTTTACTAATATTTCACATTCGACAATAACCGTATTCATTAATATCATCATTCCTTATTAATCAAGTAATCGCCAAAGGCGATTTATTTCACCAATCTTAGACCTTCTCTAATCCACACCAATCCAATCCAATTACACAATTGCAATATACCTCTTCGCAATACCCAAACCGATTGACCAAGATTCAAACATACTCAATCATTAACGTCAAAAGATAATTATATTCTTGACCAAGTCATTCTTCAAGATAATCTAACTCCTATGGGGTTACTCACTGAGGCCGAGTCATACTTGACAGTAACTCAATAATTCCTACTATCCCATTAATTAACGCAACGATTAATTTTCTCACACTACTACTCGTCATGAATCGTATCATTATAATTTCTCTATACAATCTTATCAAGTACCCAATTGCGATACTTCAATGAATTGATCACGAATTCCAAACTTTCCGATTCTAATGTTATGTGAAAATGATCACAAGATCTTGGGCCACCTCTTGCTATAGGTTCTACTAGTTGTGATATCGTAATCTGATGGCTCAAAAGACAACATTCTATTTAACTTAATTCCTCTCCAAGAACTGTTCTAATAAATCTATTTATTACTCAATGCCTCTCAAACAACTCCCAAGGGCTCACAAAGTCATCTACTAGATCACCACTAATTAGCTGCCAATACACATCCGAAGGAGCTTTGCAATGCAGTTTGGTTAAACCCTTCTTAGAAGGAGAGGCATAAAGAAATAAAATTCAACACGAAGGAAAACATTACCACAAACAGTGGTAACAAGTTCAAGAGAGACAATCAAATAATAATGATATCGAAAACAAAAAGATAAGATCAAGATTAGGGCACACGTCCCACAAGCAGAGAATAAAAACCTCAAACGGGCGTAAAACAAATTCAGCTACCACATCGACAAAAGGTCTGAAAGATCACATACGCAAGCTAGAAATATTTTCACTTAATCCATATCAGGCAAGCGATCCAATCCCTTTACACAATACATTCCATAATATTATTATAATCCCTCATCGGCAATCTTGCTAACACCAAAGTAATACTCCGGAGAAAATCATCATCGCTTCTCACTAGTCACAATCCCTTGCGACAATCTTACTAACATCAAGAATGATACATTCTTAACGCGAATCGCCATCATCTAATTTTCCATTATAAAGACCCAAAGTTCACCAAACTCTTATGTACCACTTTATCATCTCATCCTCAATTGAGAGTATACCAAAATCTTCAACCTCACTACAACAACCACCTTTATTATTATTTTTTAGAGGAATCTACTACCCACATTAAAGGTTATACCAAGACCCTCTCATCATAGGCATACTATAATCCGACAACTTCACCATCATGCAACCACGGGTCACCAATTAAAATCCCATCAATAACCTCTCCAAAGAAACACAACTATGAGGTTGAAACAAATCTCTTTTAACAAGTTCATGCTACCAAAGACTACTTATTCAATCATCCACTTGACCATTAGTGTTGATCAACACCACACCAACTATCATTAACGTTTGACAATTATATTTATCACGTATGCAAATAGGGTCCTACTTCTATTTACAAATCACAAACCACCTATAAACACAAAGTTAACATTCCACTTTATGCTCGGAGTTTTAGGGCAAAATATAATTAGACATTCAATAATATCATCTCCTGTAAAGCAGGTCTCACAAGATGCTACCTCAACATTCATCTAATCATTATACATGTTTCAATCTAGAAATTTATGTTTGCTCAACAAGTAACTAGTTTAAGAAAATTTCCAAATGGATATTCTCTAAGGCATCGTTCCAACACATCCTTAACATAACCATCTCGAATGGGTAGACTAATCCATTGAAACACATTACTCCATATTACCCAACAAATCTACTAATTTTCACAATCTTAATGATTAGACTAAGTCATCAATATCTCACACTTCTTAATAAATCTCGGATTTCTAGTAGGTATAAGCATACCTTTACTCACAGTTCATCAGGAACTACTAGAAGACAACCTCGACTTAAACAACTTCAATTCCAAGGAACTGGGTTAAAACTAATTATGTTCCACACTATAAGTTGATAACTCATACCATAACAATTAATTGTCTTGGTTATAACCTCTCACTTAACAATAGCAAAACATCGCTAAAGAGTTGAACATCTTGTTTAATAAAATCGAACCAATAAACTTCAACACTCATCATACCCAAAAGAGCTACATAAAGTCAAATCCTCCACGTACTAAAGGTCTTGCAATAGGAAATGTTCATAGCCCAAATCATCAAGAAAATAAACGGGTCAAGATTTCTAACGAGAAAGACACAATTCCAATATAAAGATCAAACTTGACAATCAACCAAGTTCACCAACCGCAAGAAGAACCCATTGATCGGAAGAGCAACGATTACTTTATGGAACAATTAAGCAAATGGAAACACACCAACATTTTTCAAGACAACCCACAACCGCAATAAACCAATAACCCAGAGAAAACATCAATCACAACTGGATAAGAGTAACCAAATTTAAACCCAGAGAGAGAACAACTCTTCGAAGATTCTCGCTAACCACACTTGTACTAAGATATCCAAGGTAGCACTTCACTATTCTTATACAGTGAATGGTGGTGTAGCCTGTAAAGCCCAAGGTCACAACCACGACCACAACCTCTCAAACGTGGGTTAACCCACACAAGATAACAATAGTATTATATTATAGATATATTAGATCATGAGAGATCAACAATACAACATAACAGAGCGTATATGCAATGCAAAAACCCAACCCACCTACTGTGCACAGTGTGTCAATTTAATATTTCAAAACTACCACGGACCTAAAGCCCGCTCGATACCAATCTGTAACACCCGCCCAACATGAGCCTGGAATGCTACTAAACAAACCCTACTAATTCTAATCAAAACAAACTTAATAAATTTGTGAGAACCTCCCTTGTAAAGTTAATTACGGAGGTTCCAACATTCAAATGAATCATAAATTAACCAAACTACCATCTAGAGATATCAAAAGATAATCAAAGATATGCTACATTTCCAGCAATCCAGTGAAGTATAAAGTTCCACTACTCATCATTATTACACTTAAACCACCTCAAGACACAAGATATAATAAACCTTTGAGCATCTCGCCCATTTACTAAAAACAATTACGATCTGAAGACCATTCAACTTTATTTAGTTCATGTCGCATGTGTGTGACTAGCGATACTACTTCCCCATGCATGTCGTTCTTGGCTCTGGTACCTAAAACAACAATAAAAGCAAGAGTGAGTCCATTGACTCAAGTACATAAAGAAACTATAACATCGACATCCATGTAAAGGAGATCAACAATAGAACTTCTCATATGCAAATGCAATGCTCAAGGAACCTTTATCTTTAACTTCGTGTGCATTACACGTGTCATGCAGTATGCAACCGCCACGATACCCATGCGTCAGGCGCACGCACAGGGGACCAATTGCCGTTACTCGCAAGTAACGGGGACCTCAAGCCCACACTCCACGAGTGAGGATCTCGGGCCCGCACATTCATGACGGGGATGCGATCTGAGGGAAGGCCCGATCTTCTCGATGAGGAACCGTGGATAGTTGATGCGAAGTAGACGATGTCGCTAATGAACACTCGCGCCAATGCACGAACCCTCAACTCTTGGAATACGCCCAAAACACACCGGGTAGTTGTTCGTCACGAGACCACGAGCATTTAACGCCAAGTCCCCAATTCCCAATGGAACGACGGCTTGACCTTGGATTGCGAGAACAAAACAAATGGATCGCCTAATTCTCTCTCAAAGTCCTCGCATGAACTCGGTGTCGAAAGAACAAGCAATAGCTATGTTTCAATCTTATGCATAAACCGGTCTACCTCTATGGTGCGGCCATGGGGGTTTATATAGCCTCCCATGCAAGCACAAAACTTCGGATGAACGAAGAATCGAGTGCTACAAGAATCCGAGTCCGACACTATTTATCGCTCTGAAGATCCGAGTCCGACATCATTGTTCACGTGAACGATGATCAGATTCAAAAACGTTCTACTTTAATTTGGAAATTTAAACTAGTCTCTCTCGGTTTCCCTTGTATTGTGAGCTTTCCTTCTCTTAGCTTCATGAATTTGTTCGATGCACTTGATGCTTCTTTTATGCCAATATAACCCTTGTTGCCATGTCACCATATGTCTTTCTTGACCGCCCGCATGAGCTAGGGTTTTATCCGAGAGCACGTTCCTCTCGTTGGCCACATGGGTTTCTTCTCCTTGTTGGCCGCATGTGTTTCTCCTCCATGAATTTGTTCCGGCCTCCTCTCGGTTCCAAAGTCTTTAAATTTGTCAAACCGAGAATGCACCAAGTATTGCTTTAGGTAGTAACCAATTCTCATTGGCAACAAAAGGAAATTCATTAAGAAACAAATGCACCTGTTGTTTGAGAAGTTTAGCTCCTGCTTCACGAATAACGTCATAAGTAGTAGGGATATCATCATCAGGATCTCAAAGGAAAACATGCTTGGTCACCGCGTGACCAAGCCTCAATATGCTCTCAATATGTAAATGCTCATCTCTCATTCATCATCAATCTTACCAAAAGACAACAACATTGAACCACAGTAAAACATAGGCATAATTTGAGCCATCACCATACTTAAACATTCATCAAGTAAGCCATCTTGCTATGCAACCATATATCAAATAGCACACAACATAGCCAATCAATCACACCCATTTAACAACAATGCACTTGCCTCAACCGTATGCGAAGGTGGATGTCGAGGATAAGGTACTGCTCCCGGAGCCAAACCCACACCTGGACATACAATTGAGACATGCTAAGGCTACCATATAAGTCTAATAACAAAACCATAAACACAAAATGAGCACATCGTCCACTAAACGCGATCCCCAACTCTATTGCTAGCTGTCAGTTTTCTTTTCCAGATAACAGCCCCCTTCAAAACATCATAACTAAATGCACAGAAATCTAAATGGATTGATCTTGGACAATCTGAAAAGGTTATTGAATTCCCCTTCTAAACCTAGTTGGTGAGGTTCTCTGATTCGGCCCTTTACTAGCCCTACCAAACCAAACAACAGAGTATCAATTCTCGTGTCGGGTCTCTGGACAGCAACAATGAAATTATCATAACTTTCTCTACGTTCATCCGAACTTCATGATCTTTAGTTTTCCTGAAAACTGGAAGGATTATCTACATTTTTATTTATGGTGAGCCCCTCTGATTTTTCCTCTAACTACACGCTTAAGTCGAAACACTAAAACCTGTTAGACCAACCACCATTCCACAGCACAGACCCCCTAAGAAAAATCATAACTTTTGATACAGAGGTCCAAATGATGTGATTCTTGTCGGCAATGAAAGGTAACGAGATAACCTACAACTCTCTAGGAGATCCCAAGTTCTAATTCGGCACTTAATAATTTCTTATTTATTAAACAAGATGACTGCAGATTCTCGTCAGGATTCTAAACAATAAACACTAAAAATATCATAACTTTTGACTCGAATGTCGGAATCAGATGTTCTTGGCGGCCACTGAAAGCTAAGAGCATTATCCACAATTCTCTAGGAGATCAAAACTTCTAGTTCCGACTTTAAGGACCCGAAAACAGCCACGCATCCTACTGGACAGATCTGAACGTCTGCTGACAGCAAAACAATTGAACCCAAATAATCGATTTCGCCTCTAATCCTCAACAAACAGTGGGGGAAAACACGTCGTTACCCTTGAAGACCCGTGGGAAGACGTGGATCAACTCCCCAAGAAGAAGAACCTTTCTTCTCCCTTGAATCGCCAGCACCCATCTGTTTTCCCTTCTTCTTCCTTCACGATCGCCGACAATGGAGCGGGCAACACCAATTGCGAGGTGGCGGCGCCAATGGATGGGGGTGAAGACCAGCAGGGGGAAGCACTATGGGAGGAGGCGTAGGGGCAGGGGGGAGGCGCCCAAGTGGGAGGGAGAGCAGGGGGTGGCGGCCACACAAGGGGGAGAGGGGAAAAATGGGAGGGGCGGCTAGGGTTTTGGCCTCTTTTAAGGCCGGCCTCCCCCCTTCCACTTGTGGGCTGAGCGCACATGGGCCGGAGGTCCCGGCCCAGGTTGTCTACAAAACGCTGCTAACCCCTTCTCCAGTTGATTAATTTGCTATTTTCCATTAGGTCCTTCTCCTGGATCAATTTCTAATTAGTCCTTTTCTTCGAATATTCGGCTTTCTCTCAAAATCTACTCTGGAGTATTACATGGTCAACGTTTACTTAACTTGCCACGCAGGGCTAAAGAAACAAATGAACTCTTGCCGCGGAACGAAACTCTTCAAATGGCCAATCAACATGCCCACAGGCAATCGAGTGGAGAAACGCATCCTAATCCGCAAATCCTTCATGGTCCTCCTGGGCGAAGAACTCTTGAGCAGCTTGATATTCTTCAACTGAGCAATACAGGGCAAAAGTCATGAGTACTTTGAATGTACTCAACAAGTCGTGGGGAAATGTATGCAAATAATATTCATGCAGGGCTTGAACAAAGATTAGTTGTATGGCTCTTTTGCATAAAACAGCATTTTCGATAAATACAATAATTAGATTGAAATGCGTAATTGAAAACAATAATAAGTAAATAAATAATTTCTTTGAAACAACTAGTGAACTTCCCATTCACTCCCAACCAAACCAAAGATAAGTGAATTCCCCATTCACCAATCGACACAAACCACCAAGTGAATGACCTATTCACCAAACGAACATTATATTCAACAAGGGAAGTTCCCATTCACACTCCGACACATTTTTGAAAAAACTCTATCTCCCGTGTGAAATCCCCAGGCACGTCCATAACCGCGGACACGGCTATTCGAATAGTTTTACACTCTGCAGAGGTTGTACAGCTTGACCCACAAGAGATAGATCAACTTATAATGTCCGTTTAACACACCTCCGAGGTGTGCGACTAAGTGATCATCACAAGGCTTTTACAAAGTTCCTTCTTAACCCAATTCTGCCCGCTAAGGTTTCAACACTGAATATCTTTCCGACCAGACAGGGCCCCCCTCTTGCGCCACCGTGAGAATACGTTTTCCACGACTCACACTTCACATGACAGAACCGAAATTAAGACATGGCTAATTAATCAGCCAGGTCCGTCCCATACCAGACATGTGGTTGTACGGTTAAGGCCCGGTTCAATGGCACACAAGATTAAATCCTTGACAAATTACTCAGGCGAGACTACCACAAACCCACAACATGTTCAATCCACATCCCCACTATCCACCAACCACTCGCCCGAGCGAAAACCGTTTTGTTTAACCAACACCCATGACTAACCCCATCATGGTACACAAGTTTTAATAAGAATGGCTCACCACCATGATTCCATAAATCATTAAGTCAAAATTAATTATTAAGACACATGTGATGACAAACCCATCGTAACTAAGCAAGACTAAGCATGTGTACGATACCCATGTTGGCAATATGAATATATCCAACTAAGATTACCCATGCTAAGGTGACAAAGGAGTCAGGGCATTAAATTATTCAATAGAGGCATAATGACAACAGGTAATAACTAATCCCAGAGCAATTTATATAAAGATAGCATGCAATTGTATAAAGCAATATACTTTTGAAATCATGGGTTCAATATGATCAAAGGATCACGACTTGCCTTGGAATAAATCCAGTGATTGATCTTGATCTTGGTAGGCTACTCCTTGCTCAAAGCTTCCCGAAGTATCGACGTCTACTCGCAAAATAAGCAAATAAACCAAATAAATAAATAACAGAGAGAAAACAAACACCAAAAAATTAAATAAAAATCTCAGATAAATAGATCTCGAATTTAGATAAATTTAGGAATTTGAATGGACTCAAATGGAGTTCGGATGCAAAAGATATGAGCTCTGGAAGATTGAAATCACATAAAATACTGAAAATCAGAATTTATGGATTTACTGAATTATTTTCCTAAAGGAAAAAGAAGATTATGACATCAGCTGACGTCAGCAAGGACGTTCGGACTGGGCTAAGTCAACCTGACAGCTGGGTCCCACTCATCATTGAGTCGGTGCACGGTGGACTGGTTTTATGGAGATTGGATCTGGGTTTAGGCGTGAGGTGGCACTTGGGCGCTGATGTGGCCGACAACGAGGTGACACGCAGGTGCCACGCGAGCATGGGAGGGTGATGTGGCTGCTGGCTGGCAATGACGAGGCTGGTGACGTCAGCGTTGCCGACGAGGCTACGGGACCAGCCGACAACGGCGAGCGGCGGCGCGGCAGCGACGGTGAGTGCACGCAATAGGTAAAACTCGCTATTGCGCTCACATCGGTACGTTTGTTGGCTCTGGAGGTCGACGAGGAGCACCGGAGTTTGCGACAGAGCGGAGGACAGGGTACGGCTGTTGTCGGGGATGTCAACCAGGGGTGCTTCGGGTCAAAGGAGAGGTGCACGAGGGAGCTATGGCGATGAGGAAGGCGATGGTGTAGTACACAGTGGCGGAGCACGGCTGACGACAGCGGATTTCAAAGATTGGAGCTTCGGCACCGAAACCCTAATTTCGCAATTGCGCCGTCTCTAGGGCTTTAGAAGAGAACAAGGTGGGGTTTCAGGATGAGGAGGCAGGGGTGATGCTCGGGGTCTATTTATAGGGGTTCAACGAGGCTAGGGTGGCGCAGTTCATCTCAGAACCGAAAAGGGGATAAGGAAATTCAAGAGATTGAGAACGATACGGGATAGGATTTGGTTTGATACGGATGCGGGAGGATAAGAGATTGTGTTTAACACGCGAACCCGAGATCTTTTGGTTGGGATTGATACTTGTCGGGTGGAACTCGAGCTCGAGCCATGGCGGTCGATGGCGACACCCGCGCGGAGAAGAACCCCGGAGGAAGACGACGACTTGCGGGCGGGCCCACCTGGCAGAGGGATGCGGAGGCGTGCGCAGGTGGGCTGCGGCGGAGAAAGAGGCCAAGCGGGCTGGAACAGAGGGAGAAGGAGATGGGCTGAGATTTTAAGGATTGAGCCCGAAGCTATTATCTAAGATTTTAATTACTTTTTCTTTTTAGAAAATAGCTGAAAATCCAAATGGTAGTTAGAAAATAGCAAATGCACTCGGAAAAATTCTAGAAAAATCTAGAAAATATATCCAAGCACATAAAACCCAAATAAAATAATTTTTAATATAGATGATGTTGACATTAATCACATTAAATTGTTTTTGAACTCTGAAAATTCAGGTTAAGCTGTTAACTTTAGCAGAAAAATCCAAATGGTTCTTTTTCTTTTGAAACTTCAAAACATACCAAATTTTGGGATGTTACAATGCGTCATATGCCCACGCCCCTAATGCGCACGCGCCCGTGCAACAAAGGTTGATGCTCTGATACCATCTGTAACACCCTGACCCAAAATGCTCAATGCCCAGCCCACCATGGGGCGGACTCGCGCATACATAACACCCCGCTTACACTTTTGTCCTCGCTTCGTGTAAAAGGGTTAATCCGTAGGTGCTAAGTTTGAACCCAACAGACATTATATATCACTACAACTCACTTTAAACAAGCAATATGGCACTAATCCCACCACATGACTCCTCATGGGCCACATGAGCCGCATTACGAGTAGGCTAGGGTATTACATTTTTGTTCCACACTCCTTGTCATTTTTTTCTTAAGCTATGTCGGAGTTGACCCAACAAGGTATTTTGTATGTGTGTGTTTGATATATCACTACCTTTTGATGATGTTTTTACAAGTACACACAGTGTGTTTATATTTCTATCATGAATTGATTGACCATAAGTTCCCTGCCAATGATTTTTTAAAAGAAAAGTTTGCCAACGATCATTAGTCATTGCTACTTTGTGGTTTTTTCTCTTCTAAAAATTGTGTTCCTGAGTATAACTGACACTCTTTTGTTTGAAATGACAGTATCTTTGTTCAAACCCTTTGTCCTCACATTACTGACTAGTAGTTTGTGTACTATCCAAGAGTAGGGTTTGGAATCTTATAGTGCAATAAACATCCATTTTTGTTGAGATGGCCACTCCACTAATCCATTCAGTGCGAGATATCCCATAGTTCCTTGCATCGTAGTCAGAACTTGACTAAAATCCCTCGCCATGAACTTCGCCATCCCAAAATATGAAATCTTTGGAACAAATGATGCATCCAAAAGAATATTTTGAGGCTTAATATCGCAATGTATGATGCACTCCTGGCAATTCTCGTGCATGTAGGACAATCCTCTAGCAACACCAAGTGCTATTTTATATCGAGTACTCCAGCTCCAGGTTGTGCCATTACTCTGAAACAGATGGCCGTCAAGACTCAAGAGAACGGTTTGCCATGTTTTCATAGACAAGCAACCTTAATTGTCGTTAATTGTAGTCTATTATGTTAAATGTCGTTAATTGCGGTCAATTTCTTTAATTATCGTTAATTTGTGTTAATTGCGGTCTATTGTGTTAAATATTATTAATTATCGTTAATTTGCGTTAATTGTCTTTAATCTCGGTCTATTGCGTTAAATGTCATTAATTGTGGTTAGTTTTGTTAATTATGTTAATTGTTGTTAATTATCGTTAGTTGTCATAAAGTGCCGTCAATTGTCGTTAATTATCATTAGTTATCGTTAATTGCCATTAAACGGCATCAAACAAGCCATCATTTGTCTCAGGAGCATTTCAGACATTTCTCAATTCAGAAGCTCTAGCGAGATAGCTAAACACCAAATCTCTTCAGCCTGGCCGTGCAGCTATATAGCCCTTCAGCCGTTCAGTCCAGGCAGAAGCTGCTTTTTAAAAAAACGACAGCCGTACCAAACAGGTCCTTAGGCTGTCAAATTTTAAAGAAATAAATCCATATTACACACCTGAACTATAGCCTGAGTCCAAAAAACACCTTCAACTACAAAATTGTTCACTTTACACCCCTGAACTGTTGAAATCAGAGCAAATCACCCTCTCGCCCTAAACCACCCCAGTTTTGGATGACATGCCATCCACGTTGGCATGGTTTCACCTCGTCAACACCTTCATGTGTGCCTCGTCAGTACCTTCATGCTACAGGTCAAGCTTCATGGCGCCGCCTCCTCCCCTCTCTAGTGCGGGCACATGCACGCATGGGAGAAGCGTGCCGGTAAGGAGGGCGGCGCCTGGCCGAAGGGAAACGAGACGACGTCGGGAGGAGCTCCAACCGGAGGCGGGAGCCGAAGAGGAGCACGGCGACGCCGGCGGCTGCGCCTTGGGGAGGCGACGCCGACAGCGCAGCGTGGCGGGGCCGAGCCTTAGGGAGAGGGAGGAGTCACAGGCGCAGGAGGGGGCACGCACAGGCGGCAGCGCTAGGCACCGGGCCGGCCGGAGGGGAGCGCGCCGCCTCACCGCCTCCATCGAGCCGGAGCCAAAGCCCCATTTTCGGTAGTGCCGCCTTCCGCCGCGCCGCCTCGTTGTCGTTCGGCCGCTACGGTGAGCTACTGCCCCAGCCGACCCCATCACGAGGTAACCCAAGGCCCGAGGAGGCCCTCCCCCACCTCCATTGGTCCTCCCCGCCGCCAAGGACTTCCACCGCCGCCACCTCTTCTCCTCCGCCTCCGGCCACCGCCGCCCCGCCGATTCGGCCAACCCTAGACTCCCCCAACCCCACTGCTAGCCTCCTCCCCGCATCAATCCTCCGTCGCCGCCACACATGGCCTGAGCGCTGTGTCGTCGCCTTTTTGCCCCGTGTTGCCGCTCCACAGCACCGCCGTCCCCGTCATTGGTGCCCTTGAGGCCGCCACCCTCTAGGCGCCCCGCCCCTACCCTTGCCAGCACCGCCACTCCTCCCTTCGCCTGCGACGAGCCCGAGCCGTGAGCGCCCATGGCCTCCCCTGCCTGGCCCGGTTTTGGATCTCCCTATAGCCTCTTTTAATTCCCCCTCCTTTGACTGCCAAGTGGGCCTGGCCATGGCTTGGTCCACACGCACCCGTGCTTGGACTCGGTCCACCCTATTCTCCGTGCACCTCAGCTATGACAAGGCAAAACTATGCCAGCGTGGATGCCACGCCATCCAAAACAGGGGTTGGTTAGGGCGAGGGGGTGATTTGTTCTGGTTTCAATAGTTCAGGGGTGTAAAGTGAACGGTTTTTTAGTTGAAAGTGTTTTTTGAACTCGGGTCATAGTTCAGGAATGTAATATGGAGTTATTTCAATTTTAAAAGCAAAGTACCACTGCGATGGAAATGTTTTCTCTGCAGATAGTCTAGGAGCTTCTCAATTCTGGAAGGGGGTCTGCAAAAGCAACGAAATGGTTCAAGACAGGTGCAATTCATAAGGTGGGCGATGGAAAAGCTGCATATTTTTGGAAGGATACCTGGATAGGCACCTCTCCCTCGAAAATTCAGTTCCATAAACTTTTTGAAATTTGTGAATCCCTTGAAGAAACAGTTAAGGATTGCTTTGATGACTAGGGATGGAACCTTTGATTTATGCAATGGTTCACAATCATGCTAAAAATAGTTTTCCTACTCATGAACATGCTCAAAATTATTCTCTCATTTATCTTCTTTAGATTTTCCCAAAATATGATTTTTGGGATATTACAGCGCGGTCGCGAACCGGGGGCGGAGTAGGCGAGCTCGTTGGCGCATGAGCAGGAGCCCAAGGTGGAAGAAGGCTTCCGATAGGTGGGGCCAACAAGTCGACGGGAATTCAAATCATATTTCGAATTTTCAAACTGGCTTATTGTTGTTCGAATTTCTAAACATAACAACCGGGCTTCAAAAATTCTAAATTGTTTTGTAGAGGCTTCTAACACAGTATGGTTTCTAGTGTAAATTTTTTAGGATTTTAGCTGTTATATGATTTTCTCTAAAATTCTTCTAAGTTGTTGTTTTCATATAAATGCATAGTTGCTTTTCATAAAAAAAAATTCAAAAAATGCTCAAATAAATTTTTCCACATATAAGTATGCTTAAAATTATTCTCCCATTTATTCTCATTATACTTTTCAAAAATTGGATTTTTGAGATATTACAGATTCAAATTCAAATATCATTTTAATTTAGTTTTAGATTTATTGGCTGTCGAACCCGGGAGCGAAGGATCCCGAATTCTCTGTGTTCATACACCGGTCCAGGATTTCCAATGTACACAGTCTCACAAAAATGAATATCACATTCATATCACGAAATCGTAAAAAATGACATTAAATAAATAAATGTTTAATACAAATGAGTCTGAACAACAGTATCAAATAACAATGATAAACACAGCGGAAACATATAATAGAGGTGAGCCACACGATGCGCCACAGGCAATCGTCCGGATCAAAAGGCCTACTCGTCCGGATCCTCACCTTCGGGGTAGAAGTCTTCTCCTGAATAAGATTTATTCAGCAAGGATGAGCACAACTTCCGTGCTCGCAAGTTACACCCAATATTGAATTTAAATGCGTGCATAAGGTAACAAGTGAGTATGGCAGGGATTGTTTTGCATAAACAGCATTTTCAGTTAAATAGACATAGTATTTTCTAAGGCAGTTTTATACTATGACTAAAATCATATTTTTGAAATATCAATGATATAATGTGGATAACCTCCAATGATAAAGTGAAGGATCCCCTCCTAACACCTGGCTTCCCGCCTAATTTTTCATAAGGATTAACCATCCTCAACATTTAATAAAGCATTTAAAACCAAAAACAATTCTAACTTTAAGTGGCCCCGCTAGCATGTCCATGATCATGACGCGCTATTCGAATAGTTTCTACTCGCGAGTTGGTACAACTTTACCCACACGAGGTGACATGCTCGTTATGTCGGCCAAATCACGCCGTAGGCGTGTGGATCGAGGAATTACCATGAGGCCTTTACAATGTCCTGTCCTAATATATTCATGCGCTAAGGTTTCGCCCTTTGACTAACCGTCCTCAGGAAGCCCCTCTTGCGCCAAGTGGAATAAAATGTCTAACCGACACCCACATAATCACATGATATAAATACACTAGAATATCACAAATTATTTAGCCAAATCCTGCCCATACAGGACATGTGGTAGTACGGTTAAGGCATAGCATTGCTGCTCAAAGACCAGGTCCTCAATTGACTTGGCGTCATTCCTACAAACCATGGGCCTTAATCTTAACCAGATTAATCCTGCATAAACCTGCACCCACCATTCCGACCATTCCGCCCAAGTTCAAACCCATTTTTGATTTTATTTGAATAAAACTCTCTTTATAAATCCATGTGGTACAACAATACCACAAAATCAAGTTTGAATCAAATTTGTAAGAAATTTGGTGAAACCCTCCCAAATTCCTTAAGTGTAAACCAGTCTAACTAAGCATGTGTCTAATATTGGTAATATTTTGTCTATTGTGTCAAGGTAGTCAAGTAAAATGTCCAAATTGGCTATACAATAAATTATGGGAATAACTATGTATAAAACTGGACATTAAAATACTTATACAAACATAAGCATGCAATAAGGAATTTAAAAACTGAAAATAATTTAAATTACTGGGGGCAATATGGTCAATGGTGTAACTTGCCTTGGTCGATGTCTTGGAATTCTAAATCTTCAGATTGATCGAACTCTCCGGAGTCGTCAAAGTCTAAACGTGAAAATACGACAAATTCAATATTTAAATTCAAATAAATTCAAAAACATAATTCAAATTAACTCCAAATTGAAATATTTTGGTTTAGTTAGCTAGATTATAATTTTATATAAATTTTGCGATTTGAATCACCCAATTTGGAGTTCATATGCAAAAGTTATGAATTTTAGAAGTTTTAAACCTAATTCTGAAATTTAATTGAATTTCCCGAATTATTTTCCTACTGAAAAATCTATTTATTGCGCAATGCTGACGCCAGCGAGGGATTTTCGGAATTTAAAAGAATTAAAATGATTTCTAACATGCGGGCCCCACGTGTTATAGACACGGCTTACGGTGGACTGATTCCACCGAGCCGAGTGGGATCCGGTGTACGCGAGGTGGCACGACGCGCACGCGTGGCGCCGAATCGCCAGACCACGTGGGGTGCCACGATGTATGAAGGCCGAGGTGGACGCCATCAGTGGGCGTGCCACGTCAACTTGACGGCGGCGACCCTCGGATGTGTATGACAACGGCGCTCGGCGGCTTTCCGGCGAGGGTGAGTGGTCGCAAGATGTAGGGGGGAATATTGCGAACATGTTGGTACCGATTTGGACATGAATGGTCGTCGGAGTTGGCCGGCGGTGAGCGTTTGGCGGCGGAGAAGTTCGGGTGTTGTCGGGAAGGGGCTCGGGGAAGACTCCGGCGACGTGGATGGGTGCTCCGGATAGCCTAGGCATCGGGGATGCCGGTAGTGCACTCCACAGCGGCGCGGCGATGATGACGACGGTGCAACTCGAAGTTTTGCCGCGGCGGCGAAAAACCCTAATCTCACAATTGCGGCGGCGCTGAAGCTTTAGAGAAGGGGTGAATGGTGGTTCTGGGATGCGGGGTGTATTGCGAACCCGTAGGTCCCTTTTATAGGGGCGGGGAGGCTCTGAGGCGGCGTGGGGGAGGTGGGGGTCATGCGGCGGCGGTTACGGCGTTGTGGGTGAAACCGTCACGGAGAAGAGGGGAGAACGTGGGGGAAACGCGGCGGAGGTGGACGCGGTCTCGTGCACGTACACGCGAAGATCGGAGCGGTTGGGATCAAGCTGTTTGCGAAGTTCTTGAATCCCCGAAAATGGCGGTTGCGGTGTGGTGCTGGGCGAAGACCAGAGGTAGACGAAGGTCGCGGGCCGTTGGATTTCGATTCAACGGTTGGTGGTTTGATCAGAGTAGAAGAACGTGGGTGAAATCCTGACCGAATGATTTAGATCGGAGGGTTCAGATTAGAAAGGGTTTAGATCTCCGAGGCGGTATTAAGATCTCGCCGTTTAGGTTCGATCGAGGTGATCGAGAGATGAAGTGCGAGCCGTTGGATTAGAATCCAACGGTGGGGAAGAAGAGAGAGGGAGAAACGTGGTCGCTGGCGCCTCCGTTGAATCGGACGGTGGGAAAGAGGCGAAGTGGACGCAGGCGAATGGGCGTGCGGGCATGTGGAGGAGGTTTGGGCCGAGGCTATTGGGTTTCGGACCAAAACTATTTTTGGTTTTTCTTTTGCTTTTCTATTTATTTAAATTCTGATAATTCATTTAGGCTTTAGAAAATAGCAAAATAATTCCAAAAATTATGAAAAAATTCACAGAAATTCTCATACTTATTTTGGACTTAATAAAATTATTTTCAACTTTATGTTGGCTTTTAATTTTGCAAATAAATTTGTTTTGACTTTAAAATATTTATAAAAACTTTTAAAATTTCAGAAAATCCACAAAATCAAATAAATTTTTAATTTTTACTGAAATTTAAAATTTGAGCTGTTACATTAGCCTTAACCTAAATTAGTATTTTTGATAATTGTTTTATTGAAATTCAAACTCAGGCAAGATTTCAAATAAAATCCTAGGAAATTCAAATATCAACAAAATTCATTAAAAAGTTTTAAAATTTTCATATTTTCAACCAATTTGAAATACATTCAAATTTTAGGACGTTACAGTATGTCACTGCAATCCTCCAGGACTATACAAAAAAACAAAGCACACTAGTTTCTGAACTGTTACATCACAAGGTTCTAATGAACCAAGAATACGAAACCATCTGATGCTAAATCACTCAAAGCCATCCATTCCACAAATAAATTCACCCAGCTATGCACATACAATCGGAAGAGCTAAACTATGGTAGACAGCATTCACTTCTACTGGCTATTACATCAATTCCAATTTTACAAATGGATACGCACAGCACATACTGGTAGACGAAGTAAAACCTCAACGTCGAGCTTCTACCGACGATCTAACGAAAGACCTCCTCCACCATACCTGGAAAGCTCTAGTAAGGTTCGGGCATTCCGCTCCTCTAGACGCAAAACACTGAAACCATTCCTCAAATAGACGCTGCTGCTTCTTGAGCGGGAGGGTTAGAAGTGCTTGCCCCAGATTTTCCTCCAATGATCTTACGTCTAGACCTTTGGAGCATCGCTGAAGCCAGCCAAAATCCAGCAACATCGGGCCAAACCATCCATAAAAGAGGAGGCTCCTCAGGTCACCACGGCACTGCACTTTTCCTTTGCCAAGTGCGATGAACACACCAGCTGATATTCGGCTTAGCTCATACCTGATCATTGGTGATCCTTGCTCATGCATCCTAATGAGCCTGTCTTGCTTTGCCCACAATTCCACGAACTCTTCTGCCATGTCATTGTTTACTAGAATGTCTAAGAGCCAGTTGAGGTTCTCTGTTTGCCGAGAGATTCGCTCAATCAATGGTTTACTCCCCCTACTTACCAATGCCTGAGCTGTGTGGTCTGTGCACTCTGTTGCTTCGTCAAAAAGATCCACCAGTGAGTTCAAACATGCATAGCAAATATAGTATAGGCTCTCTTTGTTTAGACCTGCAGTCTCTTTTTGGTACACTGAGCTTTTACTTAGAAGACCATTTACCAAAGATTGCATGTCCTTTCTTGCACCACTGTTGGTGCTGCTCGTGACAGATTGTATAAGATGCACTGTAAGGTCATCTGAGCTGCTCCAGCTGTGCAGCCGCAATCTGGCCAGTACATCTTGGGATATTGCCTCATCAAAAGTGCATCTTGCAAAGAGATTCTTTAGCTTCTCCTCGTCATTCTCACTCCATGGAACTGCTTCTATGTACGTCAAACATGATTTAATTCCTCTGTCAAAAATGATTGAGGATGATACCTGCAATTAAAAGAGTAACATTGTTTAGTAAATTATGTAAGTGATTAATTAACTGACATTTAATAAATTCTCTAGGGCATCCACAATGTGATGATAAAGCAGGACATAAGGCTCATGTGGCAATCTTATAGCCGACCATAAGCATTGTGGCAAAAAAAAAAAAAAAAAAAAAGTCGGTCATAGCTTGAAGAGTTGAGGGTGTTGGGGCGCCGTGGAGAAGAGGCTAGTGCGGTAGAGAGGAGGAGGCGCAGGGGCACATGGGGGGGAGGCCTGGGCGCAGTGGAGTTGTCGAGAGGCAGAGGTGTCATCATCTACTTCGTCTGTTCTCTGTCCCTTTCCGTTTTGTTCCATGCAAGAGAAGCAGAGAGATGGAACGGGTAGAGGAAAGGTTAGTTATTATTCTGTGATCTTTTTTTAATTGACAATGGATCCCACCTAAAGGTCAGGTAGAGGCCTTAAACATTGGAGGAAAAACCATAAGGATAGTGGACCCCGTCTTATTGCCCTAGTTGGTATTAAACATTGGAGATGCCCTATGTGATTAATTAACCAACATTTATTAAGCTTGATCAGAACAGTTAACTGGATAAGGAATAGTTAGCAAGGAAAATTTGCTATGAGAAATCAAATGACAGGGCATAAATATTATTAATCATTAATATACTAAGTAAAGCGTCCAAGGCCACTTGGTAGACAAGTAGAAATTAGCATTTCACCACTCTTTAATCAATTGCATAATGCCAAAACAAAAAGCACTTCATTTCAGGGCCCACAGTGGAACCATCCAAAATTGGTAAAAAAATCTTCATTGCCTAACATCAGGTACTAATAAGTAATGTCAGTCAACTCCAATATAATTTGAATTAAAAAACTTTATAATGTGACCATGAGCGCTTACAAATTGTTATGGAACCAATGCTATGTAAGCAAGGTGAGCACTGAACACAACAAGTTCCAGTACGGAGCAAGTACGCGCTTGAACATTACAATTTACGACAGACGTAACGATATGAACATATTGTGAATCAAATATGACGCCGTAAATAAGATACATTCTAAGATGGTTTGATTGATTCAATGTTGAGTGAAAAGGTACATAAACTGCATAAATAGTAGAGTTATATCCTATAAATCTTTCGTTTTACAGTACTATAAATCTTTCGTTTTACAGTACTTTTACTCACTTGTCACACTTAATACAAATACAGCACAATGCCATACAGAGTACATCATTTTCAAAGCAGAATGTCCATTTAATATTAGTCTGTATTAACTGTTGCAGTCCAAAATGCCAACAGAGGGATTTTAACCTAAATTAGTTTGACGAATGGGAAGAATTCATTGTTGATCCAAGAAGCACTTGTTAACATACTACTCGATAGCTCATCCACTTGAGGAATATATCAACTAAAATAGAAAAATGTACTTATTAACAGAGCAAATTATGATGTTTTTAACCTTAAACAGGTGTTACAAAGATATTGGACAGCAAAGATGGCTGCTTCAAGAGGATCCTGCCATTGTGGCCCATACAATAATTATGGACAACTGGATACTTACTTTTATTTGTGGACCTGGATACATTCAAACCACTAAATGCATTAGTGGCTGACTTTCAGAGCTTTCAATTGCAACCTAACTGTCATCAACTCGTGAAATGTGTATGGTCACGAGACTTTCAGATGATGGTATTATCTTATCCACAGTTAACATGTTCACAAATGAATTATACCAGCAATCAACACCAACATTCACGCTGCACAATTTACATGCCAAAAATAGTGTGAAGCAGAGTAACCCGCAGCATCTAATATGGTTATATGGCACCTCTGTAACTTACAGTCTTACACTAGCAAACATGAGCAATTATTTTGGATGGAAGCGTTAACTAGATTATAACAAATCACTATTATCCTGCCTCAAATGCTTCTTGAACCACTAACGGATTATTTTCAATCATCAGCTACAGCTAATACCTCAAAATATAACTCTGTTAGCTATACCGCCCTAGGATACTGAACACCACTGACTACCAATGCTAACAAAATCCAAAGATAAGTGAACATGGTCATATCATACTTGGATATCTACCGCAAAATGACTTCAGACAATAGTAATACACCATTCTGAAAAGCACTACAACTATGAGCGGTGAATGCTGGTTTGGTGCCAATGCCGCTAAATTGTCACCCCCTATGATGGGTAACACAATGCCGACCAATTCATCATTATCAACTCACTACTATCCCACCAACGTCATATCACAAAAATACTCCTTTCACATCCGCATTACACAAGGATAAACCAAGAGGAGTCGCTTCCCATTCCTCACCTCAAGCACATCAATGGCCCTTGACACGCCGGCGGCAGCAAGCCACCGCACTGGATCAGGCTCATACATGAGTTCCACCGCCACCCTGAACGCCTCCACATTCTCCACACCGTCCACTTCAATCCTCTTTGCGCAACCTCCACCGGCAGCGGCGCCCTCGCCTGGCGCCATGGCGGCGAAGAAGGCGCTACTGCCGCACAGCACCCTGGAGTCCAGCTCCATCACCACGCACCTCCCGTCCCTCCCCCGCAGAAAAAGCCTCAGATCCATCGCTCCATTGTCCCCATCACCCTCCCGCGCGGCCACCAAGGGCGCCACCGCCACCGCTGCCTGCTCCCGCTCCGTCGGGACCACGTCATCCACCTCCTCCGCGGGCGGCGGCGGCGGGAGCGGGAACGACTCGTCGGGGTCGATGGGAGAGACGCGGCCGGGGGACAGGATGCGGCGGGGGTCGATGAGACCGCCGAGGCCGGCCAGCCTCGACGACGTCGGCGAGCTCTGGAAGGCCGGGAGCGAGGGCGACTTAGGTGGGAGCTTCCTGCCGCCACCTCCTACCGGGCGTCCGGCGGGAGACGCGGCCACCGCCCCAGAAGCGGCGGCGGGGAACGGGCGGTGGTCGGGGCTCTGCGGCGCGCCGGCGAAGGAGCAGCACCAGCCGCGGGGCCGCACGGCCCCTCCACCGCGCCGCCGGCCACGGCGCTGCGACGCGTCCGCCATGGGAGATCTAGAGGATCGTCCTGGCTAGAGTTTGGAGGCGGAGGCGTAGGAGGAGGAGGAGCTGGCCATGAGAGAGAGATTTGAGTAGTAGTACTAGTGAGCAGCAACACAAGCTTTGCTTCCTTTCTGAGACACTGTGTACTGCGGCCTGTGGGAGAGGGAAGGAGACATCCTTGCGTGGAACCGGTCCATGGACTGCCTGTCCGGTGGGACCCACCTCGAAGTGAGCGTACCGGCGCGCGCCTCGGATGCGCCATGGGATGTTCTGCGGCCTGGGGGTGTGGGGCACTCTTTCCAGTGTCGGCACCCGCGGGGTGACACGTGGGGATTTTTGGCTGCGTGCGCAAGGCGACTACGGGTAGGGGCTCGTGGGGGCCGTTGCGATGGGGATGAGCGGCGACGATGATGCGTCGCCGCGGCGGTGTTGGTAACGGGCGGAGAGGACGAGACGGGATCGCACGGGATTGACGATGGCGCCTGTGGGACCATCGTGTGTTTCATCTCGTTTTCATTTTTTTATTCTTTTCTGACAACAAAATTTCCAGTGGAACAAATCGTTTCTTTACATTCGATCATACTTAGCGGTTTTCCTTTACCAAGAGCTTTAGATTAAATTAATCAGCAGGATTACACTCGTGCCGTAAACAACAGAATATCTAGAGTAAATCAGGGAACACGATTATGTGTACACTTTAGACCTTTTGTGAAACTGATGGGTTTTCAAAACAAAAACTCTAGCTGTGTAGGTCAATATATAATAACAATAATAATTTTTTAATATATTTTCTCTGCTGGGAACATTTATCGTCAGTTAAGCAATAAGGGGAAAGAAAAGCAAACCAAGGTTTTTTTTATAAAAAAAAAAAAGTTATAAAGAGAAGGAAAGCTAACTAACAACTGGCACACATGTGACTGCGATAGGGAACGTGCTGAACACTGAAGGTGGTCACACTGGCTATTGAAGTATCACATGAATCACCCCTCACTTAATTGGCCATTTGTCAACATCAGATTATATTTGGTTCATGGGATGATCATTGCTTGTTTGCTACCATCTGGCATGACTTTCTGGGATATTAACAGCACTGGTAAACCCCAAACCCCCTTCTTTCCCACACTTGCATGAATTTCGTGTGCTCTCCGCTCTGCTAACGGTGACTCTAATTTAAAACAACAGCATCACAATTATGTCATAAGTTATTCTGTCAATTCTCTCTTGTCAAAAATGACTCAGACGGATGACAAACAGCATACCGGTGATGGTAGCATGTCCCTGTATGTTAGGCAGTGGCATAGCTGGCCCAGCCGTGGACTCGGGCTAGTCTAGTCGTGGGAAGCAGCGACTCAATCCTTAGCTGCAAATTGCTCGAGAGACTTGAGGCTCAGCTCCGTCTCTGATATTAGGTAAACTCACGTACTAGGGCCGAACAAAATGGGTTAGCTGGGTTGAACACGCCGCAAAATTGCATGCATGCACACTGCAACGCCATGTACACAACAAAACTGCATCCGTGCGTGCGGCAGGAACCGGTTGGGCGAAAAAACCGTGTCTGTACAGCCCTGCCACATACCAGATCAACCTTCAAGCAACAAACTAGTGATTTATCAAGCATCTAAACGATCTCTCATGAACTCAAAACGCTCCGAATAACTGAGCTATGCCCTCACATGGTGATTGAACGGTCCAGATCCGTGCAGTCCCGCTCTACAGCGAGTCCTCGTCCCCTCCAAACAACCCACCTTCACTCCCCTGCTCGCGCTTTGGGAAGCAGGGGAGAGACAGGGTGGTAGATCAAGGAACAGGAGGCGAGTCATAATGGACGAACAAGCAGCGTGCTCTCGGGGTCCTGGAACAGGTCGAGGCAGGGTGCATGAGAATCCACATGGCAGAATCGACCGCTCCTTGCTTGCAGTTGCAGGACACACTCATTGCCGTCTCTCTTCCAGTGTTCCGGGCAGAGGCAAAGCACGTTGATTGTCTCATGCCGTGCATCTGGACAGGTAGAAATGGGTTGCACACCTTCAGCATGGTGCCTGACCAGTTGCCTGAAGTGTGTACTGTGTAATATGCAATTATGCCTACAATCGACAAGACTTTATTCGCTAATATATACCACAATATTTCGGTTGCTCTTGTGGATATTAATATTACAACAATAAGTTTTTCTTCTCGCAAAAAAAATCAATTAGTTTGTCGTTAAAAGTAGTTTGGTACAAGTATACTAACGGCCTGTTTGATAGGGCTCCAGCTCCCGAATTCTTAACCAGAGCTCAGCCAAACGCCCCTACTCCCAGTTTTGGAGAATCTGGATCTAGCCAGGAGCAGAGCAGCTCGTGCATGTATTTTTCGCTACAACCCTAAGGTAGATTCTCGTGGGGAGCTGCGGGCAAGAAGTAAAACTACCTCTAGAAGTTTTGGAAAATTACCCGCAAATGCCACTGGACATACCCCTTCAGCTTCGACCCCATCCCCTCCCATTCGACCAGAGCATGAGTGCATTGGGTCGAGCAGAGCATGAGCGACTGGAGAGCAACACAGAGGGACGAGCGCCGGTGACAACCCTATCCTCGGCCACCGCCCTCCTCTGCCGACCGCGTCCTCACACTGCCACCTCCCTCCAGATACATGTCACCCTAACCCCTACATCACCACATCCCTCATATTCGTGCCACCCCTTACCCCTGCACCGCCATTTCCCTTCAAATCCACCACCACCCCTAAGTTCCGCCACCCCCCGGCCCTAAAAGTTCGTCGGCCATCGCATCCTCCTAGGCCCCCCGCCCCATCCTCTTGCATTCCTTCTCCTCTTCACCGCCGGTCACCGACACTAATTCATTCCCCCTTTTTGCCTAGCAAATGTGTACTATGAACCATTGAATCTGTTTTTTTATGCATTCTATGAAGTGATAATCTGTAGGGGGGCTACTTGTGGTTTTTTGGCCAATTTTTGATGAACTTATGAATATGTAGTGGTTTTTTTTGTTAGATCTGGAACAAACCGATGCCTAGATTTGGCTTTGAGTAATTTCTTTCGTTTTGATTCGCTGTACAGCATGCTATCAATTTTTGTGCTACTCCATGCCTATGTGGTACTAATTTTTGTTGTGAGCAGATGAACCTGCATATTGTGTTACTCCATGCCTTTTTTTCCTAACATAACAGCTAGCAAGATTTGATTACTTGTTCATGTGAGTACTAGTAGTTCTTGACTGTGAGAGATCAACTAGTTGGTACTTGTTGATGCGGATGAATACTACTGAAATGTAGTTTTTTATGAAGGACACCCTACCAGACATGAAGGAAGTAAGAGGTGAGAAGAACAAGTTTGCTAGCTAGTGTATTGCAAAAGAGAGCAATGGTCAGTGCTCCTTTCATTTTTATGTTGGTAGGAATCACAATTTTAGTGACGAGACAGAGTGCTGAAAGCTTGTGTTGCCTTTTTTGTTCTGTCACGACCTAGCCAGGAGTCACCCGAGAGGTCCTCTAGGATCTCCTGAAAAGTCCACCAGGACCGCCTAGGAGATCCAACAGGACCACCCGAGAAGACCTCCAGGACCACCCAGGAGGTCCAGCAGGATCACCTGGAGGTCCAGAGTCCTGACCCGAGGAGATCTTGAGACCCAGGACCACCCCAAATGCCACGACCAGACCTGTGAGAGGTCGAGAGATCCAACTCGAGGAGGTCGTGGGACTTGGAAAAGCCCTACATCTCCTGTGTTCTGAACTAGTCCCAATGATCAACAGATAGCTCACACAGTAAACACAAGTGATAATCATACATCAATGAGAGCTTTATCAACAGCAAAAGAGTTGATTACAAAGTTGGCGTACAAGCCGACAAAAGACAACTTTACACAGCAGAATCAAAAGATAAGTCCATCCAATACACCACAGGCAATTGGCTGGGAGGCGTAGCCTAGTCGTCCAGGACCTCTTGGTCCTCAGCAAAGATCTCTTCACCTGCTCAAAAAATTATTGCAAGCAAGAGTGAGCACAACAACCGTGCTCGCAAGTCACACTCGTCAAATAACAGAATGATATGCATAAAAGGGATATCACAATGGAGAGCTTGTAAGGTTAGTTTGCATAAAGCCATGTTTCTTTCAACATACAAGTAATCAGTTCCAAAACAGATTACACTATACATAAAACCCATTTGCTAACACAATTTTGATTGATTGATAACAAAATTGAAGGGTGTAGGATAACCTCCTAACACTAGGCTAACCGCCAGGGTTCCACGCCCAGGGCTCCCTGCCCAGAACACACTTGGATAGAAATCTAAGACCAGCTTTCAAAAGCATTTGAAAACACCAAACAAAGTCTAACTTGGAGAGGCTTTGCCAGCATGTCCATGACCGTGGACACAGCTCTTCGAATAGATTTTCACTCTACAGAGGTGTACAGCTTTACCCACAAGAGATAACCAATTAAATTGTTCGCTCACACACTTCCGAAGGTGTGCGACTAACAGGTTATCACAAAGGCCTTTACAATGTTCCTTCTCACCACAGTCCCCTTCGCTAAGGTTTCACCCCCTTTAAGCTACCCACCCACAAGGTTCAGGCCCCCTCTTGCGCTAGGTGGGAATGTAAAAAATTAGGTCATGAAGGACCACCCACATATCCAAAAGGACAACCATGGTGAGATATTATAAATTATTCGGTCAGGTCCTGGCCATTCAAGACTTGTGGTTGCACGTAGGGGCATAGCAAAGTAACGCTCGAAGACCGGTTCTTAACTGACCTGGGCGACAACCTCAACCTTAGGGTGTCGGCTGACATGACCCCCGTGCACTCCCCGTGTACCCTCCATACAACCAACCAAGATTCGTCCAAGTCCAAACCATTTTCCAACCTTTGCCTTTGAAAACAAGAACAAGTTTCCATGACAACCCAATGCCATTGTTAAAACATTTAAGGTAAAACATTGATCTTTGGTTGTAAAACTTTTCAAATCAAGATTTTGGTCTAAGCACAACTAAGCATTCCTTTTCAGAAGATCCTGGTCATACTAAAGTATTAGTCAGGTTTTAACTAAGGTGACAACAAGTTCAGTTGTAATGTCAATATTGGTCATACAAAGGAGTTACGTCTAGCTAAGAGTGAAACACTAGTATTGAAATACTAAGTAAAATATGCATGCAATACTTAGCTTGAAACAGAAGGTACTTAGGTTGAAATACTGGGTGTCAATATGATCAAGGGTATGACTTGCCTTGCTTGAAGGCTTGGAGATCTTCCTCCTCAAAGTACTCAGGCTCATCGGCGTCCTCACAATCTATACGAAAGAACAAAACCAACTCAAACAAATCTCAAGTAAGAACCAAAAGAACTTTCAAGAAAGCACCACTAGAACCAACACAAGAACTCTGAGGGTTTGGAGGAGATCCAGAGAGATGGTCAGAGGAGGTCCAGAGCTTTGGAAGAAAGTCCCAAAGGGCTGGTTGCTGGGGTAGAGAGCTGGCAAAAGAGCTGAAACAAGGAAGAAGGCAATGGTAGAGAGCTGTCCAAGCTTATAAATCCAAGGTTGCTGGGGATTCAAGGACACACGTGTTCAAGGATAGGTGGAGAAGGGGACGGGAGTAGGAAAAGGAGGGGACAAGAGGAAAAGAGAGGTACACTGGAGGTGACCGCATTTAATGTGCCGCAGCGACATTTAATGCTCAAAGACTTTCTACTGCAAACGTGCAGAAAGGAGAAAGCAGACATGGCTAGTTCAAACAAAAAGGTTGGTCAAAGCAACAGGGGAAAATCGTGACCAAATAAGAGGTCCAACTAAGGGGTGGTCAAAGGAGGAGGTCCTGAGGAGAAGGTCCCGTAGAGGACAAGGGAGGTCCTGTCCTACCAGGGTAGTGTAGTGAAACAGGTAGGCGTCCTTATAATGGGCTTCTACGAATAGAGGCCCATTAGGACTCAATGCCCGATCTAATTTAGATCCAATCCGAATTAGGCTTGACCCATAAGTGTGTGACCCTATGGTTCACATATGTTTAGACATGGCCAGTACACATACTTGGTCAATAGTTGGTAGCGACCTCTAGCAAGGCGTGCCAACTCCTAAACATACGTAAAGATCATATCGGACGAACCATCACAACGTTATGTACATGCCAATCCCTTTGCCTCACGATATTGGTCGAGCTCCAAGTGACCACTCTTTCGATCCGTGATCCGGAATCCCTTACTAGGTTAACTCTTAACCTTAAGTAGCATAGCCATGCATTTACGGATCCGATCACTCGAGGCCCGAGATATCTCTCTCGGTAGAGAGGGGCAAATCCCATCTCGACCGACCATGCCTCGCATGACATGCTTCATGACAAACCCGAAAGCTACCTTTATAACTACCGATTCACGAGTAGCGTTTGATAGCCCCTAAGTAGGTCGATTCACATCTCAAGTACATGCGACAATCTCGTGTCTAAGGACAAGGCGTACACATTGTGTAGAGAGAACCATAAGAATAATTACTATGTCTCATGTTGAGTCGGTCCAACCCCATGTTCTAAACATGTGTCCACATTATTGGTTTGACATCTCCATGTCTATGACACGTGAAACATGGTCATCAACCGATACATGTGCTAATCAATCATTCACGTGTGTCCTCACATGAACTCCGACTAGGGACAACTTTAGAATAACCATACAAGTAAAGAGTTTCACAAACAAGTCACATACTTGTTAATCAACACAAAGGCAATATTCAAGGAACATTTATTAAATCATGGATACAATGAAATATCATCATCAATATGATTGTCTCTAGGGCATATCTCCAACAGTCTCCCACTTGCACTAGAGTCAATCTAGAAGATATCTAATACCCATAGCTCTTGTGTGCGCCTCATGCTTAGGCTGTGGGAGAGGCTTCATCAAAGGATCTGAAATATTCAAATCAGTGTGTATTTTGCATATCTTTAAATCTCTCGATTAAGGATCTCTCGAATGAGATGAAACCGCATGAGATGTGTTTGTTCTTTGGTGATTCCTTGGCTCCTTGGCTTGCAATGGCCCCATTTGTTATCACAATAAAGATCCAGGATCGCACGCACTAGGAACCACACCTAGTTCGATTATGAACTTCCTTATCCAAACACCTTCCTTTCTTTGCTTGAAGCGCAATGTACTCGGCCTCCGTTGTAGAGTCACAGCGAGTCTCCGCTTGGAACTCTTCCAACTTACCGCACCACCGTTCAAAAGGAACACAAAACCCGATTGCGATTTGTAATCATCTTTTTTGGTTTGGAAGCTTGCATCGTGTAACCATTTACAACGAGCTCTTCCTCACCTCCGTAGACTAGGAACACATCCTTAGTTCTTCTCAAATACTTGAGATGTTTTTAGCTGCTTTGTCGATGACTCTCACCGATCACTGGTATCTGCTAAGTAACACTTAGAGCATAGGAAACATCTGAGCGAGTACACATCATAGCATACATGATAGATCCAATGGCGAAGCATATGGAATCTTACTCATGCGATCTCGCTCATCGGTTGTCGAAGGACACCAGTCTTGCCAAGATTTATGCCATGAGACATGGGCAAGAACCCTTTCTTTGCCTCCTCCATGTTGAACCGTTTCAACACTTTGTCAATGTAAGTACTCGGCTTAATCCTATTAGCCTTTTGATCTATCTCTATAGATCTTAATACCAAAATATATGCCGCTTCCCTAAGTCCTTCATTGAGAAACTATTTTTCGGTGAGGTCTTAACGGACTCGAGCATAGGAATATCATTTCCAATCGTAATATGTCATCTACATATAAGATTAGAAATACGAGTGAGCTCCCACTTGTCTTCTTGTAAACACAAGATTCTTCTTCGTTTTGATGAAGTCAAACCCTTTGACCACTTCATCAAAGCGAATGTTCCAACTCCGAGATGCTTGCTTCAATCCATAAATGGATTTTTGAAGTTTGCATACTTTTCTAGCATTGTTTGGATCGACAAAACCCTCGGTTGTATCATATACACGTCCTCGGTTAAATTTCCATTAAGGAAAGCCGTTTTGACATCCATCCGCCATATCTCATAGTCGAAATATGCAAGAATAGCTAGAATGATCCGTATTGATTTAAGCATCGCTCTGGTGAGAAAGTCTCATCGTAGTCAACTCCTTGAACTTGCCGAAAACCTTTGCGACAAGTCGAGCTTTATGGATATGAACATTTCCATCCATATCAATCTTCCTTTTATAGATCCATTTGCACTCTATGGTTTTAACACCATCAGTGAGGTCAACCAAATTCCAAACTTGATTGTCTCCCATGGATGCTATCTCGGATCTCATGGCACTATGCCATTTCTCGAGTCTGGTCCATCACTGCTCCGCATAGGTCGTAGGCTCATCATTGTCTAACAATAATACATCTCGCGCATTATGAGCCTTCCGACCTTTCGTGGTGGTGGTGCTTCCTTTGCCATGGGTTCCTCAACTTGTTCTACCACATGGGCATCATTCGTCGAGTCTTCCCGATTGGTTCATCTTGAACTTCTTCAAGTGCACCGTTCTTCCACTTGTCTCCTGTTGAGAAACTCTTTCTCTAGGAAAACACCACTTGACGACAAACACTTTGCCCTCTAGTCGGTTGTAGAAGTAATATCCAAAGGTTTCCTCGGATATCCACTAAAATGCATTTATCAGACTTGAGTGTGAGCTTGTCCGATGTAGTCGCTGACAAACGCTCACATCCCAAATCTTTAGAAAAGACAAAGCGTGACTCTTCCTAGTCCATATCTCATATGGTGTCTTAACTACGGATTTAGACGGTACCTATTAAGTGTGAAAGCGCCGTTTCTAGAGCGTAACCCCAAAAGGATAATGGTAAATCTCGTGGCTCATCATCGATCGAACCATGTCCAACAAGGTCGATCGCGCGCTCGGATACCCGTTTCTTTGAGGCGTTCGGGCGGTGTTAGGCGTGGAACAATTCCGCAACTCTTGGATGATTGCTAAATTCATGACTCAAATACTCGCCACCACGATCGGATCGCGAGCCTTAATTTTCTTGCACGTTGATTTTCAACTTCATTCGGAACTCTTTGAACTTTTCAAAAGTTTCGGACTTATGTTTCATTAAGTAGACATAGCCATATCTACTAAAATCATCGATGAAAGTTATGAAGTAATGAAATCCACCTCTAGCGATCGTGCTCATTGGTCCACATACATCGGTATGTATGATTTCCAACAAGTCGGCGCCTCTCAAAAGAACCTTTGAAAGGTGATTTGGTCATCTTATCAAGCAAACAAGCTTCACATGTCTCGTATGATTCAAAATCAAGCGAAGTTAGAAGACCATCGACATGGAGCTTCTTCATGCGCTTTTCACTTATGTGACCCAAACGACAATGCCAAACATAGGTGGGATTCAAATCATTAGGTCAAGTCTTTTAGCATTTATGTTAAAGATAGGCGCATCATCAAGATTTAAAATAAATAACCCATTCACAATGGCGCAAAAAGCCATAAACATTCCATTTTTAGAGATCAAACAACCATTGTCTTTACTTGCAAATGAATAACCATCTCTCATCAAACATGAGGGGGATAAAATGTTTGACTCATACTAGGAACATAATAACAATTATTCAATTCCATAATAAATCTTAAAGGAAAGTGAAGTTGCATGGTGCCGACGGTCAACAAACAACCCTTGCTTTATTCCCGACCAAAATCAACTTCACCTCTTGCGACTCCTCTACTTCTTATTAGCCCTGCATCGAGTTGCAAATGTGAGCAAGCGATCCAGTATCAAATACCCAAGAGTTAATAGGAGAATCTGCGAGAAAAATGTCTAAAACATTTATGACAAGTGTACCATGGGTGGAAGTCTTACTTCCGGCCTTCTTCTTGCATTCATCGGAATCCATGTACTTCTTGCGGTTTCTCTTCCGGTGGCGGTTTCTTTACAATAGAAGCATCTGTCTCGGCTCGGAGTCCAAACATTAGGCTTAGGCGTTGGCTTGAGATCATATCTTTAACCTTACCCTTATTCTTTGGCCATGGCTTTACCCTTTTTCTTGAAGCTAGACTTGTTCTGCCATGACCATCACATGGCTAGGCCTGCACACTTCTTAATGTCACTCTCTGTTGTTTTGAGCATCCCACAAAGCTCATTAAGGCCCTTATCCGCCCCATGCATATGGTAGTTAAATGAAATGCCCATAGCTAGGTGGAAGAGGCGCTAAAATGAAATCGGTTGCCAACTCTTGGCCAATTGGAAAACCAAGTTTATCCAAAGTCATTTGTAACCAACCATTTTGATCACATGTGGGCCTACGGTGCACCTTACATTAACTTGCATTCTAGAAAGCCTTAGAGACATTGAACCGTTCACCCTGGCACTGTATGCGGAACATGTCCTTAAGCACTATGATCATATCATCGCTTCGATCCTCAAGCGCTTTTGAAGGTCGAGTTCCATGCATGCAAGCATAAGACACTAATCTCAAGAGAGTCATCACATGCTTCTTGTAGGCATTTTTAACAAAGAAGAGACGCATTATTTGCGAGTTCTTACGGGATTGGGGTGTCAGAACGTTTTCCTTTTATCCGCCACGAGAACAATTCTCGGGTTCTGGACCATCCGAATAGTTTGTTCCATTTAATTTCTCTTTCTCAAGAATCGATCGCAAAGCAAAAGGGTGTGCGTGGTTGCTAGATGCCATTGATCTACAATAGGAAATGCAAAATACTAAGACAAATAAAACCATGATAGAGTAAATTGTATTAAACAAATTTAATAGAATGTACTCCCACTAAAATCAACATCCTCTGTTGATTCTTAGCGATTCAAGATCCGCAATTAACGAGTCTACTAGTGAGCTTTTGCATCACCGCTAGAAGACAAGGTAATTCTTAAGCAACACCTTGCTAATCATATCTCTATATGACTCTTGTTGTTGGGTGACATCTCTATGCCCCGGCGTCAACCTTTATGCCCCAAGGCCCATAACCTTTATGATAACCTTGTTAAGTTCACCAATCCTTATGCATGTAAGTATCCGATCTGAGAACCCATCTAGTCAAGGAAAGTTGATGGTGCCCTAATTTTATAGACCCACCATCAATTTACAAGACATGGGATGGTGCAAAGTTTAATTGGGAGGGCATATGTTTAACTTAACATTTTGTGAAGGATCGCTATACTTCTACCATTCAAACATGCATAGGAGTAAAACAATAGGAATAGCATTCACACGATTTGTGACTCGGTATGGCCCATTTTCTCATGGTGATCTCCATCGCCATAGAATCATCCACCATGATGATCTCCATCTCCATGGTTCATGTGTGTCATCCCTCCAAGTGATGTGTCCTCCGAGTACTACTATAAGCTATTACTCATATGACTAGTAATAAAATACATGGATACTAGGAATCATCACAAGTCGACGCGCGGCCGTTAATACAATACTTTGACAACACAATGGCTCGGTGTGTTGTTGAACCCATGACTCGCAGTCATGAAAATATTACAAACATGCATCACATACACATTAGGCCATCTTTGGTCACATACATCCACAAAAACAAGTTATGCATAGAATCGCAATCTACAGGATAAGGGGGTCGAGGGTTTCCCCTCAGGTTCGAAGCGCGCGCCCCTCATGGGACTTCCGGACGCTTGGACCTTCGTAAAAAACAGATCCAATCTATGCAATTTTTACATAGGATTTTGATCGGCAAATCATATTTACCACAAATCGACTCTTGTTCCGATTCGACCAATTATATTGATCTTCGCATGCCGCAACGGTTTTACGTGTCACTTGTCTACCCGATGGCGAATCCGACCGGTAGGTGTATGTTGTTTCACGACCTTAGCGGTATGATCACGGTACATCGATTATTAATCTAGGTTCGATTCGATCAATCATATTGATCTTCGCATGCCGCATACCGGTTTCGTGTCCTGTCTACCCGATGGCGAATCCGGCCGGTGAGAGTGCGTTGTTTCACGACCTTAGCGGCATGATCACGAAACGGACCAATCCATTACGAACTATACAATCGATCACATCGATCATACCGATTACATATCGCCATATGCAAATCACCGAACCTATAACATGGCGGCAACCGCTCACGATCATTTGTAAGTGAAAACGGTAGGCTACACTAGCGTAAATTAAAAATTCTACAGTAAACCAAGATCACTGCGATTATAGATCGCGGTCTTACCACTAGGCAGCGCGCGGAAGTTGATGCGTGCGTCGGGCGATGTAGTCGTACTCGATTGATGCGATGCGTCGGGCGAGTAAGCGTACTACTTCCTCGTCCTCGTCGCGGCGTCCCACGTCTGACTCCTTTCTTGCGGTTCGTCCCAATGCCACCAGATGCGGCGCCTCAAAGGTATCCACATCGCGTGCGGGAGAAGCGGACGCCGGACTACTAGATCGCGCGGCGACTAGGGCGTGGGAGGGTGGCGGCGGGGTTTGAGGATGTCACGAAAAACTCAACCCTCAACGGCGCCCCTACCCTCCTTTTATAGGCGTCCTTATAATGGGCTTCTACGAATAGAGGCCCATTAGGACTCAATGCCCGATCTAATTTAGATCCAATCCGAATTAGGCTTGACCCCTAAGTGTGTGACCCTATGGTTCACATATGTTTAGACATGACGAGTACACATACTTGGTCAATAGTTGGTAGCGGCCTCTAGCAAGACGTGCCAACTCCTAAACATACGTAAAGATCATATCGGACGAACCATCACAACGTTATGTACATGCCAATCCCTTTGCCTCACGATATTCGATCGAGCTCCAAGTGACCACTCTTTCGATCCGTGATCAGGAATCCCTTACTAGGTTAACTCTTAACCTTAAGTAGCATGGCCATGCATTTCGGATCCGATCACTCGAGGGCCCAGCATGTAGTCTTTGCTAAAAGTCCACATTATTGGTTTGACATCTCATGTCTGAAACGAAGGGTGATCTTTGCAAAAGACCAAGAGAGTCGTGACCACATTTATTAAATCATGGAGATATGGTGGTCTTTGCAAAAAGACCAAAGGAGGAGGAGGTCTAAAAGACAAAGGAAAAGGTGCAGTGAACCAGGGCCATACGATCTAGATCGGGTGGTCCAAGGAGATAGGTACGTTTAGACCATCCAGACGCCTTCTCTCAATCGGGCCATCCAAACAAGATCTAACGGTCCTAGGGAAGGGAAGGTGTGCACCGGGTCTAGGCCTAAGGGAGGTCCAGCGCAAAAGAGTTTTAACGGGTGAGATTCAAAGAAAAGAGGATCTAACGAAGGAGATCCAAGGAAAAAGGTCCAAGGAGATCCAAAAGGCTAAGAGATCCAAAGCACAAAAATGTCCAAGGGAGGTCCTAACTGCTAGGACGGGACCAAAGGAGGTCCTAAGGTCAAGATCTCGCAAGGGGAGGTCCTGACGGTCATGATCTCATAAGGGGAGGTCCTGATGGTCAAGAACTGATCAAAGGAGGTTTGAAACACAAACTTGAGCTTAAAATAGCTCAAGGGTGGTCGTGACCTGAAAGGGAGGTCAGAACCACGAGGAGGTCAGGACAAGGAAGAGGTCCATACCCAAAGGAGGTCTACACCTAAGGAGGTCTAAACCAAAGAGAAAACACAAAGGAGAGGGGAGAACACCAGGACCCCAACACTCCACCAAACCGACAAAACCAATAAAGAATTTAGTTGAAGTTGGAGTGGGTCACTTGAAAATCATTCCAAAATCTCAGTTTAAGCTTTTAGACTCGAGGAAATCAACTAGTTCGCTTTATTTTAAAATTTCCAAAAAGCTCCAAAAAACTAGGGTGTTATAGTTCAATCAGAGTTGATATACATGTCTCAATAACTTGTCTTTCTTGTTCAATCTGTTGATATACATACCTTGATACGTGACGGTAGTGTATTTGGTTTGTGTTTGTGTATGGATTTGAGACGTACAAAGCAACATCAATCATATAAATATTGATGTTTACATTGAATTTTATACGAAGATGCGCAAGTATAGCTCTTGCAATCATGTGCATTGCCATTCGGTAATGTATCTTCTTTTTTAGGAAATTTATTAAGGTAATTGATCGGTACATCTACACAGGATGTCCTATGGCCAAACAGCGTGGCCAGTCGCTTCTTCGTTATCAAAACTTCGTAGGCGACGTCGTCGGCATCGGAGGGTTCAGGATCAACGTAGGTAGCCTGAAACACTTTCAACCGTTGATGCGATTGTTCGATAGTCGCCCAAAGATGCTTCGACTCAAGAACCAAGTAAAGATACACCCATAGGCTCTCTTCTCTTTCTTGAGGGATCTCGGCTTGGTCAACTCGGTCGCCTGCTGCCTCGATGTCACATTCCAAGCGACAGTAATCCTCCTACAGACGTGCAATGTCGTGCTAGAGGACTACATCGATGGCGAGGTTAGCTCGTCAAAAGCTACAGACCACCCAGAAGACACGACGGAGGAGGTCGTCTAGACGACGGAATGTCGCCGTCACATGCCCTGACAGAACCTCCGTCGGAGGAGGGAGGACACTGTTAGCACAATGTCCTTCCGCAGCATCCGCCAGCGTACAGTCGGCAAGGTGCTCGTACAGGATGGCCAGGTAGGCCATCAACGCAGGTGTTAGGGGAGAAGAGTGAGGAGCCATTTTTTTTAACTATACTAGTTGTTGATAGAGGGTGCGAAGGAGAGTAGAGTGATGTGGTGATTAATCTTCGATGGCGGATGATCATTCTTATAAACACAAGGAGTAATGTCGGCGCACGAGACGAAGAGACGCATCGCACGGGAGCCGAAGCGACAGTTTAAGAGATACATATCAGAGACACTTCCAAACACAAATAGTCTGTGATATGTAATCACAGATGGTTCTGTTTAAAAATCATTTGGCACATCTGCAATTATCACCGATGGTTCTTAATAAGAACCGTCTGTGAATACCACAGACAGTTCTATTTAAAAATCGTCTGGGACGTCTGCAATTATCACAGACGGTTCTTTTTTAGAACTATATGAGAATTCTCACATACAATTATATTTAACAACTGTTTGTGATAATTACGTATCACAAAAGGTTCGGGCCATCGCTAGTAACATAGACGGTCGCAATTGTAAAACCGTCTATGATAATTACAATACAGACGGTTCTGGGGAACCGTCTGTGATGAGGCGTCCAATATAGCCTCTTTTGTAGTAGTGAGTGAAGCTCGGATTTAGGACGAGATTGCCTACATTGAGTGAGGGATTAGCATCAATAGAGTGTGGAACACCTTATGACGTGATCAGCTTGGGCTCGAACTCACTAGAGTGACGGGAACATGTCGGCGAGCTCGAGTGTGCGCTGGAGCTGAGGATGAAGGTGAATGCGATCGAGCTACAAGACTTCTGGGGCTGCATTAAGCACAGAAGATGAATGATTGATGTATGAGGATCAAGATGACGTGGGCATCGTGGGTGAGGAAGATCACTACAGCGGGAATGGTGTGGAGGCACACTCGCTGGCGTCGAGAACAACGCAAATGTTCCCGCAAAACAAGGAGCTATGAAGCTCGGGATTTCGCGAAATGGAATGTGGGCGTGCTGAGGATTATACTGCGTTCTCTAGAACTTAAATAGCTAGGACAATCGCATGAGAAAAACGGCGAGACGCTTGGCATAAGTGCGAGATAGTCGCGGTCTGCCCTGGTCTCTTCGTCAACATGAGATATAATCACCATGAATGGGGTAGCTAGCATTGGCAGGAGCTAGCGGAGGTGATAGGGTAGTTGGGCGCAAAATGGTGGGCGGCGATGGAAATCAGTGGGCGAGCAACGGAGCTGACGAGGAGCTCTAGTGCGGTGGTAAGCGAGGGAGAGAGCGAGGTGGAAGAAAGGGTCTGACGAGTGGGGCCCACACATCAGCGAGAAGGTGAGCGCGAGTTGGCATGGGCTGGAGCGGTGCGAGCGCATTTGGGCCGGCTCAGTTTTGGCCCAAAGGGCGAGCTGAATTTTGAAATGAGCTTTGGGATTTCTTTCTTCTAGACAAGCTGGGTTTTTGCTGAATTTGTAAACCTACCAAATAGGCTCCAAAATTTATGAATTTTTTTTTGAGGGCTTCTGGCTCCTTATATTTTCTTATGTAAATTTTGCAGGATTTTATCTGCTCTGTGATTTTCTCAAAAATTCTTACAAGTTGTTGTTCGTATGAAATTTTGTTATTTGCTTTATACAAGAAGTTCAAAAATCATGCATAAATAGTTTTCCATATAGAATATACTCAAAATTATTTTTCCATTTATTTTTATTATATCTTCCCGAAAATGTGATTTTTGGGATGTTACATATTTTCCTTCAATCATCTCTTTTAGGGTTTTAAGAGCCAATCTGTTACCAAACGTTTCTCTCAACCAGCTCCAGATTCTCGAAAGAGTGGATCCTCTGAGAATAAGGAGTAGGAGCTGAAAAAAATTAGGAACCGGAACCCTACCAAACAGGCTCCTTGGCCAACATACGTCCACTGTATCGTGAAGACCATGCAACGCTAATAACCTTAGTATGATATAAAATGAAGGGAGTGGTTGTTAGGAAAATAAGAGGAAAATGTACTACTGAGGTAAATAGAAACTTTTTCTTTCTCTTTTGCAAAAATATATACTACTGGGTAAAGATAAAGCTACTGAAATTTGTCTTTTTTGTTTCTACTGATATACATCATGTTTTTTGTTGAAATTTTGTACAAAGCTTGATTATGTCATGCTCTATACACAATTTTTTTGAGAATTTTTCATGACCATATAGACCATTTTTTCGATTGTTGGGAATTTTTCATAACCATCTGGACCATATTTCGAGGAATGAGAACATCAGCAGCACAAAATTGGCTTGGAGCACACAATATCTTCTCTCGGAGAATGATCTGTAGTAGGCAATAGATACAGATACAACAATTCTGGATTATCAATTTTTTTGCATGAATTGATAAGGAAAGAGCTAATTAGGAAGTGATTGCGTGTGTTACTGTTTACCCCACGTAGGATGAGTGGAATATCGCAATGTACTCCTTATCAATGCTTTGTAGAAATCTGTAGTTTCTGTAAAGCCCAACATAATATTAACTCTTGTGGTCGCCACCATTTGCTATAAAGGTTGTCCTTGCTCCTAGCTCCACATGAAGAATAGAGTAAGTGGTACTGTAATTAGTTGAAGAGCGCTCGGTACAGTAGTACTCTAAACATATAATTGAGCCCAGAGTGATGCTTCCAAGTTCCAGCACATGTGTGTACCATTGTTTATGGGACCAGGGATACTAATTCCATTCAGAAATATTCTAATCAACCAAAGTATTTGGCAGTTTCTTTACTAGAAGATGGAGTACAAGTTAGTTCGAGATAATTGTATGTATTAAAAAGATAACTGTCCTTTATAAACAAATATGTGGTTACGTGTTCGATGTCATTAATACAAGGTATGTCTACAGGCTACAGCTACATCATCAGATGTTCAATTTTATTAAAGTAACTACAGCTTTGTGAGAAAAGCATATTAAAAGACATCAAACCGCATACATGAGTCCTCCAGACAGATGTGATGCAAATCGGTAGGCTTCAGCTAAGGAGGATTCAATGTAGGAAAAGTGCTAAGAAGTGTACATGCAAAGGTGATACGCTACTCCTGCTATATTATTTTGGAACAAACCAAAGTACATTTAGTTATACTGGAGTATACTAGGTTTTCGATATGTCTGAATCTCTGAGATCCAATGCTTTCAGCAATGTGACAATATCAAACTGAAGATCCTAATCAGTTCTTTAATAGCATCAGAAACAGTAGATGCTATGAACTCATCTCACCTTCAGGGAGCGAAAATTATCCGTTTCTCTAGCCTTGAGTTTCAAGGACCTTCCAAATCTTTTTCCAAGGATAAATCAAGACCTTTCAATTCAGTGGTGATTAAAAACTATGGCAAGATGTGAATATTAGAGTCTAAACACCTACAATGATATCTGCAAGAAAAAAAGAGCAAAATGAGCCAAAACTTGCTTGGGCAGTCTGGCTTCCAACTAGTGGGCGGTCTGACTAATTGGCGGTCAGATCTCTCCTTCAGGACAGGCCTTAAAAATCAGCCCGAGCAAAACTAAAAAGGCACAACTTTCACACGGAGGCTTCAAATGACTTGAAATTTGAACTAAAGCTAGATCATGATTTTAAGAACCTATTCCAACCAAAGATCTTGAAAGAACTTAAGAATGTTTTAACCTTTATGCTCTCAAGGTTCAGCTGTACTAAAACCGGCACTACTACAGAAAAGGTAATCACAGACAGTTCAAAATCGTCATCACAGACGGTTTTCTGAACCGTCTGACTTTATGGGTCAGTAATGACATGACGTCGTCACAGACGGTTTTTTAATCGTCCGTGAAAAAAGTTATCATATACGGTTCCGAACAAGAACCGTCTGTGATAATCAATTATCACAGACGGTTTTTAGTAAAAAATTGTATGTGATAGTCTATTTTCACAGACGGTTGTTAAGAACCGTCTGTGATAATTGTTACAACCAATCATCGACAAAATAGACAGAAGGTTGGCAGGTTGGATACCCAGGCTACTATCATGGGGAGGAAGAGTACAAATGATAAACATTGTCCTATCAGCCATACCTAATTATTACATGAGTTGCCTCCAATGGCCGGAACGTAGCATACAAGCACTTGACTAAATTAGAAGAGCTTTTCTTTGGAAAGGCAATAGAGAGATTTACAACGGACATTGCCTAGTCGTCTGGCCCACCGTGCTATTACCAAAAGAGCAAGGACATTTGGGGATTCATGATCTTAGGAATCATAACAGAACTTTGATCATAAAAACGGCAGGGAAACTACTATCAAACTCAACTGAACCTTGCTTCCTTTGGTTAAGACGTCAATATATCCGAAATAACATACCATTACAGCCTCGTTCGGGCGATACAACAATCTGGAAAACTTTATCATCCATCATTGAAATGACTACACAAATGACCACGGTCATAATTGGAGAGGGACAGACTACGTTGTTCTGGAAAGACCATTGGACACCCTCAGAGAGACTGTACTATTTACGCCTACCAGCTATATTCACCTTTGCCACTAATCCAAATTGTACAGTCAGCTCGCAATTCATTACCAACAATTGGGCAGTCTCTCGTTAACATGGGGTCTCTTAGGACTTCAACCATGGCCGCCACCACAGCTCGAGGACGAGCTGTCGCGAAAGAAAGAGAGTAGTGTCATGGGTCGAGGCACTATTCACACACGTGAACAGTACCATGGATACTGTAGCACAGTGTTAGGAAAGCATTACCTTTCCCAATACGAATATCTATTTCCTTAAATAGTTGATTAGTTTCCTTGTATACGGCGTAGGTAATTGAAAATGTTATCTATTAGTTAGGAAGGCTATCTACTAGTTAGAAAGGTCATCTATTAGTTAGGAAGGTCATTATTTAGATTGATTTTATCCATAATTATTAAAAGAGCTCTCTATATAAGGAGGCTTATTATAATCGTTAGCATTAAGCAATGAGAATACAATAGTCTAAGTCTCAATCCCCTTCGTCTCCCCAATCTATAGTCTTCCTTCTCCCCTAGCAGCCGACGCCACCCAGCTATCCCCCCGGTGATGTTTACCCCGTTATGATCTAAGGATCATAACAACAAGCACTCGTGGAATATCAGACCTTACTACACATTCTCTCGGAATAGCAATTACAACAAGGAATTTGGATCAACGAGTCATAATCTCGAACAAGGCTGACATAACTACTTTCGAAGTATACAAACTCCTCTCTTTCCACGGCACAAAATGGACAACGTCAGACTACGCTTGGCACAGATCAATACCACACAGATACAAAATCTTCTTATGGCTTGCCTTCAGAGGAAGACTAAACACTAAGGATAATATGACAACTAAGCAATGGAGGACAGATCCACACTGTGGCATTTGCCCTGCTATAGAAATGATTGACCATATCATTTTACGATGTAAATCCGCGGATCATCTATGGAGGAAGCTAGGACTAGTAGCGGAAGCATCCTTATCCCATGATATATTGGATTTTGTACAAAAAGTGTCAACAAAAGTGGCTACATACAGTGACATTTGGCCCAAATATTTTGCAGCATATGCGTATTCACTATGGATTACAAGAAATCCACGTGTATTCCAAAATATTGAAGACAGGCCCAACTTGACACAAAATCGGATCTGAGAGTATATCAGCTGCTGGTCGTTCGGGACTAAACCCAATTACCATGCTTCCATTCATCGGTGAAGTCAGCTCTTACTACAAGTTCCTTAGATTTATTTTTTATTTTCTTATTTTCTTTTCACCTCTCTTCATTTGTAACATTTTATGACAACCATTTTAATACAATGGTCATAAGGTAAAGATTTATCTACCTTTTCACATAAAAAACTCTATCTTATTTCCAATTGCAATGCAAATATGATCAAACACATATTTAGACATGCAGACACAAGTGTTTAGTGTCCATTTTCCAAAAGCACAGACCACACATGCAACCAGTCTGACAGCCATGCCAAGGCCGGTCAGCGCGCCTATGTCCAGCGGTCAGACCGGCTGTGTACTGACAGCAACACTGAATTCTGCTCAAACTCAAAATCAAACTCAAACATGGACAATTCTTGCACAGCAAAATCAATCAAATACTCATACACACCGTGAGATGAACTCCACGTTGTCTCATTGAAGCAAATCAAAATACTTTAGGAATATCGTACATTCCATGATTGATGATGGTAGTGATAAGGCTGCCAATGATAAAGGAGCCAAAAGAAAAGTCTGGACTCTGGAGAGTCAGAGTGACGGAATGATCAAACATGGATGGTTTCCTCAAAAGATGGAAAACAAAAAGGCGGCAATATCAAAGCACTCAAACCTTGTAGTCTGCACTCTGCACATTACAACGCAATGTCTTGAGGTTGATGTTTCACATTTTGGTGGCACCATGCCTTAGAAAATTTCAAAGAACTTGGCCTGCAAAAGCATGTCACAGACAAAATGTGAATCAGGAATCCGAAGCAGAGCCTCACCGGACAACATGAAGATTCAATACTAGACCGAACTTTTTCTCAGAAAGTGGTCAAGAGTCATCATGGGGTGAACTCTTTTTTCCTGAAGGACAGTACTGTATTGTTACAAACAAGTCAAGATAGGAATGTCCATCAGTATTCTATTTGATGCTATCATGACTTATGTTGGCATTTTCCAAATCAATATCTAATCATCAATCAGCTCTTTGAATGGTTAGTTTAGCTTCAGTGTTAAATCCACACCACTAAAATTCTCTTTTCAAGAAAGTGGAACTCCGGTTAATGACATTTTTGTTAGTTGCCTTTGAAAAAATCTAATCAATTTACTGCTGCATAATATTCTTTTGGACATTATTACAGGATTTTGCATGTGACATATGTGTTCGTCTAAATTCTCCAAAAGAAATATCTCCGAATGTACTACAGAATGAAATCACTACAGTAAAGACTGCTAGTTTCTTATCTTGATTTAGTAGTCCTAGAATAGTGCTCAAGTCGAAAAAAGGCACTCATAGTCTGAAAACTTGGAGATAAATCCATCCAAAACAAAAGGTGAAATAGCAGTCAAAATAAGCAAGAATTCAAATGTGCATAATAGAAAGTAACAATGTATCATAATAACCTAAAAATGTCGGAGCCAGTATGTCTGTACTGCGGAAGAAGATTAATTGAAATTTAGGGGAACGACATCAAATGCACTTATTGTTACCAGTACGAAAATAAGATCAGGAGTCTCATAACTATGTACACATCACTTTCTCATAAAATATTTAACACCAAATTGAGAGTACATTGCAACCAGCGGGAATCAGATTCATCCCGGTGTCAGTTGCAAAAGAGAAGTAGAGAATTAGATCATGACATAAACATGACAACTTTTCTCTGCATTGCGAATACCAAGTGGAAATTTTTTTAGAGAACAATTATTTTTCTTTAATGCAGAATTACTGTTGATTAATTCTCCCTTCATGTTTGTATCAAAATAAGTACAGGAAAACTGGTAGTTTGTAAATAAATTTGTTGATGCAGAAATCCGCTCCATACCATTATAGATGAGAAGAGGATTGGTGGCAGCGGCTGAGCTAGAAAGCTTTTAATGGGGGGTGCATACTTCATGGGTAAGTGTTAAATTTTGTTCAATGAATTGGTACTTAGTCTTGATACCTATATACTCTGCAGGTTTTTCAATTTTTTTGGTGTGTCGGTGCATACTGGGCACACCACCTAGCTCCGCCCCTGATCGGTGGTGTCCCTATTGGTCAGCATGAGATCACAGGCTGGCAGCCACGTCATCAGCATGGTCCAGAATTACACACTTGCCAGTAAGGTCCATCATTGATTCACTGGTTGGTTGCTGGCAGAAGTGATCTGAGATATAAAGGTCAATGCACCTTGAAACAACAAAAGATAAGATGAAACAGAATTGGCCCATTTTGAAGCACGTGGGTGGCACCAACAAGACAACAAATACAATCTCAAATCCCAAAAAAGTGTTTGCAACTGCTAACAGGCTAAGGACTTGTACCAACCGTTTATCCTAGTTACAGAATTGCAAGTTGTCCGCTGCTCTGATTCCCCGAACTCTTAGTAGAGATTTCTAGTAGTCAAAATTCAAGAATGATTGGAAAAAGTAACTATATTAATGATTCATCCTAATTACACAGTAACGTAATAAAGTTGAAAAGTATTGAACAACAGACAATTCTGGCATCTGGCAAAAGAATTTTCTAAAGTAACATTTGTTATTTGTATGTCATGGTCACAAACAAGAAATGTGCTCTCGATTGATGATTCTAGTAATAATATAGAAGACATGACCTCGATTTGATGGCACCAAATTCAACGAAATGCAATGAGCACGGCTGATCATCAAAGAACAGAAGATCCTGAGTAACATTTCTGCTACTTAAAATAACCTGAAACAGGGTTTCCTCATATATGAATGTATAAGAAGGAAGACTACTGCTGGTGAATGATTGAATTCACTGATGTATTAAGTAGTTATTTTCTCGAGACCAGATGGAAGTTTGGTTCATGTCAACTGCAGCCCAGAGCGGGCTTAGCACAATTCAGTTTAAATTCTCAGCCTTGTACTTAACACAACAGTGCCTCCTATTTTCATTCAAACTGAAGATGACTCGCCAACTTAGTACAATCGGTATCCAGTAGAGAAGTCCCCCATCCCATATTATTGCAGATCATTGGCGACAGATGAATCTGCTTTTGTGAGTTACAATGGTGGTAACTGGCAAACAATGGTAACGGAACACTCTTTCCATTTATATCTAAGATAATCGCAGTGAAACAAACTATCTCACCAAAAATTATTTGTTAAGAGTTGTTAACCACTCACGCATTACATCGCCCCAATATTTGCCACAAAATAGGCCCTGGTACATGGTTATAGGGTCCCAACTCCCAATATATACATGTAAGGTGCACAATACACAGCCAAACTGGCAAGATCTTTCAGTAGTTAATTAGGTTCAAATAACTTAACTCATTCAAGGGTGTCATCTATGGGTGAAGGATGGCATTAGATCATCAACTGTTGATCTTCATTTCCAAACCAACTCAAGCAACGATCTTTGCTAGAAAGATCACCAGTCAGGCACTCACGATCACCCTATTAAAAGCAACGCCTCCCACAGAATCAATCCTGCCCAGCTGGTAATCTGGTGTTTATTCTTTACATGTACGGTGAGCAATACTCAACGAAGCTCTTCTTAACTAAACTGTGCTGCAATAACTTGTCCAAGGTGCATGATCTGTATGTCTGATGAGGGCTGTTAAACCATCAACTGTTTCATATATGTCTTTCCTCCTCTGATGCCTTGTGTCTTTAGCCAAAAACTCGTGAACCTCTCTGCCTACCTGGATCGAGCTACTGCCAGGCACTTTCTCAATTCCACGATCACGCATGATTGTGCGTGCATCCATTACACAGCCCCACCTTCCCTCCAGGGCACCACAATTCGAAACAAGCACTTGATAACTAGAATTAAATGGTTCTATTTCAACTATGTTCTTACTGGCATACTCTATGAGGTCTGCATCACCATGTGCAATACAAGAACTAAGCAAAGTGACCCATATGACAGCACTAGGCTTAACAGACATGCTTTCAATAAATTGAATTGCCTCCTGCAACTTACCTGCTCGACCAAGCAGATCCACTATGCATCCATAGTGCTCCATTCTTGGCTTAATGCCATATTTCTCAACCATTTGTTTAAAGATGCTCCAACCTTCTTGCAAGAATCCTCCGTGAGAACAAGCAGCAAGTGCAGCGACGAAGACCGTGTCATCCAGTTCAACTCCTTCTCTGCACATATCATTGTAGACCAACAGAGCTTCTCTACACTGCCCATTAAAAGCAAAACCAGAAATCATTGTTGTCCATGTAATTATACATCTTGTTTTCATTTCATTGAAAATTAATCGTGCCCTTCCTACGTCCCCACACTTTGCAAACATGTCTATGAGAGCATTTCCTAATGCAACGGTCAGATGACTGTTGCTTTTACGGATGAAAGAACTGATCCAGTTGCAGTATTCAACACTACCCAATTGAGCACATGCTGAGACAACACTTACTAATGTAGCCTCATCAGGCCTGAACCTTCCCTCAAGCATCATCAGCTGAAATGTGCGCAATGCTTCATCATATCTCGAGTTGTGATTGTATCCAGTTATCATTGCATTCCATGAAACCAAGTTCTTAACAGGCATCTGGTCAAACAGCTCTTTGGCTGAATCTAGATCCCCAATCTTTGCATAAGCCGAGACCATAGCCGTCCATGAAACCACATCCTTCCGGTCCATCCGATCAAAGACCGATCTTGCAGCCTCCACATCACCACCTGTTGCATAGCCTGAAATCATTAGATTCCAAGAAATCGCATTCCTCATCGGCATCCTGTCAAACACAGCCAGTGCCAAAGCCATGTCTCCCACCCTCGCGAACCCAGCAACAACCGTGTTCCAGGAAACAACATTTCTCTCCGGCATCGCTTCGAACAACTCCATCGTGCCTGTAACATCTCCACTCGACATGTACACCCCTGCAATAGAGTTCCAAGAAACCACATCCCTTTCAACCATTTCATCGAACACCTGCCGGGCGGCCCCGACGTCCCCAGGACTGCTGCACTTGTAGTAAACATCCATGAGCGCATTCTGCACAACTATGTCACAACCGAACCCCCACCTCACGATCTGACCGTGGACGCAGCCGCACGGCCGCGGGAGCCTCAAGAGCTCGCACGCCCGGAGCAGGAAGGTGAAGGTGAACCCGTTGGGGGCCACCCCCACGGCGCGCATGGCTTCGTAGGCGGTGAGAGCGTCCGCTGGGCCGCGGCCCCCGCCGCGCTCGGCTAGGCGCTCGATGAGGGTGTTGTGGGCGACGGTGGAGGCGGCACCGCCGGCGGCGCGGAGGGCTGCGGCGGTGTAGCGCGGCGAGGAGACGGAGAAGGCGGCGGAGACGAGCGCGGGGAGGAGGCGAGGGCTCGCGGCGAGGCCGCGGGCGAGGAGCTGGGCGTGGGTTTGCCCCAGGTGGTGGAGGGATTTGAGGCTTCGAAGGATTTTGAGCAGTTGTTGCTCCATTGGTGGAAACTGCCGAGCTGCGGCGAGATCTTTGGCTGCTCGTTGTTTCCCGCTGATTTTTAAAAGAGCATATAAATGTTTCGAAAGTTACATATTTGCCCACAGGGGTTAACGGATTTTTTTCTTCCATTTTGACGGACGGGGTTAACGGATTTTAATAGGACCAAATCACCAATATAGTCCCCCATGGTAAACAGAAAGAAGGGGCAAAATTGGCTCTGGCCATCAAACTTGACGACATTTTCCACCACAAAATCGTTAATTGGCTCAGAGACATTGCAAAATCATGTTCATTTGCCATATTCAACTTTGGCCATATAACAATAATATTACTATCTTGCAATTCAGGAGAAACAAGACGTCCAAAAATTCATATTTGCTCATGTTCGTTGGTAGGTACCACCTGTCAATACATAACCGACTCGACGTGTAGGGCATTAACAGTTGGGACCTACTAACTGACAGACACAAATACAACATTTTTAGATGTTTTTCCCTCTCCTGAATCTTAAGATAATATTATTACAATGGTCAAGATAATATGACCAACTAACTCATCTTATGTCAAACTAACTTGCCACAACTGTGACATTATCGAAAAATGTTTCTTGGTTCACGACAGAGCCCAACTATCTTGGGCATGAGGACTTCAAATTAAGTCAACTACCTTCAAACCACTAGCTCAGAGCAAGAAGAGGAAAGAGATGTACTGGGGTAGGGATTTAGGGTTTGTTTGGTTTGGAGCCCTGTTTAGCCAAATCAATTTTTTGGTATTGCCCATACATTTTGGCTCCTATTTGGTTTGATGCCAAATGTTGGTATTACCCTAGAAAAAATAGGTAACGCCCTGGTGTTTAGTAGCCCCAACTTGGCGAATTCCGGGCGAGCAATTTGGCCGCCCGCGTTTTGGTGAGCCCAGTCGAGCGTGTCCTAACACCCCCCTTTAGGGTTTCCCCTTTCTTTCCTCGCCTCTCGCTCGTCCCGCAGCGCGCAGCTCCGCCGTCTTCTCCCCATCCCGAACAGCTCTCTGCTCCGTGCTCTCCTCCCAGCTCGGTTGCTCCTCCTCTCCTCCCAGCTCGGTTGCTCCTCCTCTCCCCCTTCTCTCCACGATGCGCTTTGTCGAACCCGAGACGAAGGATCCGAATTCTCGTGTTTATACACTAGTCGAGATTTCAGGTGTACAGTCATCAAAAAGTGATAGCAAAATCATATCACGCTCTTTATTAATATTATCTCAGAGTTTTATTACAACTGGGCCTGAGGCCAAATGGAAAGAAATAACACAGCGGAAAAAGTAGTAGTAGGCCACACGACTTGCCACAGGCAATCGTCTGGGGACGTAGCCTATTCGTCCAGGTCCTCACCGTCCTGATAGAGGTCTTCTCCTGAATAAAGATTATTCAAAGAAGAGTAAGCACAACTACGTGCTTGCAAGTTACACCCAATATTGAAGATTAATGCATGCATAGGGTAAACAAAGGATAATGGCAGGGTTGTTTTGCATAAACGGCATTTTCGGATTAAATAACACTAATAGTTTTCTAAGGCCAATTTTAATACCATAGTTGCAATCAGTGATTAAGATGACAATGAAAAGTGGATAACCTCCATTAAATGAATAGTGAAGGATACCCTCCTAACACTTGGCTAACCGCCCCATTTTACCATAGGATTATCCATCCTAAAAACATCTGTGGAAATCATTTTATAAACCAAAAACAAGTCTAACTTAGAGTGGCTTTGCTAGCATGTCCATGACGCATGACGCGCTATTCGAATAGTTTCTACTCTGCGAGTTTGTACGGCTTTACCCACACGAGATAATATCTGTTAATGTCGCCAATGCACGCTTCCAGAAGGCGTGTGACTAAGCAATTATCATGAGGCCGTTACAAAAGTATCTTAATGTATTTATGCCCGCTAAGGTTTCACTACCATTGAACTAACCATCCTCCGGAAGCCCCCTCTTGCGCCCGATGGGACTAATGTCTAACCAACACCCACACATACAACATAGCATAAATATCACTAAGATACCACAGATTATTTAGCCAAATCTGTCCCATTCCAGACATGTGGTGGCACGGTAAGGCGTAGCAAAATACGCTCAAAGACCGGTCCTTAACTGACTTGGGCGACTTTCCATTTAAATAAACCCATGGACCGTAATCCTAACCAGATTAGGCCCGTGCATGAACCTGCACCCACCATACTTCCATCACGCCCAAGTCCAAACCCATTTTATTTTATTTAGAGTGAAAAACTCATAAAAAGCCTTCCGTGGTAAAACAATACCACCGAAATGATTTAAAATCAAATTGTAAAGGATTTGGCTAAACCTTCCCAAATAAAAGTGGTCTAAGCGTGGCTAAGCATATGTCAAATTTTAATATAACTTTGCCTAAGGGTGTCATGGTATTCATATTCAAAAATCAAATTGGCCATACAATGGAGATTGGAGTAACTATATATAAACAGGACATTTTAACCATTATATAAACATATGCATGCGATAGTAATTTAAAACAGGAATTAAATAATTTAAAATACTGGGAGCAATATGATCAATAGTGTAACTTGCCTTCGTTGAAGTCTTGAAATTCTAAATCGTCGGAAGGATTTAACTCTCCGGAGTCGTCGAGGTCTATACGTGAAATTACGACAAAATCAACTCAAATTCAAATAAATTCAAAAAGACAAATCAAATTAACTCCAAATTGAAATATTTTGGTTTAGTTAGCTAGATTATGAATTTACACAAATTTTGCAATTTGAACCACCCAATTTGGAGTTCTTATGCAAAAGTTATGAATTTTAGAAGTTTAATACAAAATCTGGAATTTTAATTGAATTTTCTGAATTATTTTTCTAAAGGAAATTCTATTTATTGCGCAAGCTGACGCCAGCGATGAATTTTTCGGGATTTAAAGAATTAAAAGAATTCTCTGACAAGCGGGCCCCACGTGTCACAGACACGGCTCATGGTGGACTTATTCCACCGAGCGTGTGTGAAGCGATGCGATGACCCGCCACGCAGCGCCGACACGGCGCGACACGCAGCGCCACATAAGCGTTTTGGTGAGGTGGCGCAGATGGCGATGATGTGGCATGGCCACGTGTGCTCGACGGAGGGGTACTCCGGTGATCACCCTCGCCGGCGCTACGAGCCACGGCGAGGCTTGAGAGTGGGTGCAAACGAAAGAGGGGAGCCGTGCGAACCTAGGGGTTACCAAGACAGCGGCAGAGCGTGGCCGGAAGGTCGTCGGCGACGGAGTTTGGCGGCGGCACGGGTCGCAGCGGCGGAGGTGTTCCGGCGGCTCTCCGAGGGAATGAGTGGTCGCGTGGGCTTCGCGACGTTGCGGCGATGCTGCTTTGCGGTGTCGGAGACGAGGACGAAGCGGCTCTGGTGGCGGCGTAAACGAAGCTCGAAGCTTCCGCGGTCGCCGGTGAAGATCTCGAAGCTAGGGCGCTAGGAGGGAGGAGAAGGGCAGTGGGCGGTGGCGGCGTGTTGCGATGAGGCGCGCCCGACGCCCTATTTATAGGGCGCAGGTGCTACTGGTTTGCCGTGGAGGGCACGAAGCTCCGTGCGGCATCACCGGCGGAGTTACGGGGATTCGGGGGCCGGAGATGGAAAGGAAAGACCGAAACGGGTGCGATTTGATGCGGCGGTCTTAATGCGCGCGGGATCGTGGGGATTTAACGGAGATTGCACCGAGTTTTGGAAGGTCCGAGCCCGTGTCAATGGCGGACGGCGCGGTGAGAAAAAGGAAAGTGAGGGAGGAAGAAAGGAAAGGAGGAAGACGACGGAGAGCAGTCCGATTTTGATCGGACGGAGGAGATAGAATGTGCGAAGCGGTACGCTGGGGCTAGGCACAGCCGTTGGATCTTGATCGGCCGACTGAGATTAGAAGGAGCGAAACGGTAAGTTGAGTTTGGGCGTTGCCGTTGGATTTAGATCTAACGGTCACCAGCGGTTGGGATGATTGAGTTGTCCGAATGCTTCAATGACTTCTGGCCGTTGGATTGAAATCGGGCGGCTCTGAGAGGGGGAGGGGTTTCGCGGGTGAGCAGGTAGGCGGTGCTGCAGACGGGGTTTGGTCCGCCGAGTGGGTTTGCCCACTTCTTGTTTGAGGATTTTCTTTGGATTTCGAATTAATTGAATCGATAATTCAATTAGGCTTTAGAATATAGTAATTTAAGTCCAAAATTCGAGAAAATTCAGAAATTCTCTGGAGTATTTAGGACTTAAATAAAATATTTCCAGCTATTTTGTGGTAATATAATTTGCACATAAATTTGTTTAGCTTTAAATTAATTAAGGAAAGCTTTTGAAAAACCAGAAAATCCATAAAATACATAAATTTTAATTTCTTCAAAATTTGGGCTGTTACAAACCTACCCCCCTTAAAGGGAATCTCGACCCCGAGATTCAGGCTTGGTTAGCAAAAAGATCAGGGTAGTTGGCCTTGAGTTCGTCTTCATTCTCCCATGTAGCTTCACTTTCTGGATGATGACTCCATTGCACCTTGTATGATCGATAGTGCACTACGGTAACACGCTCTGCGACATCCAGAATTTTAATTGGTCGCTCCACGTAGGTGAGATCTTCTTGAAGGTCGAAGCTTTCCAGAAAGGTATGGTCTTCCGGTTCTCGCAGACATTTCTTTAATTGCGATACGTGAAAGACATTATGTACTGCTGACAGGGTTTCTGGCAATTCTAGTTGGTAAGCTACCTCTCCACGCTTTGCCAAAATCTTGTATGGCCCAATATACACAGGTGCGAGTTTACCTTTAAATCCGGAATCTCCTTACACCTCTGAGTGGGGTAACTCGGAGATAGACAACATCTCCTACCTCAAAGTTCAATTCCCTCCGACGGTTATCGGCATAACTCTTTTGTCGGGATTGGGCTACTTCGAGGCGCTCCGAATAGTTTTACTTTACTTTGACTTCTTTGATCAGCTCGGGTCCGAGGAGTTGACGCTCTCCCACCTGATCCCAAAGGAGCGGGGTCCGGCATTTCCTGCCATACAGAGCTTCAAATGGAGCCATCTGCAAACTGGCTTGGTAGCTATTATTGTATGAGAACTCGGCATATGGCAGATCCTTGTCCCAACCTTTTCCGAAATCCAAGGCACAGGCTCGAAGCATGTCTTCAAGAACTTGGTTTGTGCGTTCTGTTTGACCATCGGTCTGAGGATGATACGCCGTGCTGAAGTTGAGTCGGGTTCCCAAGGCTTCATGCAGACTCTTCCGTAAGCAGGTAATGGCGAGATCCTCTATCAGACACAATCTTCTTGGGTACCCCATGCAAGCAGACGATTTTGGCCATGTACAACTCTGCTAGCTTGCTACTCTGGTAGGTGGTCTTGACGGGGATAAAGTGAGCCACTTTAGTTAACCGGTCAATTACTACCCAGATGGAGTCATATCCCGATTGGGTCCTGGGGAGTCCGGTGATGAAGTCCATACCAACCTCTTCCCACTTCCACTCGGGAATTGGTAATGGTTGCAACAGACGGCGGTCTTTGGTGTTGTGCCTTAACCCTTTGGCGGAGCGTCACAACGAGCGCAAGTCGACAATTTCACGCTTCATGCTGACCCACCAATACTTCTCTTTAAGTCTGGTACATTTTGGTGCTCACGGATGAATGGAATATGGCGACTCATGAGCTTCTTTCGAATCGCCTCCTTTATTTCCTTTGGTTGGGCACAGATGCGGTCTCGAACCACACCGTCCCTTGTTCATCCTCGGAGAAGCCTGGAGCTTTGCCTCTTCTCATATTCTTCTTGATTTCTTGGATATCTTCATCTTCTGACTGCTTTGTTCTGATCTGATCCTGAAGAGTCGGTTGAACTTCTAAAGCGTTTACGCAACCATGATTGACAATCTCCAGATTCAGGTGCTTCAGCTCTTCATACAGCTCTGGCTGATTTTGTTGCACCATGATGGTGTTGCAATATGTTTTTCTGCTCAAGGCATCAGCTACCACATTGGCTTTGCCCGGATGATAATGGATTAGAGATCGTAATCCTTTATCAATTCCAACCATCTCCTCTGTCGGAGATTGAGTTCGGACTGCGTGAATATGTACTTCAGGCTTTTATGGTCCGTGAAAATCTCACAGCGGTTACCAATTAGATAATGCCGCCAGATTTTCAGAGCGTGCACAATTGCCGCTAACTCCAAATCATGAGTCGGGTAATTCCCTTCGTGCGGCCTCAACTGCCGGGATGCATAAGCCACAACTTTGCCTTCCTGCATCAGTACACATCCGAGGCCTTGACGGGATGCGTCACAGAATATCTCAAAATCCTTGCGGATGTCGGTAAGATTAACACCGTCTTTGAGACTAGCCTCTTTTCGCTTCTTGGAAGCTTTCTTCACAGCGCTGACCGGTCGAACTTCTTCTCTTTCTTGAAGTTGAGTCATGGGTTTGGCCGTCTCGAAACCTTCGATGAACCGCGATAATAGCTGCCGGTCAAGGAAACTTCTCACCTCGGTGGTCGATGCAGGTTGTTTCGGTCCATTCTTCGCCTCGACCTTGGCGGGGTCTACTGCAATCCCTCCTGCGGATACAATGTGTCCAAGGAATGCAACTTGGCTTAGCCAGAATTCACTCTTGCTGAATTTGGCATAAAGTCGGTGCTCCCTGAGCTTGTCTAGGATCATTCGGAGATGCTCTTCATGCTCTGCTTCGTCCTTCGAATAGATAAGGATATCGTCAATAAAGACGACCACGAACTTATCCAGGAATTCCATGAACACCTTGTTCATCATATTCATGAAGTAGGCAGGGGCATTGGTTAGTCCGAAGGACATTACTGTAAATTCATACAGTCCATATCTGGTGGTGAAGGCGGTCTTTGGAATATCTTCCGGTCTGATCTTCAGTTGGTGATAACCGGATCTTAGATCAATCTTCGAGAAGACGCTGCTCCTTCAGTGATCGAGCGGATCATCAATTCGGCAACGGTACTTGTTCTTGATTGTTACTTCGTTGAGTGATCTATAATCAACGCACATTCTCATACTATTGTCTTTCTTCTTGACAAGCGATGCGGGCTCACCATGGTGAGGAACCGGGTCGAATGTACCCTTTCTCGCAGATTCTTCAATTTGTTTCTTGATTACGCTAACTCGTTGGCGTGCATTCAGTAGGGCCTTTTCGAGATCGGAGTGTCCCGGGACTAGATCAATTAGGAACATGATGTCTCTATCCGGTGGCATGCCGTAGATCATCCGAAAGACGTCGGGATACTCTCGTACTACGGGTATGTCTTCAAGTTTCACTTCCTTCAAGTGGTGAGTATGGAACTTCCTCGAGCATTGCAGTATTGGGTTTGAATTCAACGAGATAGGCCTTGGTCATTTGTGAGGGTGATGGATCTATTGGCACGATCTATTTGACCGTGGTTTTGGCTTGATCCATTCCAAGTATTACATCCGGCCTTGGGAGTGTAACACTATCGATCTGCTAGAAAGGATACTCCGGATATCTCAAGGGTAAGATTTGAGCAAAGAGAATTTGTTCTCATTTCCGAGCAGGAATGAATTATCATGGGGGTAGCTAAGGAGGATACAGTAACCCATATTTTCCCACAAACTTATTTGACACGAAAGAATGTGAAGCTCGGAATCAAATAAGGCAGATCTTTGGTCTTTGAATTAACGAGAACGTCATCGAGAACACATCGGCGCCGCTGGGCTTCTCGGCGGTGACATGGTTCACCCGTCCCTTGGTGAATCGCTCGCTGGTCGGTTGGTGCCGCCGTAGTTGCAACTCCCGAGGTTGGCCTTGCGGTGCCAAACCTGCCGCTTCCGGACATTTATTGGCGTAATGCCCCGTCTCGTTGCAGTGGAAGCACGTTACTCCGGAAGCTGAGGAGGTAGAGTGCTTCGGCTGAAACTGCCCTCCTGACGAAGTGCCACGGAAGTTGGAGGGGTTGGAGCGCTGTGGCGGTGCTGGAGTACGAGACGTGGAAGATTGGAACTTCCCACGTTGCTGTGGCTGCTGTGCAGTGAAGCGAGGTTTGGGCAGACCTCCGGCGTTGAACCTTTGAGCGGCCATCCTCCGCTTACGGTTCTCCATTTCTGCGTGTTTGGCCTCCTGCCTGATAGCTTTATCCACCAACTGCTGAAAGTCGGTGAAATTTTGAGAGATAAGTTGGACAGAAATATCATCGTTTAGGCCTTCCAGGAACCTTTCCTGTCTGTCCTCATCTCTGGCTACGTCAGCTGGGGCGTAGCGGGCAAGTTGATTGAAGCGGTGAAGATACTCATTCACCGTTCGGTTGCCTTGGCGCGATCGTGGAACTCCTTCTTCTTGATGTCATCATCCCGGCGGAATGTGTGCATGACGGAAGGCTTGCACAAAGTTGGCCCATGAAATGGATTGAGCATCATCATGGGCGATGCAGTAATTGTCCCACCATTCTGATGCGGGGCCAGTCAGCTGGTGAGAGGCAAACAGAACCCTCTCACGATCAGAGCACTGACTGATGTCCAATTTCTTTCCAATAGCCCGAAGCCAGTCGTCGGCGTCCATTGGTTCAGTACTGTTCGAGAACGTCGGCGGGCGCATCCTCATAAACTCTGACATAGTCAGCCTTTGATTATCTTTGAGGTGGAGTCGGGCGCTATCGCTCGATGGCGGCTTGAGCATTCTGCACATTTTGCAGAGATTGGGCGAGAAGGTCAATCAGATGGGTCTGATTGGCCATCATCTGGCGCCAATCGGGTCCTTCTGCCGGTGGTGGTGGTGGCTGCGGAATGTGGTTATTCTGATGATCCGCCTGATCGTTTCCTTGTCCTTCGGCACTGCTGCTGCCGTTGCCGTTTCTGCGGGTGGTCACCATCTGCGGGATCCTCCAAGGATTTAGATAAGATGGTAGAGATTCTAAGGGGGATAAATCTAAAATAGCCCAAGAACCAATAAACACACAACAAAGAACCAATTTTTCAAAATAATTCTTTTATTCATTTATTTTATTAATGGATTATGGCTATCACAAGGGTAATTGATAGCTCATAATTCGCAACTAACGTACGGACTAATGAAGCATCTATGGGGTACTGGGGGTATAGTCTATCTCATTGGAGCTACCTCGCATGACCTTGTAGCTAGCCGATTCGCTTCCAATGCCTTGATCCTTGCTTCTGCGTACTCCAAGCCGTCTTGAGCGGTACGCAGGTCCTCCAGGGTATTTCCGTAGGCGTAGTCCAGTGCCTTCGTTAAGTCCACCTGGTGCGTCAGCTCGGGGGAATCTTCTTCCTTGGCGGTGCGGAAGACGCTGTCGAGTCTGGTCGGCAGATGCATCGGGTAATAGTGAAATCCGGTGCCGTTGAGGTAGCGATCGTAGCTGTGGCGGAGTCGACGAACTGCTTCTCTTGCTGCATCTTGAATACCATCCGCAAAGGTGTCGCGTCTGATCGGAGCGTGGAAGGTATGGAAAACCGTGTTCGGCGACGGTCGGAGTAAACCGATTTCACCCTCCGAGGTGTCGTTCTCCCACCTTATACCGATAGCCCCGAACGTTGGCCTCTTCTTGTAGTCCAAGTGTTGCATCACTTCCTGCAGAAGTTCAGCCCGATGTCCGCAATGACTCGTGAGAGATGGCGTCCGTACCTCGGCCATCTACAATTTTGAGGAATAGATGAGTCAGTAACCGTTTTGAAGAGAAGGGTTGAGAAATGACTCTGGATAGACTCAAAATAGTTTTAGTTTTTGAAAATAAGTCCTTAGGACATTTGTGGGGCCACGACCTACAGTCGATATGGCTCTGATACCACTTTTGTCGAACCCGGGAACGAAGGATCCCGAATTCTCTGTGTTTATACACTAGTCCAGATTTCAGTGTACGGTCATCAAAAAGTGATAGCAAAATCATATCACGCTCTTTATTAATATTATCTCAGAGTTTTATTACAACTGGGCCTGAGGCCAAATGGAAAGAAATAACACAGCGGAAAAAGTAGTAGTAGGCCACACGACTTGCCACAGGCAATCGTCTGGGGACGTAGCCTATTCGTCCAGGTCCTCACCGTCCTGATAGAGGTCTTCTCCTGAATAAAGATTATTCAGCAAGAGTAAGCACAACTACCGTGCTTGCAAGTTACACCCAATATTGAAGATTAATGCATGCATAGGGTAAACAAAGGATAATGGCAGGGTTGTTTTGCATAAACGGCATTTTCGGATTAAATAACACTAATAGTTTTCTAAGGCCAATTTTAATACCATAGTTGCAATCAGTGATTAAGATGACAATGAAAAGTGGATAACCTCCATTAAATGAATAGTGAAGGATACCCTCCTAACACTTGGCTAACCGCCCAATTTTTACCATAGGATTATCCATCCTAAAAACATCTGTGGAAATCATTTTATAAACCAAAAACAAGTCTAACTTAGAGTGGCTTTGCTAGCATGTCCATGACCGCGGACGCGGCTATTCGAATAGTTTCTACTCTGCAGAGTTTGTACAGCTTTACCCACACGAGATAATATCTTTGTTAATGTCGGCCAATGCACGCTTCCGAAGGCGTGTGACTAAGCAATTATCATGAGGCCGTTACAAAGCAGTATCTTAATGTATTTATGCCCGCTAAGGTTTCACTACCATTGGACTAACCATCCTCCGGAAGCCCCCTCTTGCGCCCGGTGGGACTAATGTCTAACCAACACCCACACATACAACATAGCATAAATATCACTAAGATACCACAGATTATTTAGCCAAATCTGTCCCATTCCAGACATGTGGTGGTACGGTAAGGCGTAGCAAAATACGCTCAAAGACCGGTCCTTAACTGACTTGGGCGACTTTCCATTTAAATAAACCCATGGGCCGTAATCCTAACCAGATTAGGCCCGTGCATGAACCTGCACCCACCATACATCCATCACGCCCAAGTCCAAACCCATTTTATTTTATTTAGAGTGAAAACTCATAAAAAGCCTTCCGTGGTAAAACAATACCACCGAAATGATTTAAAATCAAATTGTAAAGGATTTGGCTAAACCTTCCCAAATAAAAGTGGTCTAAGCGTGGCTAAGCATATGTCAAATTTTAATATAACTTTGCCTAAGGGTGTCATGGTATTCATATTCAAAAATCAAATTGGCCATACAATGGAGACTGGAGTAACTATATATAAACAGGACATTTTAACCATTATATAAACATATGCATGCGATAGTAATTTAAAACAGAATTAAATAATTTAAAATACTGGGAGCAATATGATCAATAGTGTAACTTGCCTTCGTTGAAGTCTTGAAATTCTAAATCGTCGGAAGGATTTAACTCTCCGGAGTCGTCGAGGTCTATACGTGAAATTACGACAAAATCAACTCAAATTCAAATAAATTCAAAAGACAAATCAAATTAACTCCAAATTGAAATATTTTGGTTTAGTTAGCTAGATTATGAATTTACACAAATTTTGCAATTTGAACCACCCAATTTGGAGTTCTTATGCAAAAGTTATGAATTTTAGAAGTTTAATACAAATCTGGAATTTTAATTGAATTTTCGAATTATTTTCTAAAGGAAATTCTATTTATTATAGTGACGCCAATGATGAATTTTTCGGGATTTAAAGAATTAAAAGAATTCTCGACAAGCGGGCCCACGTGTCACGAACCACGGCTCATGGTGGACTTATTCCACCGAGCCGTGTGTGAAGCGATGCGATGAACCCGCCACGCAGCGCCGACGGCGCGACACGCAGCGCCACATAAGCGTTTTGGTGAGGTGGCGCGGATGGCGATGATGTGGCATGGCCACGTGTGCTCGGCGGAGGTACTCGGTGATCACCCTCGCCGGCGCTACGAGCCACGGCGAGGCTTGAGAGTGGGTGCAAACGAAAGAGGGGAGCCGTGCGAACCTAGGGGTTACCAAGACAGCGGCAGAGCGTGGCCGGAAGGTCGTCGGCGACGGAGTTTGGCGGCGGCTGGGGTCGACGGCGACGGAGGTGTTCCGGCGGCTCTCCGAGGGAATGAGTGGTCGCGTGGGCTTCGCGACGTTGCGGCGATGCTGCTGGTGTCGGAGACGAGGACGAAGCGGCTCTGGTGGCGGCGTAAACGAAGCTCGAAGCTTCCGCGGTCGCCGGTGAAGATCTCGAAGCTAGGGCGCTAGGAGGGAGGAGAAGGGCAGTGGGCGGTGGCGGCGTGTTGCAGTGAGGGAGGCGCTCCCGACGCCCCTATTTATAGGGCGCAGGTGCTACTGGTTTGCCGTGGAGGCACGGCTCCGTCGCGCATCACCGGCGGAGTTACGGGGATTCGGGGGCCGGAGATGGAAAGGAAAGACCGAAACGGGTGCGATTTGATGCGGCGGTCTTAATGCGCGCGGGATCGTGGGGATTTAACGGAGATTGCACCGAGTTTTGGAAGGTCCGAGCCCGTGTCAATGGCGGACGGCGCGGTGAGAAAAAGGAAAGTGAGGGAGGAAGAAAGGAAAGGAGGAAGACGACGGAGAGCAGTCCGATTTTGATCGGACGGAGGAGATAGAATGTGCGAAGCGGTACGCTGGGGCTAGGCACAGCCGTTGGATCTTGATCGGCCGACTGAGATTAGAAGGAGCGAAACGGTAAGTTGAGTTTGGGCGTTGCCGTTGGATTTAGATCTAACGGTCACCAGCGGTTGGGATGATTGAGTTGTCCGAATGCTTCAATGACTTCTGGCCGTTGGATTGAAATCGGGCGGCTCTGAGAGGGGGAGGGGTTTCGCGCGGTGAGCGGGCGGGCGGTGCTGCGCACACGACGGGTTTGGTCTGGGCCGAGCTGGGTTTCGGCCCACTTACTGTTTGAGGATTTTCTTTGGATTTCTGAATTAATTGAATACTGATAATTCAATTAGGCTTTAGAATATAGTAATTTAAGTCCAAAAATTCTGAGAAAATTCACAGAAATTCTCTGGAGTATTTAGGACTTAAATAAAATATTTCCAGCTATTTTGTGGTAATATAATTTGCACATAAATTTGTTTAGCTTTAAATTAATTAAGGAAAGCTTTTGAAAAACCAGAAAATCCATAAAATACATAAATTTTAATTTCTTTAAAATTTAGGCTGTTACAGCACCTCTGTTTGTCTCCTCTCCCCGGTTCGGGCACAACTCCCGTGGATCTGGGTACAAATTTGTGTGGAATCGGGTGGGGATCGGTCATTTCTGGGTGGATTTGGGGGAAATCAGTAGGGGTTGTGGGATTTCCACGCGTGTTTGGCCAAAATCGGTTGGGGTTTTAGGATTTCTCGGCGGATTTGAGCACGTCAGGTACGTTCATTTCACCCCTTACTGTCTTATGGATTTGCCAATGAAGTCCACCATTGGTCGACTCCCGTGATACTCCCATTCTTTCTTGGCTCCTTCCTCCTCAATCCTTTGTCGATTATGTCTTTGTCGATTGCTGTAATGCCATATTACCTTGTTGTGATTACCTGATGTAATGACAGCCGATTGCTTGTAGCATTGGTCGTCGCTTTGTTTTTTCTTCCTTGTCAGTTCAACTTATGCATGTCATCCATATACAGATGGACAACAATCAACTACAATACCTTTATTACTGCATGTAGAGGCAGAAGGCACTAGTGGTTCTTGTTCTTATGTTGGTTCTTTAGTGGCGGGACAAAGATGGTAAGAGGAGTAGAGGCAGAGGAGGGAAGTATGGGACACTAGTTAGTAGGGATGTTTAGAGGATCAGCGAACCAATTAGGTTGATCGACACCTCAGGTAGGACATGTATTCATCAATTGAGGATGTGTCGGGTTGTGTTCTATAAGCTTTGTGCTCGCCTTAGAGACAATGGACTTCTAGCTGCCACATTTCATGTTTCAGTAGAGAAGCAAGTTGCAATGTTTCTTAAGATGGTTGAACAACATCATACAAACTCTTCTATAGGATTTTCCTTGTGGCGATCCGGTGGGACAGTGAGTAGGTACTTAAATGCTGTGCTGCATGCCATGGGTGAGTTATCTCGTGAACTGATCTATGTGAGATTTATCAACACACATGTTAAGATCACTAGCAACCCGAACAGATTTTACCATACTTTGAGGTAACAGTCATCAATACATTACAATAGTGCAGATTGTAGTGGACATGTAATATTTGACATGTGCTCTATTTTTGTACATAGGGATGTATAGGGGCACTAGATGGCACCCACATCAGGCATGTGTGCCTGCTACAATGGTGGATAGGTTTAGAGGCCGCAAGTCATACCCTACACAAAATGTATTAGCAATTGTTGGCTTTGACCTTTGGTTCACTTATGTCCTAGCAGGTTGGGAGGGATCTGCTCATGATTCAAGTTGAAGAAACAACACCACCTTCAGTGTACAGATGCTTTGAATGGTAGATTTGGAATTGGAGCTACTAGAAACCAAGTCAATCGACACTTTAGGTCATGCAAGGAAAAATGGAATTGGATACATACAGCTATGGGGAAAAGTGGCTTTGGTTTTGATGTAGCAGCATGCAAATTCAATATTGATCCTTCAGAGAAGGACCCAAAAAAGCTTGGTGTAAGTTCTTCTACTACAACTACGCATTCATCCATAAGCATTATGACACTACACTGTATTGACCTCCTTACTTTCCTTGTTTGATATGACAGACAATGAAATACAACTACCTCATGAGGCCTATCAAGTTCTTCCATCTGTTGGAAGAGTTATTTGTGGACTCGGCCCAAGCTGATGGTTCACTTGCTCTTGACTAGTCAACTGTCAATGTTGCAAGTGACAGTGGTGGCAACGGGAGCGTGAAGGAGTTGAAGGGCTATTCATTGATAGGGCAAGATGGTGGTGCTAATTCTGACACCATTACTTGCAATACTCGACCACTGAGGGCACCGAGTCGAGTAAGAAGCGAAAGCATATCAAATCACCAGCCAAGAAGTAGACGAAGGATCAAAGAACCCGCGGTAAAGCATCGAATGATGACATGGCAGCTAGTATGATGAGGCTTGCGGATGCTCTTGTGAGTTCTAATCCTATTGCCTCCATTAATCAGAATGTTTTTCTCTAATTATTTTGGAAGCAAAATAATTTATTTTCAAAATTTATTAACAACATTAAGGTCGAATTATTTTAATTAAGTCCTAAATGTCTTTGGAAATTTTGTGAATTTTTCCATTATTTATGGACTTAGTTTGCTATTTTCTAAAAGTATAAAACAATTAATTGAATTTCTAAATTAAGAAACCTATTTAAAACCTTAGCTAAAGTTTTGAGCCAAATCTTCTTAGGCCCAGTTTTTTTCCACGCGTGCGGCCCGCTCAGCCCGCTTCACCCGCGTGCCCTCGCCTACATCTTCTGTGGACCGTTTGATGAAAAGTGGACGGCCAGATCTAAGATTGGGTTCGGACAGTCCGAAAGAAACAAGTCGTGTGGACCGTCCGATCTAATTTGGATGGCCTGATCTTGATGGCACTTCCGAACGGTCCGAACGTTCCAAATCAGTTTAGACTGTCCAATCTAAATCGAATGACCCAAACGTCACCCTCCTCAGCTAAAGTTTTGGGCTAAATCTTCTTAGGTCCAGTTCTTTTTGCGCGCGTGGCCCGCTCAACCCACTTCACCCGCATGCCCTTGCCTACATCTTCTGTGGACCGTCCGATGAAAAGTGGACGACCAGATCTAACTTGGGTTCGGACAGTCCGAACGTCCCAAATCGTGTGGACCGTCCGATCTAATTTGGATGGCCCGATCTTGATGGCTTTTCCTAATGGTCCAAACGTTCCAAATCAGTTTAGACCATACGATCTAAATCGAACGGCCCAAACGTCACCCTCCTATTCTGTCGTTGTCACGCGTAATCGACACGCTGCCATTGGTTCACTGGACCCCACCAGTCAGCGTCTGAGGCTAGCTCAGCCTCGGTGAGAACAGTATCAAAAGATTTATAAAATCCGAAATCCATTTATTCACACACTAAAAAGTATGTTAAACTTCTAAAATACATAACTAATTCATTTTGACTTCAAATACAGTGAAACCAATTTTCTTTTTAAGTGAGTTTATTTCTAAAAATAGTTCCAATCTTACCTCTGTCACAGAAGATATATTTTGTGGGAAATAATCCCAAAATGAATTATTTTACATTATAAATTTGCAATGTGTTATCATCCACCAAAGTGCTTGCTATTTTGCATGTCACAAGAGGTAATCTCACCTCTTTATTGGTAGAGTATCTATATTCAACCTTGGCTCTAAACCAAACAGCAAAAATCAACTCTTCCAAAATTTTGGTAATCTATTTGGTCCCAAACCAAATAGCAGCCCGTGCAATTTCGCCAAATATTTTGCTCATGTTGGCCACAAACCAAACGCCATTATTTTGCCAAGAAATTGGCTTTGCCCAGATTTTGGCCCTATAAAAATTTGGTTTAGCTAAGCAGGGCTCCAAACCAAACAGGCCCAAAGGTTACTTGTATATATATGAAAAGAGACCGCGTGTGATATGAGCTTTACTGAATTTTTGTGTCCTTGGGCACTGCAATTGGTTGGGGCTTAATGCTATATATATTATGTGATTTCTATTTTCAGCTCTAACTGGACCATGGGAAAATGTATCATTTATGACTTGTTTGGATAAAGAGGAATTAGAACCAATCCCTTTGGATTGGAAGAGATTTTAATTCAAATTTCGAGTCAATCCGAATGGATTGACTTGGATCACAATGTATTGAAATAAGCCCTTAGAGGGGACTATCAGAATCACCAAGTTTTGAAAACAGTACTGCCGAAATTTACTAGAAAACGGCCAAAATTTAGAAAAAAAAAAAGATCGGAAAAATCTTGCAAAAACTCAGCTCACTGAATGAAATCACAAAACAATAACAAAAAAGAAATTAACTAACCATGCGTCTAATGTAGCAATCAAAGGACATGATATAACATATAACCAAAACTAAAACAATAATCCCGGAATTGTCGTATGGATGGTGTTCCAACTTGTGGCTTAATACATGAAAGGAAATCCGTCTGCAGCTAGTACATGAATGAATGAATGAAGCATTGTTGCCAATAGCTGCTGTACCGAAGTACTTGTGGGTTGTGGCTTAGCAAGCTATTACAAAGAACAAATTCTAGACATGCTAATTGTTTTTCTCAACACCAGCAAAATATCTCACGATGGGGATCTACGGTGCATGGCATTAGCAACATCTCTAACGTCCGATCAAAAAGCATATGTCGATATCAGTAGCTACAGTGTCACTACAATAGATACTTTACTATTCGCTGCAAAGTACTGTTTACACACACACAAAAACTGTTCACCCAGCAGACCTTTGTGGTAATGCAGATGCTCCGAGTCCAATATCTCATGCTTCCTTCTTGACCTGAGAGATGTGCGCGCTCAACTCGTTTCACATGTCAAGGCCACACGAGTGTTGGAAGAACAAAAAACCGGTATGGTATATCATATTTAAACCAAGTGTTCGATTTACTTTCCGTCTTAAACGTTGTGATCTATATATATGACGAGCTTAAGAAAAACAGGACTCATATTAATACTTCCTCCAGTTCACAAAAACAAGTCATTTTGAAATGTGTGCAGTCAAATTTTGAAAACTTTAGCTATCGATATATTTTTAAATATTTAGGATACATGAAAATCATATATGTAGATTCATCTCGGAAAATACTTTCATAATATTATAATTTTACCAGGTTTTACAAACATATTATAATAGAAATTAGTTATCAAAGTTGTATTTTGGGACCGTATCGATGTCCAAAATGGCTTGTTTTTATGAACTGGAGGAAGTATGACTTAGAAACATATTGATAAAATTGTTTCTCTGCTAGCAATTCTAATTGTCCGCTACTAGCAACATTAGGTTCTAGCAGATTGCAATTCTCCACTGATAGTAATTATAGGTTTGACTACCTAGGTGATGACAACTGATAGCTTTAGGTGCTAGTAACTAGCAACTCTAATGTGTTAGCTGCTAGCAAATCTCTTTTACTAGTAATTATAGTTGTTTTGTTAGGATTAATTTGTTCGGTAACACCACGTTGAGGATTATAGTTGTTGTTATCTAGGTGCTCGGCAACTAGCAACTTTACGTGCTGGTAACTAGCAACTTAAGTGTTGTCAAGTAACAACTCTAGGTGCTATTAACTACCAACTCTAAGGTGATGTCAACTAACAAATTTCCGCTGCTAGTAACTACATGTTTTACTACGTAGGCATAAATTACTTGTATAGTGTAGATTTGTTAGATGGTAACATATAGAGATGCTAACAAATGATGTATAGTGATCAATCATAGTTTACCTGCATAAATCGTTGCTAGTCGCCATCAAATAAAGAGATGCTATTAAACAGCATGTAGAGTTGCTACAACTAATGTAAGCCACCACTAGTAGTTCATTTGCACAAATCATTAACAATTGTCGAGCAATAGAGATGCTAGCAAGTAACATGTAAAACTGCTAGCAACTAATGTAGTAACATGCAACTATTGTGGCAAATCATATGTAGAGCTAGCAACTCATTTAGATCTACTAAAAACTAACATAGCAAGTAACATTCAGAGTTGTTAGCAACTAATGTATCGAGTAACATATAATTCTAGCAACTAATGTAGAGCACCAATAGTAGTTGATTGCACAAATCGTTGCTAGCAACTAATGTAGTCTCACCAATAGTAGCGCTAGCAAATAATATGTAGAAGTGCTAGCAAGTAACATGTAGACTTGTTACATAGTTGCTAGTACTTTAGTAACTTTATCATTATGTGATCAAACTAAATGCAATGTGGGACTGTTTTGCTGAGCTCACTGTACAGAACAGAATGACTCGAACAAAATGCAAAACTAACTCTCGACGAAGAAGATACGATCAATTGAAGGTAAAACAATGAACAAGTACCACTAACGCGTAATAACTCTTGATACATGTTCATATCCATACAGGGACGATCACGATAAAGAAGCTCGGGACGGTGATGCGATAGCTGGGTAGAACCCGACGGAGGCGTCCTGGCTCATTAGGTCAGGGTGATATGGGTACTCGATTTTCTCGACACACGATCGAAGATAACTTGTGTGACATGATGATCCGTAGTTGCTCACCCGCTCTCCGATGCAAAGGACTTGCAACTCTTTGAATTCGGCCAACCACATGTTTAGGGATGTCCGGGGCTCAGTGCGCGCGCTCGAACAAAAAGGAAAGGGAGGAAGGGAGAGGCACGCGCGCGGGCAAACCAGAAAAGCAAGGGAAGGTGGACGCGCTCAACCGTTCGTACGTTAATCACGTACTTTCAGAAACGCCTCCGATTCATATATTCTTTCGGACAGTTTGAATAGAGATCCTATTTTTTTGCAATTTCTCTTTATCAAAGTGGAAAAATCATACAAATTTGTATTCGATGAGGGAGATGGAGAGAAAAGCATAGGTGGCTCACTGCTTCGTTTAAAGCGAATGATCGCGTCATTTTTTTGGTTTGTGCATGCATGTTGGTAACAATTGGCTTGCATATGGTTTGTTGCTCAAATATTAGCAATGTCCCTGGACTTCATAGTTCATTTTCTACTAATTCTTCGCTAAAACCAAATTATGGCAAATATCAGTACGATTTTTTGGGTGCACAAATCAGTTAGCTGGATATTTACTCACACTTTGTATTAGTTGTGGTCGGGAAAGAAAAAGGCGTTTCCTCAACCAAAAAAAAAAACATTCAGACTACTTCACAATCCTTCGAGAAAAATGACTCTTGAAGGTTTCTTCTGCGACGTCGTTCAGTGGTTGGGGTCGTGATCAGGGGAAAAAAATCCGGCCGGTAACCGGCGGTTACCGGCCGATAACCGGTTCCCAGAGGGGTGACGGGAGAAAAAAAAACCGACCGAAAAAAATTTGAACTTTCTTTTGCTTTTGTGATCCTTTTCACATGGGATGCTGGTCCCCTACCCCCCTCTTGTTGTTGGCTTTGGCTGCATGTGAACTAATCAGTGGAGAGGCATATGAACTTGTCCCCCTCTCTTTCTTTTGTGTCTACACTTTGCAGCTTGCTTGCCTCCCTCCCTCCCTCCATTTGCAGCAGCAGAAGCAGCCCTCTCATCGCCCTCCCTCCCTCCATTTGCAGCAGCATCTCTCCCTCCCTCCCTGCCTCCATTTGGTGCCTTTCTCTTGCCTCCCTCCCTCCATTTGCAGCAGCAGGCCAGCAGCCTCCCTCCCTCCATTTGCGGTGGCAGCAGCAGGTATATCCATATATGCTCAAGTTCTCAAGTACTAGCATGTGTATGCTCAAGTTCTCAAGTTTCTTCATGTAAGCAAGATATGAAATGATGCATATATACATCTCTTTTTGTTGTTGATTGATGAGCATGTAAGCAAAATGGTGTTTTTGACATCAACAGGTTATCAGTAAAAATATGTTTTGTCATGTCATGATACTTCATAGTTCATATAGACATATTAATCTCATGATATTGTTTGGTTGGTCATGAGTTAGTTATTTAGTCACATGGCAACATGTTTAAACTGATAGACATATTCCTGAACTATTTGAATTAGGCTAGAATGTTGAGTAAATGTGTAGCTAGACTCAATTTTCATTTCTTCTCATCATTGCCATGCTGCCCAACATCAGTTTAAGTGTCATGACTCATGGGTGTTGTGTTTCTTTAGTCATCGATATTTATAAAATTGACTCATTTTTCATCCTATATGGATTATGGTAGGTGATGGCTCCTAAATCTATCAATGTTTGGGAACATGGAGAGAGACTAGGAGGTGCTGGTTAGAAGTGCAGATATTGTAATCTAACGAAATCAGACGGAGGTGTCACCCGCCTAAAAGAACATCTTGCTGGGAGACACGGAGATGTTGTTGCTTGCAGTGGGGTTCCGGCGCAAGTCCGAAGGCTCATGCTGGCAAGTCTTGATGAAGCGAAGGCAAGAAAGAAAGCTATTAAAGATGAACGACTCCGAATGGAGCAAGTTGCAAGAGAACCTGTAGCTCGTGGCCCTTCATCTCAAGATGTCTTCGATGATGACGAGGAAATGCAGATGGAATGGGCTCGCCGAGAGTCATTGGAGGTACATCAGCTCCAACAAAAGACATAAGCCAGGGGTGCAACGTTTGAACATGGTGGTGGCAGTGCAAGTGGTAGGGGAAGTGGTGCCATTTCTATGATGTTTGGCAGGTCACAGTCTATGAGAGTTGATTCTGAAATTTTGGCAGCTCGGGCATCCCGACAAACCCGCATTGATACAACAATGCATGGAGGCTCTAGGTCGAAACTTGGAAAATTTTGGTCTAAGTGGTTTCATAGTAATGATATTGCTGGGAAAAAGGCAGAGTGTCCTTATTTTCGTGCTGCTATCAAAGAGACACAAAAACTTGGTGAAGGTGTGGCGGCACCAAGAGGCCATGAAATTGATGGGGAATATCTTGATGCTAACGAACAAGATATAAATGAGTATGTGACAGAGTTCAAAGATGACTGGGGTATATATGGAGTCTCTAACATGTGTGATTCATGGTCAGGACCTACACAGATGAGTATTATTAACTTCATGTTGTATTGCAATGGAAGAATGTTTTTTCATAAGTCAGTGAATGCAACTGGTGAGATCCAAAATGCTGACTTTTTGTATCGTGAGATACGTAAAGTTGTGGAAGAAGTTGGAGTTCGACATATTATGCAGATTGTGACTGACAATGGTGCAAACTACAAGAAAGCATGTCAACTCGTCATTGAAGAGTATCCAACTTTAGTCTGGCAGCCATGTGCGGCACATACCATCAACCTCATGTTGAAGGATATTAGCCAATTCAAGGAGGTTGCTAGTGTTGTGAAGGCGACGAAGAGGATTTGTCGGTTGCTATACAGCCACGGTCGCCTCCATAATGAAATGCGAGAACATATTGGAGGAGAGATAGTTCGTCCAAACGCCACAAGGTTTGGAACGACATTTGTTTTCTTAAAAAGTTTTTCGGATAGAAAAGACAAATTTATGAAGTGGATGGTGTCAGATGTGTGGAGCTCCAATCATTTGTCCACGACTGAAGAAGGAGAATACATGTATTCCTGTCTCACATGTAGACAATGGTGGACCTCTATGCATTGGGTCATTAAAATAGTAGAACCGGTTTATCGACTACTAAGATTTGCAGACCAGCAGAAACCCGCAACTGTGGCAGGACTGGTTGCAAAAACATATGAACTGAAGCACGAACTTGACGTCGCATTGGCAGAAGATGATGCTACCTGTGATCGTGTTATGGAGGTAGTTAATAAAAGAATTGCAATGCTCAAGCAATGCACCTATATACTTGCAGGCAAGTAGATAGTTTCGTAAATCTTAACACATATTTGTTGTATTTTTTCTAACATTGTAATTGTGTTGAATTCCAAACTTTGGACAGCGGCGGTGCTAAACCCACAGAGCCACAACCTATATGGTTTGGGGGAAGAATCCATCCCTCACTGTTTCCGTGACAACGACAATTCAAAGAATAGCCGATACACCCGAGGAGGCAGTGCAGGCTCTAGGCGAGCTCGAATTCTATCGTAATCGATGTGGCTTATTTGCTTCAAATGAGGCTCACATTAGTGCATCTCGTCTTTCTGTAGGTATTTTCTTATCAACTTATATATACATAGAAAATCAACCGTCACTATGAGTTCAATATAATTTTTATGTTACTTGTAGCTACATGGTGGATGACTTTTAGAGCGGAGACACCAACATTACAAAAATATGCCTTACGGATTGTCTCACAATGTGTTTCCTTCAGTGGATGTGAATGTAATTGGAGCACATTTGCTTTGGTGCATACACAATTGAGGAACCGTCTTGGGTACAAGAAACTGTATAAGCTTGTATATGTCCACTACAATCTAAGGCTGCGATTGCAAGAGCATGAGACTAGAAATGAGGATAGAGATGTGGATCCTTTTGGCGATCTAATTAATGCTACTATGTACGACAGGGATAACCCAATCCATGAGTGGCTTGATAGCTCCATGATAGAATCAGAGCCCGTACTAGACGAGGAATGTGAGCCCCCTATTCCATCCAAGATTATAGTTGATGCCATCCCTGAGAAGGAACTGGAAAAAGCACTAGATGATCAACCGTTGAATGAATGGACGAAGACAACTATTGGCAAGAGTCATCTTGGAAAAAGGAAATATTGTAGCCAACAAACTGAAAAATTGGCTGCAGACTTTGCCTTCTTACACAAACAAAAAAATGAGAGGCTGATAAGAAGAAAAAGAAAATTCAGGAGGACATTGTGGAAAGCGATGATTTAAATGTAAACTTCACCATCCGATGAAGTGCGCATCAAGAGTCCGTGACAGAGCTCTTCGTGCTCGATGATGACGCTGATGGTGGGACAACGCATGATGCAACACAAGACAAACCATTGGAATTCACCTGTGAGAAAAATTTCACGCATACTACCCAGGATGAAGATCATGGTTGTCATAAGACTCATGCTGGGAAAACAATTCATAGGACTTATGGACGTAAGAGTCGCAAACAAGATCGTTCTCAGCCACATGACTCTTCTTCCTATGAATCTCATGCTAGCTCAACGACTTATGGACGTCGAGATGCCAACCTATTACCTTCTATGATGATTCTCATTCTTCAGAAATTTCTTCTTATCCTACTCACCATTACGGTCTTGTACCCTTCGACAACAATTCAAGAATAGTTTATTAGTGGGTGGAACCCGAATATTACCAACAAGTTTATAATCATTGGCTACAACATGCTCATGAAACATACACCTGGGATCAATACAAAGCCTACCTTGCTCAATATAGCGGACTTGTACTCGTTGATAATAATGAGTATATTGCACAACCTTCGCGCTTCTCGATAATGTATTTGTATGAATTGCTAGTTTGCTACACCATTATTGTTTATATTATTTTTAGTATGCTAATCAGGTTATTATTCATTACCATTATCTTATGTTTTTCTTATTTTAGATGCTGCTGAGTACTTCGGGGGGAGAGAGCTGCGCCAGAGAATGAAGCTAGCAAGGTTTTCTCTGTTTTTTGCAATTGCTACTTCATTAAACACTCTACAATTGTATTTAACAATTTTCCTTTATTTCCGGTTTTACCGGTTTTTCTCGGTAACCGGCCGGTTATCGGTTGGGACAAATTCGAATTCAAGTTTCGTTTGATAAAATTTGCCCGGTTTTTAGCCGGTTTTTCCGGTTACCGGCCGGGAACCGTTACCGGACCCCGAGCGAGATTTTGCCCGGTAACGATTCTTTGATCCTTGGTCGTGATATAGTTGGTTATCGCGTCAGTCTAACACACTGAAGGTCTCCGGTTCGAGCCTGCCATTTTTTGGTTTTCCTTTCCATTTTCCCATTTTTTGGTTTTCCTTTCCATTTTCCCATTTTTTGCTGAACACTGTGCTTCAACCCTCTGCTTTCCCCATGCTTTCAACACAGGAAATTGATGTGTAAGTCCAGAAATGATAAGTAAAATTACTGTCTTTTGGATTATGACAGACAATATTTTGGTGCTATTAGTTGGAAAACACCTCGTAGATGGGCCTTTTCTGCATCCACACTACTCTGGTTTACAACAAAACACTGTCGACGACGCCATTGCATGTTTCCCCCTCCCAAATCTGATCCCGAGTTAACTAAAAAACCAGCTCCAGCATGCCTGCACTGCATCAAGTACCAATGAAAATGTAATCACCGCATCAATCTACTTGCTTACATTCCAAAGTTTGAAAAATTGAGCAGCAATTACGTCAATCACGCATTCTGTCTTTAATTTGAGAAAACTAACCAAGATATCCGTTGCCAAAGTTATAGCTCTTCACGGGTGCCATTTGATGCTGCACCCGACACTACATGAACAGAAAAAACAAAATGTGAGAACAAAGTGAAATGAAATATGTGAATGAAACAACTCAAATTCTGGAGTAGATATAGATACCTGGGCTTTTGTACATAAGGCAACTCTTGGCCACTAAGCGCACAGTCAATTGCGCGGCTTAAATCCCTACAGAATTGTAGACAAATTCTGAGCACAAGGGGGAACTGGAAAGTTTTGTGCGCAATATCATAAAAACGTACCTTCCGGTGACTGGCACATTGTTACTGGGTCTAGAATCATCAAACTGTCCATGGTAGAAAAGTTCAAATGGCCTTCGCCCCTCCTGATAGTTAGAAGCAGAATTGGTTAGACATATAAAGAAGGCGGCACAATGTGCTACAGAGAAGTTGAGAGACTGGACATGACATATTAGCCTTCTTCCTTATTGATGAGAATAGGGATCAATGACGTCACTTTTTTGAACAAGTAAAACTCTGGTGTGCAGACTGCTCCAAAAGCTTTAGCAACTTCTTGAGACTGCAAAAAAGATCAGTTCATATTTTAAGGAACAAAGATCATTGGGGAAAGCATGACAATCAACCTGAACAACTGCATTGCTAAAGGTAATCGTCAATATTCTAATGGAAGGACAAATTGTGGCCTAACCTCATCGTAAAGATATGGGAAGGGATATCTAAATTTTTTGCTTCCTCAGCCATGTACTCGGGGCCATCCTGCAGAATCGGAAGATCAAATCATCTTCAAGTCTGAAATATACTAAGGACCAGAACGGTGCAAAATGGAAAACTGAACAAATTGCAACAACAACAGAAAACAGATGTGCTGACACATAAGCATCACAATACATGATGGGAAAACCACAGCTGAAGACAATGAGCTTCCTTATGTGTACTAGAGCACAACAGCGCACAAAACAAGGCATGTCCTTAACTGAACAGACACCTTAACTGAACAGACGCATCAACCATCTCTAACTAATTGGCCAGAACAACTAAGTGCCATATGCTTGGAACATTGTTAGGAATCAGATCATGCCTAACGACATACTCTACTGGCCTATTTCTTTCTTGTACATCATCATGAGATGGGAATTCATGACAGCTTGCCGCTTAGAACCCGACAGAATAGTTCTAAAAAAAGAACCCGACAAAGACGGCTGAATGGCTAAGAGCAAATAACCCATCATTCTGGATGCCAACTTATAGCTTGGAGGATGAAGCCTATTATACTTTTGAATTTAGTTGGACTTCTAACCTCTGACTTACTAAAGGACAAGTGTGAGGCTGAATCAACTTAGATCTATGTGTAGAAATAGAATTCATAACATACTGTCAAGACATATGTTGTACACAGTAACTAAGAATAGGTTCCAAATTGATTAACAAGTATATCATACATTGAAATTCCAGCATTCTGATATTTGATGATATGAAGGAAACTAAAGAAAAAAATGCAAAACTTTGCAAACAAGCTCGACAACATAGATGTAGCAAGTAATAGAGACACTGTTTCTTGACAACACCTTTCACATAACAAGGACTCAATTTATTGGCTTGTGATAGAAGCTGTGATCATGAATGTTTAAGCAAGAATTAAATCAATATAGGGAATTTTCTGATGTATTAAATGCTCACTCAACTATGGAAGTTCCTGTTTACTTAAGAAGCACACAGAAAACAAAAACAGAAAAATATGATTTCCATAGGTTGTAACTCATAACCTGGGGATGTGTCACAATTGAGTTTGAGGATATGGCAACAGCAGCTAGTCCTTTCTGCATTGTATCCAGAAGTCATTACAAATATCTGTCAAAGATAAAGTTTCACCAGTTGTTATAGAGTTCTTACCTCCATGTAGAATGAGGTGAGCTTCACAATATCCTTTTTCAGATGTTTTACAAAAGGGCAGTGATTGCATATGAACATAACCTGAAAAGAAGAATAAGTCATCTGGTAATTCGTTCACAATGTAGGCAGATGGCAATAGCTAACAGTTGGAGTTTTAAGAGTTCAAGAGTTATGTCAAGATAAATAAGGAATTTCATATAGAAATAAAACACAAGATAAAGAATGAAATGCTTTTCATCTTTTTTCTATTAAGAAAATGTTTTTCATTAGTAAACCTGAGAGGATAAACCAAGACGGATCTTCAATCAAGTCACAAGCTGCAATTAGATCTGCTTCACCCAAAATGAGGAAGTGCTGGGGTTACACAATTCAAACTGCAATAAATTATCCTGGAGAAAGAACTCTTGGAATAGTTCTTGCCTTCTTGGAAGGTTAGTAGGTAAACAGCACATTTAACCAGTTAGAACAGTCCATTGAACTGCCGGGACTTGCAGACCATCTTGTGAACTGCCATGAATCCAACCCTTGCATAATTCTTTCTTTTTACCCTTTCTTGTGTAAAAATGGGTATTGCCAATACTTGGAAAGTGAAAAGGTAAAGTATATTATTGTTGCTAAAGAATACCAATCCATGGTTTATTACCCTCACTTGACCAGGGCTTCAAACCCTGGCCAAGATGCCCAAGCGCTTGGAACTCACAAGTATGAACTCTGAATTCTCCACCACCAAGAATATATCCTGGCTATGCGCATATAATTTATCTTCTAGGAGCAAATTGAGCTGAATAGAAATGAAACTGGGGATGAAAAACTGAATGAATGCATATATCTATTTCTTAATAGAAGCCAAACCCTCTGAGCACTGTAAGAGTGATTTGTCATCAGTACAACAAATTTACATAGTACTCCCTCTGTTGAGAAATATAGGACATATTTTGACATTGCACAAGGATTAATGTGGTGAAATTGAGACAAGTATGTGAGAAAATGACTTCGGTACCCGTCATAATTGTCTTGGAAAGATGAGTGAGAATACTTTATGTGGGTGGTAATGAATAAATACATATGATAGAGAAAATAAATGAGAGATTTGATTATTTGCCACTGCCAAAGATGTACAATTCAGGATTTGCCACTCATGTGTCCAGAACCCACGTGTCATAGACATATGGAGTGGCAAATCCTGAATTGCACATCTTTGGAGTGTCAAATAATCAAATATTCCAAAATAAGTAGAGGCATATGAGGAAAAGCCTCATTAAATCTGCACGCAAGCCATAAATTTTCAGCAAGACCTTTCAAACTATAGGCCTTATATTTCTCAACAGAGGGAGTGCAATTCATACAAACTTCTTAGGTGGGAACTCAAACTGAATGTACTTAAATCACATATAAAAACTAAAAGAAGCCGTATGAAACATCCAGCTCGGACAGGCTCATTCAATTTCAGAGCTGAGCTTTTAGCCTCCAGCAAGCACTGTATCAGCATTTTCTGCCGATCAATTATAACACGATAATTTGAAGCAGTACCGGCAAGTATCTATTGACCCCCATCAGTCCAAGGAAAAACAAGACACCCAAAAGCACATTCACTTGACGAGTTTAAGCTCAACTTAAAAGCCTTAAACTAACTGAAGCTACCCAGTACAAGAAGTTGAACAGAAAGCATGTATGTTTGGTCATCAAAATGTACAAATTCAGTTAGAGTACAAAGTATTCCTAAAATCACTGACCAGCAATGCAGGGTTGCCCTCCAAGTCATCCAACGTCCAGACCTTCCCCGTCAATGGCTCCTGGAGCTGCACGCACACGAACAAGAAACCACAACGAACAGCTCACCAACATGAAGCCCGAATCTTGATCAAAACCTTCGCACGAAATTAAAAGCAGATCGACCTCGAATTGTGGGGCGCGGAAGCCGACGGCAACGCCGGTGGACTCCGTCCTGGCCGCGCGCACCTGGAGCCGCCGCCTACCACGGCTCCACCTGCTGGCCGCCGGCGAGGAGAGGGACCTGTACGGCCGGCGGTGGCAGGGGAGGGCGAGGAGTATTGGGCGGGATGATGAAGAGCAGGAGAGAACGAGGGAGGCTCGCGCTCCGGCGGCGGTCGCTGCGGCCAGGGACATGGCGCGCTCTCTGCCCTTCGCTGCTCTGCTGTCAATGCACCTGTGTGGCTGCGACTCCGCTGGGAACGTTTGTGGCGAAGAAAACGGCAGCCAAGCTGTTGCTGCTATTTTCGGTTTCGGGGTGGTGACAGGGTTTTCGATACCGGAATTTTTTTTTATCTGTGTGTGTGGTGGTGTTGGGGGCGGATTGGCGAAGAGAAATTTTCAAATCAAAATTTGCAGCGATCACAACCGCAAGCACCAAATTTGCAGCTAAACGAAACATAGATCTTAAATCCGGGCCGGATCATCATTTCGACCCAAAAAAAACCCGGACCGACTTCTGGATTGGTCTATTTTTAGAAATAAAGCGAAATGGCGATGAACTATCGTTTTGAATATTGGCAAGATCTTCGAACTATGGCTTTGACCGATAATTTATTTACCATATGTTGTGATAAATTACAAAATATATATTATGAAAGTATATTTCATAATGAACTTAGTTCGTGTTGAACACTGAAACAAACAATGCTATCCTTTCATGTACTCCTCCTGTCACACAAGAGTAATATTTTGGGGTATATATAGTCAAATATTTTAAACTTTACCTATTGATATCTGTATGAATATTTAGATTGGACATATGAAAATAATATGTTTAGATTTACATGAATATGAAGTATATCAACCTAGGTTCATATGAACCCACATCCCATGATCCATCATGTTCTCATATTCGTGCAGGAAATTCATTTTTCATTATTTCATTTTTGAAATTCTAAATGAGGGAGAGTAAATGTCCGAAGGTACATGTGGGTGCCACCCATGTTCTCTTTTTATCTCTCCCACCCCATCCCCTCTCTCTCGTTCTCTCTCCCCGTCTCCCATCTCATTCTCTCTCTCACCGTCCTCTCTCCTAGCGACCGGCGAGTAGACGCGGTGGCTTTGTCGTCAACTCTGGCGATGGAGTACGCACCGCGGCAGTCGGTGAGCAAAGCAAAGCAAATTTGGCAGACACCATTGAGTATACCGCGCCCAATGTGCTCTAGATTTGTCCGCCGTCTTCGCAGTGTGCCGCCCCGTCGTCCACTCCTTTAGCAATCTCTGACGTGCACAAAGTTGTTGTCGTACACTGCCTCAGCCACCGCGCTGGGGTCCCTGAGTCTCTCCACCCGCGCTGGTGCTCCGCGCTGTGTTGCCCCGTCGTCATCTCTTCCAGCGAGCTCCAGTGTGCACCGCGCCGGAGCGATGCCTTGGCTTTGCCACGCGCCGCTGCCGTCTCGGGGTCCCTGAGTCACTCACCCATGCTTGTTGTAACATCCCAAAATTTGGATGTATTTCTAATTGTGAAAATGTGAAAAATTTAAAGCTTTTTGATGCGTTTGGATGATATCTGATTTTCTGGAATTTACTTCAAACTTTGTCAACTTTGAATTTTAGGAAAACAATTAACAAAATACAAACCTAATTTAAATCAGGTGAAATTGGAAAAACAAATTAAAATGAAATCTGAATTTGAATTTGAATTTGAATCACCAAATAAAAAATATGAATTGAAATATGAATTTAAAAGCAAAGGAACAAGAAAAGAAATTAAAATCCCCAAAAATTAGTTTGGGCCGAATTCCAGCTGGGCTAGCCCACCTTCTCATTTCGTTTTCCTTTCTTTTCTTTTCTCCATGGCCAGCCCACCTCTTCTTCCTTCTTACCCCGGCCTATCTCCGCTCGGCCCACCCGGCCTCCCTCTTCCCTCCTGGCCTAGCTATGCAGCCCATCTCTCTCCCTCCCTTCCTCCTCCTTCCCTTAGCCCCAGCCGGCTCCCCTCTCCTCCTCACGTCGTAGCCCACGCCAACCTCCCTCAGGTACCCTCGCACGAGCCACATCATGACCTGTGCTTCCCTTGATGTAGCCCAGGAAAACCTAGTTGCATTAACTTGTGAGGTTAGTGTTACTGCACGCCAGCTGGAGTGTTCCGTATTTGTGGGTATCAGAGCTTTTGTTGCTCGCAGGTGGAGTCAGAGCCATGGTTTCTCATAGTGGAGCCATACCGCCTTTAGAGGAAAGCTTTGGAAAGTTGGGTGCAACGTTCTACATGAAGGAAAGGGCGACACTACAAGTTGCTTATTTCACCGTCGCTGTAAAAGTAGGGGAGAAAATTTGTGCCATGACAATCGATGACGACAGTTTGATCAATGCTACTAGCATCGAGCTAGTGGAGAGGATGAAGCTGTCGACTACTCCACATCCACAACCATACCAACTGGAGTGGTACGAAGGCGTCGTCCAAATCACGACGCAAACCAAGGTATTACTTGCATTAGGAGCATATTCGTGTGAGATTTCTTGCGATATTGTTCCTGTACCTATGGTTTCTTTCCATATTATGCTGGGAAAACCGTGGTGCAAAAGTGAAGATGATGTTTAGCATAGGTGCACCAAGCATTACTCTTTGAAGGGAAAACAAATGCAGTTTATTCCAATGGATGTGCGATTTATTTGTTGCTGACCAGTAAAAGAGGTTGTTAGAGAGGAGGGCACAGGAAGAAGAGAAGAAGGAGGAGGCCGAGCCTGCGGAAAATTTTTTAGTTCCCGTACAAGTTGGAGAAGAAGGATTGGAGTTGAACTCGAAACCGAGGATGGTTTCACTTGAAGGAGGGGAGGATGATGCGACCCAGGAAACCCTCACTGCATTAATTTGTGATGTTAGATTAATTTCTAATGATCCATCAGATTTGCATGAAGAATTGTCACGGCCAAGGGAGAAAAGCTATTGTGTGTGGTGAGTTGACATGTGCATACGCGCATGCCATGAACTCGGCAATGCACATGCTTGTGTTTGATCCGAATCATGCGTGTGTGCATGTTGTGTGGTTCGTATTTGACCCCAAAGGAAACCAGGAAGGCAATGTCAGAGATAAGATGGGATGCTTTCAGTTGAGAACATGGGAGATCAGGGGAGCGTGTGGAGTCTGATTGGATTAAGGTATGCACATGGAAATCCTTCTTTTGGTTCAATCCTTTCCTTGTGCAATTTGGGTTGGGATCCACCCATCCATGGCAACTATAACAATATGATGTCCTAGGAGTCCGAGTCTACTTACTTTATTTATGTAAATCTCGAGATGTAAAAGGAGTTTATGTTTATTAGAGTCCAGGTCGAACATGTAATCATGTATGTGTGTAAGAGTCCTAATGGGCCTTATGGCCTTATGGCGTGTGTTGGCTATATAAGCCTATAGAGTGCGCCCAATGTAAGGAGTTGAGTTATGAATTGAAAACACGTGTGTGTTTTGACCGTGTGCCATTAGGGTTTATCCCTGTATCGTGAGTGTTCTTGAGGAAGTCATCGATGGTTCTTCTTCGAGTGCATGGGATTCGACTGTTGTGTCGATTTTCATCCGCTGGATCAATTGACCATATATCTCTCGTTCACATGCTGTGGTGTACATGGGTTGAGGAATTCTATCTAGGGTTTTGGTACCATCTATCAGAATCTATATGATTCAATCTTCTAATTCGTGATCAATCCTTTGTTCACAATTTAGGTGACTACGACTGATCGCTTCTACTTCGTTTCTTATTGATCCAGTGTGATTCAATCACATTATCAAGCTCGTTTCTACGCGACAAAAGTTGTGTTACCGCATGAAAGACGAAATGTTACTACTCCACTGTCGGAGTGTTACTATATGTCAACCGGAGTATTACTGCACGCCAACCGGAGCGTTACTGCACTTTTGCTGTTCCACCATGAAAAACCAGACAACCTATAGGATTTAATCTCATCTGGAGGTTGATCCATATCATCCTTACTCCCATGACTTCCCCAATATAGGCATGCCACTGTTGGCGTTGTCGCCATCCTTGTCCTGACAACACGTGCTTGACCCGCTCTCCTCCAAGTCGCGTTGCCCGTCCACGCTGTTAGGATTTTAGTAAACCCTAGATTAATTTGGTGGAGGCTTTTTGGTCTACCCTCTATTTCTCTATCTTTTCCGTGGTGCCGCTCACAATTGCATTCTAAGGCTAGAGGGTAGGATCTATTTATAGACTCCACTTCCAGGTGTTATAATTAACCCACCTGTTTCTGGTACACCGTGAGACTCTTGAACCATGTCACCAACCACGATCAGATAGGCCAGTTTTATGAGTCTAAAATATATTAGTCCCTAGCACACATGTACGAGTCATGTGCCATGATCAGATTGTTTACAAGATCAATTCCAATCTGATCATGTGGGTCAACAGCCTGCAGAGCTGATCCTGCAAAACAAATCCAGCTATTCCGCCCTGTGCTGTATCTAGATTAATCACATGCATGCATATTAAATTCCACTAGACTCGATCTCAATAAATATGTCTACCATATTCCAGCACAGCCGTCCTCAGCACCTCGAGTATTAATATCTCGAGTTTAAATTCCGCATCAAATAATTCTCTATCATATATATCTATATTCCACATTAAGTTAAAGCAGATAATAACAAGAATAAATATTGAAAGCCACATAAAAAATCCAACATCTCCTATTTGGTTGAAAATATTTCAATCAATAAACTGAAGTCCCATGTCTTTAACATGCTTACAAAATAATTCCTGACTAACTGGCTTAGTCAGTGAATCTGTAACTATATCAATGCTAGACAAATAAACCAAATGAATAGATTTGAGTCTATTTATTACATCACGAATATAATGATACTTTCCTTCAATGTGTTTACTTTTACTATGAAATTTAGAATCCTTCGAGACCTTGATCGCTGTCTGATTATCACAGAAAATAGTGACAGGTTGTGATGCACTTTTCACGACCTTAAGTGATGCTAGAAATTCCCTCAGCCATACACCTTCCTTTGCTGCTTCAGATGCAGCAATGTATTTAGCTTCCATAGAGGAAAGAGCAACTAAATCCTATTTCCTGCTACACCAAGAAATAGCACTTCCTGCCAAAGTAAACAGATAACCAGAGGTTGATTTTCGGTCATCCGGATCCCCTTGCCAATCAGCATCAGTATAACCCTGCAGCTGAATATTATGACCATTAAAACATAATGAATAATCCATAGTTTCTTTGACATAACGCAGTACATATTTAATTTGTTTCTAGTGCTCCTCCCCAGGATTCTTTTGATATCTACTGAGAATTCCAATGGCATGGCTGAGGTCAGGTCGTGTAAATAACATAGCATACATAAGACATCCTAAAGCTAAAGAATAAGAAATACCATTCATTCTAGCTTTTTCCTCAGGAGTTTTTGGACATAATTCCTCACTGAGTTTAGTTCCCTTTACAATAGGTACATTAACAGGTTTGTTTTTTTCCATAGAAAATCGTTTTAAAACACTTCTAAGGTATGCCTTCTGGGACAACTCAAGAATCCTTCTATTCCGATCTCTATGTATTTCAACTCCCAAAATATAGGAATTTTCTCCCATATCTTTCATATCAAATTTAGAAGACAACCAAGCTTTCACTTCCATCAATGTATTTTTATCATTAGAAACAATGAGAATATCATCAACATATAAAGACAGTAAGACAAAACAATTACCTATAACTTTTGTATATATGCAATGATCACCTTCTGCCATTGAAAAACCATATAACGTGATAGCATTATAAAAAAGAATATACCATTGACATGAAGCTTGTTTAAGACCATAAATTGATCTATTCAACTTGCAAACCTTATTTTCATTTCCTTTTTCTCCATAACCTTTCGGCTGTTTCATATATATTTTCTCCTCCAAAAAAACCATTAAGAAAAACAGTTTTAACATCCACTTGGTGGAGTTCAATATCATAATAAGCTGTCAAAACACTAATAATACGAATTAAAGTAAATTTTGCAACAGGAGAAAAAGTTTTCACAAAGTCAATACCTTCCCTTTGTGTAAAGCCTTTAGCAACAAGTCTAGCCTTATATTTTTCTACTAAACCTGCTGCATTCAATTTCCTTTTTAAAATCCATTTACAACCTATGGGTTTATGGTTGTTTGGTAGATTAACACGTTCCCAAACTTTATTCCTTTTCATCGAGTTTAATTCTTCCTGCATTGCTTCCACCTATAGTTTTGATTGAGAGCAGTTTATTGCTTCTTTATAAGTCTTTGGTTCTTCCTCTAAATCTGAAATTTTAGAGTGAAATTCCCCCAAGAACAAATAATAATCATCTAGATATTGAGGTGTACTACAATTCCTCTCACTTCTCCTAAGTATGTTAGTATTGAGAGTTTGGTTTGTATTTTCTTCAAAAGCTGAACCTCCTTCAATGTGAGAATTAATACTAGATGTATCCATCTATGTTTCTGGTGGAATTGCCAATAATTCCACTTTCGCTCGCTTAGCACGATGAGGTGTGTTTTGATTTAAAAATATTGCATCCCTGCTTTCCACCTGTTTATCCCTTTTCTGATCATAAAACCTGTACCCTTTTTATTCCAAAGAATAACTAATAAAAATTTCTGACATGCTTTTTGGTTGCAATTTTGTACGGTTTTGATTTGGCACTCTAATTTGTGCATTACAATCCCAAACAGCTAAGTGGCGAAGAGAGGGTTTTTTTTCCAGTCCACAACTTATAAGGAGTGACTGTTATAGTTTTAGATGACAAATGATTTAATAAATAAAAAACAGTATGCAAAGCTTTACCCCAAAAAGATAAAGGAAGATCAGAATAAGCCATCATAGATCTAACCATATCCATAAGTGTTCTATTCTTTCACTCAGCCACACCATTTTGTTGCGGAGTGTAAGTTTTGGTATAATGATGAATAATTCCATGTTCTTTACAAAAACCATTTAATATTCCTGAAGTGTATTCTCCTCCACGATCAGTTCTCAAAACTTTTATCTTTCTATTTAATTGATTTCCCATTTCAGTTTTAAATGACTTGAATACATCAAATCCTTCTGGCTTATGTTTAAGAAGATACACATAACCAAATCTTGAATAATCATCAATGAATGTGATAAAATAAATCTTTTGTCCTCTAGTGGGAGAAGATATCTCACCACAAAATATCAGAATGAATAATGACAAAAGGCTCATTTGATCTTTCTGCCTTTGGAAAAGGCGCACAGGTCATCTTACCTATTATACATGCATCACAAATACCAAAATCCTCCCACTTAAAGTGCAGAATTCCAGAATTAATAAGTCTCTTAATTTTGTTTTTAGATATGTGACCAAGTCGTAAATGTTATAAATAAGATTCTGAGCATATGTTCCTATCATTAGTATTCCTCACTATAGAGTTATTTTCACCAACCAAGCAATCAATATTGTCATCATTGGATAACTCATCAAGAAAATAAAGACCTTCATGACGAGTTCCAGTATGCACTAATTTCTCATTGAGCAATATTTTAACTTTTTCTTTTCCAAACAGTATATCATAACCAACAGATTATAACTGAGCAACAGATATTAAATTCCTTCTCATTCTAGGTGAATATAAAGTGTGCTGTAATAATAATTTTCCTCCATTAGGGAGTTCTAGGACATAATTTTCAATTCTAAGTACATCAGTTTTGGCATCAGTGCCCAAACAAATATATCTATTTCCCCTTGGAATTGTTCGCATAGAAGTAAAAGCTCTATTATCGTTAGTAATATGAGATTTAGCACCAGAATCAACAACCCAACTATTTGGAAAAGTAGTAGTAAATAAAGATTCAGTGCATACAAAAATATTAGACATACCGTTAGGCGATGAATCGCCTTTACACTCAAGCGATTCCTTGTTTTGATTCTTTTGCTCATTCTACTTCTTCTTTTTCCTGTAATCAGCATTGAAATGCTCATACTGACCGCAGTTGTGACACTTGAAATTCTTGTACTTATCATTCCTGTAAACTGAGTTATAATTTTCACGACAATCTCGATCACGTTCCTTGTTAAGCTTTTGCCTGTAACACCCCAGCCTGACAAAGGTCTAGAATGCTACTGAATTAAATAATTCAGACAAGTTAAACTAAAATACCTTACAAAATTTTGGTAGAACCTCCTTTGTATAGTTATTGTAACATCCCAAAATTTGTTTTCTCTAAAAAATTAATTTCAAATTAATTAATTAAAATTTGTTTAGATTTATTTGGCTCTTTTTCTTTCTTTTTTTTAAAAAAAATTATAATATAAAAAAAATTGTTGTGAACTTCCCATCTGATCACCCATCCAAGAATTGCTCCCATGCAAACCTCACTTAACACCCAAAGACTTATGCATGCATGTCGCAAGATGTCTTTTGATGTCAACTAGTAGTAATCCCTCTTTCATTCTTTTAACCTATACTTCTTTCTCTCTCCTCCTTTCATCTTCTTCCTCCCAAGCATGCATGTTCTCTTGCTCTCTTTTCTTTCAATGAGAGTCTAACCAAGGCCAAGCCGCCTCCATGATCGCCACCCTCGCCACCTCGGTCGCGCGCCTCACCACCACCCCGGTCACCACCACACCGCCTCCTCCCTTCTCTCCCGTGCAACCGGCTTTCATTCGCCATTAATGGTCGCCACTTCCTTCTCTCCCATTTCTTTCCATTTAAAGCTTTCAATTCGAATCTGTTTGCAGACTAAGTCCGCTTTAATCTCTCCCACGATGCCATGCTTTCAAGTGCGCCACCGCGCTTCGGTCCGCTTTCAAAACAAACCGAACGGTCGCCGGTGCCTCTTTGTCTACCCGATGATTCGCCTCCCGCTGCAGCTATTTAAGGGCATGCTATCTCTTCTTTGATCTTTTGCACTCCCTACAAGTTTTAGAATCACCGGCACAATCGCACAAGTCGACGCCTCATTTCTGCTTCTTCCTGTGTTGTGACCACTTCACCCTTTTCACACAATCTTCATTTCGTTGGGCTATTCTTCAATCATTGCCACCCACACCGCTGGCCGCCCTCGCCATTTTTTGCCGACGCCATGAGTGGTCTTGTTTGGTTGCTCGATGTTTCATTCGGCCGCAACTAGCTAGTGCTTTTGTTCTTCGTGATAGAAAGAAGATGAGCAAGGCACACTTCCAATACATCTCTCCTCCGTTCTCTCTCCTCGGTCAGTATTTCCCGAACCGACTACGCCGCTGCGTGCCCTCGGCTTCCTCTTCACATCCTCGGATTTCGCTCCCAAATATCGCCATTTTATTTTGTTTATCGTTCATGAACAATTGCCATGCAAAGGTAGTATACGTGCATGGTGTATGTACATACATGGTTTTTTTGGAGAATTGATTTTCTAGATTTTCGCTCGTTCTCATACGAACTCCGAATCCATCGATTCTTTCTCCTAAATTCATTCTCTAATTCCAAGATTTATTTTGTAATTTTTGAATTTTATTTATTTTCTGCTATTTATTTTGGTCCTTTGCGTGTGTAGAGTCCGACGTCGCGACGCAAGTTTGGACCAACAGAAGCTTTACCTCCAACGCCACCAAGGCGAGTCTCCTTTGACCACATTGAACCTATGATTTGTAAATCATGTTTTCAGTTTTAAAAGTTATGCATTGCTATTTAAATGATAAGTTAAACTCAGTAGGTTGTTAGTTAAAACCTAAAGTTTGCTACTATCATCCTTGATATTTGATGTCCCGCACCTTTGTAACCCTAGTGTAGAAATTCCGCATTATTGAATACAATTTTGCGTAATAGTTTATTACGATAGAATTGCTTAGACATGCTTTACGCCTTTATTTAACCTTTGGGGAGAAAAACCATTATTTACCCTTTATGCTTTCTTTGAAAATGTATGACATTAGGTAATGTCACATTTGGAAAATAAAATATAATGATGAAAGTATGTTTTAGACTTAGGTGGATGGTAAGATCAAAGGTGCGGCAGAGCACGAGATCATGTATTGTGTTAGTCCCGCCCGAGTCATATTAAGGACCGACGCTTGTGATTATTCAAACCGATCACTACCGCACAACCACATGTCCAAAATGGAACGGACCGCCAACTAATTAGCAAAATTTTGAGTCGGTTTTGTCATGGTTGTGTGTGCCGATTCACATGGCGCAAGAGGGGCCAGAAGGCGAAACCTTAGCGGCGTAACCGAGTCAAAAGGAAGCTTTGTAAAAGCCTTGTGATGTTCTCTCCTTGATTCACACGTCAAAGGAAACGTGTGGTATATTAGGCGGTCATCTCTGTGGGTCAAGTCGCACAACCTCTGCAGAGTGTTAAAACTATTCGAATAGCCGTGCCTACGGCCAAGGGCGAGCAAGGTGCTGCCACATGGTTGATTTTGGTTTTGATTTTAAAAGAGTAATTTTGGGAACCGGGAGCGCTTGGGACTCTCGGGTAGTTTCGCACTAGAGCCGCTTGGGCGCCTAGAGCCCTATTCAAAACCTTGGCAAACTAGAGCCTTTATGCTAGTGGTTGGTAGCTAGAACCTCCACTAGTAATACAATTAATTTATTTATTGAAACTGCGTTTGTCAAATGTGCTTTATGAAAATTGTTTTTAACTTAAAATTTTGCTTTGTGCAAAAGAACCATATAAGCCTCATTTGTCAAAGCTATGCATATGCATGTTTCCCAAGACTCGCGGAGTACTTTATGTACTCACATGCTACACTCATAAATAAATCTCAGAAGCCTTCATCGACACGGAGGACTACGACTACTTCGCTTGTGGCTTTGACGAAGGACACCCGGAGTACTAGGTTGCGCTCCCCAGTCAAATGCCGGTGGGCGCTTTGATGGGCCACCACTCGGAGTTTATTTATTTATGTTTCTGCTGCTGTAAGACTCAAGGTCTTCCGACCTCTTTTGTAATAAGTGGCCATAAGGCCGGTACTCAGTTATTTATTATTGTTATTCATGATTCGAGTTTGTTATCAACAATGTTTCAACTGTGTGCACTAGCTACTGATCATGGGACTGGTGCGAAAATACACAAAGGGTTCGGTTTCAGAAATCCGGTCCCGACAGAGTTGGTATCAGAGCCGAGTTGACTGTAGGACGTGACCTAGTTAGAATGGCAGTTAGTAGGAAAACTTCGAAACTTATTTTACAAAAAGAAAAATAATATTGTGCTATCCTCGTCTTTTCTCATCTTTCTATCCTTACCTTCTTCATGAAATTCTTCCTTACCTAGTTCTTCCTTCATCGTTTTACAATGTTGAATGAATCATCTTTCCCTTGTAATTTCTATAGTTGGTCAATGCGATTATTACCATTATGTTCAAGACTGCAAGAAATGGAGCCATGAAGAGAGCATCGTAAAGTCTCTAGTCATCTCTACCATCTAAGAACAACAGCAAGATTCACAAAGATCGTGAGTAGAGGATGCGATGTCGCAAGCCATATAGTTTAAGTTGCCAAGGTTCATTCTGTATTGAGTCGTTTCGCTAGCTTAAGAGTATCTAGTAGATGATTTTCTTTAAGTTGTTTTCAGTTAGAAAAAGTAATTAGCTTTTATGTAAAGTATTTTGATCTTGTGGGTTGTTGCAAGCTCCCTTGTTTTTCTCGTCTTTGCTTTTTCCCTCTCTTCCCCTGCTAACCTTGGACCGCTCAGATGGAGAACCCTAGAAGAGGACGGGGAAGAGGCCGAGGCCGAGGCCGTGGTCTTGGAAGGGTCGCGTCAACCTTTTCCCGAGGACCCGCTTTGCCTCAAGCACCACAAGAACCACAAGTGCAACCTCGAGCGCTTATTTGAGGAAGAACCTTTACCACCACCACCTCCGGTCACCGATGATGAATTTAGAGCGATGATGGCCATGCAACTTCAACTATTGCAAGCACTTGCTCATAATCAAGTTAACCAACCTGCACCACTCCCGCCCAGCCTTACCACCTCCATCCGCACTTGGTGAATTTATGAGAACCAGCCACCAACCTTTGCCTGCCTCATTGATCCTCTTGAAGTCGATGACCGGTTAAAGGATGTCGAGAAGAAGCCGATCTTGGCTCAGTGTAATGACCAAGAGAAAGTTCTCTTTGCTGCTCACCAACCGAAAGCAACCGCAGAACTTGGTGGAAAACTATTGCGCACTCACCGAATGTCCAAGCTATCTCTGGCGGGAGTTTTCGATGCTTTTCGACACACTCACATTCCTATGGGAATGATGGAAATGAGGAAGAGAGAGTTTCATAAGTCGCAGCAGGCAATCTCGGTGTGTCGAGTATCTTAATAGGTTCACTCAACTATCAAGGTATGCACCAGAGGATGTTGCTAATGAGGAGCAAAGATTTGGCGCTTCATGGAAGGACTTGACCCCAACCTCAAAGTGCAATCGGTGTCAAATGACTACTCCAATTTTCAATAGATGGTCAACAAAGCTCTTGTGCAAGAGGATGCTCAGCCACAACTGCTTGAGTCCCGAAAGAGAAAATGGCTTTCAAGCGCAAAGATGGAGCCGCAGCCCTGCACTCTAATGAACCGACCACACTACAACTCGCCGCCAGCAGATAATGCACCTAGGACTCCAATGTCGACCTCGCATACCATGCAGGATTTGGAAACAATACTAGTGTTCAACCGCAGCAGACCGGATGCCGCACTGAATCCAGTGCTTTCATTGCCATGAGATGGGGCATTATGCCGCAATTGTCCTCGTAAACGCCGAAATGTGGACTCCGCCTTTTAACTTGGGAACAACACCACCAAGACCCCTACACCAGATCGGGACGAGGAGCGCTCGGACTTCAAGTCAAGCCATCCGAATTCAACACCATTCGCAAGGGGACGATCAATCATGTTGCAAAGAACGCAAGCTCAATCAACTCAAGATGTCGCACTGTAAGATCTAGACAGATCGCTTGCCAATTCCGCTTTGTCTCACTCAATAGACAAAGTCGTTGGTTCGAGAGAGCAAAGTCCGTGTACCCTAACCTTTTTCCATCCATCCGAATCTCTGGTCGAGATTCCTCCTAAGGGGGTAGGTTTGTAACATCCCAAAATTCGTTTTTCTAAAAATTTAATTTCAAATTAATTAATTAAAATTTGTTTAGATTTATTTGGATCTTTTCTTTTTTAAAAAAATATATAATATAAAAAAATTGTTGTGAACTTCCCATCCGATCACCCATCCAAGAATTGCTCCCATGCAAACCTCACTTAACACCCAAAGCCTTATGCATGCATGCACACAAGATGTCTTTTGATGTCAACTAGTAGTAATCCCTTTTTCATTCTTTTATCCTATACTTCTTTCTCTCTCCTCCTTTCATCTTCTTCCTCCCAAGCATGCATGTTTTCTTGCTCTCTTTCTTTCACCGAGAGTCTAACCAAGGCCAAGCCACCTCCATGATCGCCACCTCGCCACCTCCACGCCGCGCCGCCTCACCACCACCCGGCCACCACCACACCGCCTCCTCCCTTCTCTCCTGTGCAACCAAGCTTTCATTCGCCATTAATGGTCGCCACTTCCTTCTCTCCCATTTCTTTCCATTTAAAGCTTTCAATTCGAATCCGCTTGCAAAGACTAAGTCCGTTTTAATCTCTCCCACGATGCCATGCTTTCAAGTGCACCACTGCTGCTTCGTCTGCTTTCCAAAACAAACCGAACGGCCGTTGGTGCCTCTTTGTCTACCCGATGATTCGCTCCGGCTGTACTATTTAAGGGCATGCTATCTCTTCTTTGATCTTTTGCACTCCTACAAGTTTTAGAATCACAAGCACAACCGCACAAGTCGACGCCTCATTTCTCGTTCTTCCTGTGCTGACACCACTTCACCCTTTTCACACAATCTTCATTTCGTTGGGCTATTCTTCAATCATTGCCACCCACACCGCTGGCCGCCCTCCGCCATTTTGCCGCCGACGCCATGAGCTGGTCTTGTTTGGTTGCTCGATGTTTCATTCGCCGCAACTAGCTAGTGCTTTTGTTCTTCGTGATAGAAAGAAGATGAGCAAAGGCACACTTCCAATACATCTCTCCTCCGTTTTCTCCTCGGTCATCATTTCGAACCGACTACGCCGCGCGCGCCCTCGGCTTCCTCTTCACATCCTCGGATTTCGCCCCAAATATCGCCATTTTATTTTGTTTATCGTTCATGAACAAAGTGCCATGCAAAGGTAGTATACGTGCATGGTGTATGTACATACATGGTTTTTTTTGGAGAATTGATTTTCTAGATTTTCGCTCGTTCTCATACGAACTCCGAATCCATCGATTCTTTCTCCTAAATTCATTCTCTAATTCCAAGATTTATTTTGTAATTTTTGAATTTTATTTATTTTCTGCTATTTATTTTGGTCCTTTTGCGTGTGTAGAGTCCGACGTCGCGACGCAAGTTTGGACCAACAGAAGCTTTTACCTCCAACGCCACCAAGGCGAGTCTCCTTTGACCACATTGAACCTATGATTTGTAAATCATGTTTTCGCTTTAAAAGTTATGCATTGCTATTTAAATGATAAGTTAAACCGTAGGTTGTTAGTTAAAAACCTAAAGTTTGCTACTATCATCCTTGATATTTGATGTCCCGCACCTTTGTAACCCTAGTGTAGAAATTCCGCATTATTGAATACAATTTGCGTAATAGTTTATTACGATAGAATTGCTTAGACATGCTTTACGCCTTTATTTAACCTTTGGGGAGAAAACCATTATTTACCCTTTATGCTTTCTTTTGAAAATGTATGACATTAGGTAATGTCGCTTGGAAAATAAAATATAATGATGAAAGTATGTTTTAGACTTAGGTGGATGGTAAGATCAAAGCGGTGCAAATAGAGCACGAGATCATGTATTGTGTTAGTCCCGCCGAGTCATATTAAGGACCGACGCTTGTGATTATTCAAACCGATCACTACCGCATAACCACATGTCCAAAATGGGAACGGACTCGCCAACTAATTAGCAAAATTTTGAGTCGGTTTTGTCATGGTTGTGTGTGCCGATTCACATGGCGCAAGAGGGGGCCAGAAGGCGAAACCTTAGCGGCGTAACCGAGTCAAAAGGAAGCTTTGTAAAAGCCTTGTGATGTTCTCTCTTGATTCACACGCCAAAGGAAACGTGGTATATTAGGCGGTCATCTCTTGTGGGTCAAGTCGTATAACCTCCGCAGAGTGTTAAAACTATTCAATAGCCGTGCCTACTGGCCAAGGGCTAGCAAGGTGCTGCCACATGGTTGATTTTGGTTTTGATTTTAAAAGAGTAATTTTGGGAACCGGGAGCGCTTGGGACTCTGTAGTTTCTCGCGCTAGAGCCGCTGGGCGCCTAGAGCCCTATTCTCAAAACCTTGGCAGCTAGAGCCTTTATGCTAGTGGTTGGTAGCTAGAACCTCCACTAGTAATACAATTAATTTATTTATTGAAATGCGCTTGTCAAATGTGCTTTATGAAAATTGTTTTTAACTTAAAATTTTGCTTTGTGCAAAAGAACCATATAAGCCTCATTTGTCAAAGCTATGCATATGCATGTTTCCCAAGACTCATGAGTACTTTATGTACTCACATGCTACACTCATAAATAAATCTTAAGCCTTCATCGACACGGAGGACTACGACTACTTCGCTTGTGGCTTTGACGAAGGACACCGAGTACTAGGTTGTGCTCCCTACCAAATGCCGGTGGGCACTTTGATGGGCCACCACTGAGTTTATTTATTTATGTTTCTGCTGTTGTAAGACTCAAGGTCTTCCGACCTCTTTTGTAATAAGTGGCCATAAGGCCGGTACTCAGTTATTTATTATTGTTATTCGTGATTCGAGTTTGTTATCAATAATGTTTCAACTGTGTGCACTATCTACTGATCATGGGACTGGTGCGAAAATACACAAAGGGTTCAGATTCAGAAATCCGGTCCCGACAGTTATCTATACCGGAGGTTCTAACTAACAGATATAGCATATATGAGTATTCCAACTTGCAATTTGATTAAGACAAAATCAAAACTGGCTATTCGTTACTATAACATTCATGGCAACTAAACATCTAGGATATAGATCAAGAGCATCTAAAAACATCTATCCGTTTATTAAAGTTTACTCCAAGCAAAGCAATAGTCATAAAGTGTACTTTAAGTAATTCATTTAACTACTAATTAATTTTCTTTTGCATTCCATTGTGGGTAGATCGTGCGATAGTGCAACAAGGCTAATCCTTCTTTTCCCCCATGCATGCCGATCTCGTAAGGGTACCTAAAACACAACAAACAACAAGAGGTGAGTCCAAAGACTCAGCAAATATAATAAATGGCATAAACAGCATACATGCATATAATCTCATCAACTGTATTACACAAACCACACACCAATTACTTTACATACACATGCTATGCAATATGCTCAACATGCTCTTTATCTTTCTCTTTCTCTTTTGCATTTTACCGGTAATGCAAAGTGCGCATCCGTCGATGCACACCCATGCCTGTGCCATCTGGCACAAGGACCATTGCCCATACTCCGCAAGTATGGGGACCTAAGCCCATGCTCTACAAGCATGGGGACCTTTAGCCCGTCATAAACATGCCGGGGACCTCAACAATTGCTTGGTCATCACATGACCAAGACTTCAATAAGCCATCGTGATGCATATGTATGAAATCTCAAATTAATATAAACATGCATCCGCAGCAACATTGCATATGAGTAATCTATTCATACTACAAATGCTCATAATCAAGACTTCATAACCTTCAAACATCCAAGAATAACACTTTACTCATATCACTGGAAACCGTGAACATTACCAAACATACCACCATAACAATCATGGATAACACAAATACTCCTAGTATTTATCAAACATTGCCATTCAATGATATCTATAATATCCATCATTATACTTGTCTTAACCGCGAGAGAGCGAGGGACGTGCAGAAGGTGTTGCCCCCGGGATCAAACCACCACCTGAATATATTTATAATACACACTAAGATAACAGTAGTAGACCAAACAAACTATATAAAAACAATCACTAACTCGCAAAAGCGTCTAACCCGATCCCAACCCCAAATCCTAAACGTCAATTTGTCTCCTCGGTGGACAGTTATATACAAAAATCCATATCTATTGGCACAGGAGTCCAAATGAGGCGTTCTTAGACTTTCTGGAAAGTTAATTAAATTCCCCAACTAAACCTAGTTGAGGGGCCCTTCTAAATCGGCCATCTAATACCCCTACCAAGCATAATTAAAAGACATCAATATTCACGTCGGGTTCTTTGGATAGTACACTAAAACCACCATAACTTTTGCTAAGAAAGTCCAAATCTTGCGTTCTTTAGCTCTATGAAAAGGTATGGAAATTACCTATATTTTTAGTTATATTGAGATCCTCTGATTTCCTTTTTAACTAACGGCTTAACCCAGTTTTCTACAAACTGTCTGGATGTTGAGAGATTAGCAGGACAACGACACTAAACAAATCATAACTTTTGATCCGTATGTCGGAATCAGGTGAACTCGGCGGCCACCGAAAGATAAGAACATAATCTAAATAACTCTAGGAGATCAAAACTCCTGTTTCGGGCTCTAAACACACGAAACTGGCCGCGCAATAATCTGGACAGAATTGAATCTATAGCAGGCAGACTTCGATCCAACCAAAACTAATCGGTTTCCCTTCTACGGCTAATCAAACAACGACATTCGATAAATGTTACCCTTGGATCACACAGGAAGACAATGGTTGCTCCTCGATGACGATCCCCACCTTCTTGATCCGCGACGACGCGAAGATCCAATCAATCCTTCGCGAGAGGCCGGCAACGAGGAGATCGGCACCAAGGGGTAGCTCCCGGAGATGGAGGCGCAGCACCAATGTGGTGGGAGAGGGGGCGGCTCCCTGCTGGTGGTGGCGCAAGATGGAGGAGGGGAGGGGGGTGCTAGGGTTTCCCCCTATTGGCCGACCACTAATGGGCCATGGGCCCCACGGCTACCCCTCCCTTTGGGTTTCATGGCTGCCCCCCTTGGCCCACAGGACCCCCTCTTGGCCTACTGGCCAAAGGCCTAAGCCCAAAACTGGAAGAGCAGTCGAACCGCTGAAATAATCTCTATTAAAAATTCGAATTCGAACTGAATTCTTTCTAAACGAAAATGGAGTATTACATTGCCAATTCCTTTTATTAGTACATTTTTTTCTCTCCAAGGTGTAACTCAGAATTGTGAGTATTTCTTTCTTTTCCCCGATAGAGTTTTCTATCTTCTTCCATAAGAAAATGATGCCTCAGAGTGCGCATATTGAGTATCCTTTCAGAATGACAAAAAGATATCTTAAATTGTTCCCATGAATTTGGCAAAAAGTTCAGAACAACCATAACTTGCACTTCTTCAGAAAAAGGATAGTCAACATTTTTAAATTTCTCTGCTAAAACACAGAGTTTATTGAGATGCTCATTAATTGAAGTGCCATCATACATCTTGGTGGAGAGAAAACGTTTAATAAGATTAAGTACTTTGATAAGAGATACTTCACCAAAATCTTGTTCCAGATTACGCATTATCTTTCGCGCATTCTGTTCACCTTCATACTCAGCAGCTAAAGAATCAGTCATTGACCCCAACATAAAAATACAAGCCTTTTTATTATCCCTAGTCCAATTTTCATATTCTTCTACATAATTTTCTTTTTCCTCATCAGTGGCATTTTTTCTGGCTCTTCTGGTTCATTTTTGTCTATTACATAATCAATATTTTCAGCTGAAAGCAAAAACATGATTTTTCTTTTTCAAACCGTGAAATTTGAGCCATCCAATTTGCAAAATCTAAACAGTTCAGAAAATACACTGTTGATTGCTATTTCGAGAAGATACCTGAATCCGAAAAGTTTCAGATCGGAGAAACAAAGAAATTCTCGTCGTCTCCTCTGCTTTGGCGCACACAGATCAATGTGCTGTCCTCCTGTAAATTAAATAATCAATGCCTCCTTGACTTTATTGCTTTTGCTTTAGGATGCTTCATGTCAATTATCCTTCCTGTTGTTGTCTTCACGTGAGAAAAAAAGAACAACCAGCAAAACTGCTTCACGATTGATTCTTGACTGACGTCACCGAGTCACGAATTCCTTCGCTTTTCCTCGGTTGATGTGCAGCCAAGACGCACATCTTGCTACGTCCTCGATCAGCGCAAGGATGAAGCAAATCTGCTGTGCGCGATGCCACAGACAACAACGCAGCGACGTCATTGGTGCAGATCAAAGATTCAGTCCCACTACTTGAAAACGACGTTGGCTTTGAAGAAAAACAACGCTGACGAGGACTCGGCTTCGGAGAAAAAGGCGACGCGGATGACGACTCTGCTTCAGATCCAGATGTCCGCCGTGTGCGCCGTCAATAGGCTCTGATACCAATGTTAGGATTTTAGTAAACTCTAGATTAATTTAGTGGAGACTTTCTGATCTATCCTTTATTCCTCTGTCTTTTCCGTGGTGCTGTTCATAATTGCATTCTGAGGCTAGAGGGTAGGGACCTATTTATAGACTTCACTTACAGGTGTTATAATTAACCCACCTGTTTTCGGTACACCATGAGACTCCTGAACCATGTCACCAACCACGATAAGACATGCCAGTTTTACGAGTCTAAAATATATTAGTCCCTAGCAAATATGTGTGAGTCATGTGCCATGATCAGATTGTTTACGAGATCAATTCCAATCTGATCATGTGGGTTAACAGTCTGCAGAGCTAACCCTGCAAAACAAACCCAGCTATTCCACCCTGTGTTGTATCCAAATTAGTCACATGCATGCATATTAAATTCTAGTAGATTCGATCTCAATAAATATGTCTGTGAGGACTCCAATTTATTTGGCTTGTAGTGCTTAACCAACCACCTGGTCCTAGCATTACAAATCAAATAAACCGAAACCTCGAGATGTATATACTTCCCAGAAGCAGTATACACACCTCCCACAAAAGTATGCATCAACTCCATTCAAAACATAGAGTCCAAACATCACACTACCAAACGGAAGATAAACAAATAGTAGAGTTATTACGCATGAGGCCGACTGTGCCACAAGATACACAAATAATGTAAAGAAGACAAGCAGAAGATAAAAGTGCCATAAGATGGCTATAAACAAAGCCAATCCGCGTGCCTCCAACCCACAAGGCATCCGACCGACCGCCAAGTCTAGTCGCCCACGAACGGCAACACACTCACGTAGTGAGGCCCTTGGGGCTCACCTTCTTCCTCTCGCAACAAAACATTAAGCAAAGCACCGAGTACAAAGATTGTCTTTGTACCCGCAAGACCGACGTGTGAACCAGCGCACTGCTCATATGCTACGTGCAGCTTATCTCGTGGAGGCCATATGGTTCATTTGCACAAAGCCGATTTGTTTGCAATAATGTAATACGCTTGAAGGCAAGTTTGTAATTCATTTTAATTGAAATAACAAGAAGGATAGTAATAACAAAAGAGTAAAGATAAACAACCTAGAAGTGACTATCCCAATAGTCACCACAACAATAGCACTAATCCCGCATTCGTACCACCCATCAAGTTTTAATTGAAATGTTGTAGTCTAGTTCTTGGGGCGATCCGAGCGTGTCCATAACCTAGACGAGGCTATTCGAATAGTTTTAACCGCAGGTGTACCAATGTACCACACTTCGCACCGCTTTAAGCCAAAACACACTTCAAGGTATGTCGCACCGCTAAGTCCTACGAGACTTTTTCCAATATTGTGTATTAACTACGAGCCGCTCGTATGGATAGAAATCCATACGCTTACATGGTAAAGCCGAAAAGGCAACTACCCACTCAGATAAAGCTTTTCGGACAACTACCATGCTCCCACCTCCATCCCTCCCGCGACCTCCGCGACCGGAGCCAATACACGCCAAAGTACTAGGTCAAGAGAGGTCCCATATACTCTAGTGTGGTTAGCACGCAAAATGCTCAAGACGGTGGCGCAAGTAACTCGGTCCTTAATCGACTCTGCACCTTTCCACCACACCCAACAGATCACACCGCCTTACCATTGTGCCCAAGTCTAAATCATTTTTGCTTTCATTTTTAATTTTTGCAATTAAACATAGCAGAAATGTCAAACATAAAGTTATAGAAAATTTTAGGTGATCAAGGTTACCGACTAAAGTCGATAACCGCCAGATTCTACCGATAGCTAAGCATGTCTAAGCAAATTGACCCGACCTACTAAGTGACAAGAGATCATCCAATGACCTCTAATCACAAAGAAATAACCTAGGCTCTGTAGTAGAGATCAATATTTTGACTACGTGATATGCAACACGGATTTAACTAACCAATTTAACACAAATTAAGCAATGCATACATACAAATTAAACAAAATATTAGACTTTAAAATATCGGGATTATCATGATCAAACCGCTTGTTCGCCATTGTTGCTCAATTTGTCGCGAGGGTCGTTCTCGTGGTTGCCGCAAATATCGAATCCTAACGATTGAACAAAACAAATAATAAGAACGAATAACACCGCAAAACTCAATAATCAAATACAAACACCAATTTATACACAGAGGCTAGACCATCACAAAGGAGTAACAAATAACTGCTACAGAGATGCTTCAAAAAGACATGCTTTCAAGTGATTGATCTACCCACTCACTTATTTATCAGGTTAATCACAAAATCAATCCTCTTATATGATTTAAATTTTGGACAGACTTTGATGGTGATTGTGTGCACATCTATTATTTAATCATCAAGTTAGTATATCGAAAACAGCTAGCTACTCTAAAACAACCATTATCAGGTGAGAGCACAGAACCTACAAGAAGCTATTGAAAACTCTAACTAGTCAAGTATCCAACTATGAGATGCTAAGCAAAATTCCAATTAAGTTTGGGCTTTAATAAAATTCAGCTACTAACACACCTAAGCAACATGCCAACATATTGTAAGGTTATCACAATTCAGCATGCTACTACACCAAATCTTACTGCACTGATAAATCAAAAGTACAGAGGCAATAACATGATCAGCTAACTATCCCTTATGATCAAACATGACAACAAGAGCTTTGAAACTTAAAGATACTAACTAAATGATTTCATGCTAACCACCACAACAAAAGGAAGCCAACCAGCACTAAACAAGAATCCAAAACATAAGAATGAAGCTAAAATTTAGTTACTGACAACAGAAACGACAACAGGGAACATTTACAGAGAACAACACTAAAATACTTTCAAACTTCCAATACCAATTTTTTATCATGCAATGAGAGGAACTAATGAACAATCATAAGCATGATAAGCGCCTAACTACAAAGCTTAAGGAGGTGGGCTCCACCGCCACCACAACAAAGACAAAGTTGAGCACAAGGAAGAACAGAGGCTCGACTCGATTCGACGCCGCGAAGGAGTGGCGCGCGCGGCAGGCGACGGCAAAATGGGTCGCCTGTGGTTATCGAAGCTAAGGGTGGTCGCGGGTTCGACGAGAAGCACGGCGTGGCGCGCGCGACGAGCGCGCTCGCAGTTGGGGTGACAGGTGCGGCCGCACTGCAGAGGTAGACAATGAAAATTAGCGCACAAGATGGGCATCGCGAGTTACCAGAACTCACCGAATGATGCGAGCTCAAGAGGTGCCGGAGATGGCCAGCGACGAGAACCGGCGCGCGATCAAGGGGTCACCGAGGAGGAGCAAACTGAGCAAAAATAGGGAAAAGAGAGACGGATATAGCTTGAGTGAGTGCACTAGATGGTAGCCGGCGCGAGCAATTGCCCTAGGAACCAACTCACCGGAGATGAGGACGATGATCCAACTTTTCCGAAGAAGAGGGACACCAAATTCAATGGCCCCCGCAAGTGAAACTCAAAATTAGCTGAGGGGAAATCATGATAGGGATCTGGAACACGATGTGACGCGCAAAAGAAGGGATGATCTTCACTGGTTGTGGTAATGACACGGCGGTGGGGCCACGGTCGCGCACCAGAGCTCGAGCACTACTACGATTTGAGCTCAGAAGGAGCAATGGGCGATAGGGGATGGCTTAATGGTGTCTAAAGAAGGATGAGGGAGCTTTGGGTGAGCTTAAGTAGGGACGAGGCGAGGAAACAAGAGGCGAGCTTCTCGCACCGAGACGCATGGGAGAAAAAGCGCGAGTCGAGAGGTAGATGGCGAGCGATTAATGCCGCACCAGGATATGGGCTAGCAGCGGATGATGCGGCCGAGGTGAAGCGCACGAGGAAACCGAGAACGGACGGCGAGGCGAGGTGGCGCGCATGCACGTTGCCGCCGGCACTCAGCTCTTGAGCGAGAGGTAGGTGACGACCTGACAAATGGGGCCCGCCTGTCGGCCGACAAAGAATAAGCGGCGCGAACCGCAGACGGCACGGTGCGATTAGGTAGTTTGACTCGATCAGAACGGTCGACCGCTGGATCTGAGATGGACGGCCGAGATCTCAGATGCATTCGACCGGCCGACAGATACGCAAGACGTGGATCGCTCGATTTGCATCGGACGGTCACGATCGATTGACTCGGCGGTGCGATTAGTTGACGCGACCGAGTCCATTAGTGCGGTCGGACTCGAGCCCAAGTGGGGTTCGGGCCCGACAAACAAGTTGTTTCCGATTTGAATCGAAAGACAGAGAAAGTTTGGGAAATTTTTAGAGATAGCTCCAGGCTCCAAAATTTCGAAATTTTTATGGAAGCTAACTGAACAGAGGACCACCTTGTGTAATTTTTCCAGGAGTTTTTATGCTCTAGATTTCTCCCACTAAAATTCACAAGCTGCTGAACAGAAGTTTGACCAGATTTCAAACTAGGTTGACTTGGCCATTTGAAATAGCAAATAAAATCTAAAAATTGTGAAACAATTCAGGAGGTAGGTAGGATGATCAAGATGATAGGAAAATGATTTCAGAGGATGATCACAAGTTTGAAGGCTAAGACTCACGACAACAATTCCCATTCTCAAGAATTAAACTCTAAAATTGGAAATTGCTAGGAAAAATTGTAGAAACTCTCAAATGATTTCATGAGGCATCAAAATTTTTATTTCTCCTCATAATTTACATTTGAAATACAAACCCTAAGTTAGGGTGTTACAAATCTCCCCTTACAGAATCTCGCCCAGATTCTCGATCACCGGGAGAAGAAGGATGGGTAATGCCGAGACTATCTTCCCGCTCCCAAGTGGCTTCATCCTCGGAGTGATTTGACCACTGAACTTTAAGGAACTTAATCACACGGTTCCTTGTTCTGCGTTCAGCTTCTTCGAGGATACGAACGGGGTGCTCACGATAAGACATATCTTCTTGCACATCGATATTTTCCAATGGCGCTCCTCAACTGGAACACGAAGGCACTTTTTCAATTGTGACACATGGAAAACATCATGCACCCACTCAAGTGCAGCTGGCAACTCTAACTTGTATGCAACAGCTCCCACTTTCTTGACGATGCGATACGGCCCGACATATCGAGGAGCCGCTTGTCCTTGACACCAAACGACGATGTCCCTTCGAGAGGTGAGACTTTGAGATACACAAAGTCATTGGGCCGAAGCTCAACTCACGCGACGCCGACCGCATAGCTCTTCTCGCTCGATCGAGCTACGCGCAAGTGCTCACGAATCAATCGCACTTGACTTTCCGCTCATTGATGGAATCGACCAAAGAACTGCTTTTCCCGCCGACCAGTTCAATGGGGTTCTCGTGACGCTCCCATACAAAGCCTCAAACGGTGCCATACCGAGACTAGCTCGAAAGCCGTTGTTGTAGGAGAACTCGGCAAGCGGTAGACACTTCTCCCAATTCTTCCCATAGGAAAGAACACAAGCACGAGCATATCCTCAAGAACTTGGTTGACTCGCCCGTCGACCATCTGTCTCGAGGATGATAAAGTGAGTCGAACGAAAGACGGTCCCCATGGCTTCTCGCAGACTATGCCAAAACCGAGAGGTGAACAGAGAACCACGATCGACACAATTGTTCGTGGCACACCATGCGCATCACAATGCGGATATGTAAAGATCCGCTAATCGATTCACATCAATCTTCGATCGACCGAAGGAAATGAGCCACCTTCGCCAATCGATCGATGATAACCCATAATGCATCCTTTCCCGCATACGGTAGACCAGTTGATGAAGTCCATGCCTATAGAATCCCACTTCCACTGTATAGGCAAGGGTGAAGAAGACCACGGACGTTGATGCTCGCCTGACACGACAAAGATACGCCGATCCGCCACGAACCCGCAATCTCGCGCTCATGCGAGTCCACTGTAAATCTCGACGCAGATCTTGGTACATTTTGGTGGCCCGGATGGATGGACAAAGGCGAATCATGGGCCTCTCAAGAATCAAATCCCGCAACTCGAACCTTTGGGACCACAAGACGCCGCCCAAACCATACAACACCGTGCTCATCTTCGTGAAACACTTGGCCGATCCATTCCTGATGTTCTGGCTTGATTTTACCCACACCATCATCGGATTGCGGTGCGGACTTGATTTGATCCACCAAGGTTGGTTGCACAACCAAGGCGCAAGGGAGCCATGCTCAACCAAACCCAAGTTGAGACGCTGAAATTCGCAAGAAGTGCGTGTTGTCGCTCTTGGATCATCGTGAGTATTGCAATACACCTTTCGGCTAAGTGCATCAAGAACCACATTGGCCTTGCGTGGTGGTACTGAATACCCATGTCATAATCTTTGATCAATTCCAACCATCTCCTCTGCTTGAGGTTCAGATCTGGCTGGGTGAATAAGTATTTCAAGCTCTTGTGATCGGAATACACCTCGCAACGGTTACCGATCAGATAATGCCGCAAATCTTGAGTGCATGCACCACGCAACCAACTCTAAATCATGGGTGGGATAGTTGAGCTCATGAGGTCTCAATCGCTCGATGCATAGGCAACCGCCTTGCCTTCCCGCATAAGAACGCATCCAAGTCCCCGACGAGAGGCATCGCAATAAATATCGAAGCTCTTGTGGATATCGAAGAGTGAGGATCGGGTGAAGTCAAACGCCGCTTGAGCTCCCAAAGCTCTCATCACAAGCAGAGGACCACACAAACTTCTTGTCCTTCTTGAGCAATTCACCATCGGCGGCTGCGATCTTGGAGAAGTTCTCGATAAAGCGCAGTAGTAGCCCGCTAAACCAAGAAAACTCCGCACATCGCTGATCGACTTGGCCGACCCCAAGATAGAACGTCACGACCTTGCCGGGATCCACAGCTATGCCTCCACTGAAAGAACATGGCCCAAGAATGCCACTTCCTTCAACCGTAACTCACATTTGCCGAACTTTGCATATAGCTGATGCTCCCGCAATTTGCCCAAAACAATCTTCGATGCTCAAGATGCTCTTCTTCATCTTGGAATAGATAAGAATATCATCAATAAAGACCACCACAAATTTATCCAAATACTCCATGAATACTGAATTCATAAGGTTCATGAACAAAGCCGAGCATTGGTTAGACCGAAGACATGACGGTGTACTCGCATGCGACCATAACGAGTAGTGAAAGCCGTCTTCGAATATCCTCCGATCCGATCCTCGACTGATGATACCCCATTCTCAAATCAATCTTTGAGAACACTGGCTCCAGCCAACCGATCGAACAGATCATCGATGCGGGCAAAGGATATTTGTTCTTCACCGCCACCTCATTGAGAGGACGGTAATCAACACATGCGCAAAGTCTTGTCCTTCTTCTTCACAAAGATCACCTGACAACCCAAGGAGATGAACCGGGACGGATGAAACCCTTTGCTTGGAGCTCACCAAGCCGCTTCTTCAATTCCTCCAATTCATTGGGAGGCATCCGATACGGCGCTTTGAGATAGGGGCGACGGCAAAGAACTCGATGACAAACTCCAGATCTCGAACCGAGGCATCCCGCAAGTCTTCAGAAAGACATCCACAAAGTCGATACTATGGGAACATCCTCGAATTTGCAAGGTCGGGCTTTCTTCATCGCATAGATGCGCCCCCAAGCCGCGCGAAAACCCGACCGCCACTCAAGGGTCAGAGATAGACAATCTTCCCGCACAATCGATTTGTCCCAAGTGTTGGGACAACCAATCCATGCCAAGAATCACATCCGTGCTCGCGGAATCGAGCAGTAATAAGGTTTGCCAAAACCCCACTCCTTTGACTATGATAGGAACATCCCGACATCAGAATCACTCATTTCCGACCCTGAGAGCGGATGAGCAAAGGAACTTCCAAAAGAACACAATGAAGACCACTAGCAGCAACAAATGATCTTGAAATAAAAGAATGCGATGCTCGTAATCAAATAATACCGCAGCAGACGAGAATTAACAAGAAGTGTACCCATCACGACATCCGCACCTCCGAGCCTCCTCACCGAAAGGTGGTTGACTCGACCGCCGCCGCACTCGCTTCGATCATCTTCTCGTCGTGGATGACCACTCCTCGCCCGCATCCTCCATTAGGACGAGGGGTCGCCGCAACACTCGAGGGCGCATTCGCATAATGGCCCTTGTTGTGGCAATAAAACAAGTAACCTCGCCGGATTGCGAGGCCGCTCGTCTGGCTGGATCGCAGCGCACGTGGCTGAAACACGACTCGCGTGGACGAGGAGCTGGTGCAGATGGCCTCGGCGCGGTGGAGCAAAAGAACGGCCATCGGCGCCGCCCACCGAGGACGAGTGAGGCCGGTGTGAGTAGACCGATGCGCCTCCCATTTGCGCTATGGACTCGCCACGCTTTGCCTTATGCTCAAGAACAATGGCCTTATCTACCAAGGCTCAAAGTCGAGAAGTCCACAATAGATAGCTTGTCCCGCAGCTCCTCGACAAGCCATCCATAAACTTCTCCCGCTTAGCCTCATCCGAGGCCACCTCCCGGAGCATAACGAGCCAAATGATTGAACTCGCATGTACTCCGTCACGCACTTGCGCCCTGCTTGAGCGCGAGGAACTCCTTCTTCTTCACTTCATCGTGCCATCGTGATGTGGGCCCGACGAAAGTCGATCCGAACTCCTCCCACGCGACTACACACATTCGCGGCCGCATGGCGAGATAGTTCTCCCACCATGAGTGCGGCGCCTCAAGCCTGGTGGGACGCGAAGAGTGCCTTATCCCGTGCTCGGCATCGAGCTATGTTGAGCTGCCAACCATGCGCGCACCAATCATCCGCATCGAGAGGGTCCTCGAGCGGAGAAAGTCGGCGGCCGCAGCACGGAGGAACTCGCAAGTCCCCGCGAGTCCGTGGCCGCCACCACCGGCAGGAGTGGAGGTATTCCTAGCAATAACCTCCAAGATGCGCTGCTGGTCCATGCGGTTTCGCCGATTCGAGCGAGAACCTCACCATGGTCGGCGGAGGGGAAGCTCCTCATCATGACCACTGCTGATCGCCACGCTGCTCTCCCGCCATCCTGTTTCACTAAGACAAGTTAACAATAGCGGAAAACACGAAGTCGATAACCCACTGCAAATAACTTACTAACAAAGACAAAACAAACACAAGACTTTTAAGTTACAAAACCAATTGACAAAAATCGACACTTAGCAACTCATACATATCTTACCCTTATGCTCCCACAAATTTTAATTAGACTAATTTCTATGGTTCTCCCAAAGACCGATTCTACTGTAGTAACTATCTTTTGAAAGGAAAGAGGAAAACCAAGTTTTAAACTCAAATTAGAGTAAGATGAGAGTAGAAGGCTAAGATAGGTAAGGAGTAAAATCTGAGAATCTGGCTAGGTTTTCATAAACCCTTTCTATACTTTGAAATTAAGCTTTTTCAAAATATCCTAAGGACGACTATGCTTGGGTTACTACGGTCAGAATGGCTCTGATACCAACTTTGTGAGGACTCCAATTTATTTGGCTTGTAGTGCTTAACCAACCACCTGGTCCTAGCATTACAAATCAAATAAACCGAAACCTCGAGATGTATATACTTCCCAGAAGCAGTATACACACCTTCCACAAAAGTATGCATCAACTCCATTCAAAACATAGAGTCCAAACATCACACTACCAAACGGAAGATAAACAAATAGTAGAGTTATTACGCATGCAGGCCGATGTGCCACAAGATACACAAATAATGTAAAGAAGACAATGGAAGCAAAAGTGCCATAAGATGGCTATAAACAAAGCCAATCGCGTGCCTCCAACCCACAAGGCATCCGACCGACCGCCAAGTCTAGTCGCCCACGAAACGGCAACACACTCACGTAAGTGAGGCCCTTGGGGCTCACTCTTCTTCCTCTGCAACAAAACATTAAGCAGCACCCGAGTACAAAGATTGTCTTTGTACCCGCAAGACCGACGTGTGAACTAGCAAACCTGCTCATATGCTACGTGCGAGCTTATCTCGGTGGAGGCCATATGGTTCATTTGCACAAAGCCGATTTGTTTGCAATAATGTAATACGCTTTGAAGGCAAGTTTGCAATTCATTTTTAATTGAAATAACAAAGTAAGGATAGTAATAACAAAAGAGTAAAGATAAACAACCTAGAAGTGACTATCCCAATAGTCACCACAACAATAGCACTAATCCGCATTCGCACTCACCCATCAAGTTTTAATTGAAATGTTGTAGTCTAGTTCTTGGGGGCGATCCGAGCGTGTCCATAACCTAGACGAGGCTATTCGAATAGTTTTAACCCCGCAGGTGTACCAATGTACCCACACTTCGCACGCCTTAAGCCAAAACACACTTCCAAGGTATGTCGCACCGCTAAGTCCTACGAGACTTTTTCCAATATTGTGTATTAACTACGAGCCGCTCGTATGGATAGAAATCCATACGCTTACATGGTAAAGCCGAAAGGCAACTACCCACTCAGATAAAGCTTTTCTGACAACTACCATGCTCCCACCTCCATCCTCCCCGCGACTCCTGCGACCCGAGCCAATACACGCCAAAGTACTAGGTCAAGAGAGGTCCCATATACTCTAGTGTGGTTAGCACGCAAAATGCTCAAGACGGTGGCGCAAGTAACTCGGTCCTTAATCGACTCTGCACCTTTCCAATACACCCAACAGATCACACCGCCTTACCATTGTGCCCAAGTCTAAATCATTTTTGCTTTCATTTTTAATTTTTGCAATTAAACATAGCAGAAATGTCAAACATAAAGTTATAGAAAATTTTAGGTGATCAAGGTTACCGACTAAAGTCGATAACCGCCAGCTTCTACCGATAGCTAAGCATGTCTAAGCAAATTGACCCGACCTACTAAGTGACAAGAGATCATCCAAATGACCTCTAATCACAAAGAAATAACCTAGGCTCGTAGTAGAGATCAATATTTTGACTACAGGATATGCACACGGATTTAACTAACCAATTTAACACAAATTAAGCAATGCATACATACAAATTAAACAAAATATTAGACTTTAAAATACCGATTATCATGATCAAACCGCTTGTTCGCCGCCGTTGCTCAATTTGTCGCGAGGGTCGTTCTCGTGGTTGCCGCAAATATCGAATCCTAACGATTGAACAAAACAAATAATAAGAACGAATAACACCAGCAAAACTCAATAATCAAATACAAACACCAATTTATACACAGAGGCTAGACCATCACAAAGGAGTAACAAATAATCACACAGAGATGCTTCAAAAGACATGCTTTCAAGTGATTGATCTACCCACTCACTTATTTATCAAAGTTAATCACAAAATCAATCCTCTTATATGATTTAAATTTTGGACAGACTTTGATGGTGATTGTGTGCACATCTATTATTTAATCATCAAGTTAGTATATCAAAACAATAGCTACTCTAAAACAACCATTATCAGTGAGAGCACGTAACCTACAAGAAGCTATTGAAAACTCTAACTAGTCAAGTATCCAACTATGAGATGCTACAAAATTCCAATTAAGTTTGGGCTTTAATAAAATTCAGCTACTAACACACCTAAGCAACATGCCAACATATTGTAAGGTTATCACAATTCAAAGATGCTACTACACCAAATCATCAGACCGATAAATCAAAAGTACAGAGGCAATAACATGATCAGCTAACTATCCCTTATGATCAAACATGACAACAAGAGCTTTGAAACTTAAAGATACTAACTAAATGATTTCATGCTAACCACCACAACAAAAGGAAGCCAACCAGCACTAAACAAGAATCCAAAACATAAGAATGAAGCTAAAATTTAGTTACTGACAACAGAAACGACAACAGGGAACATTTACAGAGAACAACACTAAAATACTTTCAAACTTCCAATACCAATTTTTGATCATGCAATGAGAGTGAACTAATGAACAATCATAAGCATGATAAGCAGCTAACTACAAAGCTTAAGGGAGGTGGGCTCCATCGTCACCACAACAAAGACAAGTGAGCACAAGGAAGAACAGAGGCTCGACTGGATTCGACGCCGCGAAGGAGGAGTGGCGGCGCTGGGTGCGACGGCCAAAATGGGTCGCCAGGTTACCTGGCTAAGGGTGGTCGCGGTTCGACGGAGAAGACGGTGGTGCGCGGCGACGAGCGCGGCGGCGGCATGGGGTGACAAGGTGCGGCTGCACCGAGAGGTAGACAATGAAAATTAGCGCGCGATGGGCATCGTGAGTTACCAGAACTCACCGAATGACGCGAGCTCAAGAGGTCGCCGAGATGGCCCGGCGACGAGAACCAGCGGCGGCGATCAAGGGGTCACCGAGAGGAGCAACCCGAGCAAAAATAGGGAAAAAGAGAGACGGATATAGCTTGAGTGAGTGCACTAGATGAAGCCTGGCGCGAGCAATTGCCCTAGGAACCAACTCACCGAGATGAGGACGATGATCCAACTTTCGCCAAGAAGAGGGACACCAAAATTCAATGGCCCTCGCGAGTGAAACTCAAAATTAGCCGAGGGGAAATCATGATAGGGATCCGAACACGATGTGAAGCGCAAAGAAGGGATGATCTTCATCGGTTGTGGTAATGACACGGCGCGGGTTACTGTCGCGCACTGCAGCTCGAGCACTACTACGATTTGAGCTCGGAAGGAGCAATGGGCGATAGGGGATGGCTTAATGGTGTCTAAAGAAGGATGAGGGAGCTTTGGGTGAGCTTAAGTAGGGACGAGGGCAGAGGAAACAAGAGGCGGAGCTTCTCGGCACCGAGACGCATGGGAGAAAAAGCGGCGAGTCAGAGAGGTAGATGGCGAGCGATTAATGCCGCACCAGGATATGGGCTAGCAGCGGATGATGCGGCCGAGGTGAAGCGCACGAGGAAACCGAGAACGGACGGCGAGGCGAGGTGGCGCGCGATGCACGCGTCGCGGCATCAGCTCTTGAGCGAGGTAGGTGACGACCGACAAATGGGGCCCTTTGTCGGCGACAAAGATGAAGCGGCGCGAACCGCAGACCGCACGGTGCGATTAGGTGGTTTGACTCGATCAGAACGTGTCGACCGCTGGATTGAGATGGACGGCCGAGATCTCAGATGCATTCGACCGGCCGATTGCATACGCGCGACGCGGATCGCTCGATTTGCATCGGACGGTCACGATCGATTGGACTCGGCGGTGCGATTAGTTGACGCGACCGAGTCCATTAGTGCGGTCGGACTCGAGCCCAAGTGGGGTTCGGGCCCGACAAACAGTGTTTCCCGATTTGAATCAGAAAGACAGAGAAAGTTTGGGAAATTTTTAGAGATAGCTCCAGGGCTCCAAAAATTTCGAAATTTTTATGGAAGCTAACTGGAACAGAGGACCACCTTGTGTAATTTTTCCAGGAGTTTTTATGCTCTAGATTTCTCTCACTAAAATTCACAAGCTGCTGAACAGAAGTTTGACCAGATTTCAAACTAGGTTGACTTGGCCATTTGAAATAGCAAATAAAATCTAAAAATTGTGAAACAATTCAGGGAGGTAGGTAGGATGATCAAGATGATAGGAAAAATGATTTCAGAGGATGATCACAAGTTTGAAGGCTAAGAATTCGCTGACAACAATTCCCATTCTCAAGAATTAAACTCTAAAAATTGGAAATTGCTAGGAAAAATTGTAGAAACTCTCAAATGATTTCATGAGGCATCAAAAGTTTTTATTTCTCCTCATAATTTACATTTGAAATACAAACCCTAAGTTAGGGCTGTTACAATGTCTACCATATTCCAGCACATCTGTCCTTAGCACCTCGAGTTTAAATTCCGCATCAAATAATTTTCTATCGGGGCAAACTGCACAGTAACACCGGAACAGTACCGAAAGTTGAAAAATAACATCGGTGTGAGGATGACATGTGGGTCCATGGCCCACTTGTCATCCTCATACCCGATATTATTTTCCAATTTCAGTATTGTTCCGGTGTTACTGACCAAATTAATCCTTTTCTATCATATATATATATATATATATTCCACATTATGTGAGAGCAGATAATAACAAGAATAAATATTGGAAGCCATATAAAAAATCCAACACACGCCCCACGCCGTGCACTGCCACCTCGTCGCTCCGCATGTGAGCTGTTCGCACGTTGCTCGCCCTACTCGCCATCAACTCGAGCCGACTTCTCATGCCTCACACTTCACCCTTCTTAACCCGTAGGCAAGACGTGCATTGTGTTCGCCATCTTCTCCTCTCCATTCTCCCCATCTTCTACGTCCCTCTCGCGTGCCAAAGTGAGAAGAAGGGCAAAGGAACCTGAGCTCCTCTGTTCTTGGCCACCATGTGCCACTCTGGTGAGCTCCGGCCGTATCCGTACATCAAGGCATGCCATCTTGCCGAAATGGACCGAACTTGTACCATATACATTCCTCCACAAGAGCGTCTCAAGCCACGGGGCAGAGATATTAGCCACTGGTTGTCTCTCAATGAAGCAACAGTGCACACATAGAAGTCTCAGCATTTGTGCCTCAATGATAGCTGCAGCAACTCAACCAGAAGACGGACAACCCTCTAGCTTTGCAGATACAAAGCTTTCTCAACAATGGGCACCGTGCAGATGAGACAACATTGTCCAGTTAATATTCACCATGGAACCGAACGTGACACAGGCGCAGCTTGGTGAGTTTGGCGATTACGCCTGATGGTGGCAGCATTAGACCGATACAGCCTAGGTGCAGGTAGATCTTGGTTGCCTTCTCAAAACAGAGGATGAGGAGGACTGCCTAGCTTAATCACATATACACAGCAATTCAAAATACAATCACAAGGTTGAAGCTAAACTTAATCATTATAATTACATTCTATTTGAAAGAATGTGACTACGGTTTTGCTTGTACTTGCATAGGTGAGTTAGATGTCCTGAAAATAGTGCAGACCAGAGGAAAGAGAGGGAAATCGGCCCAAGCCTGCTTGGGGCCTGGCCCCTAAGCAATCAAGCCTAGGAGACTTTGATGTTAATGCATCGATAACTAAACTGTTATCCTAGAAAAAAGCTCTTCCATATTTTAATTAAATTGGATATAGAATACATATTAAAGAGAAGCATGACATTTCAGCTACTCATATTCTTCTAAATTGTCCTCTTTCTCGCCTCCTTTGTGGAATCACAGTAAATTTAAGGATTAATTCCTTATTTGTCATTGGAAGTTGATGGGTTCCCTAAAATGCTATCGAAAAATTGTTCATCCCTTTTTTGCCACTCGTTCTCAACTTCTACCCCTCTTTTACCATTCCTGTGAGTTGACCGTGGACTTGGCCGTTGACTTGGTCGCGAAAAGACGATTTTGCCCTTAAGCATGCTGAGATCTTTAGGGAATTGTTTGACATAGTAATATAATTTCAAAAATTATGAAATTTTTAGGGAAAGTTCCTGACATAGTTTAGATTATTGTGTAATTTTTATAGGATTTTATTTGCAACTTGTTTTTCTCTAAAAATCTTTCAAGTTTCGGTTTGATGCAACCAAAACTTGAAAGATTTTTAGAGCAAAACATGTTGCAAATAAAACCCTATAAAAATTACACAATAATGTACACTATGTCAGGAACTTTCTTTAAAAATTTCATAATTTTTGGAACTATATTACTATGTCAAATAATTCCCTAAAGATCTCAACATATATCACTTCACTTAGGGGCAAAATCATCTTTTCGCGTCCAAGTCAACGGCCAAGTCCACAGTCAACTCACGGGAATAGCAGAAGAGGGATAAAAGTTGAGAACGAGTGGCAAAAAAGGGATAAACAATTTTTTTGATGGCATTTTGGGGAGCCTCCAACTTCCAATGGCAAATAAGGAATTAACCAATTTAAGCTAAATTTAACAAAGCTACTCAGCAACTAGAAGGCGACCGACATCATGTCGCTGTGGTGAGACAATAAAACAAAAGAGTGATTAAGCAAGAATCGAGGTACTGGTTTTGAGAAGAAATTGTGATGAAGCTCAATTATGATAAAATCGTTAATTTGTATGACAGCTTAGTAGTTGTAGAGCTAAATATAAGATATGTAACTTCTTTTGTATTAGCTGAACATGCATGTGTTTGGTTGTCTGGTTGGCCCCTCCTATGCCTAATTTCTGGCCCCGCCCCTGGGCCTAAGGGACAGTAGCACCACTATGGAGGGAAGCGTCCAACCCAAGAGGAAGATACAAGATCAATCATGTTTCGGTCAACATGGTGCTCACATTTCTATCCACTAAGTTCATGAAGATATCCACATACATTCGGAGGGTTCCAATGAGCTTAAAACACATAATAGAAATATTATGAAGTCTACTTTCCAACAAATCAAATCATGCATGATTTGGAGCTTTCTACGAGAAGTTATGGCAACTAGAGTGCATGTTGCACAAAATATCAAGAGCGACTCATGGGAGTTGGAAAACATGTCTGGTCTATGGCTTGTATGACATGTATGGGTAGTCTTCTTCTATTCCATGCCTTTCTAAGGTTTAAAAGAACTTCCTTTACTTGTCCCTCACGGATTGGATACAAAACAAACAAGAAAAGGAAATATATGAAGGGATGCTTTTAATTCGGACTCGATTCAGAGCAGCTAGCTGGGTCCAGTTTAAAAAGTCAATAACTTCTACAAACGGAGTCTAATTTGGGTGTTCTTGTACTTATTCGAAAGATAACTTCAAGTCTGAAGTAATAGATCCACTGTCAGCATCAGATTCAACGTGTGTGTGACGCTATATCCGAGACAATGTGACAGTTGTAAAATCAGGGTTTCCTTTTTGTGTGAGTTTGAGTCCAAAACAATATAGGCATGAGTTGAGGTCAGTTTGGGCACATTGTGTCTGACCCTAAGAGCTATATAAACTCATGTATTCGTGCATTTTGTTTAATTATGAATTTTATGATAATTATTTAGAGAAGCATTATTGCTCTTGTTCTTAGGGTTTGTGCAAAGTCGTTGGCTGCCCCTTGGGAATTGGGAGTATCTCTGAGTTATGTCTTTCTATTGTTGTTATTGTGATATCTTCGATGATTGCAGGAGCGATTGCACATCTACCTTTGTGTACACTAAAACATGATGAGATGAAACAAAATATGGAAGATTATTTGAACGAAGAACCTTTTGAACAACCACAAAGGAGGGGTGGCCAAATCTGGAATGCCACTGAACTTTAGTTGGCTTAATGCTGGAAAAGGATTTCTTGGAGAAGACAGTGTGAGGTGGCTTGATAGGATGGAGCCCATCTTCACATTTGCCTCGAAGAAGTACCTTCCTCGTTTGCTGATCCTTAATAACAAAAAAAATCAGGATAGAATTCAAAGAATATGTTGTTGTCAGTGGCAAATTGATGAACAGAGACTGTCTAGTGGCTTCAGGAATTGCAATACATTATTTAGTTCAAGAGTTCGAACAGGAGATTGAATTTGAGAATGCCCATTATGTAGAATTTTCATACCTGATCCGTTTGCCACTTGAACATGATCATTGCCATGGTACTTCTCCTTCATGGTCATCATGTCCAAATCATTGGTGATGTAGTCTATCGAGCTACTGTCGATGTAAACAATTTGGATCAACTCCATAGGAAGGTGTTTTATTTGCAGCTGCAACAACTTTGTTGTCGTCGGCCTGATAAGTATGATCAAACCGGTGGTAACATTTCAATGTTGTGTGCCCTCTCTTGCCGCAGACTTGACACTGAGGCCTGTTGTCGGGCTGCCCTTCAGATGGTGAGTTGCCTCTGCCGCTGCCCTGCCCACGGCGGCGTGAAGAGCTTCTGTCATGTCTATTGCGTGACACAGCATTGGCCGGTCCAAATCCACCAGCACTCTGCACAGCTGTTTGATGTTCCATGCGCATCTCATAATTCAGAAGATGAGCATAGGTGTCACTCAGAGAAAGTGGTTCTGATTTGGTGCACAGTGATGCCACTATTGGATCATACTCAGAATCAAGCCCAGTCCATAAATAGCCAATGAATTCTTCATCTCGAAGTGGTTGGCCTATTGCTGCTAATGTGTCAGCTAGGTGCTTAGCTTTGTTGAAATATTCAGTTACAGATGAATCTTTCGTTTGGATGGTTGACAGCTGCTGCCTAACTTGTATTACTCTTGCCCGGGAACCAGACGTCACGGGAAGTTGAGAGGAAAAGCACCTGTGCGAGCACCTGCTCAGAGAGGGATGACAGCAGTACTCAAAACCATTTGATCATGTTGAAGCCAGATCTTGTACGCAGGGTTCGTTTGCTGATGGGCACCAGACTCTGTAGTCACGGTGATGAACTTGTCGGGGCAGACGTTGGATCCATCCACGTAGCCCAGTAGCTGTTGCCCAAGCAGGTAAGGTAGGAGATTAGCCTTCCATAGGAGATAATTCTCCCTCTTCAGCTTGGTGAAGCCCTCGCGTGGTTCCGGCGTTGCAGTCGTACTCGTCAGGCAACTCGCGGGTGGTCTCGAGTAGGGATGGCAATTATGCCCGATTACCCGTGTGCCCGTGGGTAAATACCCTAATAGAGCCGGGTATGGGTTGTTTTCTTAACCCGCGGGCATGAATACGGGAAAAATTCTCTGCCCATCGGGTAAACGGGCACGGACACGGGTGAGCTCCACCCGTACCCGCCTCGCCCGTTTACCCGCGATATGGACTGACAGGTGGGTCCATGAAAACCCTAGGGTAACCCCTCGGTAAGTCGATGAGTCAGTCCCCAACCCCGAACCCGAATCCTGTTTCCCATCTCCTTTCTCCGGCCGCCACACACCGGCGTCCGGCTGCCGCCCCTCCTCCTCCCGGCCATTGCCGCCCCCTCCCTCCGCCGCCGCTCCTCCTCCCAGTCCTGGCGCACCTCCTCCTCCAGATCCGCCCCGTCCTCCTCCCGGCCAGCTGTCGCCGCTCCTCCTCCCGGCCGGCTACCGCCGCTCCTCCTCCTCCAGATCCGTCCCGTCCTCCTCCCGCCGGCCGCGCCACGCCTGCCGCCGCTCCTCCTGGGCCCCATCCCGACGACCTCCTCCGATTCACCCGTCCTCCTCCCGACCGGTGGCCGCCCCCCGCCCTGCAGCCGCTCCTCCCAGTCCCAGGCTCCCAACTGACCTCCTCCTCCAGATCTGCCCCGTGTCCCCTCCTCCTCCCGACCGGCTGCCGCCCCCCCCCGCCCTGCCGCCGCTCGACCGAGGTAAAATACAATACTCTGATACTTTGAAAAACCCTAGGCCAAGAATTGGGCCGGCCTAGCTAGTTTTGATTCAAAGTCATTTTTTTTTTTAATAAATTTCACATGGCATTTTGATCTTAGACCTCGGACCATTACCCCGGAGGTCCAAGGCCTAGCTCCACCTCTTGTCAATAAGATGGGTGATGGTCCTGGTAGCATTAACGGTACATTTGACATGGCAACCTTGAGACACGTTGTTGTTACATGTAGGATACACCACCTCGCCACCAAATGTGTCGCTAACCATGTATCATCCATTGGCTTTAGTTTGTTGAGCCCTTGATATAGCACTAGATGTGCAGCGCGCTTCGCAACACTCGTCTGTTTGAATATGTGATGCTAGATAATGGTTTGTATTTTGTTTGGCAGGCTAGGATGCATTCTTGCGTGTGCTGACCTTTGAATATGCAAAAAAAAGAGAGTAGATTTCGTTGTATTTTTCCTATGAAGGAGGTAGAATCTAAGAGTGGGATATTTCATTGGAAATGACCACTTCGTTGCAAAATGTTATTCACATAATAGCATGAAACAAAAATGAGGGTATAGGTAATTAACGAAATATGTTAAAGTTTTGCATAACAGATACTTGACATTGTGAGCAGTACGTTAACAAAGTGCTTAAGAATTCTAGCATTGGGTAGTGCACATTTAGAAATAGTTGTACAGGTCTTGTATGGAACCATAAAGATTTTAGGTTAGGGATTAAATAAGTTGTACAAGTGAACTGAAATGACTCGGCAAATTTACAACTATAGATAGCTCTATAACATATACACACCTTGATAACTCTTTCGAATAGATTTTGGATCTAAAAACAAAAGCTAAGTCAGCAAGCTAACAATTGGGAATGACAGTGGCATGTGGTTCTTTGTTTGTATCCCTGTTAAGTGAAACTGATTGATTAGGTCTCTGTTTGACCTTTAGTATGCTGCTAGCTTCGTTTTGTCAGTCTGATATAGACTTTTACATGCTTATCTGAATGTTTGGCTTTTACATGCTTATCTGAAAGTTGGTCTTCCTCTTTGGGATAATCAGCTGATAAGGTGTAATGAGATCCATGTTTATTTTCCTTTCAAATTTGCTGGTCCTTTTATGAGATGTAGCAATACGATTATATGACATGTTTCATGGTTTGTTAAAAGGATCGAAGCAGAACATTGGCATTTGGCTTGCATTTCTTGAGATGAAACTTTGGTTTCCCTTAACAGGAAGGCAGGTTCATGTATTCTCTGAAACTTTTGGTGTTAAAATGGGACAGTGAGTAGAGATAGAGATAGCTCCTCTCATTTGCTCACCTGCTGAAGTAGATACTTGACCAGTGCCTTCTGATTGATAACTTGAAAGCCCTTATTTGGCTAAAAATAATGCATATTTTCTGTATGTTCTACTCTTGTTGTAAACTTAATTTGTTTATTTGTGAGCAACTATGTCAGTTTGTATTTTTATTTTATTTGTTGAACTTAATTAGTTGTCTTGTTGAACTTGATGTGTGAATTGTGATGAATTTTATTAGTTGTTGAATGTGTGAATTATGATGAATTTAATATGTGCATTGTTTAATATCCCACTCAAAATGCCATGTGAAATTTATTAAAAAAAATAAACAAAATTGTCTTTGAATCAAAACTAGCTAGGCTGGCCCAATTCTTGGCCTAGGGTTTTTCAAAGTATCAGAGTATTGTATTTTACCTCGGTCGAGCGGCGGCAGGGCGGGGGGGCGGACCGGGAGGAGGAGGGGGCACGGGGCAGATCTGGAGGAGGAGGTCAGTCGGGAGCCCGGGACTGGGAGGAGCGACGGCAGGGCGGGGGGCGGCCACCGGTCGGGAGGAGGATGGGGTGAATCTGGAGGAGGAGGTCCGCCGGGACTAGGAGGAGGAGCGACGGCAGGGCGGGGGCGGTAGCCGACCGGGAGGAGGACGGGGCGGATCTAGAGGAGGAGGAGCGGCGGCAGGTTGTCGGGAGGAGGAGCGGCGGCAGGTTGCCGGGAGGAGGAGCGGCGACAGCTGGCCGGGAGGAGGACGGGGCGGATCTGGAGGAGGAGGTGCGCCGGGACTGGGAGGAGGAGCGGCGGCAGGGCGAGGCCGGCAGCCGGCCGGGAGGAGGAGGGGGCGGCAGCTTCGGGCCTTCGGTGTGTGGCGGCTGGAGAAAGGAGATGGGAAACGGGGATTCGGGGTTCAGGGGTTGGGGACTAACTACTAATTTACCGAGGGGTTACCCTAGGGTTTTCATGGGCCCACCTGTCAGTCCATATCGCGGGTAAACGGGCGAGGCGGTACGGGTGGAGCTCACCGTGTCCGTGTCCGTGCCCGTTACGCGATGGGCAGAGAATTTTTCCCATATTCATGACCGTGGGTATAATCGGGCACAACAGCCTCGCTTGGCGGAGGCGCTCGTCGTGCACGTCGTGCAGTGGCTTTCATGCTCGAGCTCCCATGTTGTGCAGCAGGGGCATGACATGATAAGACTCAATCTCCTTGTGAGCCGATGAGAGCTAGAGAGGGAGTAGTTCGTGCATGATTGCACGCACGTCAGCAGTTGAGGGAATGTGCATGCATGGTTGCATGCACCATGGGCGGCGGCAGGGGGGTGCCCAGGGTGCACGGGCACCCCCAAAAATAATTGAATTTTTTTTTAAACTAGGTATAAGCGATATAAACACTCGGTAGTTGGTCATTTGGATTGGTTATTTCAATAATTCAGCCCACCAGACCATCAACCAGGGCAAGTCGTCAGGCACTGAGGCAGTGAGGACACACACACCTGCACCTTCCTAAGTCATTATACAATTGATCACAGAGAGTACTATCACAAAAGACTGGTTGTACAAGCTAGGAAGGCTTTTGGCATCTGTTCTGACAAAACATTTCGGTTTTTGGCGCAGCCTTTTGTTCCTGTCATGGTGTCATCTCGACTGGCTACAATCGCCAACTGAAACAATCACTTCCTGAGCACACCTGCAAAGTACTAGTAATTTATCTCTGGGTACAATCATGAGCGGAGCCAGTAGGGGTGCCCAGACACATAAAAAAATTAAAAACATTTCTAAGGATTAGTTCTGCATTTGGGTCATATTCATAGTACTCCTTGGTGTGCACTCTCTTGGAAGCTCAACTCACGGTCCGCTCATGCTTCCACTAGCCCACAGTCATCTCATTACTCACCAGCCCACATCTATCTCTATCTCCAATACTCCAACTCCTCTCCAATTTGGTTCCTACGGCTCGGCGCCTGGTACGGCGCGCAGAGGAGGAGCGGTGGGCGGCGTGGCACCAGTGTGGGAGCAGCAAGTAGCAGTAGACGATGCGCCACTCACTAAGACCAATGGTTTGCAGGTGCACATGGAGCAACTTCCATTTTTCTGACATTCATATTATTATGCAAGTAATTTTTCAAATTGATTATTATAGTAATAACATGCGAAAAGATACTAGTAGACAATTTCCTCTGTTCTTTTTTCTTGACGTTTTTTTTACTTTTAACAAGCAAATTCCTAGCTTTGTTGGGCAATGCATAGTTTTTATTTTACAAATATAAAGAAAGTTTACAACCATATGCAAACACAAGAGTGCATATTCCGTGGTGGAAACACCCTTAAGTCTTGAAGAGGTTAGTTCTCGGTTGGAACCTTGGCTATGCATTTTTTTCTGTATTTTTCGTTTTAACTTCACAAAAAAAAATCAAATTTTGACTTGAAAAATTCGGCCGAAATAAATCCAAAAATTTCGGTAACCGCTGGTAACTGGGTCTATCGTTAGGCTTCGAATTTTTTTCTCAACCAGTAGCTTTTTTTCTGATTTGAACTAATTGTACTCGGTGTTACTTTGTGTGTGCACCCCCAACGCCAAATTCCTGGCTCCGCCACTGGCATGCACGTCTTTTCTGCGGTTGAGAGGGGGAGCTGCACGTGCGTGCATGGTTGTTTCTTCGGGTTGTTTGCTCCAGCGAGTTGATACAAACGACAACTTCAACGACGCAGCCGGTGGTCCCGTGGATGTCGAGGATCACGAACGCGGCGTGGCTTTGTGGACCTCCGTCTTCGTGTGAATTGCTCACTACTAGAAAACAAAACAGAGCAAAGCCAAGAATTATGCTGACGGGCCCACAACGACCGTCAAGTTTACACGAATTATGCTGACGAACCCGCAACGACTGTCAAGTTATACTATTTTGGTCACAGGAATAGTAACTTCATCAGCATAATTCTAAATTTCCTAACGGTTATATTAAAACTGTCAATACAATATATTTTTTCTGATGGTTAGAACCGTCAGGTTAAGTGGTTGGTACTAAGCCGAGCGGCACTACTTCCTTAGTCCTACCAGTCAATTGCTGAAATCCCTAGCTCTCCCCAATCCATAGCCTCCACCATCTCCAGCGCCGCGCCTCTCCCCAATCCGCCACCTCCGCCATCTCCGGTCGCACCCGCCACCTCCACGCCACCTCCGGCCGCGCCCCCCACCTCCACGCCAAATCCCTAGCTCCCTCCTCAATCTGCCGCCCCCACGTCATCTCCGGCCACGCCCGCCATCTCCACGTCATCTCCGGCCACGCCCGCCATCTCCACGCTATCTCCGAAGACTAATGTTAAGTGTTGGTTCGCTGCAGAGTCTTAGCAAACAGACAACCAATAGCTTGATCAAATGTAGAAAGCCTCGTTCCATAGCATATTTGGGAACTAAAGACGGAAGTCTCAAGGTCTTCATACCGAGGCTACCTTATTTTGCTAACAACTGTTATTGGTAAGCTCTCGTCTACTCTTCTGTTGATTGCTAAATTATTAATTATGTGCAAATGTTCCCATCTTGGTAATTACGAGAATAATATTGATATTGCTTAGTCAGCTGAGTCATATAGAGTATAGAATCTTGTCTAATAAATTGCAATATGCCATGGTGGTTTAATCTTAAATTGGGCCCAACACTACAGGATATTCCTACAGTACAGATGCAACATACCTAGTTTTAATAAATATAATTTTACACCTGATATATTCATGTTGTGCACACACAAAACTATTTCATAGCAGACCATGAATGGATGTATAGTGGCTGGCAGCGTGGTAAAGCTCCCTCAAATGAATGGATTGAACAAACTATACAATTCTTAGATTATGCATTCTCAAATCCTAGGGTAGTTGAAGGTGACACCATTAAGTGTCCATGTGCAAAGTGCAGGAAGTATTTTAAGCACAACAGGTATATTGTGGAGTTGCACTTGAGTAAATATGGGTTTAGGTCGAACTATCAAACATCGACAACACATGATGAACACGACCTTTCAATAGATCACGAGGAAATCAATGAATGTAATCGGATGGACAATTTGTTGATGGACCTTTCAAAAAAGTTGTTAGAGGGTCTCAGAATGCCATATGTGAAAATTGATGTGTTCTATAATAACTGCATGCTTTATTGAAAAGATAATGAGTATAAAGACAAGTGTGACTTATGTAATACCTCTCACTACGAGGTAGGCCATAATAAAGTACCACGTAAAATATTACGGTACCTCTCCATTGTAGATAGACTGCAAAGGTTGTATACACATGAGGAGATAGCAAAGCTAATGCGGTCATATAGTCAGTCAACATCTGGTAAGATGGTGCACCCATGTGATGGGGAAGCTTGGCAACAATTTGATGAGGACTTCCCAAACTTTGCAACTGATCCTAGAAATGTGCGTCTTGCTATAGCAACTAATGGTTTCACACCATTTAGTTTGGGTGCTGCTCCTTACTCATGTTGGCCAGTGTTTGTGGCTCCATTAAATATTTCGTCGGGCATGCTCTTGAAGTCGGAGTACATATTCCTTGGCCTTGTTATCCCCGGCCCTGAACATCCTGGGAAAATAAATAAATATTCTAATGCAACCTTTAGTTAACGAACTTATCAAGTTGTGGGAGGGGGTACAAACATGGGATGCTTCAATTAAGCAAAACTTTACAATGCGGGGAGCATATCTATGGTCAGTTCATGATTTCCCTGCATATGGTATGTTTGCTGGTTGGAGCACACATGGTTTGTTTGCGTGTCCAGAATGCTTGTGTGACGGTAAAGCATTCAACTCCATAATGGCCGCAAGGCTTGCTAGTTTGATTGTCATAGACGCTTCCTACCTAGAGACCATGAATTTAGAACCCAAGGTAATGCATTTCGAAAGAACACAGTAGTGCTTGAGAAGGCATCTAGGCATTTAAGGGGAGAGGAAGTCGAAGCCCAAATAGATAAGTTTGTAGGTGATACAAAAAAAACTTTGGTAAACTTCACCATTGGACCCACAAAAGTTGCTTTTGGCAACTTCCATACTTCAATAAATTAAAGCTTCGACACAACATTGATGTGATGCACAATGAGAAAAATGTAGTTGGAACACATGCTTTAATATACCCTATAAGACCAAGGATAATGTGAAGGCCATACAAGATTTAGTTAAGATTTGTCACCGTCCTTCACTACACTTGGAGCTGAAGAACAATGGGAAGTGGCACAAGCCTAGGGCACCTTTTTGCATCAATAATAATGACAAGACAACCATCCTTAAGTGGTTTCAAATATTGAAGTTTCCCGATGGATATACATCCAATATTAGGAGGGGGGGTGTTAACCTTCTACAAAGGAAGATATTTGGCCTCAAAAGTCATGACTTCCATATATTCATAGAATGTTTGGTACCAGTTGCATTCTGCGGCTTCCTTCCTAAAAATATATGGCTATGTTTGGGTGAGCTCAGTTTTTCTATAGGAAGTTATGTGCTAAAGAGATTAGCAAGGATGACATAACCTCACTAGAATGGAATATTGTAGTGCTTCTATGCAAACTAGAGAAAATATTTTCTCCTGGGTTCTTTAATCCTATGCAACATATAATCATACATCTTCTTTATAAGGCTCTACTAGGAGGCCTTATCTTAGCCCGCTAGATGTACCCATATGAGAGGTAAAATAAGTAATATCGCTATTTTATCTTTCTAACCTAATGATATATGTAATTAATTGGTCTACTCCATGTAGGTACATACAAAAAATTAGAAAGAAAGTGCGGAATAAAGCTCGAGTTGAGGGTTCTATTGTTCAGGCTTACCTAGTTGAGGAGGCTAAAAATTTTCTATCACTATATTTTAACTCTAAAGTTCAGTTAATTAGAAACAAGACACCTCGGTACGATGATGGTGCATCCACATTTCAAAGTTCATGTGACCTTGTCATATTTCAATACTCGAGTCAATGCATTAGCCCTCGTGGCTGTCGTGATCTCACAACAGAAGAGTACAAGGTTGCTTTCTTGTACATATTGACAAATGTGCCAGAGATGGATGATTACTTCGTGTCTGTGCTAAAATTATGCAACCCAACTCACATTTATTTAATTATATTTACATAATTATAACTAACTTTTTTATGTAGTAAATTTTGTAAAGAACATTGGAAGAGCAAAATGAAACCAACTGAAAAGCAACTTCGGGATTTAAGGTTAAATGGTTGGAAATCGAGCCACCCTATGCATCTTGGGCCCAATTTTTTTTATTGGTTCAAAACTCAAGTAATTATCGCCAACGCTTCAACTTATAACACTTGAGAAACATCTTTGTAGTAATCTGAAATCACCTAAAGCTAATACAATTAATTGTCTATTTGTAGTGCATGAAGTTATCTACCATTCCTAATACCTTATGCCAAATGTCTTTCGGTTTTCATACAAGAGTTGCCACTTATGGATGCCAGGATGTGAATGGATACAGATTTCGCTCATCAAAGTATGAGAGCGGGAAATTTGGACTAACTACAACTAACAGTGGTGTTTGTGTGTCTAGTGTTGACGAGAACAACAATGTGTTGGAGTATTATGATGTCATTGAAGACATCATAAAAATTACTTGGGAAGGCAGCATGCATCTTGAGTTGGTTTTATTTGATTGCCATTGGTTTGATCCAACACCAAATGGAGTTAGGCGAACTGAAAATTTGGGCTTGATAGAGGTCAATCACACATCTAGGCTTTCAAATTTTGATCCATTTGTCATGGCAAGTCAAGTTACACAAATCTATTACCTGCCATACCCTTGTAAGACTAGACCGGATATATTGGAATGGTGGGTTGCATATCATGTAGCCCCACATGGATATATTCCTTCAAATAGCACCGATGGTGGTTTCAACCCTCCTAAATGATCAATAGAACAAATGGAGTTCTATCAGGAGGATGGTTTGCAAGGCACCTTTGTCATCGACTTAGGGAATGACTATGAAATTACACTTCCATTGATCTCAGACGAAATAACAAATCCAAAAGATTTGGAAATTTTACAACACCAAAATGTTGATCCTCAAAAAGGAATTGTTGAAGATGAAGATGAATATGAATATGATCAGGATGAAGATGAGGAGCTTCAACCTCCAACTTATGATCCAAATGATTTCTAAATTTTCTGTTGTTGTGCTTGAATTGTTTCTTCCGACAACAACCATGCTGTCATTCTGTGACTTTCAGTGATCTCTTGTAGTTCTTTTGACTAGTTGAACTTGAATGTAATGGAAATGGGGACTTTTGTGACTTTTGTTTGTGGTACTTGACTTTAGATGTCTTTTAGATGGATGAACCAATCTAGAGGTGAACTTTTTATATGTCGAAATAGATATGACAAGTTTTGTCCATTCTACAAATCTGTTTGGATGATGTAACAACCCCATTTTAAATAAATGGTAATTATATGCATTTCATGAGCATGCATATCATTTTGGAGCATTTGCAAAAATTATTGCATTTGAAACCCTTCAAATTCAAGTCAAACTTAAAACTTGAAATGACACTCCAAAAGAAAATTTAAGAAAATGCTTGTAAAGAACCCTAGAAAATGATTTGGTCAAATACTAGATTAATTATCTTGAATTAGTATAATTTTTTTATCAAATTTTTAGAGATCAGTTTGACCTTAAGAAAAATCTTTGTTCGTTATTTAAACCTATGTGGTTAAGGATTTAAAACAAAGTATTTAAAATGTGAATAGTATGTTTTAAAATTTTATATGGGATCTATATCATCCCAGTAGCATCAGTGAAAATTTTCATATTTTTATAAATTTAGTTGACATTTTTAACTCCCAAGTCAAACTAGAATTAGTTGAATTAGTTTCGGTCAACTGGTTAGGCTCAGCCTGAGCCACTTGGCACTGTAGTGGCTCGAGCCAACTGGGTAAAGCTCAACCGAGTGTCGTTTGGAACAACCGAGTGTCGTTTGGAACAACCGAGGAAACACGCGGGCCATCCGATTTGAAACGGGTTGTCCCAATCAAGTGGAACGTTCGGACCACCTGAATGCTCCATGCAATCTAGGCCGTCGATGTTTAATCGCACCGTGCGCTTCCTTTTGGTTGAACCCAGCACGCGCGGACCGTCCGATTTAAAACGAACAACCCAGATCAAGTGAGACGTTTGTACCATCTGAACGACCCACGTGATCTATACTGTCAATCTTCAATCGAACAGCGCTGCTTTCGTTCGTTTGAAACTTAAGCGCGCATCGCGCGTGAACCGTTGGATTGTAATTCAACCACCAGATGGAGCGGTGACGTTCGAACCATCCAAACGCACCTTGACCTTGGACCATTAGATCTAGATCGGACCGTCCACATGGATTTGGAACATTCGGACCGCCGAACATTGATTGCAATCTGGACCTTTGAATCTAGATCGGATCGTCCGCACCCTTTCGCTCACAATCGCATCGTTTCGCCACTGAGGTTGACCGCCCAGACCTACACGTCAACCTCTCTTCTTCATCTCAGAAGTTAAAAGAAAATCCGAAAATCAATTGTTTGCACACTAAAAAATTAGTATAACTTAAAAAATACATAACTAATTCATCTTAACTCGAAAATGGATGAAACCAGTGTAGATAATTTTCATTTTTAATGAACTTTATTTTAAAATAGGTTTCAAACTTGTTACTACCACAGAAGATATAGTTTTTGGAAAGTGATCCAAAATTGATTTATTTTCACACAAGAAAATGTTATTTACTTTAGAAATTCATAACTAAATCATAAAAACTCCAAATGAGATAAACTCAGTTATTTTGATCTTATAAATTTATTCCCTATTTACCTATGTAATCACTTTTCCCACCACTACTCTACAAATTTTCACCAAATAATTAAATTAGGATGAATAGTGAGTTTTCAAATTTTATATGGGACATATGTCATCCCAGTAGCTTCTCTGAAAAATTTCATATTTTTATAAAACTTTTGAACATGCATTGGTTTCCTGGAGCTTTTGCATATTTTGTTGTATTTCAAAATTTTGAAACTCAATACAAAGACCTACACTAAGTTTTAATTTGAATTATACAAAATGTATCATTAACATTTGGGTTTAAGAATTGTTATGGACACTAGACCTTCCCAGGAACCCCTATGAATTATTTCAAGATTTTAGGAAATTTATTTCTAATTATAAGACCTAGGTCAAAGTACAAGTATAGATTAAATCTCAGTCAACTCTATTTAGACGGAACCCAACACGCGCGGCCGTTCGATTTGAAATCAACCGTCCAGATTGAGTGGAAACGTTCGGACCACCCGAAGGCGCAACGTTTATCGACCGTTAGATCTTGATCGGACCGTGAGTGACGTTCGAACTGCCTGAACGCGCGGCTGATGCGGACCATTCGATCCCGATCAGAGGGTCCTAATTAGCTCTTAGTTAAACCAAGTCTGACTGAGATTTAAATCCTCTTTTCCACTTTGACTAGGGTCTTAAAATTAGAAATAAATTTTCTAAAAATGCGAAATAGAACACAGGGGTTCCTGGGAAGGTCTAGTGTCCATAAAAATTATTAAACCTTACTGCTTATGATATATTTTGTATAATTCAAATTAAAACTTAGTGTATGACATTGAATTGTGTTTGAATTTTCAGAGGGTTTAATCTAGTCCCATAAATCTGGGAAAAATTGTATTAATTCATGATAATTATTCTAGTATTTGAATAAATTGGTTCTAGAGGATGATCAAAAGCTTTTGTGACTAATTTCTTTTGGGAATTCGATTTGAGGTGTATGTTCATAATTTGGATAATATTTTTCCAAGTGCAATACTTTATGTAAATGCTTGAAAACAATGATGCATGCTAATTTGATGCAGTAATCCTTTTTATTAACTTGGGGATGTGACATTATCTTAATCATGTTAAAAGACACAATATCACGCGAAGGTCGAGTTAGAAACTCACCGGAGACACAAACGACACGGTGAAGTGGTCACAGGCGCGCTCTGGAGCTCACAAATGGCACGACGATGGACCAAGAGCTACAAGCCAAGACAAGGACTCGGGTTAGGTTTTCCCCTCAGCTCCCTCTCCCTCTCTCTCTCTGTTGTATGCATCTCATTAGCATGCATCATTGTTTTCAAGCATTTACATAGAGTATTGCACTTGAAAAATCTTATCCAAATTATAAACATACACTTCAAATTTAACTTCCAAATGAAATCAGTAACAAAAATTTATGATCATTATCTGGAATTAATTTATACAAATACTATATTGATTATCAAGAATTAATATAATTTTTTCCAGATTTATGGGACTAGGTTCAACCTTCACAAAATTGAAACTCAATACAAAGACCTACACTAAGTTTGAATTTGAATTATACAAAATGTATCATTAATAGTGGGGTTTAAGAATTTTATGGACACTAGACCTTCTCAGGAACCCCTATGAATTATTTCAAGATTTTAGGAAATTTATTTCTAATTATAAAACCCAGGTCAAAGTAGAAGTATAGATTAAATCTCAGTCAAGTCTATTTAGACGGAACCCAACACGTCCGATTTAAAATGGACAGCCCAGATCAAGTGAGACGCTCGGACCATCTGAACGACCCATGTGATCTACACCGTCAATCTTCAATTGAACAGCCCCACTTTCGTTCGTTTGAAACTTAAGCGCGCATCGCGCGCGAGCCGTTGGATTTTAATTCAACCATGTGTCTGCATTTCGACCATACCGGTTGAGCACGCTTGTTCGACATCAATGGTAGTTAGGGCCGAAGTCCTCCCTCCTTTCTAGGGGAAGGTCTTGCTTTGGCAATCCAGGTTGGACTGGTCCCTTGACATCTGCCATGGTATGTTACTATATGACGAAGAAGATCCTTCTTCCTACGGTTTGGAGGGTCTAGTGGTCCTACTTTCGGAGCGTGGGGCATGCATTTTATAGCTCACAGGGGAGACTCATAAAGCGGGTAATGTGTTAGCTTGCAGATGACAAGACCATACGGGGCGGGCTGCATTGCGCAGTGATAAGACCAGACAGGGTAGGCTACTTTGCGCAGTGACAAGACCAGACGGGGGCAGGCTGCTTTGCGCAGAGATAAGACCAAAGGAGACAGCCTTGCGCAGTGACAAGACCAGACGGGGCAAGCTGCTTTGCGCAGTGACAAGACCACACAGGGCAACAGAAAATAAATTGTTGATGGTTATAATAAAACTCTCAACAAAAATAATTTTCCTGACGGTTACGGCCATCAGGTTAAATTGTTGCATCAACTTGCACCATCCTTAACAACCATTTCGCCTAAGTCTAAACCAGTTTTCATTTTATTTTGCTTTTCAAAATCAATTGCAAAATTTCCATGCCATACCAATGTCATAGACTCATTTTTAAACAATATTTGAATATTTGGTTAAAATTCCCAAATTGAACATTTTTTTCTAAGCATGACTAAGCGTATTTTTCTACAAAAGCATCTTATCAATACTATTGTGTTAACTAGAGTTTTATTTAGAACGACAAGGTGTGAGGGATTCAATGTGCAAGAATTGTCATCTCCAAGATCAGTAAGTCAACCATGAATATTAGAATCATACTCTCCAAATCAATCTATTATGCCTATTGATCCACCATATCATTGTTTACATTAATCCACCAACATCTATAAATCAACCAAACACTACTACTCAATTAACTCTACCAATTTCATTAATTCTCTATAATTCAACCAATGCACATGAATTACATTCATAACTTACTATAATAATCCAACTTTATTCTTTATTCATCACCTACACTCGATCAGTTTGTCAATACTAAATTTCCAACAATCACTCATAATACATTTATTTCCACTAATATTCCTTTTAAATCCAATTTATCTATTCAATCATATCAAAATAAATCCAATATAACCAAATTATCCAATTAATTCCACAAAATTTACACATACTTCATGATTCAACCAATCCACCAAAACTAACATCATGAATTGTTACAAAAAAATCCAACCTTTTCATATTTCAATCACCACCTTTACTAGATCAATTTCTCAATACTAATTCTCCAACAATTACTAATAATCCATTTAACTCAACTAAGATTTAGTCTAAATCCAATTTCTCCTTTCGATTATCAATACTAATTCTCCAATAATCACTAAAATCAATTTAATTCCGCCAAGATGTCCTTCTTTATTTAATTCAAAAGTGATGTATTCCTATAATCCAATATCCAACAATAATGTATTCCTATAATCCAACAAAAATGTTATTATTTCATAATCATTGGGTATCTAGAAATATACCTTTGATTCCTTCAATTTACAAGAGCCTATTAAAGTATTATCCAATCTTATCAATTTCCTAACTCCAAAGTATAACACGTTTGTAATGATTCTCCAAACTACCTATATGAACATCCAGAAATTGGTTATACAAGTCCAAACTACCTATATGAACATCCAGAAATTGGTTATACAAGTGTTGGGATTTAGCTACAACTTAAAGATAGAAATTTAAATTACTTTGAATAAAAGTAAGCATGTAATAATAATTTAAAACAGAATACTTAATTTAAAATAATGGGATCAAACATGATCAAAGGATGTAACTTACCTTGCTCAATTAATTGTTGTGCTGAAACGACATAGAAATCTGGTTCTCTGGAGTCATCGGAATCTATACACGAAAACGAGATAAATTCAAATAAATTCAAATAAACTCCAAATAAATTCCAAATTAAATAATTTTTGTATATTTAGCTACATTAGGATTTTAGATTAATTTATAAATTTGAATCACTAGAATTGGAGCTCGTATGAAGGAGAACGAGTCCTCAGAAGGTTCAATTTAACATGAAATAATAGAAATTTGGGAAATTAACAAAGAAATAATCCGACATGGCCGACGGTGAATTATTGCGAAATTTAAAATTCCATTTGAATAGAAAGGTAGATAATGTTGAAATGAACATGTAGGTAAAAGGGCTCGTGAAAATACCCAACGGATGAAGAGAACGAGCACGACGGAGTTCTCGCTCGACTTGGGGAAGAAGAGGTGGCTGGTGGTGCTCAGATGAACTCCAAGCGAAATTGAAATGGGTGTTGTAGAGGATATCTTGAGCATACTCAATGGTTGACGGGATAGGCTGGGAGAGCTCACCGAAGATGTCGCCGGAGTTGGAGAAGAAGAGGTGGTCGTCGATGCTTTTGTGGCCATGGTGAACAAATAAAGAAAATAAAATTCCACTTGAATAGAAATGTGGAGAATCTCAAGAGGAACTCAGTGGTAAAATTTGGTAAACAACAGAGCAACTGACGAAAAGATCAGGCTTGTCGGAGTACTTGCTGAACTTGGAAAAGAAGGGCAAGCAAATGGAGCTCGAGGAGGCTTTAGGCAAAACTGAGTGAGAGCTTTGTGGGGAATGAGATGGAGAGGATACGGTTTAATTTATAGGGATAAAGGCGCAACGGTTTGGTAGAATTGATCGTCGAAGTTATGGCCGGAGTTAAGGCGGTAGTAACCGGCGACGGTTACTGTTCCGGTGGGTAACGGAAAATCATTACTAAATCTGGAAAATAATTATTTTTTTCAAAAAATTCCAAAAGACACTAATTAATTCGAAAAAATAACAATTCATCTTCGAAAAAATCCACGAAAATCACAGATACTAAATACAACATTTTGAGTTCAAATAAAATAATAACAATAATAATAATAATTTTGTTTGTACACAATAATTATTTTTAAAATGCTGATAATTCCTCTTAAACATAAAAAAATAATAAGATAGCTCTAAAAAATTTATAAAATTTCAAAGTAGTTAAATAAGGTATTTTTAGCTTAAATAAAATAGTTTGAACACAAATTTAGTTTTTATTTGTGAACAATAATTGCTAGAAATTACAAGAAATCAAAAGTACTTTTATAAAATAGCAAATAGAGTTCAAAACTTTTGGAAAAAATCATAGAAATTCCCTGAATTATGTTACACTTAAAGAATTATTTGCAACTTAAATTTGGTTTTTTATTTTTGCACATAAATTATTTTAATTTCTTGAAAATAGGAAAGACCTTTTAAAATTTGAAAAAATTTAAGAAATTAATTAAAAACCTTTTTAACTTTAAATCCAAGAAATTCCCAGAAAACTCAGTAAATTTTCCTTTTTTACTTTAAAATCTAGGAAGTTCAAGAAAACTAAGAAAACTCTTTTAAAACTCGAAAATCCAACAAAATAATAACTTTATTAATTTTATTTTTGGTAACAGAACTTTGAGATGTTACAATAGTCGTAGTACTGAAGTGGAAGGTAATATGAACACTCGCTTCACAAGGCATGAACAAGCATTTCAAACACATGAATGAGCGGTGGACATTCGTTTTAATGCTATCATGGATTCCCTACAATAATTGGAGTGGAATCAAGGAGTGCAAGCCGAAGCTAGAGTTGTTGCCCATGTTCTTCCACCACTACAACGTTCATAGGTACAAAATAATTTTGTTGAATTTCAACACCATCACTTTGACATCGTGTTCGATGGAGCTTTTGGTGGGAACTACTATTATAATGGCCAGCAACATAGTTTCAATGACCACAATCGTGGTTCTGGTCATATGAGAGGTGGTCTCTTTGGGCATGACAATGGCAGTGGGTGAGGTCATGAGGATGATGGCTTGGGAAGGCTGGAGATCTCAATTCCATCATTCACGGGCCGAATTGATCCGGAGAAGTACTTAGAGTGGGTAATGCGTGTTGATCAAATCTATGATGATCAAAACTTCTTCGAAGAAAAAAAGGTATGTGTCGCTTCAATTGAATTCACTAAATATGCTTTGATTTGGTGGGATTAATTGAACAAGGAAGGACGACGACCTATGACATAGAATGACATGAACATCATGAGAGAGCTATTTGCACCTCCATACTATGCATGATCTATTCATAACAAGCTACAACGCTTTAGACAAGATAATCTCTATATTGATGAATATTAGAAAGAGATGAAAATGTTATTGATTCGTGTAGGTATGCATGAACCGGAGGCTACTATGGTACGCTTTTTGGAGGGGCTCAATGAGGACGTCCAAGACCGTGTTGTGATGCACCCATATACCAATCTTCAAGAATTGGTGCATGAAGCATCGTAATGTGAACAACTATTGAGGAAAGTAAAAGGCGGTCGCTCCTATTTTTCTCCCTCCAGTTGAAGTGTCCAAATCCACAAGAGGGAGGTGGTGTTGGATCCACATCCAAACTGACGGCATCATCAAAATCAGTACCACCTTTCCAAAGAGATGCTTCTAAAACAGTAAGCTCAGTAAGTAATAACATGAGTAAAGCTGCTAGTAGTGTTGTTTCTAATGCTAGAACCAGCAATATTATAAGCTTTAAATGTCATGATAAAGGTCATAAGATGAGTGAATGTTCTAACAAACACACCATGATTATTGATGATACCGGTGAGCTTCATTTTGAGAGTGATAAAGAAGATGTACAATCTGATTATAATGAGGATGAGCCATGTGATCCTACATATTGTGACTTTGAGCAAGGTATATCACTTTTAGCTAGGAAAATCCACAAGAAAAGTGATAAGTGCATGGGCACAAATCAACGACACAACATCTTCCATATACAAGGTATAGTCAAAAGCAATGTATGCACTTTTATTATTGATGGTAGTAGCCAAAATCTTGCTAGTATTGACATGATAAGATCTTAGGATTATCTACATTTAAGAAACCTAAAGCTTATCAAATTGAATGGTTGATTGACTATGAAATTCTTAAGGTGACACATGTTATTAAGGTACCATTTACTATTGGTAAATATAAAGATAAGATTATTTGTGATGTGGTACCAAGAGAGATTGTCACGTGTTTTTAGGAAGACAGTGGCAATATGATCGTGGTTCTATACATAATGATAAAGTAATTAATATACATTCACACTTAGAGAAAAGAATTACACTTTGATTCATGTCTCCTAAAAATATTTTGTTGCTAGTAGTAAGAAAAAGAACCACCAAATAAAGAGAGAAAACACCACAGACAGATCTGTTTTACTTGATAACTTGTATGATTTGAGAAAGGTAGATGTTAGTTGTGAGAAAACTAACACTTCATCGTCTATTTCTAGTGTTATTTGTGATGATTTGCAGGTTACACAACAAGAGTTGACACGTCAACTTCGATTTATCTTTGTTCTTCATGTGTTTATCGTCGTCACAAGATCGGGACACCTGCGTATCACTACTAATAACCATCACAAACTGAAATCCTTAAAACAGAATGTATTCCTTATTAAACTTCCTCAAGGACTTGCATAGCCAAATAAACCCTGCCAGTGTACTTGCAATTCCCAAAACATTTGCCGGTTGCCTAGTTCACTCGCGCATCAAGTTCTGTATCAGAGAGGACCACTTGTGAAACTACATTAAGGGCCAAGTTTTCCTCGCAATGTCTTTTACAGTGACATCCGCTTATAACTCAGAACTTGGCGAGAGAGCAGCTTCATTTCTTCTGCTTGTTCGCCACGGTCAGCTGCTGGAGGTTGAGCAACAGCTCGTTGGAGTCCAGGAACACCTTGTTGGCTGAGGCTGAAATTGTATGAGAGATCTCCCTGGCAGCTTCAATCTGCCTGAGAGCAAGGAAAGCAGGGTTGTTTGCAATGGCTTGGCCAATAAGCTCTGCGCTCTTAGCCTCACCCTGTTCACAAAGGAAACCAAAAGCAGATTGTGTTTTAGAGGGTGGCTCAACTCAACAGATGCAATGACATGCACTAAACCATTGTAAAGTAAGAATACTGTCAATTGTACCTCTACTGCCAGATTCAGCTTGTGCAGGGTCCAAGACAAGTTAAAATTACAGATGTAACATGGGTATTTAAAAAAACAGATATAACATGGGAACAATTAGTGTTTGATTGATCTTTCAATCTTTAGGCCCATCACGTTGCCAAAAATTATCTCAATAATTTCTTATCTCCCTTTTATTTTGCTTCTAATTTTTGCAGATGACAAGAGGGATCTGGCTTATACAAGATAGATTTCTTACCTGTGCCCTGATAATTGCACTTCTCTTGTCTTGCTCAGCTTTCTCGACAATGAACTTGGCACGCTCAGCTTCTTGTGCAGCAACCTGTTTGGCTTCAATGGCATGAGTGAACTCCTTTCCAAAGCTCAGGCTTGTAATGGACACATCATCAAGGGCAATGTTAAAGTTTCTGGCCCTCTCAGTCAGTATCTTCCTAATCTCCCTACTTACAGTCTGAAATTGGAGGGGGTAATGAGAAAACAGTAAGCACCCCCAAGTAATATTAGCTTCTGTCAAACATAACAAGCAAGCCTTCACAAAGCGTATGGTCCAATCATACCTCTCTCTGTGTGATTAGCTGACTAGCATTGTATTGAGCAACAACAGCTTTCAGCGTTTCATGAATGATCGAAGGCAAAACTCTCTCATTGAAGTTCTCCCCCAGAGTCCTGTAGATAGTTGGTAACTTCTCTGGCATGGGCCTTGTAAGGACACGAAGACCAATTTTCACCTGCCCAAAAAGGGTAGAGTATATAAAAAACATGAAAAGAATTCCAGTGACATATCATCCAGACACAGAGCAAAAGAAACTTGGAATGTAAAAGCACATGGCATGAATTAATCCACGTGATAAATGATAGCTTAAATTGCCTCATAAAAATACAACTGTTACAACAAAAAGGGTAACACCAGATCAAACCATAAAAGGGGGTAATCAATCTATTAACAGGAGATGAAATTTTGGCATTTTGCAAAAAGAGAATATATTATCACAAGCCCAAAAAGGGACTGTACAGCTATTAGCACAAGATCATCTATATGCACAAATGAATAGGGCAGATGTCATGAACCTTAGTTCATCAGGGTAAACACCGTACAGAGGAGAGCCTGCACAGCTCGGCTGAACGAGAAGGGGCCTTAGGAGAAAGGAAGGACCATGGACTAGGATGATGAACCTTGGGAGAGACTAGATTATTTCTTCTTGCTTCCTTATGAATGGTGTGGCTTCTCTTTTTGTATAGATGATGTTAGCCCCTAACAATATGGAAACTATTATATCTAATGCAACCAATTAACTAAGGATAAGATAATATCTATGTTTTCTAAATATAAAGATATGCATCTAACATTCCTAATATGAAGATATACATGTAATCATTCTTAATATGAAGATATGAATCTAACTATTCCTAATATAAAGGAAACAATTAATCCAATCTAATCTAATCCGTTCAGGCACGATTCACGCGCATGAATAGTACATGTGAACAGTAATGTCTGCCCATACCAGCCTCCTTACATAGTCCTTACATGGCCGTAGCTCCCCCTGGGCCCATGCCCATGACAGTAGATGATTTTTAATGTAATCCCATCATATGAAGAGCAGTAGCAGCACCACCTTATGAACACTCCAAAAGCCATAAACATACCCGGAATAGAAATAGATAATTGAACATGCATAGAATACAGAAATAAAATGGTTATTCATATAATGACACGCTAGAGCACCCCAGATGCCATCAGTGAATACTGTTTGGTTGAATAAACTGCAAAATGATCTTTGCTGAGGTTAATTTGTAATAGATTTGAAACAAATTAACAATAACAGTATTCCCTGGCGTATTTATAGAATATTACTTCAATGCAAATTACAAAAACACCACTAGCGCTGAAAGGCAATATAGTTTGCAACAGCCCGATAAATGCTATTGAAGGATCATCAACAATGAATAGAGTAAGCAACACATTTATTGCCCCAAATTTGAGGTCAGCTTGATCATACAATCCACCAGGCAACAAATGAGCATGCATGTTAAATAGCAAAGAGCCACATTTACACAGGAATTAGAAGCACAATTTCCAAAACCCAGAAAAAATGACATAGGACTAAAAAGGAAGAATATTTACCATCTGGAGATCCCTGCTTCCAGAAGTACTCTCAACAAGATTGGGGCGAGCACGGACATCATAAATGATTGGCCTTTCAAACCATGGAATCATCAAGTGAGTCCCTTCAGGGTACACCTGGATGTAGTACAAGTTAGATATAATGTTAGCTGGTCATCCAGACATGTTAAGGGGATGCAAACTAAGGTACTCTGCAGCGAAAAGGATATATAAAAAACATAGTTCACTGTTCACATGATAAGCCCATGAAACAAAATGTCCCTAGAGAATTAATTTGAACAACAAGAAATGACAGTATTGCTTCACTAGTCACATACTCACAAATGCTCCAAGTACATGGACAAGTTTTGGTGCACAAAAAGGCATCACAACTCATATATGAATACGACAGCTAATCTAGGGCTACAAATGATGGTGTGCAAAATGAGTGAAGCTCGTGAATTGCTGAAGAAATAGGTAATGGTGTGCACAAGTTTTGGCTCTGCTACAACATGGATTAAGTTAAAACAAGCCAATCACAAACTCTCTTCAAGCTTGAAAGTTGAAAGTTGAAACCAATTTGGTTTGAATTGAGCTAAGCCAAGCTCAGCCTGAATGGGTATGATTCTATATGAATCAAGATAAATGCATGGCAAGACTGTTTGATCATCCCTCCAATCTTTCAGATGCATATACAATGGTTAAATCCACTCAAGCTAACTCTCATGCTAGTTCAAATTTTTGTGGTATGTACATAGATTCAAATAATCCTTTGGACTACCTTCAAACCAAGCTAAATAAAGTCATTTGAGATCACATACAAATTGAGCTAAGCTAAGCTGAAACACAAAATAAGCTGAAAGTCAGGCTTAGTTAAAATATCACTCGAGCTTAACTCTTCTTTAGCCCGAACTACATAGAAGAAAATATGTTGCATAGATATTTTCACTAAGAAGGGGAGAAATGGATTGACAACTGCCCTTTTCTTGCTTAGATCAAGAACTGTAATGGTTAATATATGTACACTTGCTTGCGTCCTCACTCCACAAGACTTCTAAGGCCTTGTTTGGCAACGCAGGGATCGATCGGGATCTACGGGGATCGACCGGGGAAAATCCCGAAACTGCCTTCTGCGCTGCTTGGCTGACGCGGGAATAAAAAACCGTCGCGTTCCACTCCAATCCACGTGGGAATATGCACACTCGGCCGATGTGTGGTTCTCCCGTCTCGTGCGCTCGCGACTGCCGACTGGCGAGTCGTCTTCAAGCTTCGGTGCCGCCTCCCTCTCTCTCTCCCCCTTGACTCCGGTGACGCCGATCCTGCCGCCAACGCCGCCCTCGGAGGAACATCCCTGTCAGATCTATCCAGTTAGTCTCCTCCTCCTCCTCCTCCTACTACTACTACGATTTCTAGGGTTTGTATCCGATCAAATCTATACATGGGGGCTTCAAGTTAAAATGATATCATCTTTCAGGATTCCCCTCAAACTGGATTTTCTTTATTGATTTTTAGCTAATATCTGAGCTTATTTTTTATGCTTCATTGAGTTGTATTTGGGAACATATGCAAGTTTCAGTTATGATTTGATCTATTCTTGGTGTTTAGTGTGGAAACATATAACTTTTAGCTATTGTGGTACGATCTGGAGTTGCTTTTGGGTTTTGCTTAAGTTGAGGACATGAGTGATTCCTAGGAAAATCTTGGGCTCAAGGTGTGATTTGTTCTTGGGAAGCATTGCCTCATGTTTCTACTGTGATTTTCAGTGATTGGTTTGTGTGGTTGTGATCTCTCTTGCACGGATCTGTGGAGCTTTGCCTCATGTTTCTACGAAATGTATTTTCCCCACATCATGAGGCACTGGATCTGACTTGAACTGTTTCCCTTTTCATTTTTTTTCTTGACATTCAAATGTATTTGTGGAGTTCCCATCCTGATTTGAGCTTCCCATTCTATGCTTTCCCCCTTTTTTTGTGCTCAAGATTCTTATACCTGTTATCTTGCTTTTGGTGGGAAAATGTGATGTTTGCTCCAAATGTTCATAATGTCATCATGTTGGTCTTGTGTTAATGAGAAGGAAAATCATGAAGTCATCTTTGCAGATCTGGCCAGCCCAACTAAGCTTAGCGCGAGGATAGGACATGCTTCACATTTTTGCTCACCGTACTTTAAATCGATCGATCCAGCACGCTGCTTGTTTTGGGCTCCGAGGGTGCAACTGCAACGCAATGCAAGCAATCAGCTGCCAGGAAAGCCCAAGGTGACAGACAGTCTCCAACTCCAGGCTGTGATTAATCAAATGAGGATGGAAGCTAGTCAGGTTTTGAGTGATATTGAGCTGAGGAAAGCTAGTGAGGTTTCACTGGATCTCTGATACTATGGTATTCTGTGCAGACTTATAAGAGATTCTGAGATAACTGAATGTGCTTTGGTGATTGTTTAAGGCCACACTCAATTAGAGATGTGAGGATGGTGAACCTGGGTAATACAGATTGTCATAATTATTACTGTGTATGTTTGCTGATGGTTGAGATACTGAGTATAGGTGCACCCTTTTGATACCAGATTCTAGAAACAGGTGGTATATTCACTTGCTTGGAATTTTGAGTCCTTAAGTTGATTTCTGGACCTAGTTTTCAGTTGCCCTTGAGCTTTTCGTTATCTTTCAAAATGCACTGTAGTATATCATCATTCGACTGATTCTGAATACTTACGGGACAGGTAGGAGTAACAACACTGTGCCGTAACTAAATGCACTGTAGTAACATATAAAACTCGGCCTCGAAGCTTTCTAAACATTGACAACAAAGCTTGATGATTCGCTTATTGAAGAGGAGTTCCTGAATTGAAATTAGGTACCTAAATTGAAATTAGGCAAGTTTGTCCTCATATTTAAGATTGTATGTCAATGCTACTCTCGGTCGATCGCATACTGTAGTATCGATACTGTTTTTTAAGATTGTATGTCAATGCTAACTGTAGCTTGTTTGCTAAAAACTACATTGTTTTTTGGTGGTAAGTGTTGTTTTTAGCATTATATGCATTATAGTACTCAGCGAAACATATTAGCATATCTTTTTTGTGTGTGGAGCAGCATAGTTGCAGTGAGCTTAATCTTAACGTGTTCTGTTGAAGATTTGGTCATGGAATGCATTGACACAAGACTCTGTTGAAGATTTGGTAGACTTGGAGTCCTTTTACATCCATAGCTGTAGCCACGTAGGAAAGACAGAATCAAAATGTGTTTGTTCTCTGTTTGTAACACTCCTCGTCTATGGGATCTCTGCCTCTGTGCACACGTGGCTTTTCTGCAATTTGAATTTTCCACGGATCTCTTGTGCTTTTGTTATCTTCTTTGTTTTGCCGTAAAATTTACAGCAAAAGGTATATGTAGACACTTACAGACCACCATTAACAAACCTCTGCCTACTTACCACCCACATAAGACAACTTGTTAATTAGCTTCTGATCTCAGGAAGATGACCTCTCACCAGTAGCTGGAGCTCATTTTCATTGATTGGTTATATATTTGCTTTTCAGCAATGTCACTGCATCACTATCAGTAGTACTATTTCCCATTTATAGTCTTCCTTAAAAAAATACTCTTATAAAATTCATGAATAAATTTGGCACCAATATGAGATTTTTGTGATGATTGTGATCATGTGATGTGGTTACACTCATGCCATGGTAGTTAACTGAAAAGACTTTGGATGCAAGAAAGGAAAAGGATGGAAGACAGAAGAGGTTGCAGAATCATTTTACCCTGCAAATGAAGACAACATGTATCCTTGTGAACACTTCAGTAGATTTATATGGCAGATGATGATGCTTTCCTCCTCACTTTAGGCCAGTCTTTCCACCAGCAACTTTTCACTTGTGATCACTTGTTATATTGGAACCAGTACTCTAATTATCTTTGCTTTGTGGAATTTCAGGTATCTCCTCTTCAGAGAGCATGACATATTAGACACCCTTGTGGTCTGATTTGGATTATCAGGAAGTCATTAGTTGCTCTAATGCAAAACATGTTTAGAGTTTTGATGCTGTGGAACAAAATCCTTGATATCTCTTGATGTTATAGTTTTTTTGCCTAGACCATCGTGAACTTGATATGATTGTTGCTTCATTTCTGTCATGATGTGATTCAGCAACTCAGTAAACATGTACCAATAGCATGCTAACTCCAAGCCTGATATCAGATGTTTCTGCAATAGAATACTTGTTATCCAATTTTCTAGAGGTTGTATTCAAAATTTTAATATTTGTTCGAAATTTATAATCTGTGTTTTTTTAAATTTTAAAATTTCTAGACCTTTTGTTCTGAATTCTTATGATTTTTTTCGAATTTCCTGAACTTTTTTTATTTTTCTGGACTGTTTGTGAAAATTTTCTAATATTTTTCGAATTTTCTGGTTTGGTTTTGGAAATTTTCCTGAATTATTTCAATTTTTCAATTTTTTTTAGAATTTTCTATATTCTTTTTTTGCTTTCATATTTTTTAAATATATACAATCCCTACCAATCCAACCATTTGCCCAAACAAATCAAGGGATTAGATCCAAGGTGGGAGGGGATTGGGTGGAAGGAGGGGGATCAACCTAATCCCTCCTTGGATTGATTCTCCCATGGATAGATTTCCCCACTAGCCAAACAAAGCCTAAATAAGTTAGTTTTGTATGAATAATAACCAGGAAAGGGCAGCTACACATACAATGCAAGAGAAGAAAATATTGATTTATATAACGCATTCCTCTTTTCTCCCTCAACACAAGACTAGCAAAACGGAAACAACCAAACTTGTATGATACTATCATGCGGTAAAATTTACACATTCATTACACAAACCATGATTTAAACACACCAGTATCGATACAGCATCTAGCCATACAAGTATTGATATTACAGCTCTGTATTGATATTACAGCTCTCTATACAATAAATCAGGAAGCGGTACAACCAGATCTGATGTCCTTTTAAGGCCATAAAAAACCAAGACATTAGAAATCTTCCCTCAGAATGGCTAATAGAACATGATAAAAGGTAGGAGATGGAGAATAGTGGACAAAAAAATTATCTCTTCTTTGCAATTAAAAAGTATGTTTGGTTGCCTCATAAATGTTCTAGACAAATAGCATGAACACAAGACTATCTCACTACCAGTTCGTGAATGGGAAATAAATCAATAATAACACATCTAAAACTATGATGTCAATCAATACTTCAAGAGTTCATCTAAAATTCATGAGTGAACAAACAATAAGATATTTGATTCTAATCACACCAATTGAACATTTCCGTATAAAATAAGCAGGCACTATCTAATGGAAGGAAATTCTATGGGGCGGGGCCTCTGTGAGGCACCACGCCCCAAGCCGTTGGATCATGAGAGGGGGAAGGTGATGGACGGTGATGGGGCGGGGCCTCACGGTGAGGCCCCGTCCCACTGCATTTTCTTCCCTATCTAATGCCTTCAAGAATGAAGCACTTTGTTTTCTTTTATAGGAGAAAGGAAAGAACACCAATATCCATACCACAGTAAAATAAAGATAGCAGAAACTAAAATAAGGAAGCATTTCTGCCTTGAACCAAGTTTAGAGAAATCATGAGAAAAGGATGATAGTGGAGACAACAGAAAGTGCTGTTATTTATACAGGTGGAAAAGGGTCCATGTTTTCTTAACACATCCAACATGTACGCAACATTTCCAGGTGCATTGGTGGTGTACCATTCACATGGTCAAAACCAGGTCAAAACTGTAAAAAACCATCATTGTAAATTGCTAATTAGTTCTTTGAACAAATGATAACAAAAACAGAGTGAAAAGATATTTCTAAGTTCTCGACTACACGACAAGCATGGACTTTCCCTATCATAAATCTGCAGCAGGTGAGTCAATAAGACAAGCCAGCTACCCGTTCCAAACCACTTATTGGGAATTTAGCACAGAGAAATTTCACAGCTGTCTTGACCTTCAAAATGGAGTTCATACAGAAAAGCATGCAGTACTGAGATAGTTGTCCAAGAATCAGACAGCAGAAACTAGTAGCATCAAAGTACACAAAGAATCAGACAGCTGAAATCACTAGCATTAGACTACAGATTGGCATGTTCTTGCAATAACTCCACACCAATTCCCCCACACCAAGCAATGGTTGAACTCAATCATACATTCCACACATCTTATGGTACAACTAACCAACCAACGCAAATGATTAGCTTGGATTTACCGAAACGTGCAAAAAAAAATCCCAATAAATCTGCTCAAAACACCATCCAGGTTGCCACGCATCTCACCGCAGCAGTTTGGTCACATTTCTCCAACCAATCGTGCCCTAAAACCTACGCTACCCAACCGAATCGCCACCGCCGCAACCAACCACCACGCATCGAAGTAGAGAAAGAGAGAAAGGGAGAGAGGGATGAGCGTGTGGTGAGTCCGGACCTTGTCCTTGATGCCCTCGATGCGGTTGAAGACGATGGCGCGGTGGCCGCCCTCGACGTTGTAGAGGCTGTTCGTCGCGGCGTACACGGCGGCGCCGCCCAGCAGCAGCACCTTGGCCAGCGCGCCAGCGCCCGCCGGCGGCATCGGCACCCGGGCGCCGCCCTTGATGTTCATCGGCGCGCCCCCTCAGATCGCCGGAGAAGGAGAAGGAGGTGGAGAAGGAGGTGGAGCGGGTGCGTCGGCGCCGCGGTGGGGGCGGCGGAGGCTTAGGGTTTTGTGGGGTTTTGTTGAGGCGGCAAAGTGGAGAGGCGAGGGAGGTGAGCGGTGAGATCTCGACCGTCAGATTTTGAGTGGACGGTGGGTGGAAGGGGATGGGAGCGTGGGATTTGATGGTGGTGCTTGCCGCTTGCCGGTGTTCGGGTGTTTTCTCGTGTTCTCTTTGTTATTTCTTTCTTTCTCCTTGTCCTGTTGACCTTTTTCTTTCCCCGTTTCTTTTCTTTCTTGGCAAGAAATTAAATAGGTGTTACGAGATAAATCACATATTGGGATTTGTAAGGTATAGCCAATTAAAATACTTCGTACATGTCACTTATAAAATTGTAGTTCAGATCAATCTGCCGCCATCTAGCCGGGACAAGAAGTACTGGTATCGATCGATGCCAATCTGGTACTCACGATTGGAGAGGGAGGGTTCAAGCTGTTGGGAAACCGTGAGCTTGGTCTAGCAGCCGGTCTATTGGGTGTGTGCCCCATCTAATTCTAGCAGGGTTTTTAGTTTATAAATATGGAGTACCAATCATTATATACAGCTGCTGAAAAGAGAAATAAAGAGGAAGAGCTCCCCCATTTTTGTGTGTCATTTTACTTTCTGTACATTGTGTACGTGATTCTACTTCAATCTACAAGGTGATTGATCGGACTAAACCTGCCAGCGATGGTTCCTGAACACGTTATGAGCACAATCTACTCTGGCCTACCTCTAGGCCTCCTTTACTTGGATCGAAAGGTAATCGTCCAAGCACGACACTCGTAAATTGAATCGCATCTTCTAGTTCGTTTTTTTATATTTATCCTACGGCACAAATCCGCCCTAATCTACCTCAAGCCGACTTGAAGTCGCTGGCCAAGCTAATAGATAGATTGCTTAAAAGGGTAGATAGATGACTATTGTACTGTAGATTGAAAAAAAGCCGTACACGGCAGCCGCCGGCGCCGACGTACGGTGCCTCCGCCACGCATGGCGCGAGGTGTGACATCCCAATTTTGAACTTGTGTTTCAAATGTAAGAAAATGTGTTGAAATTAAAACTTTTTCTTACATCATGTATTTCCTGTTGTATCAAACAATTCTTGTACAAGGAATTATGGAAATACAAAGTCACAAGTTCTTTTGATCCAAACTTTGATCTTCCAAAAACAATCATGTCAAATATTTTGATCATCTCCTGAAAATATTTTTCCCAAGTTCTAGGGATGGTATGTGACCCCTCTGAAAAATTTCACAATTTTTAGAAATTGTTTGAATATTATTAGGGGGCAGTCAAACCTGTTGACCTTCAATCAAACCCTAAATCAGAACCTTGCGAAATTTTTGGAGAAAAATGCACTGTATAAAAACATCTGAAAATTTTATACAGGGTTAATATCTGAGTCAGCAAGCTCCTATAAAAATTTCAGAATTTTTGGAGTTATTCTGCTACCTCAAATAAATCCTCTAAGTCTCAGTTCATATTTAAAACCAAATCTGGTTTGTACTGTTCCTCGGGTTCGAGTCTTTTGATCTGGTCGAGTCAGCTAAAGCGCACCCGACACCCTTTATAAACCCGCGCCGATTCTGATCGCTTGATCTGGATCTAACGACTCCGAGAGATTGGGTCGTTCGGACCGCCGCGAAGAGCCCACTCGTTTGGATCGTTGGATCAAAATCTAACGGTCTAAAATAAGTGTGCTGATCGGGTCACCCGAAGGGCGCATCTAATCTCAGGCGTCCGTTTCTGATCCTAGGGTTCCCGATCCCCTCCATTGATATTTAAAACCTAAAGGCCGGGGCGATCTCAGCCGTCTACGATCAATCCAACGGCCCGAAATTGCCCAAGTGCAATTTGAGTCATCTCCTACCTCGGCCGTGCGTGAACAGTGCCGAGGATATGGGAGTGTCAAATCTTGCTCCCTACAGTCGTCCTAACCGACATTTAGGGGTATAGGAGACACTTTCGGCCGTGCCATACCCTAATGTACCATCTACCACCTTTCTTCTGTCGGCCATGTCTTGTGCTTTGTGCAATGTCACCCGAAAAGCAGCTTTGCCAAACCCTAATGCTTTCAAAGCTTTATAAGCACCTAGCACACCTCCTGGTCTCTCTTTACACCACCCTCAAGATCTCATTTCAATTGTGGAGCTTAACACCTCAAAAAACCGACAATCCACCATTGTTGACCCGTGGAGCTCCATTGGTGTTCTTGGTGTTCCAGTGGTTCCCCTTAGTATCTCTTTACACCATTATTATCTCCTTGCTATTTTGAACATATCCCCTCACTCAATTTTGGATTTGATTATCAGGAATTGTCCAATTTGGGGTTTGTTCAAATTCAGTCGATTTTGATCATCTTCTTCCTCAGCTCAGGTGAGTGCTCCACTTTCAAATTACTTGCTCATGTAGCTTCTGTGGACCATAATGAAGCTATATTGATGCTTTGGTATCACTCACTTGGCTCAGGGTACCATTTTCAACCTTTCTTCTCCAAGTCCGGCGAGCCTCCACCGTGGACAAGCTACTCCAGCCACATTCGAAGCTTCTCTCCATTAAGGTAGCTTCTTATTAGTCCCTAGAGGCCTTGGCACACGCTTCTCTGGACTGCTGCGGAGCATTTTGCTATTTTCGTGTTTGGTAGTAAAAGCTCAATTTTTTCGTTTTCTGGCTAGCTGGCGATTAGAGCCCTCACCGTCGGCGAGATTGCCACCACTAGGTCCGTAAGGTTATTGTGATTCCATTTCACTACTTGGTTGGCGCCACCGCGACCGGAGTCGCCAGCGATAAGCGTTGAATGCGCTCGGGAGTTGCCGGCGAAACTCCCGTTTTCGTCAGAAATTTCAGACATCATTAATGCCCAATCAGTGTTAATCATTAGGTATTAATGGTGTCTTAATCGCGCCTTGAGTCACTGACAGTGGGCCCAACATCCTTAAATCCCCACTGGCGTTTTCCCGCACTGTTCCGACATTATTATGGTGTAATTATTGGTTATTTAAGTGTCGGCAATTAATTGCAGTCAGAAATCACCTCTAGGTCGCTGACAGGTGGGCTTGCGTGCATTGTGCATGTGTGTTAAAATCCCGCATGCGCAGCACTTCGTGGACCGTCGATCTCGCGATCAACGGCCCAGATCAGTGGGACTTTCGAACCTCGCGAAGGGCTGGATGCCTCTGGGCCGTCCATCTCACGATCTACGGCCGAGATTCGTGTGTTATTCGGGTCACCCGAATGAACTCGCATTCTGGACCGTTCATCACAAGATCTGCGGTCGAGGTTGATCGAGGCATTCGCGTCGCCCGAATGTTTCTATCCTCGTGGACCGTTGGATCTCCCGTTAGGATCGCACGCGTGCGCTATTCCCGACGCGCGTGGGCCGTTCGATTTCTTATCTAAGGCCCAGATTAGTCCACGTCAATTCTTTTCGATTAAGTTTATCTATATCTCAGTAAGTATTTACTTATCTTCTGAAAATTGTATAAAAACTTTAGGAATTTATATCTAATTCATTATAAACCCTTTTTAGATGGTTCCAGCTGCAATAAATTTGTATCTCACCAAAGTTTATTATAAAAATACATGTAGGCTTGTTTTTGTGATAGAAAATTTTTAGACAATAATAACTTGTTTTAGCTATTCTTGTATATTGCATAAATTGATTTAAACCTTATAAAATGCGTATCTTTTTCTGTACATCTCCAAATTAGGTGTTTTCAACTTTGTTAATTTTGTAATTAGATAGACTTTAATCTAAAAATAGTTGTGGGCCCAGTTAAGCTCCAGAAAAACATGTTAATATGTTTGACCTTATTTGCAGCATTTAAAAATTTTGTTAATATTGAAAAAGACACAAGTAATTCCCTGCAACCCCTAAATATGTAAACTTAGTACTGGAAAATCCCTCTGTCATCATACTTCAATATAAAATTAGTTGTGAACATGTTTATGTTTCTGAAAAAAAAAATGTGATATGCTAGGTTTTCGACTTAGGAAAATCATAACTAAATCATTATAACCCCAAATTGAGTAAGCTCAACTTTGTTGTGTTTAGGATAACCTATACTACTTGTCATAAAAATTCTAGGGTCCAGATCATTCTAGAAAATGTTGCCATGAACAGTACCTGTAATTAAATTAGAGAATAAATAGGCTGAGAGAAATAGATTTCACCATAACTTTTTCATGCTAATTCCAAATGAAGAAATTCTTGTTCCTAAAATTGTCTAAAATCATACCATTGCTGTTGGGTAAATTTCTTAAGATTTGGATGTCTTTTGTTGTTGAGTTGGTTTGGTGTTCTTCGTTTTTATTGGATTTTCTCGTTCTTCCGATAGGTTCCAACGATCGCGTTGATTCCGTGAGTGATCCTCTGCAGCAAATAAGTGATCTCCAGCAAGGCAAGCAGTGTAACATCATTTGATCATATTGCTCCTATTACTTTTAAAGTCTAATATCTTGGTTGCAAAACCTAAGTATGCATGTTTCTTTGTGTCAAAGTTAATTTCTTTGTGTCGATTAAGAAGTAGTTAGTCCTATTGCATTGTTGCCCTAAAATTATTTATCCCCGCCACTATCCTAGGTTATTATCCTCACTGGTGAATTAGAGCCCGGTGGATGATTTATAGTCTTTTATTGTCTTTGCGATATGATGTTTAGCAATGCTTGGTTACCGGTAGACTTAGTCGATAACCTTGATCACACAAACTTATTATGACTTCATGATTTCAGCCTTGGTGCTATATTTAATTGCAAAAACTAAAAATGAAAGCAAAATGATTTGGACTTGGGCACAATGGTAAGATGGTGTGAGTTTGGGTGTGAATGGAATGGTGCCCAGGTCAATTAAGGACCGAACATCTTATGAGTACCTGTTATCCGAGTATTTTTGTGCATGCTAACCACACTAGAGGGAAATGGGACCTCTCTTGACTAAGTACTTTGGGGGGTGTTATTTAATGAGTCGCGTGGTGGGTTGCATATTTCGGTATGAAGCATGGACATGTTTGTGGGGAGGGGAGCACCCGCTGCGGCCGGTGTATCCTGCTCCACGTATGGGTCCTTGTGATCCATATTCCGTCGACAGATCACTAAGGGTTAACCCCCATACGTGCGGCTCTTGATTAGCATTCTCCATTGGAAATGTCTCGTAGGACTTAGCCGTGCCGGCATACCAAAGGAAGTGTGCTTAATAGCTTGGCAAAAAGGCGGTCTGAAGTGTGGGTACATTGGTACACCCCTGCAGGGTTAAAACTATTCGAATAGCCTCGTCCTAGGTTATGGACACGCTTGGGTAAGCTTTTCAAGAGTTAGACTACAACCTTTTAAACTAAAACTTGAAATGGGTGGTACGAATGGGTAATTCGTGCTATTGTTGTGATGGCTATTGGGTTAGTCATCTCCAGGATGTCTTTAAGTTATTACTTATTGTATCGCTGTTATTTATGCAAATAAAATTCAGATTGTCAAAATTGCCTTCAACATATTATCTATTGCAAATAAAACTTGCTTGATCTTGAAAATTAACCTTGAGCCTTCTCCTTTGAACAAAGCACATATAGTAGTAACTAGGTTTTGTTACAGTAAGTCTTGCAGTACATTTTTGTACTCATTTGCTTTGCTTAATTGTTGCGAGAGGAAGAAGGTTGATCCCCAGGGATCAACTTTGGTGAGTTTTGCTACGGTATGGACGACTAGCTTGGCGGCCGGTCGGTTGCCCTGTGGTTATGTGGCTAACCGGTTGGCTTTTGTCTTAGCCATCTTATGGCACTTTTGCTTCCGCTGTTAATGATACTTGTTGTTATTTGGCCAGTTGGCCCTTTGTTGTAATAACTTTATATTATGTACGTATTTTGCTAGACTTGTTATTATGTGTTGTATGGAATTGATGCATGATTTTGTAGCAGGTGTGTATCTTGCATTTCTAGGAAGTATACATATCTCGAGACCTGGTTTATTTGATTTGTGGTGCTAGAGTCAACAGAAGGCTAAGCATTACAAGTTGAATAAATCGGGGTCCTCACACGAGGACCCCACACGATCCCCGCCGTGGCCACCGGCAGGCGACAAGTCCCGCACGGCACTGCAACCACTGTGCACGGCGGGCGAATAACCCGCACAGGACCTCCGTGATAGCTCTGCTCCGCCACCATGAGCACACGCGCGGACCCCTGGTCTTTTTGCAAAGGATCTCTTTTGCCTTCTGAGAACCTCCTCCGCAGGACCTCTTTTGCCTTCAGAGGACCTCCTCCTCAGGACCTCCTCTGCAGGATCTCTTTTGTCTTTTGAGGACCTCCTCCTCAGGACCTCCCCCGCCAGACCCCTTTCTGTGGCTTTGACCACCCTCTTTGTTTGAACCAGCCCTGTCACCCTTATCCTTTCTGCACATTTGCGGTAGAAAGTCTCTGAACTTTTAATGTGGTGTTGTAGCACATTAAAAGTGGTCACCTCTATAGTACTTTGTTTCCTCCTTTTGATGGCATGCCTTGTCAAATCCTTGTCCTGTTTTCACCTACTCTTGACACGTTTGCCCTAGCCTCAGCGCTGCCTCCTATCTCTCCCGCTATTTGTAGCTGAGAGAGCCTCCTTTCACCACCTTTCTTCCTCATTTCTAACCTCTAAGTTTTTCTCTAGGTGTTGTGCTTGGATATTCACTCCCCTTCGGTTTGGATCTCCTCTCCCGCAGGACCTCTTGTTCTTCCTGGTTTTTAGTTGGTTTGTTTGAGTTCTTTCTAGTCTTTTGAGTTCTTTTGTTGAGCTTGCGTGTTTATTTGGGTTCTTTGCGAGCGTGTAGGTCCCGAGCTTGAAGAAGAATTTTTGGACCAAGCTCTCACTACAGAAGACTCCCCGCTGCTCAACGAAGGCAAGTCACAAGTCTTTGATCATTTTGAACCTAACATTTTAAAGTTATCTTGTTTATCTTTTTATGCATGGCTACCTTCTTTAAGAAAAAGTTTTGGGTAGTAACTGTTCCTACTCGTTATTAGACCTCCTTGGATGTTTGTACAGACATGTTGACATGCTTATCTTGAACACCTTAGAGTGGGTGGTTTTGTTGGCACTCTTTGCTTTGCCAACTTGGGACCGTAGAATGCTTAGCCTTGCTCTAGTACCGTTGATCTAGAGAACCTTTGCTTTCCTTTTAATAACCTTGACTAAGAGCTATGGACTGGTGGTTGGTGCCACTAATACGCAACTGTGGTGTGAGGCCTAGTTGTGTCATTTGCGGTGCAATGCTGCTAATGTTAAAACTTGTGCCTAGACTTGGTGGTCCTATGGCTTGGGTTAAACCTAAACCGATTTATGCTCGGGCGAGTTGGTCGGGAGTGAGTAGCGGGTGCTTTAAGTACACGGAGTTTGTGGTCAGACTCGCCTGATGCAGCCAACTAAGGACTTAACTTTGTGTTCTTTGATCCGGGTTTCTCGTGCAATCACAAAACCACTTTATGGGGGGTGGTTTGGGCTAAATAATTAGCAATGAGCTGGCTTGGTGTTGTTGTGGTTGAGCGTGAGATGCGCTGGCACAAGGGGCACGAATCTGATGGGTGTGAGGCTCATTAGAAGTGAAACCTTAGCGGGCAGCTCTAAACCAGTTCAAAACTTTGTAAAGGTCTTGTCACGCTCTCTAGACTGCTCATCTTTGGAAATGAGCAAGGTTTCGACGAGAACCACCGCGCTAGAGAGGTCGTGAATTGTGGGTGAAGTTGTACACCTCTGCAGAGTGTAAGAATCTATTCGAATAGCCAAGTCCTTGGTCATGGACATTGCCTGGTGATAAATGCACAAGGGGTATTTTGTTTTATAAAACTTTGTTCCTGGGCACTTCTGTGAAAGGCTATGGCTTTTATCCCGAAGAGACTTTGGTCGGCTTTAGGGAGGTCATGGCTGGCTCAAGAAAGGTCCAGGGGCTGGGCGTGTGGAACTCTAGGGTGGTCCAAGGTGCTCCTGGGTTTAGGGGTGAAAACGGATCGGATAGTTTCAGGCCGTCCGGACAACAGTTCGGATTGTCTCGGATCGGATTTTTCGGATAATTCTCGGATCGAAGCGAATTGGATTTTTTGCGGAAGCGAAAGCGAATACGGTAGCCATGCTATCCGTGGATCTGAAGCGAATCACGGATTATCCGGATAAGGCGAAGGCGGATATCGGATTTCACCAAAAGAGATTTTGGCCCAAAAGAGAAAATGAGATTTTAATTGATTTCTAAATTTGAGAAAATGCAACAAATCAAATAGCCTTTTAGAAAAATAGCAAATAGAGTTCAAAATTCTAGAAAAATCACAAAAATTCCTTGAATGATTTTGAACTTAATAAAATTAATGTCAACTTAAAATTGGTTTTTATTTTTGCACATAAATTATTTTTAATTTCTAAAAAATAGTAAAAACCTTTTAAATTCTAGAAAAATCAAGAAATTAATTATTTTTCACTTTAAATCAAATAAAATCGAGAAAACTCAATAAATTTTATTTTTACATTAAAAACTAGGAAATTAAATAATTAACTTTATTTTATTATTTTTATTTTAACCAAGAAAACTCTTTTAAATATCGAAAATCTAATAAAATAATAACTTTATTAATTTTATTTTTGGTAATATACTTTGGGATGTTATAGTCATTTGTGTATAAACTAACTATCTAGCTTTGATCGATGTTAGTGTGAATTAATTTTATGGATGTGATGAACTAAGTATGAATACGTGATGATTTGTGACTTTGTGAGTTATGATTTATGACTTTATGAGCTAAATATGGTAAACTAAGTGTTTTATTTGTGATGAACTAGTTAATACAACTTGCTAGTGCTAATGTTACGTGCGATTCTTTGAAAATATGAACAATTCATGAATGTTTGCATCAAATAAACTAGTTATATATGTTTGTTAATTTTGGTATACAATTTAAGGGGTTTTCATGTTAGAAAAATATCCATGACAAGTATTCGTTTCGATTAGTATTCACTCGTATTCGTATTCGATATTATTCGTATCCGTATTCGTATCAGAGGTATTCGTATTCGTTTTGAATCAGAAAAAATATGAAAACAAATATGGCAGAGCCATTATCCATCCGTATTCGATCCGTTTTCACCCCTACCTGGGTTGGTGCTCAGGGAGGTCTTGGGGCCCTAGGGTGGTCTTTGGGAGCTTTGGAGTTGGTGCTCTAGGGTGGTCGTGGGGTGGTCCTAGGCGTGGGTGCGACCAAGACCTCCCACGTGAGGAAGTGAGTTGGTGCTCACGACCTCCTTTGAAAAACCCCTGTTCTTGTTGTTTTGTCTTTTGTTTCAAAACTTGAGCTCTCCAATCTATTTATACTATTGTCAAATTTTGCTTTGTGCAACTAACCCTGCAGCCCTCCGTTGGTAAGCTATTGCATGAATATTTATTGCATACCTGTTTCTCTGTGACTTGCTGAGTACATTCAACGTACTCATGGCTTTGCCCTATTGTTTTAAGTAGTTGCCGAAGATGAACAGGTCCCTGGTAGCTCAGACCTCTTTGAGGAGGAGTTCTTTGATGACCCGACCTTCTAGGAGACGTCCTCCACTCGACAGCCTGTGGGCTTGCCGGATGGCTCCGTGCGTTTTTGTTTTTCTGTTGTGCAGGCTCTGTTGTTGGTTTTTGTAAGCTCGTGTTGGCAACCGTTGTAAACAACCTTGGCCATAAGGCCCTTGTTAATATATTTAGGATTTGCTTCTTCTGTTGCTTTAAGCCGCTGGTCTGTGTAGCTTTGATTTCACCTATGTGGTCTTGTGTGAGTTAGCTTGAGTTCCTGGGACTAACTTAGAGCACAGAGCCAAGACCTTTAGGAGGTCTTCGTGATCTCCTAGGAGGTCTTGGAGGACCTCCCTCGGGGGTGCTCTTGGAGTACTCACGGGATCTCCGGGTGGTCCTGCGGACCTCCCTAAGAGGTCCTGGGAGGCCTTCTAGGTGCACTTCGGGGTGGGCCCCGACAGTTCTTAACACGAACCGTCTGTGATAATTGTAGACTTCACAAACGATTTATGACATGAACCGTCTATGATAAGTATAATATCACAGACGGTTTGTGATTTTACCATGGCTTGGAATTTCAAGCTATGGTAAAATCAGAGAGTAAGGAAATTCAAGCCATGGTAAAATCAGCGAGTAAGACAATTCTAAGCCATGACAAAATCAGAGAGTAAGGAAATTTCAAGCCATGGTAAAATTAAAGAGTAAGGAAAGCCATGGTAAAATTAGAGTATTAGTGATGTCAAGCCATGGTAAAATCAAAGAGTAAAGAAATTCAAGCCATGGTAAAATAACAGAGTAAGGAAAATTCTAAGTCACTGACAGTTTTTAATACAAACCGTCTGTGATATTATACTTATCACAGACGGTTCGTATAATGAACTGTCTGTGAAGTCTACAATTATCACAGAGCGGTTGCGTGAGCGTCGTGATACTTCCTGACGGTTTTCAATATGAACAAATGCGTGATATTACATCTTCACAGACGGTTTTTAGCGCAGCTAGTAACAAAGACGGTCTCTAAACCAAAACCATCTGTGATTGCATGTAATACAGACGGTTTTGGTCAACCATCTGTGATGAGGCGTCTAGTATTAGCCTTTTTGTAGTAGTGTTAGTGGAATATAACTTAGCTATCTTGTGACTCTTGTAAACATTAGGCTTGTAGGTGGGTCTAGGAAGGGTGTGTGAGTTGCATGACAAAATACTAGCCATAAACTGCATCTGGATAAGGGGAACAGAATGAAATTGGCTACTGCCTTCTTCCTCCTATCTCTCTCTCTCCCTTCCTCTGTTCTTCCCCAAATTCCTCTAATTCCTCCCCAATTTCTATCTAATTCCTCACCAATTCTCTACTCCAACTTGCCCCTTGTATCAGGTTTGTAATAGTTTGGGCATAATTTTTCTACGTTAGAAAGAGATACTATGTCTAATTTGCTATGCATTCCGAGCACATGTTGATTATGCAGTTAAAATCTCACGCTTCCAATTTAGTGCTCTAGTATGGACTATGGAACAATACTACCAAATAGTCAATCGCTGGCTCTGTTAAATTCCTGAGTAATTACTGGGAGACATTGTTCATGATGCAGAAACCGGGTGTTCTGAGTAGTAAAGTGTAACATCCCAAATTTAGAGTTCGTTTGAAGCATTTAAAAATAAAAACAACTATTTGAATTTTTTTGGTTTAGTTAAAAGCTTAATATGAATTTTCAAAAATCAAAATAATTTAATGTGATTAATCTATACTTCAATTAAATTAAAAGTTATTTTTATTTGGGTTCTTTGAGTTGCATAGTATTTTCTGGAATTTTCTATGAATTTTTGGTGTTTTATTTGCTATTTCTTTGAGCTCAGTTTGCTTTAATCTAATTTCTGAAAGTCAGAAATCTTGCTTTTACCATGTTTTCCTTCAGGCCGAATTCCTTTTCTCTCCCAGGCCTTTTCCTTTTTCCTTGACCCAAATTCCTTAGCCACCGGCCCAGCCCGCTCCTTCTTTTCTGCCGCGCGCGCAGCCCGCCTCCATCCTCTTCTCTCACTGCCGAGTGGCCCCGCCTTGTCAGCCGCCTGGCTTCCTTCTTCCTCCCGGACACTTCTGCCCATGTCCGTGTCAAAGACACCTTGCCGCCGGCCTCCACTCCAACTCTCCCGTCCTGTGCTTTAAAAAAGCAACACCCATGTCAAAATTTGCCCTAGCCGCGCGGCCTTGGTCTCATCTTTGTCTCGTTGAATTGAACCAAGGAAGCCGCTGCCGCCGCTGAAGCTCTTCACCACCATTTTCCGTCGCCGCCCGTCGTCCTCCGGTCGTGTCTCCACCACCGCCGGATTCTCCTTGTCTTATTCTACGTGGTGCTCACCTCGCCGTCCTCGGAAGAACCTTGCACCACTGCCTCCACCTTCATCCCCAAAACCAGCCGCCACCACCACTACCCGATCTAGCCACTGGTGAGCTCTCTTGCCCTTCCGTGTGCGTCACATCATGTTCCAAGTTGTTCACTTTCGATCTCCTTTCTTTTGCTCTCTTTGTCACCCTAGCATCCCGTCGCCGTTGATGTTCTTCTCCGCCACCGGTCTTCATCTTGTCGTTGTTCCGATTATCCTCCGTCCTTCCTGAGCCTCGCATTGTGTCCCTCTCACTGTCGCCAACCCCGTGCTCCTCTCCTTTTTTGTGGGCGCCTTCGCTCCGCCTTAGTCACCATTGCCCTTGTCGTGCCAACACCAACAAAGGAATCCCTGTGTCGCCGTTGTTATGTTTTTTTCCCTTGTCGGATATCGTTTCGCCGCTGCTCACCGTCGCCACCGTGAGCAAGCCACCAACCATGCCTCCTCTATTTTCTCTTTTCTGTGCTAGCTTCTCTCTCTCTTACATGTCAATCTCTCTCTCTCTCTTTGTTAACCCGCCCTCACATGTCAATCTGTTTCCTCCTCTCCCTTTCACTTACAGGTGGACCGCACTTGTCAGTGTCTTTTTTCCTTTTCCTTTTTCGGCTGAGGGAATATCTCTGTAATATTCTTTTCTATCTCTTTTTCCATTCTGGCAAATCTTTCGAAAGTTCGTTCTCTTTCGTCCAAACTCTGATTCAGTCCGTTCAAATTCCTAAATTCGTCTAAAATCAAGCTCTTGCTTGTAGAGTTGATTTTTATGTTTTTGGATTTTATTTTGGATTTATTTGTTCTTTGCCTGTTGTTTTTCCTCTCATTTAGATGACCTGTTTCAAGGAGCAGGAGCACAAACAAGCTTTGAAGGTCTAAGTGTGGTGATTTTTTAAAAATAATATTATTTTAAAATATAATTACAAAAATAAATAGTTGCCCCAAAAATTGACAAAACTAGGTCCTTGTCGCCATTTGAATTGGCTACAAGGGCCCTGTTTACTCCCTGTCGTCGGTCCAACTTCCTGTCGCCAGTTCAACTGGTGATAGTTAGTGAACAATATACTATCACCAATTAAACTCGCGATAGAAAGTTGGACCGGCGACAGGGAGTAAATTGGCTCCCTGCCGCCAATTCAACTAGCGACAGGGACTCATAAAATACCCTTGAAACCCTAAAATTCAGCACATGACTCACTTTTATTCAGAAAAAAGAGAATGAGTGATGGGAGAGGAGTTGAGGGGAGGAGATAAGCTAGCAAAGCGCTGCTCGTCCGGTTGCCCACCTGTCAAGTAATTTTTTCAACCAAATGGATTACATAGTTTCAGATGTACGGTTACGTAGTGCAATAGACGTCTTCCTATTTCTGCAGATTTATCCTAAATCATTAGAGTATTGGAACATTCATAACATGTGCATGATGAACTAGACTATACACAACTCAAATGATGTACTACATAATTTGACTACAATTATCTAATCTATTTAATTCTATGTTGCTATTTTTATTTGCTAACCGATAAGGTTTTCACATAATGTACAAAGTTGCAAAAAATGTACCTGCAAGATGGCCGATCGGATCTAATACTCCGTCTCTCTCTCCTCTACAACGAACTAGCAGAGCTTCGCTACCTTTCTTCTCTCCCTCTCCTGCTCTCTTATGTTTTTTTGGAATTAAAATGATATTTCTGCTGATTTTTTTGCGGTTTATATAGATGGATGCTTGTCGCTAGTTTAACTGGCGATAGGAATCACGCGGTTTCCTGACTTCTTGTCGCCAGTGAACTAGCGACAGGGAGTTGGACTGGCGACAGAGAGTAAACAGGGTCCCTATTGTCAGTTCAACTAGCGACAGGGACCTAGTTTTGTAATTTTTGGGGCGACTATTTATTTTTGTAATTATCTTTGAAAATAATATTATTTAAAAAATCCAAGTGTGGTAACTGAGCAAAGCCAAGGCAGGTCGTAGTCTTTTGATCATGTTGAACCTATGATTTCAAAATTATATTGTTTTATATCAAATTGCATGCTATCTTTATATCAACTGCTTTTGGAAATAGTTAATCACCCATTTGTCACTATGCCTCCATTGATTAATTGAATACTATGAATTATTTGTCACCATAGGATGGTCATTATTAGTTGGACATATTTGTATCACCAACATGGATTATCGTAGAGATGCTTAGTCATGCTTAGTTACGATGGGTTTATGATCACATGTTCAATATTGATAATTTGACTTAATGATATATGGAATTGTGATGCGATGCCATTATTGTGCAACTGTGCTATGATGTCGCTGTTGTACCAATTGTGATGCGATGCCATTATTATAAATTTTTGTGCCATGGCAGGGATTGTCATTGGTTTGGTTGAACAAAATGATTTATTCTCAAGCGAGTAATTGTGCAGTAAAGGGGGTGTGTGAGGCATATTTTTTGGATGAGGTAGTCTCGCCTAAGTAACTTGTCAAGGACTTAATCTTGTGCGCCATTGAACTAGGCCATATCGTACAACCATTTGTCCAATATGGGATGGACCTGGCTAACTAATTAGCAATATCTTAGTTTAATTCTATTTTTGGAAGCGTGAGTTCCGGGATGGATATTCATAATGGCGCAAGAAGGGGATCCTGTCTGATCGTGATGATATTCAGTGTTGAAACCTTAGCATGCAGAATTAGGTTAAGGAGGAACTATATAAAGGCTTTGTGATGATCACTTAGTCGTAGACCTACGGAAGTGTGGTCAGACACTTTGAGTCGATTTATCTCTTGTGAGTAATGTTGTATAACCTCTGCAGAGTTAAAACTATTTAAATAGCTATGTCCCCGATTATAGACAATGTTTAGAGATTTCACAAGAGAGATAGAGTTTCTTTATAAAAATATATCGGAAGGTGAATAGGAGATTCACTTGGTGAATGGGATGTTCACTTAGTGGTTTGGTTGGGAAGTGAACGGGAAGTTCACTGGTTGTTTCAAAGCAATTGTTTATTTATTTATTATTCTTTTCAATTATGTATTTTAATCTATTTACTGTATTTATTGTCGATACCTGCTTTCTGCAAATGAACCATACATCTATTCCTTTGTTCAAGCCTTACAGTGTTTCCTATGACTTGTTGAGTACTTTATGTACTCACGGCTTTAAACTTTGCTGCTCAGTTGAAAAGTATTAAGCTGCTCAAGAGTTCTACGAAGAGGAGTCCTTTGAAGGCTTTACAAATTAGGATGTGTTCTTCCACTCGATTGCTTGTGGGCATGTTGATTTGTCTTTTCAAGTTTTCCATTCTGCTGCAAGAGTTTATTTGTTTCTTTTAGCCCTACGTGGTTAGTTAAGTAAACGTTGACCATAAGGTCCAGTTATTATTACTATTTATTATTTTAAGATCTTTTTAGTTAAATCGATAAATGGATAGTATTTCATCGATGTTTCCTGTGTGAGCTAGTCACTGATCTAGGACTAGTTCAGAATATGCAAAGGGTTTCAGATGTGTAAATCCAGATCCCGACATAAAGGCAAGGAAGTGATTGGTGCGCCTGCTAAATGGCCTGAATGTCAGACTGAAGAAAAAAGAACGATGGATGCCTCCTGATGCCAGCTGGGTGAAGGTCAATGTGGATAGGGATTCCTCAGAGCAGAATGTTGAAGGAGGAATTGGTGTTCTAATCGGGGATGATCATGGCAAAGAAGGCTTGGCGCTAGCTGCGGAGTGGATTGAGAAACTATAGTCTAATTGCCTGTCTGTTACACGACTCCTTGCACATCAGGGATCAAGGATCCACTTCATTCTTCAGGAGGCCTTGGAATTTGCTGGAAGAAGCCCGAATTTTGTCGTTCGGCATGTGAAGAGAGTAAAATGCTGCTGCCCATGAGCTCACACAATTAGCTAAGCGCTCGAAGCATTCTGCAGTGTGGTGTGAGCATTTTCCTATTTGTGTTGTGCGTATAATTGCTCAAGATTGTATCTCAAATGTTGAGCAATTAATAATGCTCTCTTTTCCAAAAAAAGTAACAATACCATTGTGCCATTATCATTATAGATTGTTGGATCACAAAAGAACGTGTGAGATTCATTCTAGCACTATATTATAGCAGTTTCCTGTAGATATTGATCTAGTGCATCGGGCTTTTTATCCAATGGATGAGAATGAGCTACTGGCAGGACATCGTAGCTCTCTGATGCACATCCAAAGACGACCGTGGCCTTCGATTTTTAACTTATGTTTCGTGAGGTAAACGCCCAACACTGTGAGTTGTGTAACACATTAATTCCGACTTCACTCGACGCCGCCTGGCCCCCGCACCTTCAATTCCTAAGGCCCCACGGTACGAGTGCCACCCGCTTCGCCCCTACACCCCCTCACCCAACACCGCCACGCGTGGTGTTGCCTCCAAGCACCGCGACACATGGTGCTTTGCTTGCTCAACGCTGTCGCGATTACTTCATCTCCATCCTCTACGTGTGCCACCAACCTCATAATTCAAATATGGAGGAGAGAGACGTGAAAAACTACATAGTTGAAAGAAATGGTCAAGGGAAAGAGAGGGCAGGAGATAATGGTGAGTGAAGGATCTGAGACTGAGAGACACTATTTCTATATAGTGCTATGAGTCTGCTACAGTATCTAATGCGCATCGTTGTTGGTGCAATACTCAGTTTTACTATGGGGATAATTTTTAATTGTTGCACTACCATCTGTATTTTCTAATGTATATGATCTGTTTCCACTGAGGTAGTGAAATGGTAAGTTAGATGTGGGCCCCATGACTGGTTGCTTCCCAGTGCAAACTTTATGTGGGAATCACTACACGCAATGTTCCGTCGCAATTTGACTGGTCTCGCGGGCCGTGCTGGCAATGTAATACCTTGTTTAATCAAATGATTAGAAAAGAGAATATTTAATAGAAAATGGATTAGAGATGGTTTAACGAGTTAGAAAAGGAAAAGGGGGGAGTTGGGGCTGCTGGCCCAAGGCCCAATCGAATCCCAAGTGGATTCGGCATGGTGGGGGGCACCTTGCACAAAAGGAGTGGAAGGGGGCCAAATGAAGAGATATGGGTAGGCTACACTAGCTGACAATTCAAAAATTCTACCACGTAAACTAGGAAGCGAAGCAAGCAAAAGATCAAAGTTCGTTACCGCCAGACGCATAGTGCAGTGGAAGAAGAGTTGCAGTAGCCTGATCCAACGTAGAGCGCATCATGAAGTGGTCATAGTCGATCATCCAATATCCTCAATGTCGATCGTCCCCTCCAGCAACCTCCAATGTTTCTTGTTAAAATCGCGGATCATCCTTTAATGCAACACCAGCCGCAGTAGTGCCTCTACGGTATGCACACATCTAGGGAAGGAATACAGTACGCCGTTGTGCTAGCACCAACTCGCACGGCAGGGCTCTCTCTCGAGAAGATGGTGGCTAGGGTTTTGGTGGAGCGACTTACATCTGTCTTGTCTATCTCCTAATAGCCTCAGCCACCCTCTTATATAGTGCCCATGACGGATCCCATCCAAACACGTTTGTTCCAACCCGTTAAGTGTGTCCCTGTAGGTTCATGTGTATTTGGTTGTAACTCAAAAACTCCTTTTCGACTACGAGTCATTAGCGGCTCCTAGCAGGACATAACAATTCTCGAATATACATGAATTATATCGGACGAACCTTAATGAAGTTCGTTTCAATTGGTGAGAAGCAAAGAGAACTTTCTCTTGGCCATTGCATTGAGCCAAAATCAACTTCTTCTCTACATCCTTCAACCAGTCATCAGCTTCAAGAGGATCAACTGAACCAACAAAGGTTGGCGGTCTGGTTCTCATGAATTCCCCAGTCTAGACGGAGGCGGTAAGACTGGGGCAGGAGCTAGTGCAGGTTGATTGACTTGATTCTGAGTCAGCGCTTGCAATAGTTGAAGTTGCATGGCCATCATCTGCTCCATATTCATCATCGGAGGCTGACCAGGAGGTGGTGGCGGTAATGTTTCTTCTTCAAATAACTGCTCTGGTTGAACTTGAGGTTCTTGTAGTGCCTAAGGTGGTTGTGGTACTTGCAGCAAAACTGGCTCCTCGGGAAACGGTTGACCGCAACCCCTTCCAAGACCACGGCCTCTTCCAAGACCATGGCCTTGGTTGGCTGCACAACCTCCACCGTGAGTTCCTCCACGGGCTGCTGCGCGACCTCTTCCACGTCCTCTTCCAGGGTTCTCCATCTGAACGGTCCAAAGTTAGCAAGGAGAAAAGAGGGAAAAGCAAAGATAAGAGAACAAGGGTAAAACTAGCATCCCAAACAACAACCAAGACAGGTTCAACAAGAAAGAGCTCCAACTGAAATTATTAAAATAGGAAATAGTTTTTAGAATGGCTGTATCACAGGTGCTTAAGGATTGATACAGTCCAATCTACATTGGCAAACAAAATAATCATCTAAATTTGCAAGACCTTTATTGGACACTACAGACACACGATCAAAGACTACTCCTCAAACTCAACCTCCTCAGGGTCTTCCTCAAAGTCCTCCTCGACGTCGTCCTCTACGTTGTCCTCAACATCGACCTTGATGTCAGGCTCCACAGGCTCATGCTCCTCGGTGGTCCACTGAGTCGCTAGCACCTCCAATGATGAGAGCATCAGAGGGGACGACAGTGACAATTGTACCAGAAGACTCTCCTCGAGTGGTAGGGGTGAACAAGCTGCGATACACCACTACAGTCATGCGGTCATCCGGACAGTGCACCCTCTTGTGTGAGTCATACAAATGCAGGAGGGACGGGATGGCTTCTCCAGCTTGGTGAGCTCTCTCTCAGCCGTATCTAGCCTCTCATAGACATGCTCCAACTCGTTGGCCATAAATACATAGGCCTCATCTTGAGCCTTGGTCAGGGACATCATGTGAGAGATAGTGGTGTCCTCCTTCTCAGCGGCTCTGAACCTGCAGAAGACATCCCCTTCTTGTGGTAGGGAAACTAACGAAAAGTAGTGCGTCCCAGGGCAGTGCGGTAGTGGAACCCTAGATGGATGATCGCTTCTCTGGCAGCATCTTGCATTCCAAGCTTGCCGGTCTCTCTCTCTACCATAAAGCGGTAGGGTTGATCTCCTCGTAGGTGACTCTTGGCGTAGATGGTGACCTTGACACGCCACATCTCCTTGTTGTACTTGTTGATGGTGATACCGTGGTACTCTGGGTGATGGATGTAGCCCAATCCTTGAAGAATGAACCACAGCTCAACACATAATACTCCTTCCTTCTCAGCGCAAGAGTTGATGAAACACATCTACAAAATTTTGAAAACAAGAAAAGATCAGTAACCATTTTAAATAATGAAAGTAAAGACAAGAAAGGATACTAAGACAGAAAAGAAAGTAGCAAAGAGACTTAAAAGTTTATAAATTATTTTTTTTGAAAAATATAAATCCTTAAGGCTTGCTATTTCTAACTAGGTCACGTTCTACAGTCGACTCGACTCTGATACCAACTCTGTTAGGACCGAATTTCTGAATTCGAACCCTTTGTGTATTTCTGCACCAGTCCCAGATCAATAGCTAGTGCATATAGTGGAAAGATTGTTGATAACCAGTTCAAATCATGAATAGCATTAATAAATAACTGAGTACCGTCCTTATGGCCACTTATTACAAAAGAGGTCCAAAGACCTTAAATCTCACAAAAGCGGAAATAAAATGATAAACTCCGTGGATAACCCATCAAATCGCCTACTGGCATTCAACTGGGGGAACACAGCCTAGCACTCTGGGAAGCCTTCGTCAAAGCCACAGGCGAAGTAGTCGTAGTCGTTCTCGATATCTTTGTAGACTTCTGAGATTTGTTGAATATAGCATGTGAGTACATAAAGTACTCCGCGAGTCTTGGGATTTGATGCATATGCATAGCTTTAACAATTGGGCATATAGGGTTCTTTTGGACAAAGCAACATTTCAAGTTTAAACATCCTTTTATAAGGCATATTTGACAAATAAAGATTAAACAATTAAAGTAATTTGAATTAATCTCTAGTGCAGGTTTCAACTACCATACACTGGTAAAGAGGCTCTAACCGCCAAGTTTTCAAAAATATAGCTCTAGCTGCCCAACTGGCTCTAACTGCCAGAACAACACTCCAAGAGTTCCAACTATTCTTGGATTCCCAAAATATTTCTTTAAAATCAAAACTGAAATCTACCATGTGTATACGCACCTTGCCCACCCTTGATAGTGGGCACAACTATTCGAATAGTTTTTAACACTCTACAGAGGTTGTACAGCTTGACCCACACGAGATAATCAGCTTATATTGTCCGTTCACACACTTCCGACGGTGTGCGACTAAACGATTATCACAGGGTTTTTACAATACTTTATCCTAACAATAGCCCACCCGATAAGCTTAACCCCAAGTCATGGACATCATTTACCATCGACCTAGAGCTCATCGTTGTGGGGGATAACCTGCTCGGACTTGGACGTCAATTACCAACGTCTGTAGCAAGCCCTGACAGATATGGACGTCATTTACCATCGTTTGCACTAACTAGGTAACACCTACCATCTACAACCTATGGGCTAAAGTCTAGACTTGGTAATTTACTCAGCCAGGTCCTTCCCATTTAGGACATGTGGTTGCACAGTAATGCTTGGTTTGAGTAAACACAAGAGTCGATCCTTAATCGACCAGGTTGAGACAATCAAAACTCATGCCACTCACCCTAGTCTAAAACATTTTCCTCCATTTTATTTTATTTTTTCCAAATATTGACATTACCTAATGTCAACTATTTTCCAAATTTAAAACATAATAGATAATAATGGTTTTTCTCTCCCATAAGTTTAAACAAGACCGAACAACACGTCTAAGCAATCCTACCACATCAATTTTTTTGCAAAATTACATTCAATGATGCGGAATTTCTATTCTAGGGTTACAAAAGTACAGGATAACAAATATCAAGGATAACATTAACAAACTTTAGGTTTTTAACTAGCAACCTACAGTTAAAACTTATCATTTAAATAAAATAGCAATGCATAACTTTAAAAATGAAAACATTATTTAACAAATATGGGTTCAAAGTGTTCAAAGGAGACTCACCTTCGGTGATGTTGGAGGTAAGCGCTTCCTGTTAATCCAAATTCATGTCGGCGATGTCAGACTTTACGCGCGCGAAACAAACCAAATGAAAAATAAATAAATAAATAAAAACTAAAAAATTATAAAATAAATACTAGAAAGTAGAGAATGAATTTAGGATCAAGAATTGACAAATTTGGAGTTCGTACGAAGGATAAAGGACATATGGAAGGTTGATTATTGCATGTAATGATGAATAATCCGAAAATGTAATGTATTGCAATCCGAAAATGATTAAAAAATTCTCTTGTGTATGACGTGTGGGGCCTGGCTGTCATGGACTCCAGGGAAAGAATTGAAAATCCAGAAAAATAATGGGGTTCTCAAAGATGGAACTCAAGACCTAAGGCTACTATCTATGCTCATCGAACCAACTAAGCCAAATTGCTCATGTGACAATACTCAAAGCAAAAAAAAATTAAGCAAAGGAATCGAGAGCTTCAACCAACATGGGGAAGCTCTGGCCATGGCGATGGCGTTAGTGAAGGTGGTGGAGGGCTGGTTGGCCAAGCATAAAAATGGAACCCCATGGAGTTCCTCTACCCCTAAGAGGTGGCGGTTCGGCCGGGTAAGCCCTGCGACGGCGCACGACCATGTGTGGAGCCGGCGAGCAGACAACGTGGAGGGGCAGGAAACGTGCGCACGAACTACGTGCAGGAATGAGGGTGGTGCAGTGTAGCTCGGGGAGGCCGGAGATGGTCCCAAACGGTGGCGCGACGAAGGCCGATGGCCGGATTAAGGGCGGCACGGTGGCGGCGTCATACGACAGGAAATTGAACAAATGGATGTAAGCAATACAATGAGTAGATGATGGTGAACGTGCAGTAGCAAAGAATTGAATTTTGGCTCACCGGAGACAACGAATCGACGATTTGGGTGAAGCGACTGTCGTTCGGGAAAACAGAAATGCGAAGCCGGTGGTGCTCCGGATGATCTGAAACTTTGAGCGGATGCAAAGGGATAGATGAGGTGACGACATGCGAATTTATAGCTTCAACTGTGAGTCGAATCGTCGGGAAGGTGAGTGAATGCTGACAGTAATTTCGGGCTCGGTTTGGAAACTAAAAGAAACGACAATTTGTGTTGATGGGGGCTATAGTGATGGTAGCTTTGATAGCACAGTGATGATGGGATCGCAATGGTTCAAACCGAGTAAGGAGAACGGGGAAGAACTTCTGTTAATTTCGGATGAACAGTACACAACAATGGGAGGTAGAAGATGAATAGTAGGAGAGAGAAAATAAGTAAAAGAAAATATGAAAAATCCAAAAATAAAATAAATTCCAAAATATTCAAGAAAATTCCACAAAAATGCTTGGAACCTAAATAGATTTAATAAAATAATTTTGAATTTAATTGATGTTTATTTTAATCATTTAAAATGTTTTTTTATTTTCTAAAATTTTAATTAAACTTTAAATTAATCCAATAAATTGCAAATGATTCATTTTATTTTTAAAGCTTTAAAAATGTTCTTGAATTAGTAGGAACTCTAATTTAAAATTCAAATATTTGAATCAATTGTTTTGAAATAGATTTTTCAAAAGGCCAAAATTTGGGATGTTATAACCATGAAGACTTTGAGTACATACGGATGTACTCATCGACCTTCCTATCGTGGAGACGCAGTGAACACTCTCCAGGTCCCGTCGCGGATTTCCCCGACCTCGCCATCCTATAGAAGGACCTGAAGATCCTCATATTTGGTCAGATTCCCAGGTATGCCTCGCAGATGTACGCAAAAATACCGATGTTGGCGATGGAGTTTGGGGCCAAGTTCACTAGTTGAGCTCCATAGTGCTCAAGAACCTTAGAGATGAACTTGTGAGCCAATAACCTGAATCTGCACTCAATGTAAGCAAGGAACACATGGATTTATCCATCTTCTCTTCTCGGGAAGTGCTCTCTGGCTGCTGACCTCCATTTGATCAGATTGTGGTCAAGAAGCATCTTGATTCCCTCTAGAGCCTTGAGTTTCTTCTTGCTCAAATCCAAAATCAACCACTTGGTGATTGAGTCCGACATATTTGGGTTTAGAACAGTGGTCAAAAAAAGGTTTTAGGCGAGAAGAACAAAGGAGGTCGGAGGAGATTCTTCACAAGGAGATGAAGAGGGATTGAAGGAAAATCTGAAAGCATGAAATCCTTTAGGTAGCACACCGAAGGGATTTTATAGCCGCAATTCCTTGGCTGCAAAAAAGGGAGTTACCAAAAGTCCAACGGACACAAAGTTTTGTCCAAAAGGACGAAGGACTCTTCGGTTCCCAAGGCAGTTTCTCAACTTTAAAATGAATACTGTCGTAGGGACGGCCCACCGGCCCCCACGGCCAAGCGAGCACCCAAGCGTGCCGACCCCGCCAAACGTCCGAAGGGGGCCGAAGGGCCCCGAAGGTCGCAGTCGCCCGGACGCCCGAGGGTCTTCGGGCGGAGGGAATACCCCGCATCCTCCTGGTGCAACATCCATTGGGCCGGGCGCGTGACTGGTGGCCGGGACCAAGACGTTCCACCAAGGACCAATGGCTACATGTAGGGGTAGGAAAAGACCCTGCAGCCCCTACTTAGATGGGGCCGTGTAGGGGGTAAACCTGTAATCTCACATACCGGGAGGAATGGTTATAAATAGCCATCTCCCCCCTCCGTGTAAAGGGAGAGGTTTTCAGAAATATATTCAATTCATTTCCTGATAGCCGGTCCCCTGTCTAAGGATACCTCGGACTCCCTTGTGAACGCCGGGGTTCCCCTTCTCTTATTGTCTAGCCTTTTTTCTACTACGACAGTTGGCGCCGTCCGTGGGGAACGACAGGAGAGTCACGAAGCCCGATTTCGAGACGCAACATGGCTCCCAAAATGAGGGCCAAAGCGGCCGCAGAATCGAGACCCCCTAGGGCCAAACGAAGTAGAGCCTCCCCGGTGACGACGCCCCCCGCGGGCGCCGCGGAAGAAGAGGCGAACGATTCCACGCACAATACGGGGGGCGCCAACCAAGGGTCGTACGAGGCGCTCCAGTAGGAGCTGGCCGATCTCCGTCGGGAGATGGCCGTCCTCCGGCGCCCACTAGTGGCGACCCTCGCGGTCCTATCCCAAGCATCGCCGACGGCCGAAGTGGAGGCCGTCCCGTCGACCTCAGCGCCGCCACCACCTCCGGCACCGCCGCCACCCTCGGTACCGTTGCCACCCTCGGCGACGTTGCCACCCTCGGCATCGGCCCCGTTGCTCCGGGGAGACCCTAACTCCCCGCTCAGCGTCGGATTGAAGGCAGCCCGTTGGCCACTCGGCTTCAAGATGCCGGAGGTGGCGCCATTCGAAGGACGCACGAACCCATCGGAATTTCTAAGGGTATACGAGACCGCCATCGAGGCGGCGGGGGGAGACGATAGTACGAAGGCGAAAAGCATCACCCTCGCCCTTAAGGGCGTGGCACTCACATGGTTCTTCACCATACCCCCCGGTCCATATACGCGTGGGAACAACTGCGGGACCTCGTCTGCAACAACTTTCAGGGAAACTACGCGGATCCCAAGGACGCCGGGCACCTGTTCGCGGTGAAGCGGGTCCCGACAAAACCCTCCGCAGTTTCTTCAGGAAATTTGCGGAAGTGAAGTGCCAGGTGGGGGGCGTCAACGAAACAACCATCATAAACGCAGCCACCTGCGGGCTGCAGAAGGACCCCCTGTCGGAGAGGCTGGCCCGCAAGCCCATTCGCATGGTGGCGGAGCTCTTCGACAAAATGGTAGAGTACGCCAGGGCAGAAGAAGACAACACCCGAAGGACCCCGTCTACATCGACCCACACCCCCGCCGCGCCCGCCAAGCCTCACGCCAACGACTACAAACACAAGGGGCGCGGCGTCTACCACGTGGACGGTGGCCCGCCCCAGAGAGCGCAAAGCGAGCGGCAGGAGGCGCGCTCGGGGCGGCGAGGCGCAATGATGGCGGCGGCCGGGCGCACCGGTCTTTGGGCGCGCCGCTATTTTGCGATTTTCACGGCGAAGGATCGCACACGACCACCGAGTGCCGCACCATCCCGGCCATGAAATACTACATGGGCCAGAACCGCCAGCAGGCCGAGCGGGAGGACCGGGGCAACACCGGCAATGTGTTACCCGCCCCACCGCAAAGACCCTGCATAGAGGAAGGCCGTGGAGACCGCCATCAGCGGATCATCAACATGATCGCCGGGGGGTCCTCGCTCGGTGTTTCGTCCAAAAGGCAGCGCTGCGCGTACGCTCGCCAGATCCACCATCTCGCAACTTACCCGGTATCTAGCCCGCCTTGTTACGCCGAGATACACATCTCCTTTGGCCCCGAGGACGCCCGGGGGGTGTACTTCCCACACCAAGATCCCCTCGTCGTCTCCGCCAGCATCGCCGAGTTCGAGGTCAGGCGTGTCCTCGTCGACGGGGGAGCTCGGCGGACCTCATGTTCGCCGACGCCTTTAACAGAATGATGACCCCCCTCGACCACCTGTTGCCCCCGGGCGTGCCCCTCATAGGCTTCGGCGGGCGGCCCGTGACGGCCCTAGGTCAGATCAACTTGGTCGTCACGTTCAGCGATGAATTTGTGTCCCGCACCGAGGTCATCACCTTTGACATCATCCAAATGCCTTACCAGTACAACGCCATCCTGGGACGGGCTACGCTTAACGCCTTCGGTGCCATCGCCCACCACAAGTATTTGTGCATGAAGATTCCTGCACCGGGGGGGCATTGTCACAGTGCGAGGTGATCAGGACCTCGCAAGGCACATAGAACTGGAAACCATCTCACCAGCACGACACGTCCACACCGTCGGGCGGACGGAGTCGACCAGGCAACCGCGCCACCAGCCAAGTGGGCCGGCCGAGCCGCGGGGAGCTCGGAGGTCCCCTGCGACGCCTCCCCAGAAAAGATGGTAGCCCTCGGGGCGGAGCTGCCGCCGGCAGCATACGAGTCCATCCTCAAGGTGCTCCGCGCCAACACGGATGTCTTTGCCTGGGGACCGGAGGACATTCCCGGCGTGGCAAAAACCACAACTGAGCATCACCTGGCCCTCCGTGACGATGCGGTACCCAAGAAGCAAAAGCTGCGACGCATGTCGGCAGAGCGTGTGGTGCTGGCCAAAAACAAAATTGCGAAGCTATTAAAGGCGGGGGTCATCCGCGAAATTAAGCACTCGGAATGGCTGACCAATCTCGTGTTTGTGCAAAAGGAAATAGGCAAGTGGCGCATGTGCGTCGACTTCACCGATCTCAACAAAGCCTGCCCTAAGGACGACTTCCCTTTGCCTCATATCGACCAGCTCGTAGACGCTACTTCGGGATGCGAGCTCATGAGCTTCCTCGATGCGTACTCCAGATACCATCAGGTGCTCATGGCCAAGGAGGACGAGCCGAAGACCGCGTTTATTACTCCCGTCGGCACTTACTGCTACACCCACATGCCCTTCGGCCTCAAGAACGCGGGAGCAACCTTCACCCGCCTCATCTCGAAGGTGCTGGCGACCCAGCTCGGCCGCAATATAGAAGCGTACGTTGATGACATCGTGGTAAAGAGCAAGCTCGGAGAGATGCACGTAGACGACCTGCAAGAACCTTCGCTAACCTCCGCTCGGAGGGAATAAAGCTCAACCCGCAGAAGTGCACTTTCGGGGTAAAGGCCGGCAAGCTTTTGGGCTTCCTCGTCTCCGAAAGGGGCATCGAGGCCAACCCCGTCAAAATTAGGGCCATCCAGGAGATGAAGCCCCCCCATAACGCTCGCGAGGTACAAAAGCTCACGGGCCGCTTCGCCGCCCTTAGCCGTTTCCTGTCCCGCTCGGCCGAGAGGGCCCTACCATTCTTCAGAACACTCCGGGCGGCGGAACCATTCCGATGGACGGACTAATGCCAGCAAGCGTTCGAAGACCTCAAACAGTACATCGCCCAGCTGCCAAGCTTGACCAGCCCCGAACAGGGCGCCGACCTCTTACTGTATATCGTAGCCTCGCACTTTCGCGGTGGCGCGTGCTTGTTCATGGCGATGGCGGCGCCCGTATACTTTGTCTCGGAGGCCCTGCAGGGGGCCAAAGTCCGATACACGGAGCTTGAAAAGTTGGCGTACGCCCTGCTCATGGCCTCGCGAAAGCTCTAACACTATTTCTAGGCGCACTCCATCACCGTCCCAACCGCATACCCGCTAGCGCTAATGCTGCACAACAAAGATGCTTCAGGACGCATAGGAAAGTGGGCGGTCGAGCTGGCGCCGTTCGACATCACCTTCGTCGCAAGAACAACGATAAAATCATAGGCGCTAGCGAACTTCGTGGCCGAGTGGACCCCGCAAGCGAGCATGCCAACCACCATCGAACCAGCATGGATAATGTACACGGACGGATCATGGTGCGCGTTTGATCGATGCGGCGCCATCCTCGTCGCACGCCAGGCGGAGGCGTGTCGCGCTGTTGTGAGACCGGTTTATTCGGTTTGTCTTTGTTTAACCATCCACTTGGTCTTGCGGTACAAATCAAATAAACAAGCCTCGAATATGTATACTTCCCGATTGCGGTATACACACCAGTTACAAAATCATGCATCAATTCCATTCATACACATAGAGCGAAGCAAAAGCAACAACGAAAGACATAGATAATATAAAGAGAGTTATTACAAAAGAGAGGCCGACCGGCCAATTAACACATAAGTAACTAATTTAAGCAATGAAGCAAAATGGCCATAAGATGGCGATAAACAAAGCCAATCGGTGTGCCTTTACCCACAAGGCAACCAGCAGGACCGCCAAGCTAATCGTCCCAAGCGGCGCAAACTGACTCACAAACCCTTGGGGCTCACCTTCTTCCTCGCAACAATTAATATTAAGCCAAGCGGATGAGTACAAAACTTGTTTTTGTACTCGCAAGGCTGACGTGTGAGATAACGAACTATAATTAACTACATGCAAGATTTATTTAAGTGGATGAGGCCACGAACTTATTTTCGACATAAAGCAAGTTTTCATTGGCAATAATGTAATAGATTCAAAGCAAGTTTGCAATTAACTTTTATTGTTCAAATAAAGAGAGACAATTATAACAATAGATAGATGACAACACCAACCTAGAAGTGACTAACCCATAGTCACCACAACAATAGCATGAAGTACCCTTCATACCACCCATGTCAAGTTTAAGTTTTAAAAGGTTGTAGTCTAGTTCTTTGCGACCTTACCAAGCATGTCCATAACCTAGGGCGAGGCTATTCGAATAGTTTTAACCTGCGGGGTGTACCAATGTACCACACGATAGACCGCCTTTCCACGGCCACGGTTAGCACACTTCCTTTGGTATGCGAGGCATGGCTAAGTCTAACAAGCGCTTTCCAATGGGCGATGCTAATTAAGAGCGCAACCCACGGGAGAAGGACACATTAGACAGACCTAACCTAGGTGCTAATGCTCCCCTCCAACACCACACACACACAAGACACACCCACAGACCAGCTCATAGTAACACCCCCAAAGTACTTAGTCAAGAGAGGTTCCATATCCCCTCGGTGTGGTTGTACGCAATAGCGCTTAGGCGTAGTGACACAAGTAACTTTCGGTCCTGGGGACTTAGGCACCATTCCAACACACCCAACAGATCACATCAACATACCATTGTGCCCAAGTCAAGATATAGTTTTGTTTTGATTTTTGATTTGTAAATCAATAAAACACAAGGGTTGGACATAATGGAGTAGTATAAGTATTTGTGTGATCAAGATCATCGACTAAGTCGATGATCGCCCAATACTCTACCGATGACTAGGCACGGCTAAGCAATATTCATTAAGTAATCTACTAAGTGATAAGAGTTCATCCATCGAACTCTACCCACGACAAATAACCTAGGCTCGGGTAGTAGAGGATAACCATTTACCTACAGATTATGCAACTAGAGGTCTAACTAATCAATTTAACAACAAAATAGCAATGCATACATAGAAGTTAAACAAAATATTAGACTTTAAAAGTAATGGGATCAATGGGAAATGATCAAACTCGCTTGCACGCTTCTTTGTTGCTCAAATTGTTGCGGAGGGTCGTTCTCGGGTTACGCAAATGTCGAACCTAAGCGAGAAGCAAAAGAAGCAAGAACAACCAATAAGGCGAGCAACACTTAAACAAAAGAGCAAGCAAAAATCATCCAAATGCGTGAAATTTATACACAAGGTAAAATACTAATATACCTAGTCATAGAAACTGGAAAAACTTAATTTGGATTTGTGGTGCAAAAGATATTTCCTAAAAACCTATTTTCGGCCATAATTAGGTACTGTAGCAAAAATATTTTCTAGAAAGATTTTGAAGCTGAAATTTTTATGGTAGCTACTTACTGGTGTAGTGATAATCCATATAAAATTTTAGGTCATTTGAAGTTATAACGAATTAGTTATGATTTTCTAAGTTCTAAAACTAGGACATCATTTATATCGTAGCAAAGACCACTAGTCAACTGGTCCTTCATCCCTAAAGTTCATCCCTAAAGAAAATTAACAAAATTTTAGTTCGCTCTATTTTGGACTTACTATAATGAAAAGAGAACAAGTTGTGGCTTACCGAGGAAATTATATCCCTTAACCGAAAAGAAAAGCGTGGCGCCGCATGGCGCGCACCTGACACACGCACAGGACCCACGGAGGCTCACCGTTGGATCAAGATCCAACGGCCGGATCGAGATGACAATCGGGCCAGGCGGATGCTCGCCCATCCTGGGCCGTTGGTCCAGCGATGGGTGGGATTGAGGAGCCTTCGGACGATCAATTGCTCCCACGATCCCTACACGGATCCAAGATCGAGCAGTGAGGTTGATTGGGCGTTCACGATTTGAGCAGAGGGCTACCGACAATAGGGGCCTGCGGTCGGCGACTCTAAGTCACATGCCGGTTTTCGCGCACGCGCATACGGGGTTTGAGGGGCGGGCCCTGTAAGTGGCCGAGGAGGTGGGTTTAGGGCACTAATGATTACTAACCCATGATTAACAATGATTAGCATTAATGAACGTCATTCGTGTCGAAACGACATTACTACGGCGCTGCCGTTTCGTCCGGACAAAAGACCGTCTGTGCTCGATCCGAGCTCGCGCGGCGCTCCGTCGTGGCGGCGCGAGCCAAGGGCAAAATGGGACCGCAATACCAATGCGCACACATTGGTATCACTCACTGCGCAATAGTGCCCTGCCAGCGGCAGCGAGTCGGCGGTGAGCCTTATGACCAAAGCGGCCGAAAGGCGAAAAACACTCAAAACTCCGCGTAGTCTAGGTAGCGGGCGCCAAACTTCTAGGGACTACTAGAAGGGTACTGAGCAGTGGAGCTCGAAGGTGGCCGAGGTGTTCCGCGACGAAGAGCGCGTCGGCAAGAAGAAGAAGTGGAGATGACGACTGAGCAAAAGGGTGAGACCGGGTCATCACAGCAGCTCCACAATAGCTCATATATGCTTCTGAGCAAAGAATTAGGAAATGAAGCTTCTTCCGGGCGGTGGAAGAAGGGGTGCTCACGGCCGAAAAGAACAAATCCCCAAAATTGAGTGCTCCTGTGAAAAGCAACTACAATTAAGTTAGGGTTTTGTTCCGTGAGGTGAGAGGCACACACCAAAACAAAGAAGGAAGAAAAAGCCAGCTGGAGCACGGGTTGCGCAGAGAGCTCCTAGCTCAACAATGGCGTAGAGATGGTTTTGGTGATTTGGTGAAGCAAGCAGAGAGGGTGCAAGCTGGAGCTCAAGGGTGTAAAGAAAACGATGGAGGAAAGCGAGGGGCTTAAGTAATCGAGGAGCGAAAAGAGTAACAAGCATATGCCCATGGGTGGACTTCGGTCCTGGCGTCGCGTCGCTTGGAGCGGCGGGCGGAGTAAGCTCGGCGACTTTGAGGCGGTGCAACGGCGTGCATTTAATGCGCCCAGAGGGAGCCGTTTAAAGGGCTCAAGGAGGTGACAAGGCACCCTCTCTCTCACTACCATGGCGTCTGCACGCGCATGCGCGGAAGGAGGAAGATGACCAGCAGAACAGGTGGCCCCACCGTACGTGACACAAAGTGGTTCGAGTCCAAAGTGTTTTAGTGGGTTGAGCCCAACCTCATTAGATGTTGGCCGTCGGATTAGACTTGAACGGCCCGATTGCGCCGCACCACTTTGAAGGCACCGGCGCAAGGTGGCTCAGCTGAGTCAGAGACTCGAGCAGAGGAATAGTGTGAATCGATTTAGGTTTTGATTTTAAACACTGAAACTTTGGGGATTTAATTGAGGTATCAAATCATCTCCAAAATTTATGAAATTTTAACTGGAGGTTCCTGACCTTAGGTTAACCTTTCATAAAATTTCCAGAGATTTTGTGCACTGAAATTTTCTCAAGAAATTCAGAAAGGTGATTTGGAGGTTTGACCAGGTTTGACTTGCCTCTAAAATATTTCAATTAATTTCCAAAATTATGAAATAATTCAGAGTGTCACCAAGCAACCCTAGAACCCAGGAAAAATTATTCCCAAGGGTTTGATATAAGATTTCACCTGAAGGTTTTGACTTGAGATAAATGAGGATTTTGATTTTGGATTTCCCAAATTCCTTTACAAGAATTTCAGAAAAGTTTCAAGAGTAAAAGGATGAAGGAAAAGTTTTAATTTACCCTCATTTTATTACATTTGAAACACAAGCCAAAATGGGGATGTTACACCACGTTGCGTCTCGACTTCCCAACCACCAACAACCTCAGTACGAGGCCACGCATTGGGCCTCCAAAGCGAAAGCCCCAAAGGGTGATCAATACCACTGGCCAGATCATTCGTGAAATGGCCACAACGTGAGCGGCGTCGTGGCGGCATCACCGCCCAATCAATACCAAGATGTGACAACGAAGACGCGGACAAGCTGGCCAAAATGGCCAGCTCCGGGCAGAATCCCCCACCCGGGGTCTTCTACGAAGTGCTTAGCGCCTCCTCCGTACCACAAGGGGCCACGCCCGAGGCACAAGGGGCTGCGTCCGAAGCACAAGGGCCAAGCCGCCCAGTCCTAGTTGTCACCCACGACTGGCGGCAAACAATCACCAAGTACCTCGAGGGCCATGAACCCGAAGACCCAAACGAAGCAAGATGACTACGGCACAGGGCCAAGAATTACCGTATCGTAGGAGGGGAATTATACAAAGGGGGCGTGTGCGCCCCCTTTCTCAGGTGCGTGAGCCAAGAAGAGGGTCGTTCCGCCTGAAGGAGATACACGAGGGCCTCTGCGGCGCGCACCAAGCGCCGCGAGGACTGGTGGCAAGGGCCTTCCGCCAAGGCTTCTACTGGCTGACCGCGCTCTACGACGCATAGGAGCTCGTCCAAAAATGCCAGGGGTGCCAGTGGACCAGCCGCAACCCCCGGGCTCCCGCGGTACCACTACAACCCTTGCCCCCCATCTGGCCCTTCGCACGTTGGGGCCTCGACGTCATCGGCCCATACCGGCTAGGGTAGCCTTCGCTTCACCTTCGTCGCCATTGAGTATTTCTCCAGGTGGGTCGAGGCTGAACCAGTGGCCAAAATAACCGTCGCGGCTGCCCAACGGTTCATGTGGAAAAACATAGTCTGCCGCTACGGAGTGCCAAGGGAACTCGTCACTGATAACGGCACCCAGTTCGACTCCACGACGTTCGCACTTTTTGCCACAATCTCGGCATAACGATATGCTTCGCCTCCATGGGACACCCCGAGTCCAACGGAGCGGTCGAGCGGGCTAACGACAATTTGCTAGACGGCCTAAAAAAGCGCCTCGTAGGCCTCCCTAAGGGCCTATGGCCCGAGGAACTACAGAAAGCACTGTGGGCAATCAGGATGTCACCGACGAGGGCCACAGACTTCTCCCCATTCAAGCTCCTATTCGGGGACAAGGCAATGACCCCGGGAGAGTTCGCCACGGATCTCACAGAGGCAGCGCGCGACCCGAGGCAGGAGGTCTCCCTCGACCTCCTCGAAGAACAACACGTCCAAGCCATATCAACCATGACCAAGTACACCGAGGGCGTAGCGCGCGCGTATAACAAAAAGGTCAAACCACGCCCGCTGGCACCAGGCGACATGGTCCTCAAGCGAGTCGCGAACCCCACGGCAGTGGGTAAGCCAGAGTCCAAATGGGAAGGGCCTTATATCATCACCCGCGCCACACGGGCGGTTCCTTCTACATCGCAACACCGGAGGGACAGCAGTTAGGCCACACGTGGAACTCAAAGAGCCTCCGTAAGTTATACCCTTAGGTTCTGCAAACACCGGCTGCGCCCGGGTATCTACTCCCCCCGCCGCAGAACGCCGGGGGAATGTATTACCACAAAATGTACTCCCCGATATTCCCCCCTCTGAATGTATAAACAAAGTCACCGCGCATGGACTTTGAGCCCCGGTGAACACCTGCGGGTGTATAAACGAAGTCATCGCGCATGGCCTTCGAGCCCCGGTGCACACCTGCGGGTGTATAAACAAAGTCATCACGCATGGCCTTAGAGCCCTATTTAAAAAAGTATGGGGGACGGCACGAGGCTTCGCCTCCCCCTTGAAGAACAGAAGGGCTCCAGCGGAGCCCTATTTTAAAAAGTATGGGGGACGGCGCGAGGTTTTGCCTCCCACTCGGAAAACGTAAGGGCTCTAATGGAGCCCTATTTAAAAAAGTATGGGGGACGGCGCGAGGCTTCGCCCCCCCTCATAGGCACACCAAAACCGTAGCCGAACGAAACAACCTCTTTATTCGTCACCTCACAATACAAAGCACAATCACACAACGCACACCACGCGGAACACAACCAAGTAGGCCCGTAATAGGAAAAATATCACAACCCAGCCCTACAACAAGTCTACAAACCCATCTCATGGCTAATCGGGGCACCCAGGAGGTGCAAACTCCTCAGGTTCCGTTCGCAACACCCACGCCATTAACTCTTCATCGGACGGCCACGTGGACACAAATCGGAGGTATTCCTTCTCGGCAGTCCCTCCGTCCGGATCACCCGAGGAGCTACTGGACGACACGTCATGCATCTCGGGCGGGAGCACGAGCCCTTCAAGCGGGCCCGCAGCCCCGCGGGCCTCCCAGAAAGCCCGCAACTCCTCGAACGCTGTCGCCGCCCTCCGGGCGCGTAGACGAAAAAACCTCTTCATGGAGCCTCCCGGGTTTGCCTTCTTCCAAAGCGCTGCCACTTCGCGCCGTGACACACCACGCCTCGGTAACACACCTGTAGAGGCCACTTGGTGACCAAGATGCGTTCGTCCTTGGACCCGCGGCGACAGCCAGCAGTCTTCACCCGCCGCTCCTCCGGCAGACGTAGCCCGCGCTGGGTGCAGCGACGGAACAACATACGCCCTCCCTAAGCAAAGTAGAAGCACGCATAAAGGAAGCATCCAGCGCAAACACACACACCCCCTCGCAACCAAAACCACTTTTTGCATTCATCAAAAACGCTCATTCATAGGGTCATTACAGGTCAGATCCCCTTCAGTCCAGCCCCTGAACGCGCAGCACCACTGGAGCGGACAAGCAAAAACACACGAAGGGGAACCCTAATCTAAAAACCTAAACAAAACACTACATCGCAGGGGAGCGGAGGGTCACACCTGGTCTCCGGTGGTGACCCCCCGCTCCGCTGCTCCGGACCCGTCCGCCGCTCTCTTCCCCTTGGTCCGTTGGGCTAGAACCGCGTGGAGAGATTCCATCGTAGCCACCCAGCCGGAGGAGGACCAGAACCTGCTGAAAAGAGCGTTGCTAGCTCGGCGTACCGACTTGCGGCCAGCGGCAACCTCGGCCGTAGAAGCCACAGCCATGGAGCTTGCCCCAAGTCCATCGACATGTGTACACCCTGCCCGTTGCAGGGAGACGAGGGCCGCCGTCCACCCCGTCTTCGCGCAGTGGTTGCCGTAGGCGCGAGCGGCCGCGACGAATACCTCTCCGGCACGATGGAGGCGATCCAGGGTCCTATCCAGTTGATCAACGGTGTGCTCCCGCGGGGGTGGCACGGCGCCGACATCAACCATAGCGCCTTCCATGCGTTCCATCTCCCGCCATGTAGCCTACACTACGCTGGCGGAAAGCTCTCGTTCCGCCATGACCTCCGCTTCGAGTACGGAGTTGGCACTCCGCAAAGACGCCACCTCATCCCTCGAGGCGCGTAGCTGCTCCTCCAGCTCAGCAACCCTGCCCTGCTGGCCTTCCAGCTCAGCAACCTTTGCCTTCAGCCCCTTGACCTCCTCGGCAAGGGCCGCGCGCTCGGCAGCTAGCGCCATGTTCCGCGCAAACTCCGCGTCAACCCGATCCTGGATCTCCGTGTAACCGCTGAATATCCCACTCAAGCGCGCGAGATACCATCAAGGCCTGCGCAAAAAGAGAAGTCACTACAACACCAAGGTGCAAGGGCGGACATCTTCACTCACCCTTGCTGCATTTGCCTCGATGCTACGGAACATCTGGTCGACGGGCACCCGCTGGAAGAGCACATCCAGGCAGGGAAGGGCTGCGAAGCGGGCCACCTCCTCGCCAACGGAGGCCACGCCGGGGCTCAACTTGAAGTCCACGGTTCGCAGCGCGCCCACGCCAGCAAACCCAACGACTCCCAACGAGCCGTCAGCCACCCCCCCTCGATTGGCAACTGCCGGCCCCCCGGCATCGGGACCGGCGGGAGATGCCCTAGCGCCGGAGAACACAGCGGACCCCCCGTCCCCCGAAGCAGACTTGCCCACATCGTCTACCTCGACAGCTGGCACTACGCAACACAGAGACAAGTTACCCAAAGCTAAAAAACAAAACAAGCCCGACGGGGAAGGCTCCGGACTAATCGCCGCACGGAGGAACAAGGACGCGCTCCTTCACTCGGGTGTCCGCGGATTCGCGCCCATACACCTGCGAGGGTGTCCCACCGGACACCTCTTCAGGGGCAAAGCTCGCTATCGCGAACGAGCTGGCCACCACCTCACGACACGCGGTAGCCGATACTGCCTCCGAGGATGAGCTCGCCGAAGAGCTGCTCGCTTCCTGCCGCATCTCGAAAGCCGCCGCCACCCTAGTCGCGGACGGGACCACCATCCCCACAACAGCGCCAAGGCCACCGGCCACGCTGGCCCCAATAGCTCTCAGGGGTGCCACGCGGATAGGACCAGGGGTCTTCAGCTCGTCGGGGCCGTGTGCCCGCTTCTTCTTCCCTGCGTCGGGGTCCAAGCGTTCCTCCAGGCGAACGGAGGGATCCACGTAGGCGCGATTTAGTCGAGGCTCGCGCACCACCTGTCCCCGTGTCGCATGTTCCTCCCCGGTATACGGGCCTAGAAGCTTCTCAGCCGCACGCTCGGCCTCGTCAACAGACAACACTGCAAGGCGGTTAGAAGGGCAACAACCCACCAACGAGATTAAGTATAGATGCAAACCTGAGCGGCCCCCAAGCTCCAACGCGGGGACACCATCCCTTGGCTCCCGAGTGAACATCGACCTGCGCCCGCGCCACAAGCGGCGCAGAACTCCTCCACGAGTCGGTGGACATCCTCCGCCGCCAGAGCAACGGCGCTAGCGCGCATCCTCCCTCAAAATTTGGATCGTCGGGGACGAAATAAGATGAATGGGACCCCCGTGGGAACGAGGCGACCTCGGGGCGATTTATGATAAAACCAGCGGCGAGTCCAATCGCATTTCCCACGGTTAGGCTGCCAAGCGGGTGGGTATTGAAGGAGCGCGCCTTAAATGCGGAAGTTCACGGTTGCGAAGTTCGTCTCACCAGTGCTTTTCTTCTTCTTCGGCTGGCACCTACCGTCATGAAGGTACACGAAGAGCCTCGACTCCCCAGCGCCAACCCCCGCAGACCGGAGCACCCACTCAAAAATGCCAAGCTTCACGATAGAGTTTGGGTCGGTGGCGAGTCGACCGTCTGGTGAAGAACACGGAACAAGGGTAGCGCCACGGCACCAAGACTCGCATCCAGGAAAGCCACGAAGACAATCGTTTCATCTTCTCGAGGTGCGGGTACAGCCTCGGAATCGGGGGCGCAGGCGTCCTCCAGCTTTGTCAACCTCCCTTCACCATGAAGGGCCCGCATGACAGCAGGCGTCACAGTCGAAGGGCCCAGCTCATCGGTGTACACCGCAACACCGCCTCCGTCCTTGTTATGCTTCGTCATTGCAAGCGTCGGGGAGCGATGACTGACAAGAAGTAAAGCAGGAGGCGGAAGAATAACAGAATCAGGCGCCATGCCACGCATTTATAGGCCAGCGAAAACAAAAGGACGCAGCGCATGGGAGCCGAGGAGTCGCGACCCAAGCAACGCACGACACGTGCGGCCTAACGATGCAAGCGAACTACTGAGCGGCGTGCGCGGATCGAAACACACTAAAGCAGGCGCGCAGACAACACCCAAAGCGTCCCAGCGATGTCCATTTATATCGCCCGGAAGCCGACGCCGCACAACACCCAAAGCGTCCCGGGCGGCGTCCATTTATATCGCCCGGAAGCCAACGCCGCACAACACCCAAAGCGTCCCGGGCGGCGTCCATTTATGTGGCCCGGAAGCCGACACCACATTCCACACCACGGCCAGCCGCCCGACCAACGGTACTCCATACGCGAGGCGAGAGCACGCCGGAAGCCGCCGAGGCCAAAGGGGCGGTGTACTGCACCGCCGGGAAGAGGCGCGGTTTCGGCCATGGCAAAGCAAGACATTGACCGTGAGGGGCTTGTCGTAGGGACGGCCCATCGCCACGGCGTGCAAGCACCCAAGCGTCGACCGCCAAACGCCGTCCGAAGCCGGCGAAGGCGAGGAGCCCCAAAGGTGGCTGAAGGGGGCCGAAGTGCCCGAAGGGGGCTGAAGGTCGCAGCCGCCGGGCCGAGGGTCTTGAGCGGAGGAATACCACGCATCCTCACGTGTGCATGATCCGCTGGACCGAAAGCGCCTTGACTGGTGAACCGGGACCAAGACGGTCCACCAAGGACCAAAGGCTACACGTAGGGGTAGGAAAAGACCCTGCAGCCCCTACTTAGATGGGGTCGTGTAGGGGGTAAACCTGTAATCTCACATACCGGGAGGAATGGTTATAAATAGCCATCTCCCCCCTCCATGTAAAGGGAGAGGTTTTCAGAAATATACTCAATTCATTTCCTGACAGCCGATCCCCTGTCTAAGGATACCTCGGACTCCCTTGTGAACGCCGAGGTTCCCCCTTCTCTTACTGTCTAGCCTTTTTTCTACTATGACAAATACATACCACCTCGACTGTCACGACATTAAATGAGGATCTACCCGATATGATTTCCATTGGGATAAGGTTCACACGATCAAATTCATTTAAAGTTCGGGGGCTAGCTAACGAGAATTAAAACCTCTACATATAATAAAGACCATATGTCCTTCGTGGTCGTAACCCCTAAGGCTAATGACCCCTATGGTCGAAAGGATTCCAGAGGTTACATTGTGGGTACCCTGGTCGAACAAGGTCCTATACTGTAACATCCCAATTTTCTGAGCTTAAAAATCATTTAAATAGTTAGTAGGGAAAAATTCAACATTTGGATTTATTTGAATTTAAATTCAAAAGCTTAATATTGGACTTTCCAATCATAAATATTTAATGTGAATAATCCCAACTTGAACATTAGCCAAAACTATTTTATTTGGGTTCTAGGTGCTCAGATATATTTTCTAGATTTTTCTAGAATTTTTCTGAGTTCATTTGCTATTTTCTATTGCTTATTTGAATTTACGGTATTTTCTAAAATAGAAAAGCTATTATAAATCTCGAGATAATTCCTTGGCCTAAACCCATTCCTATTCCTAAACCCCGCCCATTTTCCCCGCGCGCCCACCATGTAGCACACTCTCGATGACATGCGGGCCGCATGTCACCTCGCCGCCTCTTCTTTCTTCCGACGCCCGCGCTCGTTCTCCACGCGTTCGATCGAGGATGGGCGGTTGGATGCGCACGATTGATTCGGGCCGTCGGATGTTCCATCGATTTTTGTATCGTGCGATCTAGGATGAACGGTCCGATCTGAGTTTGTTTCGGCCGCGCCATTTCGAACGCGCCGAGTCGAGCCCTAGCCGGCGTGTGGGTCCCGGCTGCCACGTCGTCTTCGTTCCGAATCCAGCTTGGGATACGATCTCCGCCGCCCTTTGCCGTTTTGGGCGTTCGTGCCTGGACTCTCGAGCCCCCGGTATAAAGGAGGTAGCCCTCGGTCTCGCATCCCAACCCTAGCCGCCGCCGCCAATAACCCTAGCCGCGCGAGCTCGAAGATCAATCGCGCGCCTCCAACTCCGACGAGCTCTGCGCGCGTCGATGCCGCTCGGGCGTCGTGGTCTACACCGTCGGCATCGCACGGGCGTGACTACCTCGTGGTCGCCGTGTCACCGAGCCGCCAGTAGCCCGATTCCGCCGAGCCGTGAGCTCTCCGTCGCTCATCGCCGCCACCCTCATCGTCCCGTGCACGGTGAGCACTCCATCTGCGATCGCCCGAGTCCCTCTTCACGCTGTACCATCCACCGTCGGCGGCTCGCGTTCACGGAACCCTCGGTTCCGGCGCGCGCCTCTGTATGTCGCCCACGCCACCGCCACCTGCGCCATGTCGGCATCGCCGCCACGTGCCGCGTGCGTGGCGCCCGATCATCGTCCATGTGCGCGCGTGCGTGGCGATCCACCGAAGTCGAGATCCAGCAGCTCGTAGACTTATCTACCGTGAGCCATCTCACCGACATGTGGGTCCGACATGTCGAGTTTTTCTTTTATTTCTTTTATTCCCGAAATTCCTTCGCTGATGTCGATGTGCGCAATAATCCGATTTTCTTTAGAGAAATAATTCGGAAATCGAAAAATCCAATTTAGGGTTTTCTTTTAGATTCAATCTTCCAGAGCTCATAACTTTTGCATCCTAACTCCGATTGAGCCCATTCAAATTTATAAATTTATCTAAATTCAAGCTCTATTTATCTGAGATTTTTATTTAATTTTTGGAGCTTATTTTGCCTCTGTTATTTATTTGTTTTGTTTGTTTGTGTCTCGTTTGCGAGTAGACGTCGATTCATCGGGGAATTTTGTGGAAGAAGGAGCACCTCAAGATCAAGACCAGTACATAGACCTTTTCCAAGGCAAGTCATACCTTTGATCATCTTGAACCCAGTTTTCAAATTACTTTGTGTTAAATTATTGCATTCTACTTTAATTATTTATTTAAATGCTTTGGGCATAGTTATTATCTAAATTGTTATCACACCTTGGCCTTGTATATCATAATTCCTTGTCACCCTAGATTGGTTATTAGTTGGTAATATTATAGCACCAACATGGGTTGGTTAGATGCGAGTACAATTGCTTAGCCATGCTACGAGTCTCACATCTCATGAAAGTTGCAAATATGAACTATGACTAAGTGACTATGGAACTTCGTGTCAAACTGTGTGCTATGTGTTATTACTTCGTGATGGCATGTGTTGCACTAAAACCAAGCCGGGTGGTAAAGGATTTAGGCCGAGGCAAGTGGTGAAGCGTGTGATATGGTGGACTATGTGATGGGAATGTTAATCTTTGTGATCTAGTTAGAAAATGGAAGTCTTGCCTTGGTCAATTAAGGACTTAACTTTGTGCGCCATTGAGCGGAGTCTTCTTATGCGACCACATGCCTGGTATGGGACGGGTCTAACTTAGTAAGTTATGGATTCTCGGCATTGATGTTCAGGTGGATAGGTTAGGCTGTGTGACAGGGTTTAGGTGTGACTACTTGGTGGTTGCATCGCGGGATGATTCGTCTTCACGTCCCGCGTGTGTGTTATACCAATTCTATGTGGTGGTATAGCGGTTTGTAAGCACACCGGGAGCGTCAATGTTTGAGATGAAGTTTCCGAACTATTTTATTACGATTGGTGCTTGCTACACTAGTTGTATCTTGTGGGTAAAGTGTACAACCTCTGCAGAGTGTTAAATCAATCTATTCGAATAGCCGCGTCCGCGGTCATGGACATGCTCGGGGATTTCACACGAGGGGTAGTTTTCATAAAATGTTGGGATGGGAGCTGTGTGATTTAAGTCATATGGTTGTGTGAAAGAATTTGATTAGGCTATGTGTCTTTGTGGAAACAACTGTTAAATTAATAATGTTTATTTGTTTTGAATTATGCTTTCAATCTATTATTCGTATTCAATTGCAAATGTTGCTTTTATGCAAAAGAACCACAGAAGCCTTTTCTTTGGAATAAGCCTGCATCTATACATTGCATTCTGTGGTATGATTTGCGAGTACGGTTGTGTACTCACACTTGTTGTAAAACTTGCGCCCAAACCTACAGAAGAGGAGGAGTCTACGCCTGCTTTCGAGGAGGAGTTCGCCGAAGGTTGTTGATCGTTAAGGTCCGGATCCTAGTCGGTTGCCTGTGGTGAATTGGTGGGATCTACGCTGGAGTTATTTCCGTTCCGCTGCTGCTTTATTCTTTGTTAGCCCTGCGTGGCTTAATAAGTGTAAACTCGACCATAAGGTCAAAACCCTTATTTGTTATTCAAACTAATCGTTTACTTTATTTATCATTTGTGTGGATCGATATTTACCTATGTTAACCATGTGTGCACTAGCGTGATCCTGGACTAGTGCAGTATACACAGAGGGTTCCAGAATCGAAATTCTGGGTCCCGACATATACCTTATCCCCGACCAGATGTGTGCTCGTATAAACAATGAACTGACACTTACACCTAGTTCCAAGTATATACCTACCGCATGATGATGAATGAAACATGTGGTTAATCATACGAAGCCACACGACGTTTCATGGTTCTAAGTCACTAACAATAACCACCATAAGGTTATTGGTCTCTGGTAACATCAACTGCCAGGCCGGTTGATACTTCATCAACAGCCACCTTCCCCCGACCAGTCGTGACACTTCCAACAGGCGTCTCTTCAAGAAGTAAACTACCACCACTTCATCGACTACTTAAAGGGAGACGCAGACGGTAGAATGAGCAATCCAACTTGGAAGATCAACATGCGATTGGATTTCATCTGAAGCAATATCTTAGTCATTAGCGCATCTAGTGTAATTAGAGTCAGTTCATTGCCTTGTCAAGGACAACCCTATAATAGCCAGTTCATTCAATAAAAGAGCAGTCCCATTCTCATTCCAAGAAGTCTTTGCCATTTTCACTACTACAAAAAGGCACATACTGGACGCCTCGTCACAGACGGTTTACCAAAACCGTCTGTATTACATGAAATCACACACGGTTTTGGTTTAGAGACCGTCTGTGTTACTGGCTGCGCTAAAAACCGTCTGTGAACAGGTAATATCACTGACGGTTCATGATAAAAACCGTCTGTAAAGTATCACAGACGATTCATAATAATAATCGTCTGTGATATTGCTACATATCACAGACGGTTTTTATGTTGAAAACCGTATGTGATACTTCACAGATGGCTCTTATGAAAACCATCTGTGATAATTATCTAATCACAGAGGGTGCACCGTTTTGCTCTCTTACTTATCATCCGTTGCCGTGTACTCCTCAACAATTTTCTTCTCCATCTCTGGTGCTACGGTGAGTCCATCGGTGCCACTCTGTACCCGGTTTTTAGTATCGCCACACCTGTCGAACCCGGGAACGAAGGATCCCAAATTCTCTGTGTTCATACACTAGTCCAGGATTTCCAGTGTACATAGTTAAACAAAAGTGATAGCACAATCATATCACGCATTTTATTAATAATAATTTTTCTGAGTTTATTACAAAAGGGGCATGAGGCCAAATAGAAAAGAAATAACACAGCGGAAGACAAAATAGTAGTAGACCACACGACTTGCCACAGGCAATCGTCTGGGGGCGTAGCCTAGTCGTCAAGATCCTCACCGTCCTGATAGAGGTCTTCTCCTGAATAAAGATTATTTGGCAAGAGTAAGCACAACTTCCGTGCTTGCAAGTTACACCCAATATTGAAAGTTTATGCATGCATAAGGTAAACAAAGGATAATGGCAGGGTTATTTTGCATAAACAACATTTTCTGGTTAAATACCAATAATAATTTCTAAGGCCAGTTTTTATATTATAACTAAAATTAGTGTTTAAAATGATAATTAATAGTGGATAACCTCCATTGATTGAATGGTGAAGGATACCCTCTTATCACTTGGCTAACCGCCCAATTGTTACCATAGGATTATCCATCCTAAAAACATCTGTTGAAATCATTTTATAAACCAAAAACAAGTCTAACTTAGAGTGGATTTGCTAGCATGTCCATGACCGCGGACGCGGCTATTCGAATAGTTTCTACTCTGCAGAGTTTGTACAGCTTTACCCACACGAGATAATTTGCTTTTAATGTCGGCCAATGCACGCTTCCGAAGGCGTGTGACTAAGCAATTATCATGAGGCCTTTACAATGCAATGTCTTAATGTATTTATGCCTGCTAAGGTTTCGCTACCATTGGACTAACCATCCTCTGGGAGCCCCCTCTTACGCCAGGTGGGACTAATGTCTGACCGACCCCCACACAAACAACATAGCACAAATGACACTAAGACGCCACAAATTATTTAGCCAAATCATGCCCATACAAGACATGTGGTGGTACGGTAAGGCGTAGCAAAAAGCGGCTCAAAGGTCGATCCTTAACTGACTCGGGCGACTTCCAATTGAAACCCTGGGCCTTAATCCTAACCGGATCAAGCCCGTGCATAAACCTGCACCCACCATTCATCCATCTCGCCCAAGTCCAAACCCATTTTATTTTATTTAGGGTAAAAACCTCTTTATCAACCTTTCGTGGTAAAACAATACCACATAATCAAATTTAAATCAAGTTGTAAAAGATTTGGCTAAACCTTCCCAAATTTATAAATATGATCTAAGCATGGCTAAACATTTGACAAATTTTACCTAAGGGTGACAAGGAATTCATATTCAATAATCAAATTGGTCATACAATGAAAGTTGGAATAACTATATACAAAAACAGGACATTCAAACATTTATATAAACATATGCATGCAATAGTAATTTGAAAACAGGAATTAAATACTTTAAAATACTGAGAACAATATGATCAATAGTGTAACTTGCCTTCGTTAAAGTCTTGAAACTCTAAATCGTCAGAAGGATCTAATTCTCCAGAGTCGTCGAGGTCTACACGCGAAATACAACAAATTAACTTCAAATTCAAAAACTCAGCTCAAATTAACTCCAAATTGAAATATTTTGGTTCAAATAGCTAGATTATAATTTTATAAAGATTTTGCAACTTGAACCACCCAATTTGGAGTTTAGATACAAAAGTTATGAATTTTAGAAGTTTAAAACCTAAATCTGGAATTTAATTGAATTTTTCGAATTATTTTTCTAAAGGAAAATCTATTTATTACGCAATGCTGACGTCATCGGCTGGGAAAATTGAATTTAGGCTAATTTATTTTCCTACGGAAAAATAATATAGTGACTGACATGTGGGCCCGAGTCAATGGACTGGGTCCACGAGACGGTCAACGCCCACGGTGAGCCCGGTGTATGGAACAGTGACCGGTGGGGTATGGGTGCTGGCTGTGCAAGATGATGTGGGCCACGTAGGCGGCCACATCGGGTTAGTGCCTAGGTGGCGCTGAGTTGGCGTATGGGTGGTGGCCACGTCGGCCTGACATCGGCGGTGATGCGGCGACGAGCCCGCCGGCGTTCTACGCCACGACGAGGTGAATGGATGAGTGCCAGACAGAGAGGGCAGGATGCTGAACGTAATGCTCACCGGGGTTGCACGATTGCACGGCGGAGGGTTTGCCGGCGATGAGGTTAAGCGGCGGTGGCGTGGGGTTGTTGGCAAAGAAGGAGGTCCGGGGGTCCTTGACGTGAGATGGTGCACGCACCGGGTCGGCGGTGAAGTGCCGATGCCGACAGGGTGGTCGCCGTCACCGGAGAGACCTTGTCGGCGCCGGGAACGACGATTTCCCGAGCTTCAAGCGACGGAGAGGAAACTCGAAATACGGGGCGAAGAGAGAGACAGAGGTGGGGAGGTGAGGGGCGTCGAGTTTGGCGAGAGGAGGTGGAGCCGGGCACCTTTAAATAGGCCGAGGGCGGCACGATATTGCCGTGGTGTGCACGAAGGCCTCGCGGTGTCTTCGGCGAATATCGCGAAATCGGGGAGAGAAAGGAAAGTGGGAGGTGTGATTGGGTGCGGGATCAGCAGCCGATTTGATTACGCGCGAGAAATTAGCGATCGGAGCGATGATTTGCCGGATCTAGAAGCTTCCCGAGCCGTGTCCATGGCGGTCGGTGCGGCGAGAAAAAGGAAAGGGCGCGGAGAAGAAAGGAAGGAGGAAGAAGGCACTGTAGCGGGCGGTCCCACCTGCCAGCGTCCGCGTGAAAAGGAAAGGAAGGGATGCGTGTGAGTCGTCCGATGATAATCCAACGCCCGACGGTTTGTGGTGAATAGGAAAGTAATGGGTGCTTGGTAGCCGTTTGATTTAGATCGTGCGGTCCCCGTTGATTGAAACATTCGGACTACCCGAGCGTCTTATTCAAATCGGACCGTCCATCTCAGATCTGACTGCTATCGCTTGCCGCAGTTAATAACGTGCGATGGAAGCCGGCTGTTGGATTTCAATCTAATGGCTGAAATGCGTGAGGGCTTATACGCGCGGAAGGAGCGGGCCGAACGGGCCGCGCGCGCGCGAAAACGAATGGGTCGGCTAGGTTTCGGCCTGTTGGCTGTTTGGCGATTCCTTTTTATTTTTCTAATTAATTAAATGCTGATAATTCAATTAGGCTTTAGAAAATAGTAATTTAAGTCCAAAAATTATGAGAAAATCCACAAAAATTCTCTAGAGCATTTGGGACTTGAATAAAATAATTCCAACTATTATTTGGTAATAGATTTTGCAAATAAATTTGTTTAGCTTCAAATTGATTAAGTAAAAGCTTTAAAAAAATTCAGAAAAATCCACAAAAATAATTAAACTTTATTTTCACTTGGAATTTGAAATTTGGGTTGTTACAAACCTACCCCCCTTAAAGGGAATCTCGACCCCGATATTCAGACTTGGTTAGCAAAAAGGTCCGGATAGTTGGCCTTGAGTTCTTCTTTCTCCCATGTGGCTTCACTTTCTGGAAGGTGACTCTAACACCCTGGCTATTCGAAAGCCAAAATGCTACCTAAAGACCTAACATATAACCATACAGTGGAATAACTTCGACAATATTTCATCAACTAAGCTAAATAGATCAACATCAGTTGCAACATAAACATGAATGTAATAATGGATCCACTAAGGTAATCCTATCAACGAATGATCAATGAACATAAACAATTTTTTTTAAATAAACTCAATGAAAGGGAGTTATCATCCATGTCTAAGTTTATTTATTACAATCCAACAATTAACGAATGAAAGACGGTAACAATTCTTTTATTGAACCTAGTATAAAGTGAAATATTTGAGTAGTGCGTGTCTACTCCCTCCCAAGAGAAACTTCATCAATGATCACCTAAAAATAAATAAACAAAGCAAGAGTGAGTCCAAGACTCAGCAAGTACAATGAATAAGAACAAACAACCAACATGAACAAGACAATTCTCTTCACAACTTCTGAACATACAGCAAATGAATACTTATGAAGGTATGAGATGAATGTTCAAAATCAAAGAATTGGACTACACACATGCATATACCAGTATAGCTAGTGACACATCCGTCGGTGTTCACTTAAGCCTTCACCTTAACAAAAGTGCGGAGATCCAAGTCCCGTATGAAGAACGTTTCATACAGGTGTCCAAATCTGCCACATACTGGAATTGATGGGTCTTACGTGCCCATACTGGAATTGATGGGTCTTTCTATCCACTCCCGTGGACAGGATATGACAATGTCCAAATCTTCCCACATTGGAATGGTGAGACTTACAATCCACTACCGTGGATGAAACATGAATTATGGATGCATGAACGAATATGAACAATGAAAGACATCATCTCTTAACATAGCTTCAACACATATGAAAGAACATAGACAATTCATATCCTCTTGTATCGTAAGATATCACAACATAATCATGTAAGCATTCATCAATCACAATCATTAAGATTAGCAAAGTACTTGCCTTCCACGTTGCGATGCGTTAGCAGGCAACGATGGTGCTCCCAAACCCGAAGCCTCACTGCCTAAACAGTTAAATAAACGAAATAAGAACAACATGGTACATGACGTGACTTAATGTTCTACAATACCTTCCTGACCACTCTTAGAACTAACTATTTTATCTAATCCGAAGACAGACAACTCAAACAAGGAAAATGAGTTTGGACAGGACCCTTAAAACTTACATAACTTTTACTCCGAAGATCAAAAAATAGCAAACTCAATTGGGATAGAAAGATAATGTAAATATCTAAAATAACCTAGTTGGTGGACATCTCAAATTATGTTTGTAAATTACTCTAATAGATCAATGAACAACATCTGTCCAGATCTGTCTAACAAGCCTCGACAGCAGCATGGTAACGGATGTAACTTTTGATTGGCTGAACCAAAATTGGTGTTCTTTAACAATCTGAAAAGCTAAGAAGAAAATCTACGAGTCTAGTTGGGCAAAAGTTCAGATTTCGCCTCTAACAAAATTTGGCCCACGACTCAAATCATTGTGATTAATGCATGTAAATATCAGCTGAATTAAAATATCCATAACTTTTGTTCTACAACTCCAAATTGGATGTTCTTTATCAATATGGAAATCTTATAAAATTATATAAAACTGGCCACGCAATATTCTGGACAGAACTGAACGTTGAACAGAATTAATCCGATCCAATCAATCTAATCGCAATCGCACCTAATGAATTTCAAACATCACATGAAACCTGTCGTTACCCTTGATGACATGCAGGACGACGTTGAACAAGCCTCGAAGAAGATGATCCTCCTTCTCCCCACCCTCTCCTTCCCTCCTTTCTTTCTCTTTCACCTTCTTTCTTCTACTAGTCGAGCAAGGAGGTAGCAGCGCTTTGGGAGGGGAGGTGCTACAGTGACGGTGCTACAGTAACCGCGGCATGCTACAGTGCCTGGAGCTAGGGTTTGGGTGGTCTCTCCCCCTTCCTTTTAAGGCCGGCCGACTCAATTGGGCCAAGACACCGTGGGCCAATGGCCCAGGTTCTCCAAATTCCTTTGAAATTCCTAAAATTATATTAATTTCCCTCTCCCGCACAACTGTCTCTCTTAACGATTTCCAGGATATTACAGTGACTCCATTGCACCTTGTATGATCTAATGATTCTGCTTCTGGTAACATGTTCTGCGACATCCAGAATTTTAATTAGTCGCTCCACATAGGTGAGATCTTCTTGAAGGTCACAACTTTCTAGGAGGGTGTGGTCTTCTGGCACTTGCAGGCATTTCTTTAACTGCGACATGTGGAAGACATTGTGCACTGCTGACAAGGCTTCTGGCAGCTCTAATTGATAAGCTAGTTCTCCACGCCTTGCCAAGATCTTGTATGGCCCGATATATCTGGGTGCGAGTTTAGCTTTTGTCTGGAATCTCCTCACACCTCTGAGTGGGGTAACTCTGAGATAGACAAAATATCCTACCTCAAAGTTCAATTCCCTCCGACGGTTATCGGCATAACTCTTTTGTCGGGATTGAGCTACTTTCAGACGCTCCTGTATAGCCTTTACCTTACTTTCAGCTTCCTTGATCATCTCAGGTCCAAAGAGCTGATGTTCCCCTACCTGATCCCAAAGGAGCGGGGTTCGGCATTTTCTACCATACAAAGCTTCAAATGGAGCCATCTGTAGACTAGCTTGGTAGCTATTATTGTACAAGAACTCTGCATACGGCAGATCCTTGTCCCAACCTTTTCCGAAATCTAGGGCACAGGATCGAAGCATATCTTCAAGTACTTAGTTGGTGCGTTCTGTTTGTCCATCTGTCTGGGGATGATATGCCGTGCTGAAATTGAGTCTGGTTCCTAAGGCTTCATGCAGGCTCTGCCAAAACCTTGATGTAAATTGGGAACCTCTGTCTGACACGATCTTCTTGGGTACTCCGTGTAAACAGACGATCCTGGCCATATATAATTCTGCTAGCTGATTGCTTCGGTATGTGGTCTTGACTGGAATAAAGTGAGCCACTTTAGTTAACCGATCAATTACGACCCAGATGGAGTCATATCCCGATTGGGTCCTAGGGAGTCCGGTGATGAAATCCATACCAACTTCTTCCCACTTCCACTCGGGAATTGGTAATGGCTGCGCTGCAACAGACCAACGGGTCTTTGGTGCTTTGCCTTGACTCTTTGACAGACATCACAACGAGCGACGAAATCAGTAATTTCGCGCTTCATGCTGACCCACCAATATTTTTCTTTTAGGTCCTGATAAATTTTGGTGCTTCCAGGATGAATGGAGTATGGTGATTCATGAGCTTCTTTCAGAATCGACTCCTTTATCTCCTGCTGATTGGGTACATAGATGCGGTCCCCAAACCACACTGTTCCTCGCTCATCCTCGGAAAACCCTGGGGCTTTGCTTCTTCTCATATTCTTTTTGTTTTCTTGAATGTCTTCATCTTCTAACTGTTTGGTTCTGATATGATCTGAAGAGTCGGTTGAACTTCCAAAGCGTTTACGCAACCTTGGTTGACAATCTCTAGATTCAGGTGCTTCAGTTCCTCATACAGCTCTGGCTGATTTTGTTGTACCATGATGGTGTTGCAATACGCCTTCCTACTCAAGGCATCTGCTACCACATTGGTTTTGCCCGGGTGATAATGAATTCCGAGGTCGTAATCCTTTATCAATTCCAACCATCTCCTCTGTTGGAGATTGAGTTCGGACTGCGTGAATATATATTTCAGGCTTTTATGATCCGTGAAAATCTCACAGCGGTTACCGATGAGATAATGTCGCCAGATCTTCAGAGCATGCACAATTACTGCTAACTCCAGATCATGAGTCGGATAATTCCCTTCGTGTGGCCTCAACTGCCGGGATGCATAAGCCACAACTTTACCTTCCTACATTAACACACATCCGAGGCCTTGATGGGATGTGTCACAGAATATCTCGAAATCCTTACGGATATCCAGTAGAATTAACACCGGTGCTAAGACTAGCCTCTTTTTCAGCTCCTGAAAGCTTTCTTCACAGGCGTTTGACCATTCAAACCTCTTCTCTTTCTTCAGAAGTTGAGTCATGGGTTTTGCAAGTTTAGAGAAACCTTCGATGAACCGGCGATAGTAGCCTGCTAGTCCAAGGAAACTTCTCACCTCGATGACTGATTTGGGTTGCTTCCAGTCCATTACTGCTTCAACCTTGGCGGGATCTATTGCAATTCCTCCTGCTGACACAATATGTCCAAGGAATGCCACTTGACTTAGCCAAAATTCACTCTTGCTGAATTTGACATAAAGTTGGTGCTCCCTGAGTTTGTCCAGGATCATCCTGAGATGCTTCTCATGCTCTTCTTCATCCTTTGAATAGATGAGAATGTCATCGATGAAGACAACCACGAACTTATCCAAGAATTCCATGAACACTTTGTTCATCATATTCATAAAATAAGCAGGGACATTGGTCAGTCCGAACGACATTACTGTAAACTCATACAGCCCATATCTGGTGGTGAAGGCGGTCTTCGGGATATCTTCCAGTTTGATCTTCAGTTGGTGATAACCAGATCTTAGATCGATCTTCGAGAAGACACTTGCTCCCTTCAGCTGATTGAACAGATCATCAATCCTGGGCAACGGGCATTTGTTCTTGATCGTCACCTCGTTGAGTGATCTGTAACCAACGCACATTCTCATACTATTGTATTTCTTCTTGACAAATAGTACTGGGGCTCCCCAAGGTGAGGAACTGGGTCGAATGTACCCTTTGCTTCGCAATTCCTCAATTTGCTTTTTCAGCTCTGCTAACTCGTTGGCTGGCATTCGGTAGGGCCGCTTTGAGATCGGAGCTGTCCCGGGGACTAGATCAATTAGGAACATTATGTCCCTATCCGGTGGCATGCTGGGTAAATCATCTGGAAAGACATCAGGGTATTCCCGTGCCACGGGTATGTCTTCTAGTTTCACTTCCTTCAAGCTGGTGAGGATGGAACTCCCTCCGATGCGGGTCTTGGGTTTGAATTCGACAGATATGCCTTGTTCATTGGTAAGGGTGATAGAACTATTGGCACAGTCTATTTGTCCATGGTTTTTGGCTAGCCAGTCCATGTCGAGAATTACATCCAGACCTTGGGAGTGCAAGACTATCAAGTCTGCTAGAAAGGATACTCCGGATATCTCAAGGGTAAGATTTGGGCATAGGGTTCTGGTTCTCATTTCCGAGCCCGGGGAATGGATTATCATAGGGGTAGTTAGGGAGGACATAGGTAACCCATATTTTCCCACAAACTTATTCGAAACAAAAGAATGCGAAACTTCAGAATCAAATAGGACAGATGCTGGTATTGAATTAACAAGGAACGTACCGAGGACCACATCTGGTGCTACCTGGGCCTCCTCTACCGTGACATGGTTCACCCGACTTGGTGAATCGCTCACTGGCCTTGTGGTGCGCCGTGGTGTTGGAACTCTGAAGATGGCTTGGCTGGAGTCACGCCTTGCTGCTTTTTTGGGCATTTGTTGGCATAATGCCCCGTCTCGTTGCAATGGAAGCAAGTAACTCCTGAAGCCAAGGAGGTGGAGTGTGCTTGGACCGAACCCCTCCGGATGAAGTCGCGGAAGTTGGAGGTTGGGAGCGTGTGGCGGTGCGGAGCGGGGACGTGGAAGATTGAAACTTCCCACATTGTGGTGGCTGCGGCGTGGTGAAGCGAGGTTTGGGCAGACCTCCTGCATTGAACCTTTGAGTGGCCATCCTTCGCTTGCGGTTCTCCATTTCCATGTGCTTGGCCTCCTGCCTGATTACTTTATCCACCAACTGCTGGAAGTCGGTGAAGTTCTGAGAGTCAGTTGGACAGAGATGTCACCGTTTAATCCCTCCAGGAACCTTTCCTGTCTGTCCTCATCTCTGGCTACGTCAGCTGGGGCATAGCGGGCAAGTTGATTGAATCGGTGAAGATATTCATTCACCGTGTGGTTGCCCTGTCGGAGTGCATGGAACTCCTTTTTCTTCAGTGTCATCATTCCCGCCGGGATGTGTGCATGGCGGAAAGCTCGCACAAAGTCGTCCCATGTAATGGATTGAGCATCATTGTGGGCGATGTAGTAATTATCCCACCATTCCGATGGGGACCGTTCAGTTGGTGAAAGGCAAACAGAACCCTCTCACGATCCGAAAGACCGAGTGATGTCCGACTTCTTCCCAATGGCCCGGCCGCCATCCGCGCCCATTGGTTGATCGCTTGAGAAAGTCGGCGGACGCATCCTCATGAACTCGGACATGGTCAACCTCTGGTTGTGCGGGGGTGGAGCCGAAGCTGCTACTGCTGCGGTAGCGGCTTGAGCGTTCTGAGCATTTTGAAGTGATTGGGCGAGAAGGTCGATTAGATGAGTTTGATTTGCCATCATCTAGCGCCATTGGGTCCTTCTGCCGGGGGTGGTGGGGGCTGCGGAACGTGATTATCCTGATAGTCTGCCTGATCATTTCCTTGGCCGATGCCGCCACGCCGTCATCTGCGGTGTTCACCATCTGCTGGATCCTCCAAGGATTTAGAAAAGATAGCAAAAAATTCTAAGGGGGTAAATCTAAAATTAGCCCAAGAACCAATAAACACACAATAAAGAACCAACTTTTCAAAATAGTTCTTTTATTCATTTATTTTATTAATTGATTATGGCTATCACAAGGGTAATTGATAGCTCATAATTCACATCTAAAGTACGAACTAAAGGAAAACATCTATGGGGTACTGGGGGTGTAGTCTACCTCATTAGAGCTAGCCTCGCCTGCCTTGTAGCTAGCCAGCTCTGCTTCTACTGCTTTCAGCCTTGCTTCCGTATACTCCAAGCTATCTTGGACGGTACACAAGTCCTCCAAGGTGTTCCCGTAGGCATAGTCCAGTGCCTTCGTCAAGTCCACCTGGTGCATCAGCTCAGGGGAATCCTCTTCTTTGGCGGTGCGGAAGGTGCTGTCGAGTCTGGTCGGAAGATGCATCGGGTAATAGTGGAACCCGGTGCCGACGAGGTAGCGGTCGTAGATGTGGCGAAGACGACGGACTGCCTCTCTCGTTGCATCCTGAATAACATCAGCGAAGGTGTCGCGTCTGATCGGAGCGTGGAAGATGTGGAAGATTGAGTTCGGAGACAGATCGGAGTAAATCGGCACTTCCACCCTCCAGAGTCGTCGTTCTCCCACCTTGTACCTATAGCCCTGGAATGTTGGCCTCTTCTTGTACTCCAAATGTTGCATCATCTCCCAAAGAAGCTCGGCCCAGTGTCCAGCAAGAACTCCGTGAGAGGTAGCGTTTGGTATCTCGGCCATTTACAATTTTTGAGAAAGAGATGAGTTAGTAACCGTTTTAAAGAGAAGGGTTGAGAGAGGACTCTGGATAGACTCAAAATAGTTTTAGTTTTTTTTTTTTGAAAATAAGTCCTTAAGGAAATTGTGGGGCCACGACCTACAGTCGATATGACTCTGATACCACTTTTGTCGAACCCAGGAACGAAGGATCCCAAATTCTCTGTGTTCATACACTAGTCCAGGATTTCCAGTGTACACAGTTAAACAAAAGTGATAGCACAATCATATCACACATTTTATTAATAATATTTTTTCTGATTTTATTACAAAAGGGCCTGAGGCCAAATAGAAAAGAAATAACACAGCGGAAGACAAAATAGTAGTAGACCACACGACTTGCCACAGGCAATCGTCTGGGGGCATAGCCTAGTCATCAAGATCCTCACCGTCCTGATAGAGGTCTTCTCCTGAATAAAGATTATTTAGCAAGAGTAAGCACAACTTCCGTGCTGGCAAGTTACACCCAATATTGAAAGTTTATGCATGCGTAAACAAAGGATAATGGCAGGGTTATTTTTGCATAAACAACATTTTTAGGTTAAATACCAATAATAATTTCTAAGGCCAGTTTTATATTATAACTAAAATCAGTGTTTAAAATGACAATTAATAGTGGATAACCTCCATTGATTGAATGGTGAAGGATACCCTCCTATCACTTGGCTAACCGCCCAATTGTTACCATAGGATTATCCATCCTAAAAACATCTATTGAAATCAATTTATAAACCAAAAACAAGTCTAACTTAGAGTGGCTTTGCTAGCATGTCCAAGACCGCGGACGCGGCTATTCGAATAGTTTCTACTCTGCAGAGTTTGTACAGGACATTCAAACATTTATATAAACATATGCATGCAATAGTAATTTGAAAACAGGAATTAAATACTTTAAAATACTGGGAACAATATGATCAATAGTGTAACTTGCCTTCGTTGAAGTCTTGAAACTCTAAATCGTCAGAAGGATCTAACTCTCCGGAGTCGTCGAGGTCTATACGCGAAATACGACAAATTAACTTCAAATTCAAAAACTTAGCTCAAATTAACTCCAAATTGAAATATTTTGGTTTAAATAGCTATATTATAATTTTATAAAGATTTTGCAACTTGAACCACCCAATTTGGAGTTCAGATGCAAAAGTTATGAATTTTAGAAGTTTAAAACCTAAATCTGGAATTTAATTGAATTTCCCGAATTATTTTTCTAAAGGAAAATCTATTTACTACGCAATGCTGACGTCATCGGCTGGGAAAATTGAATTTCGACCGATTTATTTTCCTATAGAAAAATAATATAGTGACTGACATCTGGGCTCGCGGTCAATGGACTGGGTCCACGAGACGGTCAACGCCCATGGTGAGCCCGGTGTATGGAATAGTGACCGGTGGGGTGTGGGTGCTAGCTGTGCAAGATGATGTGGGGCCACGTAGGCGGCCACATCGGGTTAGTGCCTAGGTGGCACTGAGTTGGCGTATGGGTGGCGGCCACGTCGGCCCGACATTGGCGGTGATGCGGCGATGAGCCCGCCGGCGTTCTACGCCACGACAAGGTGAGTGGATGAGTGCCAGAGAGAGAGGGCAGGATGTTGAACGTAATGCTCACCGGGGTTGCACAATTGCGCGGCGGAGGGGTTGCCGGCGATGAGGTTAAGCGGCGGCGGCGTGGGGTTGTTGGCGAAGAAGGAGGTCCGGGGGTCCTTGACGTGAGATGGTGCGCGCACCGGGTCGGCGGTGAAGTGCCGATGGGGTGGTCGCCGTCACCGGAGAGACCTTGCCGGCGTCGGGAACGACGATTTCCCGAGCTTCAAGCGACAGAGAGGAAACTCGAAATACGGGCGAGAGAGACGGAGGTGGGGAGGTGTGGGGCGCCGAGTTTGGCGAGAGGAGGCGGAGCCGGGGCGCCTTTAAATAGGCCGAGGGCGGCACGATATTGCCGTGGTGTGCACGAAGGCCTCGCGGTGTCTCCGGCGAATATCGCAAAATCGGGGAGAGAAAGGAAAGTGGGAGGTGTGATTGGGTGCGGGATCAGCAGGCGATTTGATTGCGCGCGAGAAATTAGCGATCGGAGCGATGATTTGCCGGATCTAGAAACTTCCCGAGCCGTGTCCATGGCGGTCGGTGCGGAGAGAAAAAGGAAAGGGCGCGGAGAAGAAAGGAAGGAGGAAGAAGGCACTATAGCGGGTGGTCCCACCTGCCAGCGTCCGCGTGAAAAGGAAAGGAAGGGATGCGTGTGAGTCGTCCGATGATAATCCAACGGCCCTGACGGTTTGCGGTGAATAGAAAAGTAACGGGTGCTTGGCAGCCGTTTGATTTAGATCGCGCGGTCCTCGTTGATTGAAACATTCGGACTACCCGAGCGTCTTATTTAAATCGGACCGTCCATCTCAGATCTGACAGCTAACGCGCGATGGAAGCCGGCCGTTGGATTTCAATCTAACGGCTGAAATGCGTGAGGGATTATACGCGCGGAAGGAGCGGGCCGAACGGGCCGCGCACGCGAAAATGAATGGGCCGGCTAGGTTTCGGCCCGTTGGCTGTTTGGCGATTCCTTTTTATTTTTCTAATTAATTAAATGCTGATAATTCAATTAAGCTTTAGAAAATAGTAATTTAAGTCAAAAAATTATGAGAAAATCCACAGAAATTCTCTGGAGCATTTGGGACTTGAATAAAATAATTCCAACTATTATTTGGTAATAGATTTTGCAAATAAATTTGTTTAGCTTCAAATTGATTAAGTAAAAGCTTTTAAAAAAATTCAGAAAAATCCACAAAAATAATTAAACTTTATTTTCACTTGGAATTTGAAATTTGGGCTATTACATCACCTCACTGAGCCCACTTGATCGATCGTGTGGTCCATTCAGCTATTGTCGCCCACGCCGAGCTGCATGTCACCGCCGCCGCCATCGACGCCAACTCTTCTCCGGTGAGTGCTCGACCCCACCAAGGTCGATTTTCCCACCTATATGTCCCCCTAAAGCTGTGCATGTGCTTCATTTCAGTTTATTTCCACCGAGAAGACCTGTCACCGAAGATCTTGCCGCCGTCGCCTCTGTTCCCCGACGACCAGCCACCTTGGACCTTCCCCGGCCGACTTCATTGACACCTTCCTCGTGATCGAGGTGAGCTACTGGAGCATAAGCATCCTTTAATTTGAGTAGTTTGGCGTTTACGCCGAAATCGCTAGTGAAGCCCATGGTCACCCTTTTATTTATTTTCAGGGTTTTCAACATGAACCGTGTGATGGACCGAAGCTGGATGTACACTAAGAACCGTGTGAGTGAAGAGTACATTAATGGCGTGTGTGTTTTTACAAGAGCTGCCGAGAGGGATATGTTGAATAAGGGGGCGGAATATATATGTACTGTCCATGCATTGATTGTGAGAATCTGAAGATGTTTGACAACCAAGCGCAGATCCAATCACATTTGATTCGAAGGGGTTTCAAAAAGGGGTATACACGTTGGACCAGTCACGGTGAAGAGCAGATTATACAAGAAGATAGTAATAACGACATCGTCGACGAAGTCAACGATATGCCGTCGGATGATGTCGATTATGGTTTCGATTCAGATAGGCTGCACGATGACAATCTGGATCAGATGCTTCGCGATGCAGAAGTGAACTATAGTGAGAGAAAGTTTGGTAAATTTGAGGGCTTAATGGAGGACTCGGAGAAGCCTTTGTTCCCGGGCTGCAAGCCGGAATACACAATGTTGTTATCCGTGCTTGAATTGCTAAAATTGAAGGCAAACAACGGTTGGTCTGACAAAAGTTTCACGGCACTATTAGGTCTCTTAGCGGACATGCTTCTGGATGGAAACAAGTTACCCAAAACCACCTACAAAGCCAAGAATGTTATTTGTCCGTTGGGAATGGAAGTATAAAAAATACATGCATGTCCAAACGACTGTATCCTCTACCATAAAGAGTACGCAACATGCATGTATGTCCGGTGTGCAACGCATCCCGATACAAGCGTAAGAATCAATCAGATGACGGCGAGGGAATCGAGGTGAAGAAAGGAGCTCCTGCTAAGGTGGCGTGGTATCTTCCTGTAATTCTCCATTTGAAGCGGTTTTTTGCGAACCCAAAGGAGGCAAAACTGCTACGTTAGCACTCGGAGGAGCATAAGCAGGATGGAAAGCTAAAACACCCTGCTGATTCCACCCAGTGGAGAAACATGGATAGGAAATTTGCAGACTTTGGTGCGGAATCGAGGAATATAAGGTTTGGATTGAGTACAGATGGAATGAATCCTTTTGGTAACATGAGCAGCCGACATAGCACTTGGCCCGTGACTCTCTGTATGTACAACCTTCCCCCTTGGTTGTGTATAAAGCGGAAGTATATTTTGCTGTCGATACTTATCCAAGGGCCGAAGCAACCTGGGAATGATATTGATGTGTACCTAGCACCACTGATTGAAGATCTAAAAATAATGTGGATCGAAGGGGTACAGGTATGGGATGCGTACAAACGAGAGTACTGCACCGTACGCTCCTTGTTGTTCTGTACCATAAATGATTATCCCGCCCTTGCTAACCTGTCGGGCCAGAGTACAAAAGGGGTCAAAGCATATACTCACTGCTTAGATGATACCGAGAGTGTGTGGCTGAAGCACTCGCGCAAAACCGTGTACATGGGTCACCGTAGGTTCCTCCGGAGGGCTCACCCATACCGCAGGATGAAGAAACAATTCAATGGAGAGAAGGAGGACAGTTCAGCTCCAAGGCATTTAAGCAGAAAAGAGGCATATGATATGGTTAAGGATTTAGATGTTGTGCTCGGAAAGGGACGTAAATCGAGGACCCGTGAGAAGAACATCTGGAAGAAGAGATCAATATTTTGGGACTTACCTTATTGGGAGCATCTAGAAGTTCGCCACTGCATCAACGTTATGCATGTAGAGAAGAATGTATGTGACAGCTTGATTGGTCTCTTACTGAACATTCGTGACAAAACAAAGGATGGAGTCAATGCACGACTTGACTTGGTTGATATGGACATCAAACCCGAGTTAGCACCGACAAAGACCGATAAAGGATGAACGTACCTTCTCCCTGCTTGTTACACTCTGTCCAAGGCTGAGAGAACTGAACTGTACTAGTACTTACATGGTGTGAAAGTTCCGTCCGGTTACTCTGCCAACATGAAGAAACTTGTTTTGATGGAAGATTTGAAGTTAATTGGCATGAAGTCCCATGATTGTCATGTGCTGATGACATAGATGCTCCCTGTTGCAATTAGAAGTATTTTGCCGATCAAGGTCTGAGAGACAATCATGAGGCTATGTTATTTCTTTAACACAATTGCTCAGAAGGTCATCGATCCTGAAGGACTAGATGCTCTGCAGGACGAGGTGGTGACGACTCTATGTCATCTTGAGATGTATTTTCCTCCGTTGTTTTTCGATATCATGGTCCATCTCATTGTTCACATTGTGAGGGAGATAAAGATGTGCAGGCCCGTGTTCCTACATAGCATGTACCCGTTCGAGAGGTTCATGGGAATTCTCAAGTTCTATGTACGGAATTGATCTCGGCCTGAGGGAAGCATCATCGAAGGTTATGCAACCGAAGAGGTCATTGAGTTCAGCGTCGATTACATGGCTCAAGTCGAATCAATAGGTGTGCCTCGATCTCGCCATGAGGGGAGGCTCGAGGGTATCGGGACCATCGGAAGGAAAACAATCACTCCAGAGATGAGAGCGTATGCTCAAGCCCATTTCACGGTCTTGCAACACATGGTGAAGTGTCCCCGATATCGACCAAAGACAAGGACGTGGTTCGCAATGTAATCCAGAGCGGCCGGATGTTTGGATCACGAGACAGCACAACAGTTGGTTCAACCAATGGTTGAAGGAGCGACTCGCTACGAGCTCGTCAAGTGATATACTGACATGGTTGGCAAAAGGGCCAACATTTACAGTTGTGACATCACAAGGATACGACATAAATGGGTATACATTCTATACGCATGCTCAGGATATAAAGAGCACTAACCAGAACAGCGGTATCCGCATAAATGTATTTAGTACCGATGGGTTGAGGAGCTCCTACTATGGGTTCATAGAGGAGATTTGGGAGCTCGACTACGTGCTTTTCAAGATCCCGCTGTATCGGTGCTGTTGGGTCCATCTCCCACAGGTGAAGGTCGACAGGTACAACGTTACTACCGTGGACCTCGAACGTGTCGGATACAAAGACGAACCATTCGTACTCGTTAACCAAGTTGTTCAAGTCTTCTATGTAACCGACCAGGCAAATAAGAAGCGCCACATAGTTCTTCATGGAAAAAGGAGGATTGTCGGAGTTGAGAATGTAGTGGACGAGGAGAATACAATCAATTTGACGAGTTGCCTCCTTTCGGAAATGACATAAGGGTCGAGGAAGAACGATGTGATGAAACTAGCTACATACACGTCGACCATCAGGAAGGGCTAATTTTTAAAGGAGATAAGCAAGTGGAATGATGAATGAAATATTTATGTGTCATATGTTCTGAATTTGCATTTATGTATATGAGAATGTTTCATATGTGAATTTGTATTTATGTATATGAGAACATGTCATATGTGTGAATTTGCATTTATGTATATGAAAATGTGTCATATCTGAATTTGTGAAATGGATGTGCTTGTTTCTGAAATGAATGTGAATTGGATGTATACATGTACTTGTTGTGTTTCTGCTCGTTTTAGAGGGCATGGCTAGCATTTCTGAGGCTAGCCAATAAACAGAAATGGATTTAGCAATACAAAAGAATATCTTGGACGGTTCCTTACAACAAACCATCTGTGATATAAATCACAGACGGTTCCAGATACAACCCATATGTGATAAGACATATATCACAGACGGTTCCAGATACAACCCGTCTGTGATAAGGCAAATATCACAGATGGTTCCATATACAACCCGTTTGTGATATAGATATCGCAAACATGTATTTATTGGAACCGTCTGTGATGTTCAACCCTATTTACATTCAGACTTAGGGTTTACCGCACCCCCCACTCAAACGATTAAGTTTCTCCAACATCCCACCTCCCCCGAGCCCGTTCGCCTCCTCCCACGAGCCCGTCGCCTCCTCCTTGAGCCCGGTGTGCCTCCTCCCCCGAGCCCGCCACCTCCTCCCCGAGCACGAGCCGCCGCTTCCCGAACCCAGCAGCCCCTCCTCCCCTTCGATGCCGCCCTGCTGCTCCGGTGCTCCGTGAGTATCACAACATTGCTTGGCTTTGATTGCCATCTGCTTCGTGAGTATCACAACATTTCAATTTTATTACCCCTTTGCATTTGATATGTTCATATTGAAATGTGGTGTAGTGGGCTTGAGAATCTTATGATAATATGTTGATTTGTGACAGAACCTCTATTTCTCGTGAAGATGTCGTCCGCTCATTCTTCGTCATCGTTGCCTCATGCGACTGATGTGCCGTCCTCTGGAAAATCCAAGCGCAAGAAAACAGGAATATCGAAAAGGCCGGAGGGCCGATTTACCAACACGAGAGTTCATGTGTCTGGGGCCCCTCTGAGTCCTCCCCGAGCAGCGTCCGCATTCCAGACAACGGTCGGAGTAGTTACACACGAACGGGTCAAGATCACCTATGATTCGTGGAAGGAGTACACCAAAGTTAACAATTACAAAGCTGCACCGCTGAAGGAAAATTTTAAATCGTTCGAGATACCAGAAGAACAAAAGGCCTCCGTGCAACGATACGCGTTGCTAGCGGCGTGCAAAGCGTGGAGGAACTTCAAGAGCACGCTTATCATGGATTACATGGAGAAGGATTTGACGCCCTTCCAGAAGTATCCGTTCGTGGAGGAGTACTGGGAAGATTTTGTGGCGAAGAAGAAGACAGATGATTTTAGGATTCAAAGTGAGGCACACAGGGCTCTCTAGGCAAAAAACACGCACCCCCACAGACTCGAGACCGCTGGGTATGCGGGTAAAATCACGCAATGGAGGGATCAGAACGAGCGTGCACGCTAGTTGGATGCCTCCCCGCCATTTGCCAGCATCACTGATGAGCGTTCCCAACAGTGGCTAAGGGCAAGGTTATCTACCTCGTCTTCGGGGGTCATCTCCTTTCCAAACCCCACAGACGTGGAAGTGTTACGGCGCATGGTAAGATATCGAACTACCTAGTTTGTAATTACTCGATAACTTCATAGGAAGTGAAATAACATGTCGGGCTCTTGCAGGAAGAGCTGAGTACTGCACAATCTTTCCAAGGCTCATTCAGGCAGACAGGGAGAGAGATATACTCTCCGCAGCCCTGGGAAACAAGGAGCATCCGGGTCGCACGAGAGGCATTGGTCTTTATGTTGATTGGAACAAAGGATTCTCAAAGGACTCTGAGACGTACCAAAGTAGGAAGAGAGCCAAAGCCGAGCGTGAAGCAGAGATACAAGAGGAGATTCATGCATCCCTTAGAGAAGAGATGCGGGATGTCATACGAGAGGAGATTCGTGCATCCCTCACAAATCCGTTGGAAGCCCCCGCCGCTACTGTGCTAGCTAGCCCCCCAAGCGTCCAAGTAGTTGTGCATCCAACCATAACTTAGAAATCGATAACAGATTTCCTGTTGATGACATCCAGGTAATAATTATTATCCCTGAATGTTTGATCCATTGATAGGCATGTTGGAGTAGCTAATTTTGTATTGATATGTAGGGGGCTACGAAGTGCAAGCTCCAAGTGAGATGTGGCTCCATTGCCCTGGATGCTGCTTAGGGCCAAGCATATCCATCCGATGTCGAGGCCTTACTGCACGGTGTAAATATAACAACAGGTTTCACAAAAGTGAATGTGGACGGTGTTTATGCCAATTTCAAGGTCGTCTAGCTGGAGAAGCCCCCAAACGACGAGATCGTGACTTTAGGGCAAGCCATTGGAGCATTCATCCAGTGGCCCAAGAGAGACATATGCCTAGAGCTACCTGCACCGGTGCCAACTTCACAGGAAGTATCTGTACCGGAGCTAACTACACCGAAGTGGCAAGGGTCCGGTGCATCAGGTGCATCTACACCTCATGCTCAGTCAACTCTCATGAAATTGACCTATACAAAGTGAGGTAGGAAGGGCAAATCGAAGACGGTCGACTCCTGTTCTGATGTACCCTTCTTGCCATTGGCCCGAAAATTCGTACTAGGCAAGCCGTTGATCGAGAGGTTAGACAGCCCTAACATAGGATTGGCTTGCATGAGATTGCACACATGGTACATGGAACAGGCCAACAAGACGGATGAACAACGAGGCTCGGGTGTCACCGTCAAGTTCAAGAAGGATCATTTTAACCACGAGGCTCTAGACTGTGTCTTCACTCATGCGATGCGATGCTGGACACTGTAAGTTTGTACAATCACGGTCAATGTTTGTGTAATACCGATAAATGTTATATATAACTCCTTGCTTTTGTATATATATATAGATACATGATTTCTGAAGCCGAAGTAAGGCATTCACCGGTAGGTTTCCTCGACCCACACATGGTCTGCGAGCAAACCATCAAGGAGAATGCACAATTCATCGAGGATTACGTGGTGGACTCATTGCTGACTCACCGCAACAAGCAATTCATACTTTTGCCCTACAACCAGGAGTAAGTGCTGCACTAGTAGCTATACTTGTTGATTTGTACTTTATAAGCAACACCAACTTAGGTTTAATGACCATGACGACATACCTGTGTATGTTCCACTGGATTCTAATTGTAATTATACCAAAACGGAACTTGGTAATATACCTAGATTCCCTAAAGAGGGCCACACACAACTTCACAGTTATCCGAGAATTAATCAACAGGTAAACACATTTCCTCCTCCGATAATTAATCAACAGGTAAACACATTTCCTCCATAGATAACTCTATTGTATAGTCTTTCCTTCCTTTGCAATGGTTAAGGCTAAGTTTTTGGAATCACGTAGGTCGTTCAAGATGTACTATCCAAAAGGAGGGATATGCAAGGGAGGGACCCTGCGACACGATCTAAATTTCTCGGTATTCCTAGTACACATTAATCCTATGTAACACTTCATAGTAATGCTTTTTGAACCAACTAATTCTATTTTTGTAGTGCCACCAGCAGCCGCCATCCTGCAACCTCTGTGGATTCTATGTTTGCCACAACATGGAACTACTCATCGGTTCCACGATAACCAATGATTCTCAGGTTTGTCAATCTTAATGCAATAATTATTTCATACTTATCAATTTATATATGCAGGAATTTAATCTTCGTAGCGACAGGTTGCGACCATCGTGGAAACTGCGTTGGAACAGAGCCAGCTCATAAAAATTCGAGGACACCATGCTGCATTCTTGAATAGTGAGGTTATAAATCCAAATGGGAAGTTCCACAATGTAGATTGAACTTTGATTGGGATAAGATATTGAACTTGTACGTACATGTGTGTAAATGCACATGAATGGTTAATTTTAGTTAAATGATTTATGAATTGGATGTGCTTGTTTCTGAAATAAATGCGAATTGGATGTGCTAGCTTATTTCTGAAATGAATGCAAATTGGATGTGCTAGCATGTTTCTGAAATGAATGCGAATTGGATGTGCTTGTTTCTGTGATGTATCATCTCTCACAGACGGTTTAATCTACAAACCGTCTGTGATGCATCGGATATCACAGGCGGTTTAATATACAAACCATCTGTGATGCATCAGATATCACAGACGGTTTCATCTACAAACCGTCTGTGATAGTCGACTATCACAGACGGTTTTATATACAAACCGTGCGTCAGGATGAGACTTTCACGCACGGTTTGTGTATGAAACTCGCTCGTGAAAGTCTCATCGTCACGCACGGTTTTAAAACCGCCTGTGATGACTCATGTCATTACTGACCCATAGACTCAGACGGCTCACGAAACCGTCTGTGATGGCGTTTTTGAACCGTCTGTGAAGACCATTTCTGTAGTAGTGTTTCCTCTATTTATTTCGTAAGATTAACGACTCGATCGTCGATAGATCTAGAGCATGAGATTTGTTTGGAGTCGTTGACCATTGAGCAAGACATCACATTCGAGTCTTGTCTAGTGCGTATACTAGAGGACTCGGAGTGAGTATTGAGGCATAAGACATTGAAGTACGTTAAAGTGATGTGGTCACATCAAACCGAGTGGAAAGCAATGTAGTAGTTTGGTGTTTTTCATGCGTGAGAAGCACTCAAAGTTGTTCACGGCGGGTGTGGTTAAAAGTTGCTTTATTTCAGTTTTCTTTGGTCTTCGTGTAGAGTGACGAGTAGATAATTCGGGGTCGAATTCTTTTAAGGGGTAAAATGTAATACCTTATTTAATCAAAATATTATAAAAGAGAATATTTAATAGGAAAGGGATTAAAGTGTGGTTTAACGGGTTCGATAACTAAAAGGGGTAGTTGGGGCTGTCGGCCCAAGGCCCAACTGAATCCCATGTGGATTTGGCATGGGGGGCCACCTTGCATAAAAGGAGAGGGAGGGGGACAAACCGCCAAACCCTAGCCCTTTGCGCCCCAGCTACCAGCCTCCTTGCACCGCTCTGCCTCTTGCACCCTACCGTGCCCTAGTGCCACCAGTCACCCTGCCGTAGACCTACTGTAGTTCCCAGCTACCCTAGCGAGCCCTCTTGTTACTAGTTGCTTCTACCGCAAAAAGGGAAGGCCAAGGACCAGCAAGGAGAGAAGAAGGAAAGAGCAAAAGAAGGAAGAAGGACAGGAGAAGAGAAGGAAGAAGAAGAAGAAGAAAACCATGGTTTTGTGATCCAATCTTGTTCGTCATCCAAATTCGTGGGGTAATGATTTGGACAACTTTGTTTTTTTATGTTTGATTGATATTTAATTGAAGGTTAGAGTGGATTGATCGTAAGAAATGGTAGATTGGTGATGCCTTGTTTTGATTAGTTGTACTATAGAACCTTGCTAGGGAGTTTTGGGATATCTCCGTCTAGTTTCATAACTTTACCATGTTGTAGATAATTCCTAAGATTGATTTGGATAATCGGTTGAAATATTATGACCTCTGGAGTACTACTATCCAGAACTCCGTCGTCGTTAACAACAGTTGTATAAATTGCTTTATTACACTCAGTAGATGATAGAATTAAATTATGGACAAAACTAGGTTTAGTTTCTTAGTAGTTTCCATAAGTGACATGGTTCTCTATTTTTTCACATAGTAGAAAAATAGTTATAAAATTGTGAAATCGGTTGTTCTCTAAAGTTCCAGATTAACATTCGGGGTTGAAAACAGGAAACTAGATAGTGTAATCAGAGAATTTGTATAACTAGAAAATTATAGCAAATTTTGTTTAGATTATAGAAAGAATATGATTTGTTATATTTGGATTCCAAAAGTAAAAGTTATGAGTATTTAATCACCGGGGCATCGGGAAGGTTGTTCGTTGAAGATGGGTTAGTTGTGTTGGGTTTGCATGTAGGAGCGATATTGAGGTGCTTGATGTTTTTGTACTATTGTGATATGTTTTGAGGTGGATTATTAATAGGAGTATTTTTCTAGAGAGTGTTGCTTCGAGTTCGGTGGCATTCTAAACTCAGTGTTAGACCCATATGTTACAGACGATTAGCTAAATTAGGTGTTTTCAGAAAAAGAAATGAATAGGATCCGGATCTCAATTTAAATACGAACGCGTTTGAATCAGAATTGGGATCCATCTTAAAATAGGAGAGTTGAGCCAACCAGGAGCTGGCGGGTACGAAACGCAACGATCCAGCCGCCTCGCACGCTGACGCCCACTTCCACCAAACCCAACTTGCCAACCTGTCGGTCCTTTTCCTATATGGCCGGAAGAAGGATCGCCGCACTGCTCGCACACTCCCCCTCTCTGCTCCTGCTCCATCACGCCGCCTCGGCCGCGCGCCGTCGTCCCAGTTCCCCCTTCTCCCCGCGATGTACGGCTGCTTTCTCTTCCCTCTTCCCCGTATCCTGTACACGTTTCTTTCTTGGGCCTGGACGCTTCGCGTCCTCGTGGTGTACGTCCTTCTAGTATGGGTGCCTCCCGATTTTGCCTGGTTTGTTCGGTGCTTGTCTTGGTTGCGATTTAAAAAATCGGCTTGCTAGTTTGCGGCTGGGTTCGGGCTGTAGGCGCTCTGATGGTATCTGCTTGGTTTGGGTTTCTTTTGGGACGTATTGAGTGGATTCGTATTGTTGATATGGAATTGGATGGGTTTGGGAGAAGAAGAGGAGAACTTAGTATTCAGTAGGAGTAAAGTGTCTCAGTTGCAAGAATTAAAAGGAATGCACGGTATGATGACATGAAAGTATGGGAATCAGAGTTGCTACGCAAGGATGTGGTTATCTTGATACTATTTTTTTTTTCCTCAATGACTTTTGCTATGAAAATATTGTCTATCTCCACTTGAAAGTTCCCGAGTTTGCAATTCCTAGTGAACTAGCTGAGATCCTGCGTGATTCTGGTCTAGCATCCAAATTCTCCCTATCAAGAAGTGTTGCGAAAACGGAATGAGAGTGCCTGCTGAAACATATTAGAACAAAACTAGGAAGAAATAGTTTATTTTTAATTTGAAAATTAATTAGCATATGAAGACATGTATTTTGAACTAAGTAATAAAATGCAATGGTTTAATATTATACATACAATTGCGTCGTCTGGCAGTGCTCGAAAGAGAGATATAATTCCAAAAATCACCTTAGCTTGATGTCGCAGGTAGCCAATTTGTAGTCTGAACTATGATAAACCAAATACTTGGCAAAGACATAAAAGATACTTGATTAAACCAAGCTACGTTTATCTTATGAAATACTTCTGAATTTCTAACGGTTACATATATCAACACAGAATAAACAATACTGCTTTCTATTTAGAAATATGGTAAAAAGTTTCAAAAAAAAGAAAGATCAAATCATGAAGATTCCAATTGGTTTCTGACTGTTTCTTGACTGCAAAGTGATCTATATTAAATTGGAATACTAAACTTAGTCGGTTCAGACTATTTTGTGGCTTTGTGCTAGTAACTGACACTGGCCAGCCAGCCATTGTTGAAAACAAATTTTGAATCAAGATGCCGAGTACAAGATGCTAGCAACTAAAGACATGGGAATCCTGGGGAAGTGCGCATATCAGAGCTCAGTCAGTCTTTGGTTTACTTTGACTCAGTAACTTGATTCTGTTATCTAGGTTTTCGTGTTTTTATTTCTCTTGCATTTCATCTTTTTCTTTTTTCCTTTCTTCTTTATCTTTCAATGAATATAAGGCAGAGGGCATCTTGACCTTCTTTGCTGAAAAAAGTTCTGGCTGGAGTTACTGCCCACCTGGTAGAAAATAGTCCATTATTATGTACTGGTTTCTGGAATCTTGCCTCTACATCTGAAGTAGTTCTAGGAGATCAACTCATTACTTTAATCATTAGTCATTACTCTAGGAGTGTAGTTGATATGTTCATCAGTCCATGAGTCCCTTATGGAAGTATTGTTTTTTCCTTCTTAAATTGGTGGCGTGAGACCAATTCCTTTTGAAAGTTCAGTAAATGCCTAAATGGATGGATATTTTTGTTATTTTATAATTATCGTGAGAAATTTTCAGTCTCTAGGAGAAAAACTGAGTCTCTGATCTCACCTATTATTGTTTTATATTAGTTGCTTTGTTCATGCTGTTTTTCCATTACAGATTATTCGAAGATGTCTGATTCAATTGGAAGCAATGGCCACAGCACTGTTACACGGGTGCTATTTTGTGGCCCCTATTGGCCTGCTTCTACTAATTACACCAAGGAGTATTTGCAGAACTATTCTTTTATTCAGGTTAGTTGCCCTTTTACATGTAAGCATGCATGAAAGGTGCAACTACATGTCAGTTTGAGTGGTGAAATTCCGAGGTGCATGTGAATATAGCTGATCTTCCTCTACTTTTAATTTAATTTTGTACTAGTAGGCTTGATATAACTAAAATTTAAAACTTTTCAACTCACATGTAAGGCTAATATTACATATATCATTCTTTGCTCTTCTGTTAGCTACCTGTACTGCACAGCAAGACGTCTTTAGATGACTTTATTGGTTTAAGGTTTTTTGGCCCTTGTAATATATAGCTCGAGTTTGAGAGCAAACATTTTATGGCCATATGGCCCTGAAAACAATGGAGACAGAGCACATGCTCTGCTTTCCCCATTTCAATAAGAGGACTAGAGGAGCAATCTGATCAAATAAGATCGTGCAAGGACCCGATGCTGATGCGTTCATGATAATGAACTACCTTTGTCAATGGCACAACATTGTGCAATTTCCAACTTTTTTCTTCATTGCTACAACATTGCAGAATCTACTATTTTTCACTTCGTTAGTATTGGAGCTTCTGTTCAGTACAAAGTTGTCTGTAAAAGCATTCAGTATATATTTATTGATCCAACTTTTCTTGCCGATATAAATAAGTAACTTTATAAGAGCTTCACATTACTTAAAGTTTTGTAAGTGAGGCTGGTTGCTGGTTCTGTGTTTTCTTGTTTAGTTGGATTAATATGTGTACTCACCTTGTTTTTCATTGTTACTTTCTGCATTTGGATTACTAGAAAAAAAATCCCGAATCCTGATATTCTAATATAGTAGTTTGATGGTACATGCTTACGTTATAATCTTGAGCTTTTTTTTGTGCTCATGCGCCACATGTGACTACATGCATGTATGGATTTGTGTCTGACCACATTTCAATGCAATTTATCAGGTTGACGAAGTAGGTCTTGAGCAGGTACCTGATGTAATTCACAACTACAACATATGTGTAGTGAAAAATCGACGTATAGATTCAGATATCATTGCCAAGGCAACTCAGATGAAGATTATTATGCAGTATGGTGTTGGATTAGAAGGTGATTATAAGTCTGGTGTTATCCTGTCTTCTTAATTGATCTATCGACTAACTAGCTTGTCTTATATTGGGCATGCAATTTTCTACAGGTGTTGATGTAAATGCTGCTACAGAACACAAAATTAAAGTTGCACGGATACCTGGGAGTACGACGGGAAATGCGGTCGCTTGCGCAGAAATGGCAATCTATCTAACTCTAGGTGTTCTGCGGAAGCAAGTATGTTGTATGGCTAGCAGTTTTCACCACTTGGAATTGGAAGTCCTCTTTTAAGTTTTCCTTATTTCAAAGCTTCTAGCTGATGAATGTTCACCACACTCTCCTCACTAGATCATTTTCACTCTTGTATACAATATCAAAACGTCTCAAGTTATCAAGCATAATCATGTTGATAATTCTGAATTTTCCTTGAAAGATCGATGCAAATATGAAGCAAGCTAGCATGGATTATTCTGCAGCACTAGGTTCTTGGTTCTAAAATAACCTGTATTCAAAAATCTTAATGTTCAATGGGAGACTTTTCCTATGATTTAAGTTAACTACTCTGAATTTCAGGTCTGCACTTTGGAGTTTGGATAACAAAAGAAATTTCTGACTAGAAACTTGAGACTTAAATTTCCGAAAATCATATGGTTCATCTCTTTTGTTATTTCCATTGACCATGAATTTTTTCACTGCAATTTACTGAGTCATTTTCATTACATACGACTTGAAAGGTCATAATAGAAATATTTGGAGGTTGGAATGTCATATGTCATTTGTTTTGAACCAGTCTTCTCAGTGGTAAAAGGGCCTGCAAAGCTGCAGAAACCTGGGAACACATTCATGATGACTGTATTAAGCCTAGTTTTTGTTTCAAGTGGGTCCTCGACTTAATATAGTGTCCAGTAATTTAGGCAATTGGAGTCTCTTTTAGATCCATGGTTCATCACCTCATATATATCTTTTCAATATTCAGTTCTTGAAGATATACAGTACCTTCCTAGCTTTCATCATTTGGAAGATAATTTGCTTGTTTCACTTTTATAAATTTAAGTTAGATGCTGTCACTTGTAATGGACCACCCATGTTTTGGACTTTGGACATACCTTGCAGAAGGAGATGGATACTGCTGTGAATGAGAAGGACTTGGGCCTTCCAGTTGGAGAAACAATATTTGGAAAAACAGTATGCTCTTCGTATAAGTTACTTTTACTTGTTTCATCTACTTTCCACGGGAAGAATCCCATTTGTGCAGTAACTTGTATTTATGATTCACTGTGTAGATCCTTATCCTGGGGTTTGGAGCCATTGGCGTGGAAGTTGCCAAGAGACTAAGACCATTTGGAGTAAAAATTCTTGCTACGAAAAGAAATTGGTCATCGGATACATTGCCATGTGGTAAGCTGCAGTAGTTGCATTGTCAATCCCGGTATAAATATTTTTTTGTTCTGTTCCTCTCTCTTGAAACGTTGCCAGTGCAGAGATTGATGGGCTGGTTGATAAGAAAGGTGGCCCACAAGACATGTACGAATTTGCTGGAGAAGCTGACATAGTTATAACATGCATGACCTTAAACAATGAATCAGTTAATCCTTCTCTATGTGCATTTGTTTAAAAAATTTTTGCCAGTCAACCTCTTTTTGACTTTGATTACCAAGTGATCAAATTTACAGGTTGGAATCGTGGATCATAAGTTCCTTTCAGCAATGAAAAAGGTATGTGCATTTGTTTCTAACATACTTATCTGCAAGTGATCAGATTTACAGGCTCTTGTTTTTATTGATGTCCTTCTATGATTCATGCTATCAGACGAGAATATCATTACAACAAAATCTTAGCTAAATTACAATATTATAATAACATTGGATTATCAGATGATGCTGGTGTCCGCAGTGGAATAACCATCCCCCCTTTTCTTGTAGGGATCATATTTGGTCAATATTGCTAGAGGACGCCTACTGGACTACAAGGCTGTGTTTAATCACCTTGAATCAGGTCATTTAGGTGGTTTAGGTATTGATGTTGCTTGGACGGAGCCATTTGATCCAGAGGATCCAATTCTTAAATTTTCAAATGTTATTATAACACCACATGTTGCTGGTATCACGGAATACTCTTACAGAACGATGGCAAAGGTTTGCACTTGTTTCTCTGCCGCGCGAATAGTTACTTTTCAATAATAGTTATTTCTTGACTCTTGATTAATTGTCAGGTCCTATAATTATATAATAATAGTATGAATTGTATAGCCAGAACTCTTTCTATTCGTTAGATGGTGTGTTAAAAGGGCATCTAGATTTGGATGTGCCACAGGCTTGGTATGGAAAAGCTGTTATGCGTTAGAAGAACATTACATTCTTTTTGCATAACTAAAAATCTCACTAAACAAGAACCTACTTTCTTGAATTACTTTGAGGGGGGGCCATTCAACCCCTACATAGATGGGCATGTGGTATAATTTTCTACCGCACCAAATTATTTTCTTGATAAGGGAAGTAAGTAACCAACATCATCACTAATTGCATAGTGTATTGTCTGTCATATAAGTATTTGAAATGCTCTATGTAAAAGAACACATTATTGCTGATTTACGTGACCATTCCTCTCGTAGTCACTTTTGCTCTGCTTTGCGTGGTGCAGGTTGTTGGTGATGTTGCCCTCAAGCTTCATTCAGGGGAGCCAATCACCGAAATAGAATTTGTGAACTAGATTAGGAAGTGCCTAGCAGGCGTAGACGTGGCATTATCGATGGAATTCATACAGATAACTAGAACTATCTGTGTAAGAGAGAAATCCGGTGTCCGTAGGGAATAATGAATCGGTAATGCTGGTAAGGACATGGAACAAGATGCTATTCTCTTGATAAATTGTTTTTCCTACCATAATCCGTCGTCCATCCTGCTATACTGGTCTTGTTGTGTGCCTGCTCGGCCGGCAAATCATAGCAATTGAGCCGGATTGTTTATGTAATTTTTCGTGCCTTCGTTGCAGTGTTGTTGCCTGTTGGATTGCAACAGATCTGAAGCAAAAAAGCATCCAATTCTTTCCCGGATGGGTCACTCGTTCGAATCCTAGCTAGGCACAATATTCTGCAATATTGCGTGGATGGCCTGTTTGCCTCAAAGCCAATCTGAAACAAATAAAAGACAGTACTGAAACAAATGAAACAAACTACCCGAATAAATCAAATATATTGATAGAACAAAATCAACGTGCTACAAAAACAATACCAGTCTTATTTTTATTTTGGTCTTATGTTTTATGCAACAATACACAAACTGGTAGTCTTATTTTTATTTTGGTCTTATGTTTTATGCAACAATACACAAACTGGTAACCGAATGACCTTTGCAATAAAAAAGTACTGAAACAATTAGAATATACTACTAACAAATGAAGCTGGACTATATGCAATATGCGCCTTCTTTTCTTAGTCTTGTCACAGGAAACATGTCGGTTCAACCAGATCGAAAATCGGGTGCACTCGGTTTAAAAGTTATGGATGTTTATATATTGAAAATACATTATTATTTTTTCAGGGTCATCATGGGTTGATAGCCTAGGTGCACGACGCTAGGCCAGAAAACGAGCACACGACCGATAGTTAAACCGTATGAACCTAACATAACAAACAGAAGAGGTCTAACAGGCTGGGCTTCAAGAGGCTTAGCCTTAGGTTACAAAAGGGTTACCAGGCCTTGCTCCAAGCTGAAACTGAGGAAGCCCCGAGTCTAGTTTAATGTCTACAGGCATGTTCTTTTAAATATCATTACCGTTAAAGGGCTTCTTCATAAAATTTTACCATGTTTGGCATTTCTCTTGGGAAAAGCTACAGCATCAAGGCATCAAGCTCTTACACTACGCCAACGAAGCCGGTTATCAGGAAGGAACTCCCCCCTCTTAATGTTCATTGTGCCCCGACCTTAGATATTGTACCGATTGACGGCTTCAGGGTGTGTTTGTTTCATTGGTTGGGGATGATAAGGTTGTTAAAATCGTGACTCTAGATTCTACTACACCAATACGATCCAAATCATGTCTTGAGTCGCACCTAGTAGAATCGTGTAGAATCTTGTAGAATCACGCATCGCCTCAAATTATAAAAGATTTAGGTGTTTGGTTGTGTGCTATCCCTCAATTCAAGTTGTATGATAAGTATTAAGTAATTAGGTGGTTCAACATTACGATTTGGAGGTTTGAAATAATAAAAATTATTTTATTTATTTTACTTTTTATGTAAAATATTCAGGTAATGACATGGTTGTTAAAACCAATATTTTAGCTGTAGCTCTAAATGATATGTAATCTAAACTGCGATTTAGACATTTATCAATCAAATTAGATGTCAAATGACCAAATAAACACTCATATCACTCTTGGAATATACGACACATTGAAAAATAAATAAATTTCTGGTAGAATCAGGTAGAATCTTAGATTCTACTATTCCATCATAAAATGTGATCCTACCAGAGTGTCTCTGATCCGATTCAGAATCACGATTATAACAACCTTGGGGATGATGTTGAATGAGATGAGAAGGTACAACTGTACAAGTTGAATGGGATAGATCTGGATGAGATAATACAAGTAGGTTGTTTGGTTGATTGTATAGGATGGTACGAGATTGTGTTTGGTCTATTGTATGGGATAATCTAGGATGATATTTGATGTTGTTTGGTTGATGGGATGAGGTTGATTGTGGTAACCTTCTCTCCAGAGTGAATGAGATTAGTAGCTCCCAGATGCTATCCTCCTATTGCACGGAAGAGAAGCAGAGGCATACATGTTTTTGCCCTCGAAAGACGAAGTCTATATCGGGAGGTGACTACATCGTGCCACATGCACCCACATGAGGACTCACAAGCCTAGACGGATGGTTTGAGCAAAAATGACGTATAACAGGATACAACATCTGGGGAGAATATTCTAAGAATTTGGATGCTCTCGTTCAGGACGAGTTAGTTCGATCCAGTGAACCAAACAAAGGGATGGGCTATATCCTGAATAGTTCCATACATGTACCGACCTATTCACTGAACCAAACACACCCTGAAAGTTTGAATCCATTCTTGGATAGAGAAGGAAGGGGTTGTTTGGTTTGTACCCCAGATAACCAAACCAAAATTTTGGCAATACAAAAGCACGAGCAATGCCAAAACTTGGACAAAAAAATGGTGCTTGGATTGTGACCATACCAATTCGTGGGCAATACCAAAATTGGGGCACAAATTGACTAAAATTGGGGCACAAATTGATGTGTTTGGATTATGACCATACCAAAATACTTCTATTCGGGACTGACATGTGGGGTCATATGTCATCTATTATTTCACAACATCAAAACATACTTAATATGGGTCTTATTTTGTTGATCTTGTGACAACGAACATGACGGTTTAAATGGATTGCAAATCTCATACCAAGTTTAGGAGATATATCATTTGAAGTTGTGTCATCAAACAAAAAACTCATTAATGCTGCCCAATCACCCATGCCACGTCAGAGTCCGAGGGAGTGCTCGGCAAGCCAAAACCGGGCGAGCTATTTGTTTGCTCAGATTTTGCCACAAATTGGTGTGCATGAGTATGGGTTTTACCAAATTTTGTGGAGCAATACCAAATTTTGATACTAAACCAAATAATAGCCAAAATTTATAGGTATTACCAAATTTTGGTTTAGCTCATCGTTGTAACAAACCAAAAACACCCTGTAACAAACCAAACAGCCCCCATATCCTCTCTATGGATTGGAAGGGGTTTTGTTTAATCTACTATTCAATCTCCGTGGTCACTTGTGTTCTTGTGTGCGGTTCTACGCTTGTCTACGAGGTAATCAATCGGACTGGACTCGCCAGCGATGGTTCCTCACCACGTTATCAGCACGATCGACTCCGGCCTACATTTAGGCCTAATCTAGTCAGATTGAAAGGTAACTGTCGTAGCACGATGCTCGTAAATCGAATTACATTTTCTAGATCGCTTTCAATTCTGCAAATTTACTTTCTAGATTTTTTTTTTCATACGGTGTAAATCCGCTCTAATCTACCGTGAACCGACTTAAAGTCTCCAGCCAAGCCGATCGGTGGGTTGCATGAAAGAGTAGTTGACGATTGCACTATAGTTTATAGATTGCAAATTCCCTCTAATCTCCACGAGCCGACTTGCAGTCGCTGGCACAATATCGATCGGATGGTTGGTTGAAATAGAGATTGTTGATTGCACTATTTTTGGATGAATAGTAAAAGAAAAAACATCGTCTGCATACGGCTATGCCACCACGTCGCCTGCATGAGGTCGTGCCTCCACGCCGCAAGCCTGTAGCCATCCTCCGGCTGACCACAAGCAATGAATCAATTGAGATTAGCACAGAATCTTCACGTGCAAGCAAGGAATCAATTGAGATTAGCATAGAATCTTCACGTGCATGCAATGAATCAATTGAGATTAGCTCTTTCCTTTTGAGAAGCAAACATATGCATGTGTACATGAACGTTAGCTCGAAGGCACACCCACCGCGCCACCCCTTGCCGGCCCTGCACGGCTGCTGCTCAGCCATGCCCTGCCTTGGTCGCCCGAAGCCGATTGCCGCGCCACCCCGCACAGCTGCACAGCACACCTCATGCACAGGCGCACCGTCACCATGCCGCCCTACACGACCACGCCGTCGGTCAACCCCGTATGGCCGCGCCGCTGTTCAGACTTGCACGCGTGCACTGCGCCAGCCTGAAGTCGCATCGCGTCGCGCTGGCCGAACCCGAACCTCGGGTGGCCACCGCCGAGCTTGTGGCACTGCACTGCCAAAGCCGAGCTAGGCCACACCGTGCGCCACCACCAACAAGCCTATAGTGCTCGAGGCCACACCCGGCGTGCCACCTCGCGCCCGACGTGCTCCACCACACGTGCCACACCGTGCTACCACCGCGTGCCCGTGCATTGCGCCACCGTGCCCGTGCGTTGCCACCGGCCCTCCACCCACGCGCCCGCATGCGCCCCCGCCAGTCCCAACTCACGTCACACGCCGCTGGCTTTGAGAACAGGGTTGGGGAACCCTAAAATCCCCCACCCTATGATCCGCCTCATGGGCTAAGATGGGCCAAAGAAGGGAGCCGCCCGGGTGGAAATTTCGGGAGAAAAGAAAAATGGGGAAACCCCGAAAGAAAAAGAAAATTTTGCAAAGAGGCCCTCAGATTCTAAAAATTATGAGGATTTTTTCGCGGATAAGGAAATTTTGCAAAAGGGCCCTCAGACTTGTTGAAAATTGCACGGAAAATTTCTCAAAATTGAAATGTAGCGGTTTAGCCCCTGAAATTACAGAATTCACTGAAAATTCATATTCTAGCAGAAAAAGGGCCTCGGGAATTCATTTTTTAATCATTTTGAGCATTTGAAGCATGTTTAACTTTGTTATTATTATTTCTATGCAACTTATATATTGTATTTACTATTTTGATTATCTGCGATTGTTTATATTACTTTTAATCACTGAAAATAGCAGTAAATCATGAAAAATGCAAAAAAATGGGATCACGAACCAGGAGTTCAAAGGGCATTATAAGAATTTTGCAACCATTTTATGCAAATTACCAGCAGTAATCTTATGAACTCTTTACATAAATATGAAGATAACTAGCATCATGAACCGGAAGTTCGAAGAGTTGGCCTTGCATGGCCAGAATTTGTACAAAATTTGTATCATTCTTCAACTCTATGGTAAGGTAATCACAAATGAGCAAAAGATTGAGAAGACTCTCTACCTTTCACTCGAATGCGGTGCAATCCGCACACAACTATCGTCAAGACGGCTACAAGGAGTATGTCAAATTGATTGACATCATGCAAGTTGCAGAAGCTCAAGATGACATTCTAAAGAAGAACTATATCTCATAGCTGCTTAGTAGCAATGTTGGCCATGAAGCCAATGCTAGCAGCTACAAGGTGAGGAAGCCTCTCAAGAGGAGAGGAACAAGAAGGGTAAGGTCATGGGTCGCACATTATTGATGTTTTCTAGTCTAAGAAGAAGGGCAAAGAATAGCATGAGGTACACCTCTCCATTCCAGGCACAGAGGATCCACATCCATTAGTTGCACTCATGGATGTGGACAGCTCAGTAGCATCCCCCATCACCCCTCCTTTGGACATCACAGTGGTCACAGTTGTAGTTGCCCAAGAGGAGATAGCCATGGAGCGATTTAGGTAGAAGTTTCTACATACCTCACCGATTTGATCTAGTACACGCATTGCACTTGGATCTTTTTACAGTCACTTGCAGTTTGCAATTGTGATGGAACTTTGAATAATGGTTGTATGCTCTAGGAGAGCAAACCATTAAATTGTTATGATGAGTTCTGCAAGGCTTATTTTTCTATATTTATAATAACAAATTATGTTCTGATATATGAAGTATTAGAACGTGTGGCATCCTATGGAGGAAGTATTCTTAGCGGATAGCGGCACAATGAATACCATCTTGAGATAGACGAAATTTTTTCAATCGATCAGCAAGAATGTTGGTAGTCCTACGACAATCGCAAGCAGCGATACTTGTGTAATTGGCTCAGGAAGAGCCACAATTATATTCCCGATGGGCACAACTTTGGTAATTAAAGAAGCTTTGTTGTACCTAGAATCAACTAGAACTCTCAAGGATATTTGCGCTAACGGTTTTCACGTAGAGACTAAAGAAGAGTATAGTAAAGAATACTTGCTCATTACAAAGCATGAAGAAAGTGAAAAGGGTATGAGAACAACTTCCTTCATATGAAACTGGGTTATACTACATTAATATTAAGGCACCCGCAGCCTATAATGTCCTGAAAACCGTATTTAGAAGCTCTGAACTTTTCTGTCTATAGCATGATAGATTAGGCCACCCATGTCTTAGAATGATGAGAAATATAATTAACAATTCACATGGACATAATATTGACGTAAAGATTTTTTTGAATCAGGAAGATTTTATGTGCCCCACATGTGCCACCAGGAAATTAATTTCTAGACCTTCTGCTATAAAAGTGAAGAATAAAGTCACTGCATTCCTGGACCATATCGAGGGAGGCATTTGCAGTCCTATATAGCCCCTATTAGGGTTATTTAGGTATTTTATGGTGCTCATCGATGCTTCCTCGAAATGGTCGCACGTATGTTTATTATCTACGAGAAACCATGCTTTTGCAAAGCTAGTTTCGTAGTTAATTAAAATTAAAAATAATTTTCCAGATCATCATGTGAAGTCCATCAGAATGGACAATGTTGGAGAATTTACTTCAAAGACATTTGATGATTATTGTATGGACATTGGAGTTAAAGTTGAGCGTTCTATGCCGCATGTCCACACCCAGAATGGACTAGCAGATTTTGCAGAATTGTAATTTATCAACTACATGTTGGAGACACGTAGTCCTGTACGCAGCAACTCTCATCAATTTTAGACCATTAGCATATAACATCCATTCACCTATGCAACTAGCACAAGGGTTAGCATCGAAATTTTCTCATCTTCGTAGTTTTGGGTGCAAGGTTTATGTACCTATACCAACACCACAACGAACTGTAATGGGCCCTCTCCGCAAGTATGGGATATATGCTAGTTATGAGATAGCATCCATAATCAGGTATTTGGACCCTATCACAGGAGATTTGCATACTGCCTAATTCGCTGATAGTATATTAGATGAGAATAGTTTCCCATCATTAGGGAAGGAAATCAACACCTAGATGAAAAATGTCAGAAAATAATGTGGTAAGCTACGGGAATCCATGCACATGACCCGCGTACTAATGAAGCAAATAGTGAAGTCTAGAAGACAATTGAAGTCCAGAAGATAATTGAAGTTCGAAGATAATTGATTTGCAAGCATTAGCGAATTGTAACATCCCAAAGTTCTATTACCAAACATAAAATTAATAAAGTTATTATTTTATTAGATTTTTGAGTTTCAATAGTATTTTCTTGATTTTCCTAGATTTAAAAAGTCAAAAATAAAAATTTATTTAGTTTCTGGGATTTTCTTGGATTTAAAGTTGAAAAGGAAAATTTAATTATTTTTTGAAATTTTAAAAGCTTTTCCCTAACTATTCTAAAGCCAAAATTAATTAATTGCAAAATTAATTACCAATTATAGATTGGCATTATTTTGTTTAAGTCCAAAATGTCTTAGAGAATTTCTATGAATTTTCTCATAATTTTTGGATTTAGTTTGCCATTTTCTAAAGCCTAAATGAATTAGTTGATTTATTTTAATCGCTAAATCAAATTAAATTAGAAAACCTCCTCTAGGTCGAATCTCCTCCGATCCAATCTCGTTTTCCTGCGCACGAGGCCCACTTGGCCCATTCCTCGGCGCGCCTCTCTCTCTCTATCTCACCGACACACGAGGCCCACCTGTCATCCTCTTGCTCTCTTTCCTTTTCTCTCCCGGCCTCGCCACCAAGTGGGGCTCGCAACGTCATCGTCACCCCATCTTCCTCCTTTCCTTCTTCTTCCCTGAGTCACCGTGCAGCTCTGCCATTAGCGTTGTCCCAAAGCTTTCCAAACACAGCTGATCCAAACAAGAATTCTCGAGTTTTCACGAGCAATCAATTGTCGATTCAATTTCGCATCCGTTTTCAGTTTCCCTCTATCCCTCTTCACCTTAGTTACTCAATCCTTGCCTTTAACACCGCTTTAGAGACCTTCCAAACCTGGCGAAATCTTCAACACCTCCCCAAGATTTTGCGTGCTTTAAAACCATCATTCAATCCCGCGCCCGATTCGACCATCACTTTCCTTTCTCTCGCCATCAATGCCCCTAATTCGCCATTGACCTCGGTGGGAGATTCTGTAACAGCCCAAATCTGGGTTTGTGTTTCAAATGTAAGAAAATGTGTAGAAATTAAAACTTTTCTTGCATCTTGTTGTTTTTGAATTTTTCTGTAATTCTTGTTCAAGAATTGTGGAAATCAAAAATCTCAATCTCCAAATTGACCAAAGTCATGACCCTCCTTTTTCAATCCTTATCAAATCTTGTAATAATCCACTGGAAATAATTTTTCTTGGTTCTAGGGACATTGTGTGACTCCTCTGAAAAATTTCACAATTTTTAGAAATTATTTGAATATTTTAAGAGACCAATCAAACCTATTGACCCTTGGTCAAACCCTAGAACAAGCCTTGAAGAATTTCTGGAGAAAAATGCTTTGCACAAAAACCTCTAGAAAATTTTATACAAGGTTAATCCTGGAGCTAAGAACCTCCAGTCCAAATTTTAGATTTTTGGGGTTAGTTTGCTACCTCTAAATTTTTTTCCAAGTCCAGCTTTATTTTCAACCCTAATTCAGTCCTATTTGGGTTGGGTCAGACTCGAACTTGTGGTTTGGCTCAACCCATTCTCGGGTTTGGACTTGAGCCACTTTGGCTTTGTGTCACTAACGGGTGGGCCCTTGCTTGCCTGGTCATCTTCTTCCTCCGATCACTCCCGTGCCAGCGCACCATGACAGGAGGAGGCCGCGCCTTGTCCCCTCCATTGTGTCCTCCTCAACGACTCTTTGCCGCTAAGCATTTATTGCGTGCCAATGCTTTCGCCCCCAAAGTCTCCTTCCCCTGCAGCTCCCATCCCCTCCGTGTCCTTGGTAGAGCTGTGAACCAAGCCTTGGGCTAAGCTCACCGTGGAGTTCAACCCTAGCTCAATCCTTCGCTCCCTGGCTATAAATAGTCTTTGAACCTCTCCTTGGACCCTTTTCCAGCTTATCTTAGCTTCCTCCCGGGTTGCTTGAGCTCAAACTCAAAAACCCTAAAACCGCCATTGACGGCCAACAAGCAAGCTTCTCGTCGCCGGGCTCCAAGGGTTCTTTTGGCAATCCTTCCACGTCACTTTGAGCTTCTCATCTTCTTGTTCATTTCCCTAATCCTATTTTGGTTTGCATTCATAGGAATCATCCAATTTGGGGTTTGTTCAAATTCATCAGAATTCAACCCCTTTCTTCCTCAACTCCGGTAAGAACCTCCTTCTCTCAATTCCTTGCTCTAGGGCCCTCTTTAGGCCCTACTGCAACTAAATCTACCATTCTTTCATTTTTGTTTTGCTTAGACCGCCTTATCTCCATTATCTTCTTCAACTCCGGCAAGCTACTTGGTCGTCGGAGCTTCTCCAGCTATCTTCTTGCCTCTTCTGTGCTCAAGTAACTTCTTATTAGTCCCTAGAGGCTTGGACACCTGCTTCTCAGAATAATGCGGAGCTCCTTTTTGCTTTTCGAGTTTAGCCGTGTTGGTCATCGCCACCGTTTTCTGACTCGTCGACGTTCTGGGCCGGCTCTGCCGTCAAAAGTATCCTCAGAATGTGCGCAATGTTATTGCGAGCATTTTGCCGCCTTTGGGTTGTGCCGCCATGGTCGGAGTCACCGACGGCGAGTCGGCGAGTAAATTGGGAGGTACTAAAACCCTGTTGTCGTAAGCTAGACCACCCCTTTGATAACTTTCAGGACCACCCCTTGTTGATCTTGGCCGTCTCGGACCTCCTCCGGGCAGATCTGGGCCGCCAAGACCACCCCTGGTCTTTTACTAGGACCACCATCCCCAAAGACCTCCCCTGAGACCACCCTCAGACCACCTTCGGTGTTTTTTGCAAAGACCACCCTGTTGCTCTTTTGCAAAGACAACCCTCAAGACCACCCTCAGGGTCCTCTGTACAAAAGACCACCCCTTAGACTTTTGTAAAGATATCGTCCAGGACCTCCTCTCTTTTAGATCGTATCGTTTAGGACCTCCCCATGGAGATCTTGACCATTCAGGACCTCCCCGTGGAGATCTGAGCCATTAAGACCTCCCATCTTGTAGATCTAACCTTTAAGACCTCCCCGTGTAGATATGGACCGTCAGATCTAGATCTAACGGTCTAGACCTCCTCAGCACGTTAGGAGTTCTAACGATCCAGTCCCCCTAGGCCGTCCATTTCTAAATCTGCGGCTCAGATCGTGTGAACGTTCGGACCTCTGAACAGAACTCTCGCTGTGAGCCGTCCATCTTTAGATCAATGGCCCACGTTCGTTGGAACGTTCGGACCGCCGAACGTCCCCTCTCATGTGAACCGTTGGATCTTGATCAAACGATGGGCCCTGTTGGGCTGCGCACACGGCTGTGTTTCAGTGCGTGTGGGCCGCGTGATCTTGTGATCAACGGCCCACGTTTGTCCACGTCTTTTCCATTGAGTTAAGTTTGTTTAATTTCCGGTAAGCTTTATTTGTTAATGAAAATTGTAATAAACTTCAAAATTGCATAACTAATTTATTTTAAATCCTTTTCGGGTGATTCAAATTTTGTTAGTTCTGTTTCTAACTAAGATTTAATCTAAAAATGGTTGGAGGCTTAGTTTTGTTCCAGAAAAAGTTGTCAGTAGCTTTATTTTAGGTTTAGCTTTAATTTGTGCCCTAAAAATTCAGTTAACTTGAAAAATGCATAAGTTTTTCTCTGTAACTCCAAATTGAGCAAACAAAAATTTGTTAGGTTCCTCTGATAATATGGTATAGAATAGGTTTTTATTATGTCCTTGCTTCTGAAAAATGCTATGCCCTAGTTTCATAACTTAGAAAAATCATAGGAAATTCATTTTAACTCCAAATGTAGTAAACTAATTTTTGTTGTTCTTAGGATGTCATTATATTTCTACCATAAAATTTTCATATTCAAAAACCTTCTAGAAATTTGTGTGATGAACAGTAATAGAGAACTATTAAAATTGAATTTCCTGCCGACTGAGATTGTTTAGGCTATAACTTTTGCATGCTTAGTCCAAATCAGTTGGTTCTTGTTGCTAAATTCATTTAAAATCATGATCTACCTTCTGTGTAAATTTCATGGAGTTTGGATGACTTTGGATTTCGAGTCTTTTTCGGTGTTCGTCGTTTTTATTGGATTTTGTCGTTCTTGCGATAGGTTCCGAAGAATTGGTTGAGTACGCGAGTGATCCTCTGCAGCAATCAAGTGATCTTCAGTAAAGCAAGCAGATGTAGCATTCATTTGATCATATTGATCCCATTACTTTTAAAGTTTAATATCTTGTTTGCAAAGAATAAGTATGCATGCTTCTTTGTGTCAAAGTTAATTTTGTCGATTAGAGGTAGCTAATCCTATTACATTGTTTTCCTGAAATTATCCACCCCTGCCACAAACCTAAGTTAATATTCTCACTGGTGAATTAGTGCCCGGTGAATGATTTATGCTCTTTTATTGTCTTTACGATATGATGCTTAGCAATACTTAGTTACCAGTAGAATTGGGCGGTTATTGACTTAGTCGATGACCTTGATCACACAAAACTTATCATTACTTATGTTTATCACATTGTGCTTTGGTTTATTTGTGAAATCTAAAACTGAAAATAAAATGTTTTAGACTTAGGCATATTGGTGTGATGGTGTGATCTTTTGGGTGTGAATGGAATGGTGCCCAGGTCATCAAGGACCGAGTTACTTGTGTCACTAAGCTAAGCGATATTTGTGTGCTAACCATACTAGAGGGATATGGGACCTCTCTTGACTTAGTACTTTGGGATGTGTTAATTAATGAGTCGCTGGTGGTAGTTGTAGGAGAAAAATGTTTGTTATTAGGATGAGAGGGATGGGTTCTTTCTAGGTTCTCCTACCCACGAGCACCTGCAGTTGCTACGGCTGGGCTGGTGTTTCCAACTCAATGTATGGGTCCTTGTGATCTTCGTCGCTGGCGGATCACTAAGGGTTAACCCCCATACGTGCGACTCTTAATTAATACAATCCATTGGAAATGTCTCGTAGGACTTAGCTGTGCCGGCATACCAAAGGAAGTATGCTTAATAGCTTAGCAAAAAGGTGGTCTGAAGTGTGGGTACATTGGTACACTCCTGCAGGGTTTGATCTATTCGAATAGCCTCGTCCTAGGTTATGGACATGCTTGGTAAGGTCGTGCAAGAACTAGAGTATAACTTTTCATTAAAACTTGATGTAGGTAGTACGAATGGGTAATTCGTGTTATTGTTGTGATGGCTATTGGGTTAGTCATCTCTAGGATGTCTTTATGTTACTACTTATTGTCTCGCTGTTATTTGAACAAATAAAAATCAGATTGTTAAAACTTCCTTCAATCTATTACTTATTGCAAATAAAATCTGCTTTGTGCTTAAAATAAACCTTTAGCCTTCTCCTTTGATTAAAGCCTGCATGCAGTAATATCTAGGTTTGTTACTCGTAAGTCTTGCGAGTATATTTTTTTACTCATTTGTTTTGCTTAATTGTTGCAGAGGAGGTTGATCCCCAAGGGATCGACTTTTGTGAGTTTTGCTATGGTGTGGACGACTAGCTTGGCGGCCCGGTCAGATTGCCTTGTGGGTGTATGGCAACCCGGTTGGCTCTTGTTCCTAGCCATCTTATGGTATTTTGCTTCCGTTGTTATTCTAGCTCTTTAGCTTGTCTTGTGACCGGTTGGTCCCTTTTGTAATAACTATTATATGTCTTTTGCTTATAAAGCTTTAGTTCGATTGTATGGAACTTGTATGGAATTGATGCATTATTTTTTAAAAGGGTGTGTATACTGTAATTCTGGGAAGTATACATTTTCCCGAGGCACGGGATATTTTTTTTGTGATGCTAGAGTCAATGGAAGACTGAGCATTACAAGCTAAATACCCCGGGGTCTCACCGATTCTTGCACTCCACGCCGCTCCGGCCTCACCCTTGGCCTATAAATAGGAGCCATGGGTGCGCCATCTCCATCTCATCCCAACACCGCCTCACACCTCGCCCCAATCCTCTCAAGTTGCCGGAATTTGAAGTCGAAGCCTTGCCGACCGAAGCTTTTCCACCGTCTATTCCACCGCCGGCAAGCTCACTCTGCCACCTTTGTCTACGTCCCCGGCATCGCCTTCATCCGCTCGTCCCCGTGCATGCACTCTCTCGACCGGAGGACCATCGGAACACCCTCGCCGCCGTCGACCTAATCTCACCGCCGCTTCATCGCTCGTCGCCGGTGACTACTTCGTGCCCCTCCGCGCAAGGTATAGCATCACGTTCAGCATCACCTTCTCTTCTTTTTGCGCACCTTGTGCAGCTCGTCGTGACATGTCGCACAAGTGAGCTTGTAGCCGAGCGCCACCGCTTCCGACCAGGTGGTCGTAACTTCTTCGACCAGATGGTCGTAACCTCTCGACCGGTGTTGTCGTAGCCCTTCTACGACCAGTGTAGTCATAACCCTTCCTTCGACTAGTGTGGTCGTAGCCCCTTCGACTTGGTGTTCGTAGCTTCCTTCGACCAGGTGTGATCATAGCTTTCCTTTGACCAGGCATGGTTGTAGCTCTTCCTTCGACCAGGCGTGGTCGTAACTTTCCTTCGACCAGGCATGGTTGTAGCTCTTCCTTTGACTAGGCGTGGTTGTAGCTTTCCTTCGACCAGGTGTGGTCGTAGCTCTTCCTTCGACCAGGTGTGGTCGTAGCCCTTCTTTCGACTAGTGTGGTCATAGCTTCCTATGACCAGTGTGGTCATAGCTCCCTCTCGACCAGGTGGTCGTAGCCTCCTACGACCATGCAGTCGTACTCCCTTCCGACCACGTGCAACAGTACTCGAAGATGAACAGTACTGGAAGATGAATAGTACTCGAGGATGAACAGTACTCGAAGATGGTGAGTAGTACTCGTAGAAGAAGAACAGTTCTCGAAAGTGAACAGTACTCGGAATCCCCTCTGTTCCTATGGCATCCAAACTTTCGAAAATCTATTCTCCCTCATACGAACTCTAAATCCGTCGATTCTTTTTTCTAAATTCATTATCTTCCTTCTAGTATTTATTTTATAATTTTTGGATTTTATTTGAATTTAGCCTATTTTCACGTATAGATTTCGACGACTTCGGACAACCGGATTTCAACGCCGTTTGAGAATAACGATTAACTAAGCAAGGAAGTTACATCTTTGATCTTGTTTGACCCTATTATTTCAAATTATTCTATTTTAAATTATTACTGCATGCTTATTTATATCTAGTTATTTAAATTCCTGTTTTAAATTTATAGTTATGCCTAAATTCTTTGTACGACCAATGTTGATATTGAATGAAACATATTGTCCCCCTAGATAAAACCTAGTTTATATGATAGTATGAACTAGGATCATTTGGAAAAATTATACTTAGCCATGCTTAGACCTGAAATATTTGATTTGAGGAGTTTTCAGCCAAAAATCAATGATGGTCAAGTATGCAGAACTTGTGCCAAGAAAATGATTTCTTTGTTTTTGTTTACTGCAAGTTGACTTGATGGCTTAGATGATCATCGACGCGGGATCGGGAGCAAGCTTGGAGAGCTTGGTGTCCAGAACGATCATGGTGGTCGAGAAGATCGTCGGGGATCAAGTCCGGTCATGGAGATGGAGTCTTCATGAAGATGGCGCGAGACGAGTTCGTGCGGTGACTCAGGGTGACTTGGCAGCGTCCAAGTGTCGGCGAGGCATTCCGAGGTTGTTCAAAGCTTGAGACACAAGGCGGGGATGTGACAAGTCAACAAGGAGCGAAGACCGTCGAGATGAAGCAGCGTGATAGCTCCAGGTGGCTTATGTTGATCAAAATCAACATAAGGGCATTGATGTAATTGTAGCTAGTCTAGAGGGGTATTCTAGGCAAAGGGTAAAGTTGGCTGAACCCTAAGTGGATATGAATGAGTGGAGATAGTTAATCTTAACATTTGAGGTGATCCAAGGGTTGAGGTTGCTCCCATAGGGCTATAAATAGAGGGGTAGAGGTATGCTTCCACTACCAAGTATTTGAGAAGGATTTAGGGTTTTCCTTATACTCCTTTGAGCTTTGCTCACCATGAAGTGTGGCTTTGTAATCCTTCCTCTCAAACCAACAAATGTTCAAGTTCTTACATGTTCTGAATTTTTTTCTTGCAATTTCTAGCTTTTCTATGTTGCAACTTGAACTTTTCTTTCCCTCCTTCTACTTGCTGTAGTTCTATTGGATCTAGGATGTGTAAGAGGTTGACTAATTCATAAAGAATATGTCTCAACCTAGCAAGATCCATTAGAACTTATTTTGCTCAAGTTGTGCTTGTATTAACCATGTTCTTGAGTTGAAATGGCTGTTTTTGATGTAGCTTGAACTATTTGCATGAAAGATTGAGATTTTTGGCATATCTTTGTAATCCCTTTTGGAATCATAGCCCTAAGATCATTTTCTAGCCATGGTTCAAGTTTCATCAATTTTGGAAGAGTATACCCTAAGTTATTGAGGTTTCCTCACAGCCAAGTTTCTAAAATTGTTGTTTTGATGCAACGTGAACTTTGAACAAAAAAAGGTCTCTCTTTGTAACATCCCAAACTTCTGTTACCAAAATAAAATTAATAAAATTATTATTTTATTGGATTTTCTGGCTGTCAAAGAACTTTCTTGATTTTTTGTAATTTAAAAGTGTTTTCTTGTTAAAAATAAATTAAAATAAATTATTCAATTTCTTCACTTTTAAAATCAAAAATAAAATTTACTGAGTTTTAAGGGATTTTATTGGATTAAAGTGAAAAAATAAAATTTTACTTAATTTCTAGAATTTTCTGGTATTTAAAATGTTTTTTGTATTTTCCAGAAAATAAAAATAATTACTGTACAAAAAATAAAAGCCAACTTTAAGTTGGAATTATTTTTATTAAGTTCAAAACGATTCAATGAGTTTTTTGATTTTTTCTAGAATTTGTGAACTCTATTCGGTATTTTCTAAAAGTCCCTTTTTGATTTTTGAAATATCTAGCAATTAAAAATGAATTTTTGTTCCCAATTAAAAGATAAATTTGTGTTGAAAATATTTTATTTAAGCTCAAAATACCCTATTTAACCGCTCTAAATTTTTTTAGAATTTTCGGAGCTATATTACTATTTTTCCATTTTAAAAATAATTGTTAGCAATATGAAAATAATTACTGCATAAGAATAATATTATTATTTTTAATATTATTAATTTATTTGAGTTCAGAATATTGTGTTCAGTATCTGTGATTTTTTGGATTTTTAGAGTTTAATTGCTATTTTTCGGAATTAATTAATGCCTTTCTGAATTTTCAAAAGGAAGTTTCATCGAAATATTATGGTTGCTACAGTACTAGCCAAAATAGTAATTACAACCCAAAAATCTGGCCATAACTTCGGCAAGCAATTCCCGCCAAACCATTACTCCTTTGCACCTATAAATTGAACCGTAGTATCTCCACCCCATTCTCCACATCCTTCTCGCTTAGATTTACCAAAAGCCTCCTGAAGCTCCCTCTGCTAGCCTTTCTTCTCTAACTCCCGCGACAACTCCGACGAACCCGATCTCCTCAGCCGTAGCTTCATTGTGCATCAAATTTTATCGGTGAGTTCCTCTTGATATTCTCTACATTTCTATTCAAACTGAATTTTGATTTCCTATCGATTCACCGTGGCCAGAAATACACCGACGATTTTCTTCTCCAACTCCGGCGAGAACTCCAGCGAGCCCGATCTCCTCATCCGTTGCTCTATTGTGCACCTGATTTGACAAGTGAGTTTCTATTGTGAGTACACATTTCTATTCAAGTGGAATTTTGATTTACTTAATTTTTTACCATCGACCACACCTTCTTCCCAAGTCCGACGAGAATTCCGTCGAGCCCGATCTCTTCATCCGTTGGGTAATTGTATGAGCCCTTTTACCTACACGTCCCTTTCAACATTATCTACATTTCTTTTCAAACAAAATTTTAAATTTTTGCAATAATTTGTCATTATCATGTCATGGCCACCTCACCGCCAAAGCCCACATGGCAGCCCACGTGTGCGCTTACGTGTCATGCTTGCGTGACTAGCACTATTCTATGGGTCGGTCCACCGTGGACCAAACCCATTTTGTGGACCTGGTCCACAAGACATGGGCCCACATGTCATTGACTCCAACCCTTTTCCTTTACAAAATAAATTCAGGTTGAAAATTTATTTTGCCCACCTGCGGACATCATGCTAACACAATAAAGGGATTTCCTTCAGAAAAATAATTTCTTAAATTCTGAAATTCGGAATTTCATCATTTCTTGTGATAATCAACCTTTTGGATGTTCTTTCTCCTTCATACGAACTCCAATTTTGTCGGTTCTTGTTTCTAAATTCATCTAAATTCTATATCTATCTCCCAGAACCAAAATTATTTAATTTATAGTTCATTTGAATTTATTTTGGATTTTGTTTGAATTCAGCTTATTTTCACGTATAGATTTCGATGACTTCAGAGAGTCTGATTTCGATGCTGTTTGAGAACAACGATTAATCAAGCAAGGCAAGTTACATATTTGATCATATTTGATCCTATTATTTCAAATTATTTAAATTCTATTTTAAATTATTACTGTATGTTTATTTATATTCAGTTTAATTTAAACTCCTATTTTAAATTTATAGTTATGCCTAAATCCTTTGTATTGCCAATCTTGACATTGACTTAAACCTACCTTGACACCTTAGATTAAAATCTAGTTTATGCAATAGTATGAACTAGAATATTTTGGAAAAAATTATGCTTAACCATGCTTAGACCTGAAATATTTGACTTAGGAATTTAAAGCCAAAAAATCAAATATTGTTTAAAATTGTATCCATGGCATTGATATATCTTGAAGTTTACAAATGCTTTGAAAAATAAAATAAAATCAAAAACTGGTTTGGACTTGGGCAAAACAGATAGTTGGTGGGTGCACGTTTATACACGGGCTCAATGCAGTGAATGTTTGAGACCCAGGAATTGTTTTGGAAGTCGCCATCAATTAAGGACCGATCTGCGAGCTGCGGATTGTTAAGCCAAAATCGTACTACCACATGTCCGAGTGGGCATGACCTAGCTAACTAATTAGTAATATTTCACCGTAGTTGTGTCATACGGTTGCGTGCGTACTTTATGATCTACTTTTATGTATTCCCACCTAGCGCGAGAGGGGGCTTAAATCCGCTAGATGGTTTAATATAAAGGAAGTGAAACCTTAGCGAGGCGGGACTACGGTGGGATGGAACTATGTAAAGACCTTGTCACGTGCTCTAGACTTCTTACCTAAGGTAGTAAGCGGTGGTATCAACAGATGCCAAACAAACTAGAGAAGTCACGTCATGTGGGTAAAGCTGTAAGACCTCTGCAGAGTGTCAATCTATTCGAATAGCCGTGTCTATAGTTATGGACATGCTGAGCAAAACCTTTCGCAGATTAGACTATGATTTTGTTTTAAAAATGGTTTGACAAAAATGATTTCATGGATGTTTATTCCATGTGGGAAATTTGGGTAGAAAGCCTGGTGTAAGGGGGTTAATCCTTCACCATTTTGTGTATGGAGGTTTATCCTACACTCAAGAATTGATTAAAAAATGAAATTTGATTTTAGATATAGTATAATTGCTTTTGAACTTAGTATTGTATTTAAAATGTCAAATATTGTTGTTTGCACAAATAATCCTATAAGCCTTCCTTTGATAATATCCATGCATGCATTAACTCTGTTATAGGTGTAACTTGTGGAGCACAGTTATTTGTACTCACCCTTGCTTAATGCAAATAAATTTCAGAGGAGAAGGACTTCTCTACCGGTGGAGATCTCGACGACTAGGCCGCTACCCTAGTCGATTGCCTGTGGCAGATCAGCTGGACTCCACTACTTCTTCTTCGCCTTTCGTTGTGTTTGTTTATTGTTGGCTTGTAAGCATTTATTGTAATCAACTCTGATATTTATTAATAAAGTTTTGCGATTTATAGATGTTACCATATCTGTTTACTATGTGATCTAGCTACTGATCATGGGACTAGTTTAGAAATACACAGAGGATTTGGGGGTGTTACTCCTGGTCCGACACTCTTGGGAATTATTCTGCAATTCCTTTTGGAATCATAACCTTGAGGACTGTTATGTTTCAAGTTTTATCAATTTTGGTTGAGTAGATCTTGAGTTCTTGAGATTTCTTCACGGCCAAGTTTCTAAAATTCCAGATTTGTTGAAATTGCTGTTTTGATGCAACGTGGACTTTAAGCAAGAAATGTCTCTCTCTTGGGTTTTATTCTGCAATTCCTTTTGGAATCATAACTCTGAGGACCTTATCTTGCTATGGTTCAAGTTTCATTAATTTTGGTGGAATAGATCTTGAGTTCTTGGGGTTTCTTAGCAGCTAAGTTTATGAAATTCCAGATTTGCTGAAATTGTTGTTATGAAATTCTTGTTCTGATTCACTCTGTTCTTAGTGTACTCTTAGTGTTCTTGAACCTAGTATCTTCCTAATAGCATTAGAGTTTAAGAGTAGAAATACTTGAGTTGGAAAATTTTAATTTGCGCCTATTCACCCCCCTTTAGTCGCCATAACCGATTCTTCAATTGGTATCAGAGCTCGGTTTTGCTCTTGCTAGATCTTGACCGATCTTTGAGCTATGGCGATGGATAGGTATTCCACCAAGCCTTCTATCTTCGATGGGGTCGACTATCCTTTTGGAAGAGTAGGATGGAGTCATAAATTCAGGCACAAGGCTATTCTATTTGGAAAAAGGTTGAGACTCGGTTTGTGATTCCTGCCGATGAAAACATCAATGCTGCAAAATACTATGGATGTTGAGGCAAATGCTAAGGCAAGGAATATCATCATTTAGGGGCTTAGACGGAATGAGTTTGATCGGATTTTCCACTTGTCGTCGGCATACAACATCTAGGTGACCCTCGATGCATACCATGAGGGCACAACCCAGAACAAAAGAGAGCAACAAATTTGAAATGCTTGTTGGTAAGTCTTTGGATGAGTGTTTTGGTAGATTTCACAAGACACTAAGCAACCTTCGAGCTATTGGTCTCACATGCCCAGACTTGGATAACGCTCGTCAAATGCTTTCTGCTTTGGATCTTAGAGTTTGGGAGATGAAAGTGACTACCATCAAGGACACGATCGATTTGTCAACCTTGAGTGTCTTAACGTGTTGTACTCACGCCTCAAGACTCATGAAATCAACGTCGTCTCTCGCAAGACGAAGTCACAGTCGATGGCTTTGGTCACTTATCCCACAACTACTTCTGGACCATCTTCCGAAAGTGCTTCTGGTTTTTCTTTGGCTTCTTTGTGCGAGATAAGTGATGATCAGTTTGAGCAGTTTTCAGAAAATGACTTAGCCCTCTTAGCCAGAAAATTCTCACATGTATACAAGAGGGTTAGAGAGAGAGAGAGAGAGAGAGAAGGGGGTCTAGTGATCTGCTACAAGTGTGGTGGCCCCAACCACATTCAGGCAAATTGCCCCAAGTTGGAGAAGGGCAAAAATGACTACGGCGGTGCAAGCAAGAACGACTACACCAACAAGAACCGCAACAAGAAGACTCCAGCTCATGATCAAGGCAAGGAGAAAAAGTACCACAACTTCAACAAAGCAAAGAAGCTCTTCGCCGCGTCCTCACTGCCTTCGACAACTTTGACTTTAGTGATATGGAGGGCTGGAGCGACAATGACAGTGAGTATGATCCGCAGGAGAACACCAAGGAAGGCGACGACTTCACGAGGATGTGCTTCACGGCTGATGCAAACAACATCAGCGATGATGATCTCTACAGTGACTCCGATGAGGTAGGCCCCTCCTACGACCAGCTCAACGATGTGTTTCTTAAGCTAGGAAGGTTCTATACTAGGTCCAGGGCTAAGTGTGGTGATTTGGAGAAGGTATACAGTTTGTCGCGGGAGCTTGCTTCACTTAGATCTGTTTGTGATGTATGTTTTTCTTTGCTTGAAGATATGGAGAACTTAAGAACCGCTCATGATACTGTGATTTCTGAGCTTGATAAGCTTAAGGTGGAGAATGTTAGTCTGCTTGCTGAATGAGAGAATGCTAGAGATGCTCCTTGTCAGTCCTGTTCTGCTATTGTTGATGTTGTTGCCGTTGAGACTGCTGCTTGCACCTCATATGAGGTTAAGGACAATGTTGTTAGAGAAGTGTATACCTGTAACATCCCCAACTTAATGAATGGTCATTAGTTTGCATATCATTAATATGCATAGTGTTTTTGAAACATTTGCATAATGTTTTGCACTTGGAAATGATCAAACAAAATGTTAAACCTACACTTCAAATTCTAACTCCAAAAGAAAATAGAAATAAAACTTAAGATCATCATCTGGAAATAATTTATTTAAATACTATAATATTTATCATGAATAAATATGAATTTTAATAAATTTTTAGGAGCATTGTTAACCCTGTAAAATCCCAAACACATCCCAAAGGTGGATAGAAATTTAATTACTGCTCTCAAATGAAAAGTGATCCATGTGGGGCCTTGAAAATGGAAACTAGACTTAATAGAGAACCCACACAAAAATTTTCAGAATTTTTAGATTTTATTTACTTTGTTAAACAGGTAGTTAAAACTAACATGCCTTTCAACCTCTCATCGAATTTTTTTAATCGCCCAAATGAACACACCTCTCTCGCCATCTTCTATTCCCAACACCAAACTCAAGACTGCTTCATTCGAAAATTTTCTGCTCCCACTGAACACCACACACCACTGTCCACAGCCCCTTTCCATTCTTTTCCTCCCAACCGAACCCCACCAAGTCCACATCCTCACCGCCATCTTCTTCTCCAAAACAAAGAAAGATCGCCATTCCTTTTCTTCTCACCATGACTCAACATCTCACACCTTCCTCCTCCCAAACGCCCCAACAACTATGGAATCAACCCATGCATGCTATACCATCTTGTTGCTCATCTCACCAGCTTCTCCATCATCCAAGAAATTCTAGCATGCATGGCCATTTGAGTATTTTGAAGAGAAGAGAAGAAATAACAGTGGCTTGACTAGAAGGAGTCTGTGCATGTCGATGCAAAGGTATGTCAGTAGCTAGTAAGAAGGGAGGAGCAGGGCACGACTCGCTGTGGCATCAAGGGCAACGGCGAGCAGTGCCAGCAAGCGGTGCGGTGCCGAGGTGGCCGGTCGACAGGAGGAAGAGAAGAGAGGGGAAGTGAAGGTAGATTCAACTTGCTGGATTTTTCTACCGCTTCAAGCTCATGGTCGAGGCTCAAATATCGTTGGTTAGGCTCCAAATTTGGTGAGTTAGTTCTACACATAGAACACTTCATTGTAGTCAGTTGGTTTGAGGTTTGGTTTACTTGAGCACCGAATTTGAGAGTGGTTTAGTTCGTTCTGTTTGCAGTGTAATCAGAGGTGCGCAACCTTGGTGCTTGATCCATTTTGGGGGTCATTTCGTGACGGATTGGGCCGAAATTTGGACAGAATGTTGAGGACTCATTGAACTACATCCCTGCCAAGTTTCGTGCAGTTTGAGTTAGTGGTTTGGAAGTTATGCACTAAAGACCGAGGTAGACAGTAACTATACTTTTCTGTTTTAGCTGATTTTAGCTACCTCTTGCCAAATGTGGTTGTTGTTGTTGATGATGCCAAGTTTATAACTTGATGATGTTATTGATTATAGTGAAGGCTCCTTTGTATCCACTGTTATGAGAGTGGAGTAGTGGACGCGAGCGAGAGGCCGAGGGACGCAGATGCGGTCGAGTTCGGTAACAACTACGGAGAGCTCCGTCGTGTCTACCGACGCACATAGGTGATAATCCCGCCTTTAGCACTTATTTAATTTCTTAGTATGTGTGACATGTAGGCCTCACCTGTCATAGACCATGGCTAGGATCACCTTGATATAAAAAGTAATTCATTAATTTGAAATTCCAAAGTAAATTGTTTTACCACATGAAATCGCTCTTAAATTTGAAAATACATAACTAACTCATTTTAACTCCAAAAACAGTGAATCCACTTTTGATAATTTTAATTTTTAAATGAACTTATTTCTAAAAATGGGTTTATCCTCACCTCTGGCACAGGAGATATATTTTGTGGAAATTGATCCCAAAATGAATTATTTTTACACTATAAAATGCTGATAACTTTATAAATTCATAACTAATTCATAAAAACTCCAATTGAGGCAAACTCAACTGTTTTGAACTTGTAATAATATTGCCTATTTATCCATGTAATCCATGTACTCACCACTGCTCTACAAATTTTCATCTCATAATTAAATTACATGAATTAAGGAGTATTGAAATCTGAAATTCAAACAACCGTAACTTTCTTATACTAAATCAAAATGGAATGATTATTTCACCTAAATAAATCTAAAATCATGACCTACCTACTGTATAAATTTCATACATTTTTAGCATGTTGAATTTCTGGTTTTATTTGATATTTATCGATATCGCCTTTCATTAGGTTATCGATTTATAATGATATATTCGTGAGATTATTATGAGTATAACCTGATATTGAACAAGTGATATGACAAAGGTGCGAGCACCCTCCTCTTGATCATATTGCTCCCAAATGATCTTTAAATGTTTTGTGTGAGTTTTATTATCGCAAGTGCATGCTATTTTGAAATGTATGTTTATGGGTAGAAGTAGTTAATCTCCTAATTGCTGCATTAGCCCTCCTTTGAATGTTGATTTCCCTTTGCCTTGAATGACTAAGGTTATATGTTATATGGGATTGTTTATGGTTTGTAGAACGATGCTTAGCCATGCTAGTAGTCGTAGCCGAGAGCGGTTGATGGAGCTAGTCCATCGGCCGGTGGATTGAATAGAATCTTATTGAAATTGAGGATTTTATGGATTGGATTATGTTGAACTTGAGGGTCGTATCCAGATCATCGAATTTGGTAATATGGACTTGTTGGGTTGTTGTTGTTGTTGTTGTTGTGTTTTGGACTTGACGGGTGATAGTCGATGAAGGGGTGGTCCCGGATTCATGTAGCCTCGTCTGGGTGTTTAAGGACCGGTCTGTGGTGTGATGAACCAAGTCTTACGTGCAACCACACGCCGGGATAATGGCGAAGGCTTGGCTAACTAATTTGTTGTGTGTTAGCTATCGAACACAATCAAGGTTGACAATCGTTATTGTTATTTTTAATTGTTCTTTTGTCAATCGGCGGGGGCATGTTAAGGGTCGCCTTACTTGCCCTTAAGGGTCTCTTGTTGGATAGGGACTTACTTACGTAACGGGTTTACTGTGGTTCAGCGATCGCATCTGTCGCCATAGGATCGCCCTCGGGTGGTTTGATAGTTAGGACATGACATTGTAACGGCCTCGTTATGCTACCTCGATCACACTCCTATGGAAGAGTGCATTGGCCGACATTAAGAGGAATGCATATCGTGTGGGTTAAGTGCACAACTCGCAGAGTAACTAAATCTATTCGAATAGCCTCGCCCTAGGTTATGGACAACACTTGTGGAAAGCGGTACGCTTAGCTTTTGGAAATATAAGTTTGGGTTATGGTTGGAAATGTTATGTCCTTATGTTAGTTTGTTCAAATCTGAAATGTATTCTTGAACGCGTTGTTCGCGCGTTAAATTTGTTGAGGTTTGAGTTGTGCCACGAATGGGATGTTCGTGTGTTGATTATACTTGGAATTATACCCTTGTTGATCATTACTTACTTTCATAAAATGCTTTCTAATTGTTTTACAAATGGCAAGTTAGAATCTTTTATCTATATGCAAAACTTGCTTTACGCTGAAAACTGACTAGTGTAGTAGCCTTCCTTTGATACTTACATGCATCTTTATTTCTTTTGAAAGTCTCGCGAGTACAACTTTGTACTCTAATGTTGTCTATTTGTTCAGTGAGAACGACGGTGCAACGGCTTTAACTCCAGCTTGGTTGCTTGTGGGATTGTGGGCATGCCAACTCGGTCATTCCCTTTTTATTTTAAGTTTATCTTCCGCTGCAATTTATTTGTGTTAATTAGATTTGGCCGATCGACCCTCTTATGCAACCTTGTACCATAAGGTTCTATTTAAATGATGTTGTAATTGATTCTTTTATTCTTGTACATTGTGTATGGATGTGATTGCAATGTTGTGTACTAGGATATGTGCATGTTAGTCACTGATCCTTGGGAGCTAGCATGTGACACATATCCGGGTCACTCGGAATCGTGTTCGTCTCACGTTAAGTGTTGCATTTACGGCGTAATCACTTAGCTTGATACGGATCCGGTCTCGGGGGTCCCCACAGCGTTGGTATCAGAGCCATACTGACTGTAGGTTAAAGCCGTAGCAATGGACGTTATTAGGATTTTGATTTGCAAAGAATATTTTCAAAGTATCAAAAGTTTTGCAAAAATGTTAGTAATGTAATTCTTTTCTTTCTTACCCATCCTAGCATCTCATTGCTTATGTGGATATCATGGGGATATGCTCATGATCTTAGGATGATGTGTCAATTGGCAATGATGTTGAAGGTTTGCGGAATCACGAGTTTTCGGCAAAGTTCGTTTCGTCAGTCTCAGCGCCGATCGCCCGTGGCGGCCGACCGCCATGCCTCGTGTTCAGGTTGGCGGTCTCACCGGCCAGGTCGGCGGTCTGACCGATTTGGTAGCGGTCTGACCGGCCTCGTTGAGCGGTCGGACCGGCAAGTTGAGTGACTCGAGTTTGAGGTGGGCCAAAAATAGAGGTGTAGGCAAGTGAGGAGATTCTACCGCACTTGGTCCCATAATTTTGGAGCTTCATCAAAAGTTCTATTCGCTTTAAATTTCGAGAGGTTGCGGATTTCAGCGTTGAAATTTCGGCTAAGTCCTTTTAGGCGGTCCGACCGCCTTCGTTGGCGGCCGATCGGCGGTGGCGCTCGACCGCCAAGGCCGACGGCCCGACGGTTTTCACTTAAGGCGCCGCCCGTGGCGGCGATGGTTGCTTGTTAGGTCAAGTTCGTGGATTTCATGGCATATGTGTTGCATGATGCATGTTTTGACTAACGGGTCAAGTTGTGAAGAACTTGTTCCCGAATTCGATTTGCTTGTCTATTGTTGTGCAGGTTGCTTGGTGGTCAACGACGGTCAACGGCGAGGATGATCGGACTAGGCTTGAGAGCCGAGGTTCAAAACGATCGACGATGCCGGTGAAGTCTTTGGACTCAAGTATGGTGCAAGATGGACAAAGGTGACCGAGCAGGCGATTCGGTGCGCGATCGGTTGAATCAGCGGCGCGGGTCGGTGCAAGTGCCATGGTGGTTTCGGTGGGAGCGGATGGGAGAGACTTGCCGACATGATGAGAGCCGTTGGATCAACCTACACGTGGCGAACAGCGAGTGCTTCGCACAATATGAACACGGCACTTTAAAATGCGTGCGTGTGTCACCCGCTTGTTTTGGGCCTTAACGGAGCCCATTAGGAAGACTCTATTAGAAACCCTAAGCCTCCACTATAAATAGAGGAGGGAGGTGGCTGCACCTTCCCCCGACCTTTCGACGTTTCATTGTTTAGAAACCCTAATTTGCTTAGGGAGAGGAGGAGAGGAGGTTAGGGTTCTAGAGAGTTGGATTGGATTTCGTGCTCATGTATTGAGTCTTTGTCATCCATTGATGGAGTGGCTGTAAACTGATCAAATCAATCCAAAGAAAGTTTCTTCAAAAGTGAGTTCATGTGCTTTCTTTCTCTCTTTTGATGAATTGAGTCTTTGTTTGATCCATGAGTTATTTCTTAGTTTCTTGACGTGATTTAGCTTGCTGTGACGTGCGAGAATACATCTAGGATCATCAAGATCATCAATCACTCACGAGCAAGTCTCAAGATCATATTTTCGCTTTGACTCGGTTTTGACCTAACTTCGCTCAAACTGTAGAAGGTCAGAATCTTGGCAAGAATTATCACGATCGTTGCTTGGAATAGGTTCCGACATACTTAGGTAGGTGTGTGTCAAATTTCACGAAGTTTGGACGCACGAATCAAAAGTTTGATCAATTTGCGTTTCGGTTTGTCCGCTGTTTTCTCTGCTCATCGAACTGCAGGTCCGACCTCCGTGAAATCGGTCCGACCGCCCGAGGTAGCGGTTCGATCGCTTGGATCGGTCCGACCGCCCCGTGAGAGGTCGATCGCCCGAGCCTCGTGTTTTGGTTTTGTGTTGATTTTACTTTGGGGTTTTGAGTTGATTCAATACAAGTCTTCCACTGCATGATTGATTGATCTTCATAGCTTTCATAGCTATTGGAGTGAGATTCGTATTGAATTGATTTTGGGAGAAAAGAGATCGTGCTCTATTCACCCCCTCTAGTCGCCTTTTCGGTCCAACAGCTTACCTCACTAATCTTTTGATTTGTACAAAATCATTTTCTCCGATGTTCATCTCTTTTCCAACATTAGACACGTTAAGTAGTCATCGGTAAAGAGAATTGGTGGAAGAATGAGAAGACAACGCCTTGTTGCGATTTTAGGAATAAACTAGGGTTTATTCCTAGATTATGTACCCCTAAGGATACTACGTAGCTTGTAGACGCTGGATTTTGTGGGGATCAGTTGCTCTCTTTTTGTTCCAGATAGTTGTGCATCGCCAACGGGCGGTTCGTACCGCAACTACGTCGGAAAACTAATCACGTTTGTTTGTATCTTGTGCTGTCCACATGGACTTTAGCACCCGTTTTTCATGATGCATAAATGGCTTTTATCGTGCATTCATACTAGGTTAAGTTACCCTTGTCGTCTATTACTTACCTTATGTTTTTCTCTCATTCCTTTGCGGTTGCTAACAAGTTGTATGGCAACAGGATGTCGGGTCGTAAAACTCGTTTGATGTCAGAAGTAATGGAGGACTCATCGCACGTGGGTCAGCGTGAAGAAGTGACTCCACCTCAGGCGTCCGTGGCTGATGTGTTGATCCAGATGGAACAGAGTCAGCAAGACCAAACTCTGATTTTGCAGTAAATTGCTCAAAACACTGCCAATGTCCAAGGTGCTCAAATGGAAGCGGAAGGAGCCGATCCTTATGGCTCCCGATTTGCTGACTTTCTTAGCACGAAGCCTCCAGTGTTTTCTTGTTCGGAGGATCCTCTCGAGGCCGATGATTGGCTTCGTACAATCGAACAGAAATTGATCATCACCCAGTGTGTCGGTAATGAGAAGGTCTTATATGCCTCCAATCAACTCGAAGGTGCCGCTCGCATGGTGGGACAATTTTTGCGCCATGCAGCCGCCAATTACGTTCGTCATGGGACGAGTTCGAACAGCTTTTCGAGAGGCACATGTTCCTTCAAGCATTATGGATATCAAGAGGCGTGAATTCCTCGCACGAACTAAGACAACAAGTCCGTGATGGAGTATCTCGCGAATTCAATCGTTTGGCTCGTTACGCCGCGCACGATGTCTCCACCAATGCAAGAAAGCAAGATCGGTTCTTTAATGGGCTAATGTAGTGATGCAGTTGGCACTTGCGTGCATGACTTCCGTGACTTCCAGAATTGGTTAATAAGGCTATTGTGGTGGAGAACAAAATGCGGCGGTTGTAGAATCGCGAAGCGCAAGAAGGTGCACAAATTTCAGCAAGATGCGATTTTCAAGAACCGTGTGCTTGGCAACCCGCCTCCCGAATTCCAAGTCCCAAGATCTCTCGAGCTCCTTTGCAAGTCTCTCATCCACCTCGGAAGATATCCAGCAAGGGCAGCCCGAAAGAAGTGTCGAATCCGACGCCAAAGAAACAAGTATGTTACTTGTTTCACTTGTAACATTCGGGCATTTTGCAAGTCAATGCCCGGTGAAGCACCAAGTCTTTTCGATCAACGCCAAGACCTTGAAAACTCCCTTGTTCAGCGGTCCATCGTCACTTTTCGAACCCTGGTCGTGCTCATGTCAATCATGTCACCGCCGAGGAGGCGCAGGAAGCACCCGATGTTGTGTTGGGCACATTTCTAGTCAATTCGACTCCTGCGACCGTGTTGTTTGACTCTGGAGCCTCTCATTCTTTCATGTCCAGAGGTTTTGCAACATTTCACAACCTCTCACTCAGCTTGATGCCTGCCCCTATGATGATTCAATCGCCGGGTTCAAAAATGAGAAGCATTCATGAATGTCGAGATGTTGAAATTGAGATTAAAGGGTGAAGTTTCTGGCCAATCTTATTGTGATAAATTCAGCGGGCCTTGATGTTATTCTTGGGATGAATTGGCTGTCCAAGAACCATGGTCAAATTGATTGTGCCCGCAAAGTTATCACTCTCACAAGTCCTCTTGGCCTTCAAGTCGAATTGGCGCCAAATTGGAGCATCCTCATCTCTATGCCCTTAGCGCAAAGAATTGCGCACTGAGTAAAGTTTCAGTGGTATGTGAGTACCGGATGTATTTCTGAGGAACTAGGGCATGCCACCCTCACGAGAAGTTGAATTCGTGATTGAGCCGCAGCCCGAATCGCTCCAATATCAAAACGGCCTTATCGAATGCGCCGAATGAGTTGGTTGAATTGAAGAAGCAACTCACGTAACTTCAAGAGAAGGGTTTCATTAGGCCAAGCTCCTCACCTTGGGGATGCCTGCTTTATTTGTGAAGAAGAAGGACCACGATCATGCGGATGTGTGTTGACTATCGTCCGTTGAACGAGGTCACCATCAAGAACAAGTATCCGCTTCCACGGATTGATGATTTGTTCGACCAGATGACCGGTGCTCGTATATTCTCCAAAATTGACTTGAGATTGGGCTATCATCAAGTTAGGATCAGATCTGAAGACATTCCCAAGACGGCTTTCTCAACTCGTTATGGCTTGTATGAGTACACCGTCATGTCCTTCGGTTTGACGAATGCACCGGTCTTGTTCATGAATCTCATGAACTCAGTGTTTATGGAGTATTTGGACAAATTTGTGGTCATATTTATTGATGACATTCTCATATACTCCAAATCTGAAAGTGAGCATGAAGAACACCTCCGGCTTGTGTTGGGCAAGCTCCGAGAACATCGACTTTATGCAAAATTCAGCAAATGTGAGTTTTGGCTAAAAGAGGTCGCCTTTTTGGGTCATGTGCTATCCGAAGGGGGAGTTGCTGTGGATCCTAGCAAAGTTCAAGATGTGCTTAATTGGAAACAGCCCAAGTCCATTTCCGAAGTCCGCAGTTTCCTCGGTCTTGCGGGCTATTACCGCCGCTTTATCGAGAATTTCTCAAAAATAGCAAGACCGATGACCCAATTGTTGAAGAAAGAAAAGAAGTATGAATGGTCAGCGGATTGTGAAGCAAGCTTTCAGATGTTGAAGGATCGTCTAACTTCTGCTCCAGTGCTAGTTTTGCCGGATATCCACAAAAGCTTCGACATCTATTGCGATGCATCTCGCCTTGGCCTTGGTTGTGTTCTTATGCAAGAGGGCCGAGTTGTGGCATATGCATCGAGGCAATTAAGGCCTCATGAGGTGAACTATCCCACTCATGACCTTGAGCTTGCAGCAGTGGTTCATGCTTTGAAGATATGATGACATTTCCTTATCGGCAATCGCTGTGAAGTCTACACTGATCACAAGAGTTTGAAGTATATCTTCACTCAAGCCGATCTGAACCTAAGGCAAAGAAGATGGCTTGAATTGATCAAGGACTATGATATGGGACTTCATTATCATCCAGGGAAAGTCAATGTTGTTGCCGATGCTTTGAGCCGAAAATCGCAATGTAACTGCCTTTCGGTTCGACCCGAAACGGAAGCTTTATGTAATGAATTTCAACGGCTCAACTTGGAGATGGTTAGCGAAGGTTTTCTCGCTGCCTTAGAGGTGAAACCTACCCTTGAGGACCAGATCATGATGGCCCAGAAGAATGACAAGGGTATGGAGAGAATCAAGCAGAAAATAAAGGTCGGCAAAGCCAAGTGTTTCTCCGAAGACAACCAAGGTGTTTTGTGGTTCGGAAAGCGTTTGGTTGTGCCAAATGACGCGAAGCTTAAAGAATTAATCCTTCATGAAGCCCATGACTCTCTTTTCTCTATCCATCCAGGAAGCACAAAAATGTATCAAGACTTGAGGCAAAAATTGTGGTGGACTCGGATGAAGCGGGAGATTGCACGCTTTGTTGCCGAGTGTGATGTATGTCAACGGGTGAAGGCCGAGCACTAGCGGCCAGCGGGTATGCTTCAACCCCTCCCTATTCCCGAGTGGAAATGGGATGAAATTGGGATGGATTTCATCACCGGACTTCCTAAGACTCAGCAAGGATATGACTCCATATGGGTGATTGTTGACCGTTTGTCAAAAGTTGCTCATTTTCTCCCCATCAAGACCACTTACTCGGGAAATCAATTGGCGGAGTTGTACATCTCCAGAATTGTATGCCTCCATGGTGTTCCTAAGATAATTGTTTCAGATCGAGGCACTCAATTCACTTCGCATTTTTGGAATTGCCTCCATGAAGCAATGGGAACTCAACTATCCTTTAGCACCGCTTACCACCCCCAAACTGGAGGTCAAACCGAGAGGGTGAATCAAATTTTGGAGGATATGTTGAGAGCGTGTGTGCTGTCCTATGGAAAGAAATGGGATAAATGCTTGCCGCTTATGGAATTCTCTTATAACAATAGTTATCAAGCAAGCCTCCAAATGTCACCTTTTGAAGTGCTTTATGGGAGAAGGTGTAGGACACCTCGAACTGGTCCGAGTCCGTGAGAGACAATTCTTTGGACCGACATGATAAATGAAGTCAAGAGCAAGTTCGTGAGATCGTGGAGAGACTACGGACGGCTCAATCTCGTCAAAGTCTTATGCCGACCGTCGCCGTCGTGAGTTGAGTTTTGAGGTGGACGATCATGTTTACCTTAAAGTCTCCCAATGAAAGGAATGCAACGCTTTCAAGTCAAAGGCAAGTTGGCTCCTCGCTACATCGGTCCTTTCCGAATTTAGCGGCGAGGATCGGTAGCTTATCGCTTGGAGCTACCACCATCACTTTCAGATGTGCACAATGTATTCCATGTATCTCACCAAGAAGTGTCTTCGAGTCCCTACCGAAGCGACCCAGTTAGAAGACCTTGACTTGCAACCCGATCTTTCTTATCGGGAGCACCTGTTTCGCATTCTTGAAGAAATGGAGCGCAAGACAAGGAATCGCAACATCAAATTCTTGAAGGTTCAGTGGAGCAACCACACTGAAGATGAAGCAACATGGGAGCGTGAAGACCGGATGCGAACTGAGTATCCAGAACTTTTTCCTTCTACATGAAGTGTCTTCGAATTAAGAAAGGAAAGGTTAAACAAAGCAATGGAAAGGAAAATGTAATATCCATTCCTTGTAACCCTATTATGATATCTTAGTTCTACATTTGGAAGATATCTTAGCACTATCTTTGAAGGAAATCAAGACAACGGATATTGTATCTTCTTTTTCCATTTCCGACCTACCCAGATCTCGGGGACGAGATCTTTTGTAAGGGGGGAGGTTTGTAACATCCCCAACTTAATGAATGGTCATTAGTTTGCATATCATTAATATGCATAGTGTTTTTGAAACATTTGCATAAAGTTTTGCACTTGGAAATGATCAAACAAAATGTTAAACCTACACTTCAAATTCTAACTCCAAAAGAAAACAGAAATAAAACTTATGATCATCATCTGGAAATAATTTATTTAAATACTATAATATTTATCATGAATAAATATGAATTTTAATAAATTTTTAGGAGCATTGTTAACCCTGTAAAAATCCCAAACACATCCCAAAGGCTGGATAGAAATTTAATTACTGCTCTCAAATGAAAAGTGATCCATGTGTGGGGCCTTGAAAAATGGAAACTAGACTTAATAGAGAACCCACACAAAAATTTTCAGAATTTTTAGATTTTATTTACTTTGTTAAACAGGTAGTTAAAACTAACATGACCTTTCAACCTCTCATCGAATTTTTTTAATCGCCAATTGAACACACCTCTCGCCATCTTCTATTCCCAACACCAAACTCAAGACTGTTCATTCGAAAATTTTCTGCTCCCACTGAACACCACACACCACTGTCCACAACCCCTTTCCATTCTTTTCCCCTCCCAACCGAACCCCACCAAGTCCACATCCTCACTGCCATCTTCTTCTCCAAAACAGCAGCACTGCCATTCCTTTTCTTCTCACCATGACTCAACATCTCACACCTTCCCTCCTCCCAAACGCCCCCAACAACTATGGAATCAACCCATGCATGCTATACCATCTTGTTGCTCATCTCACCAGCTTCTCCATCATCCAAGAAATTCTAGCATGCATGGCCATTTGAGTATTTTGAAGAGAAGAGAAGAAATAACAGTGGCTTGACTAGAAGGAGCTGTGCATGTCGATGCAGTGCATGCTGTAGCTAGTAAGAAGGGGAGGAGCAGGGGCACGACTCGCTGTGGCATCAAGGGCGACGGCGAGCAGTGCCAGCAAGCGGTGCGGTGCCGAGGTGGCCGGTCGACGGGAGGAAGAGAAGAGAGGGGAAGTGAAGGTAGATTCAGCTTGCTGGATTTTTCTCGGCCTGCTTCAAGCTCATGGTCGGAGGCTCAAATATCGTTGGTTAGGCTCCAAATTTGGTGAGTTAGTTCTACACATAGAACACTTCATTGTAGTCAGTTGGTTTGAGGTTTGGTTTACTTGAGCACCGAATTTGAGAGTGGTTTAGTTCGTTCTGTTTGCAGTGTAATCAGAGGTGCGCAACCTTGGTGCTTGATCCATTTTGGGGGTCATTTCGTGACGGATTGGGCCGAAATTTGGACAGCATGTTGAGGACTCATTGAACTACATACCTGCCAAGTTTCGTGCAGTTTGAGTTAGTGGTTTGGAAGTTATGCACTAAAGACCGAGGTGGACAGTAACTATACTTTTCTGTTTTAGCTGATTTTAGCTACCTCTTGCCAAATGTGGTTATTGTTGTTGATGATGCCAAGTTTATAACTTGATGATGTTATTGATTATAGTGAAGGCTCCTTTGTATCCACTGTTATGAGAGTGGAGTAGTGGACGCGAGCGAGAGGCCGAGCGGACGCAGATGCGGTCGAGTTCGGTAACAACTACGGAGAGCCCCGTCGTGTCGGCCCGACACACATAGGTGATAATCCCGTCTTTAGCACTTATTTAATTTCTTAGTATGTGTGACATGTAGGCCTCACCTGTCATAGACCGTGGCTAGGATCACCTTGATATAAAAAGTAATTCATTGATTCTGAAATTCCAAAGTAAATTGTTTTACCACATGAAATCGCTCTTAAATTTGAAAATACATAACTAACTCATTTTAACTCCAAAAACAGTGAATCCACTTTTGATAATTTTAATTTTTAAATGAAATTATTTCTCAAAATGGGTTTAGCCTCACCTCTGGCACAGAAGATATATTTTGTGGAAATTGATCCCGAAATGAATTATTTTTACACTATAAAATGCTGATAACTTTATAAATTCATAACTAATTCATAAAAACTCCAATTGAGGCAAACTCAACTGTTTTGAACTTGTAATAATATTGCCTATTTATCCATGTAATCCATGTACTCACCACTGCTCTACAAATTTTCATCTCATAATTAAATTACATGAATTAAGGAGTATTGAAATCTGAAATTCAAACAACCGTAACTTTCTTATACTAAATCAAAATGGAATGATTATTTCACCTAAATAAATCTAAAATCATGACCTACCTACTGTATAAATTTCATACATTTTTTAGCATATTGAATTTCTGGTTTTATTTGATATTTATCGATATCGCTTTCATTAGGTTATCGATTTATAATGATATATTCGTGAGATTATTATGAGTATAACCTGATATTGAACAAGTGATACAGCAAAGGTGCGAGCACCCTCCTCTTGATCATATTGCTCCCAGTGATCTTTAAATGTTTTGTGTGAGTTTTATTATCGCAAGTGCATGCTATTTTGAAATGTATGTTTATGGGTAGAAGTAGTTAATCTCCTAATTGCTGCATTAGCCCTCCTTTGAATGTTGATTTCCTTTTGCCTTGAATGACTAAGGTTATATGTTATATGGGATTGTTTATCGTTTGTAGAACGATGCTTAGCCATGCTAGTAGTCGTAGTAGAGCGGTTGATGGAGCTAGTCCATCGGCCGGTGGATTGAATAGAATCTTATTGAAATTGAGGATTTTATGGATTGGATTATGTTGAACTTGAGGGTCGTATCCAGATCATCAAATTTGGTAATATGGACTTGTTGGGTTGTTGTTGTTGTTGTGTTTTGGACTTGGACGGGTGATAGGCTGATGAAGGGGTGGTCCCGGATTCATGTAGCCTCGTCTGGGTGTTTAAGGACCGGTCTGTGGTGTGATGAACCAAGTCTTACGTGCAACCACACGCCGAGATAATGGCGAAGGCTTGGCTAACTAATTTGTTGTGTGTTAGCTATCAGAACACTATCGGGTTGACAATTGTTATTGTTATTTTTAATTGTTCTTTGTCAATCGGCGGGGCATGTTAAGGGTCGCCTTACTTGCCCTTAAGGGTCTCTTGTTGGATAGGGACTTACTTACGTAACGGGTTTACTCTCGTGGTTCATGCGATCGCATCGCATCGCCATAGGACCGTCCTCGGGTGGTTTGATAGTTAGGACATGACATTGTAACGGCCTCGTTATGCTATCTCACCACACTCCTATGGAAGAGTGCATTGGCCGACATTAAGAGGAATGCATATCGTGTGGGTAAAGCTGTACAACTCTGCAGAGTAACTAAATCTATTCGAATAGCCTCGTCCTAGGTTATGGACAACACTTTGTGGGAAAGCAGGCATAGTTAGCTTTTGGAAATATAAGTTTGGGTTATGGTTGGAAATGTTATGTCCTTATGTTAGTTTGTTCAAATCTGAAATGTATTCTTGAACGCGTTGTTCGCGCGTTAAATTTGTTGAGGTTTGAGTTGTGCCACGAATGGGATGTTCGTGTGTTGATTATACTTGGAATTATACCCTTGTTGATCATTACTTACTTTCATAAAATGCTTTCTAATTGTTTTACAAATGGCAAGTTAGAATCTTTTATCTATATGCAAAACTTGCTTTACGCTGAAAACTGACTAGTGTAGTAGCCTTCCTTTGATACTTACATGCATCTTTATTTCTTTTGAAAGTCTCGTGAGTACAACTTTGTACTCTAATGGTGTCTATTTGTTCAGTGAGAACGACGGTGCAATGACTTTAACTCCAGTTGGTTGCTTGTGGGATTGTGGGCATGCCAACTCGGTCATTCCCTTTTTATTTTAAGTTTATCTTCCGCTGCAATTTATTTGTGTTAATTAGATTTGGCCGATCGACCCTCTTATGCAACCTTGTACCATAAGGTTCTATTTAAATGATGTTGTAATTGATTCTTTTATTCTTGTACATTGTGTATGGATGTGATTGCAATGTTGTGTACTAGGATATGTCCATGTTAGTCACTGATCCTTGGGAGCTAGCATGTGACACATATCCAGGTCACTCGGAATCGTGTTCGTCTCACGTTAAGTGTTGCGTTTACGGCGTAATCACTTAGCTTGATACGGATCCGGTCTCGGGGGTCCCCACAATACCATGCTCCTTGGTCTACCTGAAACTTGTGATAATTGTACCAACTTGAACAAAAATTTAAAGATGGCAGATCAGAAAATTGCTAAAATGTATCCTACTTTGTGTGAGCCTGCTGCTTCTTGTGCTAATTGTCCTAAATTGACTGCTGAACTTGAATTTTTATCTAAGCAACTTCAGGACATTTGTGATCATGATAAGAAAATGGCTCAATATGCTTCTAAGGCTCCTGCTAACTCACCATGCAATAATTGTGAAAAATTAAAATTTGAATTGATTGCTTTGAATGAAAAATATGTGAAGCTAACTAAGGACCTACTAGAGAAGTCATGACCTGTTTGCATTTTCTGTGCCGAATTGGAGAAGGAGATTGATGAAATGCATAATAACTTTAGGAAGAGATTTGAGGCCCAGATGGCTAGGGTTAGGACTACCCCGTATGTGTCTTGCGAAGCCCTCAAGCTTGAGGCTGCCGTGCATAGGGAGAGATATGCACGTGATGTTCGATCTTCTCCTTCTGGTTCTTCATCTTCATCTTCTCCCATGTTCTTCATGTGCTTCCTTTTCAAAAGTGTGAGTATCTCATGAGCACACTTGAAAAATTTGTTGGAAGCAAGAAAGGCTTAACCTCATTCTAGAAAAATCCAAAATTTGCAAGTTCAACCAGGGTCTAGGATACAACTATTTAGAGGACGTGAGGAGACATCCACCTATAGTAGTTAGAACTATAGTGGGAGGCGTGATCGAGGTTGCGCCCAAGTCTAGAAATACCTTGTTTGAGTCTACAAGCTTTGTCCAGGGGATTTCTGATAGGTCTCAGACTTACCATCTTTGAGTCTAGAAATACCGCGCAACAACAAGGTACGCTGCTCACGTTTTTATTTATATTTGTTTTCGACCATCTTTGTTCAGACTGTTTAGGTTTGAAACTTGACCTCGCGCTGTATTAAATGGAATTTGCAGCCTTTGCCTATCATCAATTCTTTGTTGTTCGCGCCGTCGTCTCATTATTAGTTTGCCAGATTTTGGGCGCCTGTTGTTGTTAGATTAAATTTAACGCTTGGTCGTTAGAGCATGTACAATGGTACAGACAGCTGCTGTCTATAGCAACTATCCATGTCACCTATAGACAGCACTAAAGACAGCTCATACAATAGGTTATATGATACAGCCGGCTATAGGATTGTAGACAACACACAATCTTTAATGCTTTTCTTGGTTTTGGTGCTACAGTCGGCTGCAGGATTATAGACAGCAATATTCTCTTTCTTCATTCTCTTTCATCCACGTCAGCAAAAATCATATGTGGCAGATGCTATAGACGGCTGACATAAACCCATTGTACATGCTCTTACACGTTTACCGTAGTATTAGATCTGAGCGCTTTGCCGTTTGCTTATTTTGTCTCTGCCTTTTCCCGCTCGATTGTTTGCGTCCGAGGTTTTCTTTTAAAACGCTTCCATCTATTAGTCGCAATTTTTCCCTATCGTTGCTTTATTCGCGTTCGCGGCCTCTACTTCGTTCCTTTTCCTTTTCCTTTTGCTCTAATTCGGTCTTATCCTCTTATGCGTTCGGTTAGTTTATTTGCCCTTTTACTGTTCGACGTTTCTATATTGTTTCATTCATTAGTTTCTAACATTTTCCACTCGCCTGTTGGCGTCTGCAGTTTTTCCGTTTATGACGCTTCCATCTATTACTCGCAGTTATTACTTTCTCCAGCTCCACGCTGTTTACTACGCAAGATTTTCCTTATGATTTGGGTCGATTTTATCCATACTATTAGTTAGATTGCCCTTTCAGCATACGAACATTTTCTATGTTATTTCATTCGTCAAATGTTTTGCAGCTTATATGCAGTGCGCTCTTCTTAACGCATGTCCTTTCCACCATCAGTAACCTCGATGTACGTTGGTTCTCTATGTAGCCTGCACTACTACAAAACAGACTACGCAACATGCCTCATCACATACATCACTGTCACAAACGGTTCTTGTTACGAACCGTCTGTGATAATTCACAGACGATTCGTAATAAGAACCGTCAGTGATAATCGTACTCATCACAGACGGTTCTTAATACGAACCGTCCGTGAAGGAACACTATCACAAGCAGTTAGCACTAACAACCGTCTGTGATATGCGTATATCACAGACGGTTGGTAAATAGAATCATCCGTGATATTCTCGTATCATAAATGGTTGGTAAATAGAACCGTCTGTGTTGTGCCTTATCACAAACGGCTAAAAAAACCTCTATGATAACAGGCACGTCTGTGATAACGCCTGTTATCACAGATGTAAAAATTTAGACGATCCGAAAACTGTCTGTAATGACGATTCTGAACCGTCTGTGACGAGGCTTTCTCTAGTAGTGCTGCTTGTGTAAAGCTAATTATTGCTTTCCTTCGGCTTGTGCTTCTCCTCGCTGCTCTATCGTTATCAGCCTCCTGATGAGTCCTTCATGACCTAGACAAGCCTTGGTTTGCAGTTAACGCCGTCGAACATCCTTACTAGGGGTGTGTCCTTCTCGCTTCTACCTTACATACGTATACTTGCGGACGGTTGTTTAATGTGCGCGTCTTCCCATTATTAATTGTTGTTTACGTTTTAGCTGATTGTCATAGCGTCCTCGATTTGTTGCTACATGCTGTACATCACCTGCATCAGACTAGGTTGGTGTTGGATGCTATCCTATGTCATTGCTCTTAGAACGGCGGTGACCTTACGCTTACCTCTCTTTTCCTAGCGTATATATATGTCCTTGCCATCGCTAGCTCACTTGGTCCTAATTAAAATACTCGATTTATTTAAAAATATTTAGCTATTCTCTCGATAGCCCACTGCAATGGAAAGAGAAACCTCCGTGCTAACATGCAGAAGCAAGCGTGTGCTACTGTACAGCGCCTGCACTAGATTTGGTTTTAGATATATGACACCTTGTGCTATTAGTTTTACTCCTTATCGTTTCGCTTTCCGTTCTTCTCGCTGTTGCTTAGTATGCCCTTTTTTTTGGCGTCCCGTCCTTCGTAGTACACGGTTCCCTAACCCCGCTTATCTTAACTCTTATCCTTCAGCCTTTCGTTCAACATTATGTTCGCTTTCATGAACATTAGGACCTTTTAAAGAATTGCTTACAACCCATTATCATTGCATCTATGACTCTTTAGAAATTCCTACTATGTCTCACCTGTTTAAATCCACAGCGTCAGAAAAAACAGTCCGGAAGAAATGCTTCCTCACCTGATGAAACCCCACCTGCTTTACCATCTAAACAGTATATTATCATAGTCAACTGAATTACAAACTTTGTCAAGAATTCCGCAAATGAGCTTCTTAAGTTATGTCAAAGGTATCACAAATTTACTTCTTTATTTCGTTCAACATTATGTTCAATCATTTTTGCTTACACAGATCTGCATCACCTCCTACCCACTCTATGCTGGATCCACTTACAAAAACAAACAAAAAACACGGTCATCTACAAAAAAAAAGGTTGTTGAATGACCAAATCACTCTGCAAATCATCACAAACTCAGGTATAATACACTGACAATCCACAACAACAAAAAAGAAAGACAAAATACGATTTATTCTGACTGACTACTACTCTATACATACTCTAAGGGACCCATTTACAGTCATCACAATGATCACTGCTTCCCCAAGAACAACAGATTTTTTTTGTTTGCAACTTTTAGCTGCTATCTATCTATCAATGTTATATGGTCGATGTTATACAGTCCATCAACCCTCTACCCTGTGCGGTTACTCCTTTGGAAACCTCTTTTGTAAACGTTCCCGACTAAACTATGTTCGCCAACAGTCCCTTTCGTTTATACACACTCTAAACTGTTCCTAGCTCTTGATGTGATATACTACACATAACTACCGTGTTATTTACTTCCTAAACTATTTTGTTCCTCCAGATAAATCCATTGATAGTTTGATATACTTCGCTCTTTAATATCTCCTGCTTCGAACAACATTTCATTATTGTGTCACATAATACATAGTTTAGAACAAGCTGTAACAAACTAAGCTTTGAAAAAAAAAACCAGAAGCATTCATACTCGTGCTATTTGGCGCGGGTGATCTTCTAGTTCACACTTAAAAGTTGATGTGTCTTCGGTGTGTGGCATGTGGCCAGGGTTTTGATAATCGGTTTTGAAATTTTACCGGGGGTCACCAATGGAACCGATTTTAGCGATTTTCAAAAAAATTCGGTAGATTTCGGCCGAAAATTTCAAACCAAAATTTAAAATTCAACTAAATTTTGACTGAAAATCGAACGAAATTCATTAAAACACTCAGAGGAACCATACCGTAGAGGAACCCAGCGGCGCTGGAGCCGACGAACGCCTCTGCCTTGGACGACATGTCCCTGGCAGCGATGGCCAACTCCACGCCGGCGAAGAGCAGCAGCATGCCGAGCAGCCCCACGGGGAACACGGCGAGCACCCGCAGCATGGAGCCACCGAGCACCAGCCCCAGCGCCAGCTTGAGCCCGCCAACGCTGCCACTCTCCTCTCCACTGCGCCTCTGCCGCACTCCATGCGCTGTTGAGGAGGCAAGTGCCGAGCTGGAGCTCGGGAGCTTCGGCTGTGGGGGAGAGCGGAGGAAGATGCCGGCGATGCTTGGGCTTCACTGCGCCTCCTCCACCGCCAACGTCGAGGCACTTCGCCCCAAGTGCGAGATCCTCCTCCTCTAGCCCATCGCTAACGACTCAACCAGAGAAGAGGATCGATTCGACGAGCTCCCGAGCCACAGAGAAGCAGACAGGTTCGAAATCGAGGCTTGAAGGGAATGGATCACCGCCAAGGGGAATCGAGTGGGGAAGAGCTCAGTGGGGAATGGATCACGTATTCGCGTTCGGCTGTGACGGCTGCGAGACACGGTGCGATGCGGGAGTGCGAGACGAGAGTCTAGGGCAAACGTGCGACAGGCGAGGTGGCCGAATGGGCTGCGAGTCAAAATGGACCGAGCTTTGTTCACTGGTCCAAATTTTTCGGGCCCAATTTGAAATCCTACCGGGGGTGCCGGCAGAACCGGTTTGGCCGATTTTCGACTGAAAATCGGCCGAAAAAAAATCCAAACGTGTGGCGCGATGAGAAGCACCATCGGGCCCTTTTTATCTGCTTTATGCGCCCGAAATCGGATGCCACATTGTATCTTCGGGTCGATGGGCTCCCACGCATGTGCTGTCCAACATGTCCATCGTTCGGATGAGTCGGTGAGAATGCCAATATACCAATAGTTATGCCATCCAATATATGTATTTATTTGAAACATGCTAATGGGAAATTGCTTAGCGCCTACCACCTTGTGTCTCCGGAGCAGCACCAGGATTATCCAAAATTTGCTTAACTTCTGCTTTTTCTTCCACATTGGAGAAGCTCTAGTGTATCATCAGAAAACATAAAATAGTATGGAGGGGTCTTTTAGCAAGGCCAATAATTTTGCATTGTTGGGTGCTGGACTGCTGGGCCAACTGTGGACAACACGAGCGGAGGTGCCTCACTTTTTTTTCTTTAGTTTTCTTCTCGGGAAAAAGTATATTTTTGTCTCTCATCTCCCGGGTTAAAAATTTGCGCAGTGATAATCAGTTCTATCGGACCCTCCGGTCATTTTTAAAACCGATTCTAATTTTATGAATTTATCAAATTTAGATGAAATCTGTGTCAAAATTTATTTTTAAAAAATTAGACCAATATTTTCAGCGATTTTAAAAAAATTCAAATTTTAATTTAAAATTTTTGGCCAAAATCAAACCGACCCTATCACCCCCTATAAAAATTTGTTACCGGTTTTCAAAACACTGCTCAACTCTTACTGTGATTCAATTTTTGTCGCCAGTATCTAAATACTGTTGAGAACCTGTACCCAACTGGAAAAAAAACATGCAAATCGCATCCAAAGCCACATCATCGTTTGACCTCACATGTCAGCCCTACTCGTCATCATATCTCCTCTCTTGTTCTCTTCCTCGTTTAACTCCCAATCGCGCCCTTGTCTCGGCCTCCCTCCATCTCTTTCCCCCTCTGTCACTCAAACCACAACGCAGCTGTCCCTAAATCCGTCGCCTCCAGCGATGCGGCTCGCCGCAGGCGAACTCCGTCGCCTCCCTCTCCTCGCCTCATACAGTGATTCGCCCCTATGGAGTGCGGCGGTGATGTGGGTCCTGTAGCAGCAGCGGAGCACGGGAGAAAGATTAGAGGGACCAAAAATACACCTTTTCCTTCTTGTGAACTTCAGATGTTCCCGTCAAGAGATACACATGTTGCCCCCATCACGTTTTGTAAGATTTAATGGCCGATGAAGCAGCAGCACATGAGGCGTCGCCGCCGCCGGCGGCGTCTGACGAGGAGAAACTCGACGCAGCGTCTTGGATTTCATGACCAAGTAATAACTGATCCTACTTTTTTTTTTACATTCCACCCGATTCACCATTTGTAGCAGTTATAGTGTGTTGCTGGAGCTATAGATAAACAAAATTTATTTGCGAAATAACATGTTATAGGGTCGACTTTGTAGGAATAAACATCAATAGAAAGTGTGCACACTGCACAAAGCTGAATTTTTGCAGTCTTATTTCAAAATTAATATATACAGGTTTAATTGATGCATTGTACCATTTTTGTACGACTAATGCAAAACTCTTTTAAACTATTTCAACATCCAGTGCCAACTTTGTGTAGTTAAAATAAAATGTTGCAGTACAAATTTACAACTTTTGTCCAAAGGCTCCAAAAGAACATAAATAAGTAGCAAATGAAGTATCAAATATGATTAGTAGCTAATGTTCAAACATGATGCTATTTATCAGTTGAAAGCTTATGAAACTCTTATTACTATGTTGTAACTCCTTTTGCAACTACTACAACAACAATTTATTTGAACCTTGGAACAAGTGTAATCGTTCAAACAAACAGCAGGCATCTCATGTTGTCGTGTCCAGTATTTTCCTTCAATTCTTGGGTGAACTCTACGCCAGTAGATTCAAATTTATCATGTGACTTGAATTTAGAAAGAAAAAAAACAGAATATAGTATTCTTTTTTTGTGTGTTTTGGACTATTTGTTTTGGGAATTTCTGCCTAGTTAATTTTGTAGGAGAAACTATTGTGTTGTTATTTTCCTTGTTTTGCACACATACTTTCGTTAAATTATGCTTTTCTACTTTTGTGGTTTTGGAACTTTAGAAAGTTCTTATGCGAATGTTGTTATTTTTTATAGGGTTACACAGTATGAGGATCTAGTTGGTGCAGGAAAAAGGTTTCTTGTCAAATTTCATCAGGAGCTAGGTCAGTTCATTCTTTTCCATGAAAAGACCCATATTGGTCCCTTACCTTGCTCTCTATTCTTTTTTTGGACCCAAGATTTTCAATTGTCCCATTTCTGAACCTTCATATTAAGAAACCCCCCTTTTACGTTCCTATAATCCTATTACATAATCCATAACTGTAGGGTCAATTCCTTATTTGCCATTAAAAGTTGGCGGACTCCTCAAAATGCCATCGAAAAATTATTCATTCCTTTTTTGACACTCGTTCTCAACTTTTATCTCTCTTGTGCCATTCCCGTGAGTTGACCGTGGACTTGGCCGTTGACTTGGACGTGAAAAGATGATTTTGCCCCTAAGTGAAGTGATATATGCTGATATTTTTAGGGAATTGTTTGACATAGTAATATAGTTCTAAAAATTATAAAATTTTTAGAGCAAGTTCCTAACATAGTGTAGATTATTGTGTATTTTTATAGGGTTTTATTTGCAATATATTTTTCTCTAAAAATCTTTCAAGTTTCGGTTGTATCAAACTAAAATTTGAAAGATTTTTAGAGAAAAACATGTTGTAAATAAAATCCTATAAAAATTATATAATAATCTACACTATGTCAAAAACTTCCCCTAAAAATTGCATAATTTTTGGAATTATATTACTATATCAAACAATTCCCTAAATATCTCAACATACTTAGGGGCAAAATCATCTTTTCGCGGCCAAGACAACGGCCAAGTCCATGGTCAACTCATGGGAATGGCAAAAGAGGGATAGAAGTTGAGAACGAGTGGCAAAAAAGGGATGAGCAATTTTTTGATGGCATTTTGGGAAACCCGTCAACTTCCAATGACAAATAAGGAATTAATCCATAACTCTACTGATTCCCCATGTTGCTAACATGTCAGACCTGGATTGGCGGATACACCTGTCAGTGATACAAGGGGCTTTTTTGGACCACTATTGATAGTTTGGGACTTGAGAAGATGTGCAGAATATTAGGATCCTAAAATGAGTTTAAAGTTATTGGACTAAAATGGGAATGTTCCCATCATTTGCTCTTACAAGGGTCAAGGCTTTTTTATCTAGCTTTCTTCGTTGATAATATTGAACAAACAATAAATTGTTTTTTATAGAACCTCTTAGTTTAAATAATTTTGTTAGTAATTGTGTATGAGGTTAAATTTTACCTTAGGAAAAATTCTATTTTTTAAAAGCAGTAATTTCGCATGAATTAAATTTCTATTCTAAGCTTGGGTGCCAGGTAATATTTACTGAAGAGTCATTTGCTAGTGAACAACTTATGCATGAATATCCTGCTTATGGACATGTACATCATATACTAACTTGTTATGTTTTACGGCTTTCATGTAAACTTTCATTTTTTTTTTGAATTTCCTATTTCTATATGTGCAAACACTATTCTTACTTCTTAGTCTTTACTGAGCAATGTTATGTTGATAAAATATTGCGTTGTTCACTAGTAAACTTTTGCACTTATATTCAAATTCACTGGACTCACCTATTTCAGAACATTTTCGAAGACCAAAGCTTCCCAAGGAATCAGGTGCCGTAAGTGAATTAGTTAAATCTAACTACATTGACAGAATAAAGTCCTATCTTGAAGCTGCGTTAGGCCCAAAACTGAGTCCTATGTAGAAACACTGTGCTATTCCCTGGATCAGTAGATAGCACACACAGATACATCACTGGATCAATTCATACAAATTGTAAGACCAAACCATTCAATATATTACAGACATCAGAGTGACATAGACCGCGTCGGGTCAAGTTTTTACATAAGGGCCGAACATGCCAAACGATTACATTACAAAAGAGTAGCGGAACTCGTAGGTTTCGACCACCCGGTCGAAAGGAGGATTCGACCACATGGTCGAGAGCTACAGCGAAAGCAAAAGAGGGAGGTAGGGCACAATTCTCCACAGGCAGCGACTGAGGCAGCTCGTGTACGACTGATATTAACTAGGGACCTGGACAATACCGGTCGTACGCAAGTGCCGACAAGCCAGCTAGACTAAGGCGAGACCAAGATTACTCGAAACTAGACTACTCTTCATCGTCGCCTTGTCCAGTGACTTTGGGGTCCTCGTAGTAGTCGTAGTCTCCTTGATCCACCGAATCTGAAGGGTTGGGGGAAGAGCGAGAATGAGCACAACTTCTGTGCTTGCGAGTGAACACACAAAATGCAGTAGTATACATGCATGGTTTAACAAGGGAGGCTTGGGTTCTTTTATTTGCCAAAGCAATATTTTCAATATCATAAATAGAAAGCCCTTCACTTAGTATTTTATCCAAATTGCATTTTATTAAAGAGAGTAGTTGTACAATAAGTAAATAACAGTAGAGGCTACCTCCACCTATGCTTGTTTTGATTGTGGTTACATCCACCACTTAGCAAACACTGGGTACAACCACCCAGAAACAACACCAAGTACGGGTTACATCCACCCGACCAGTTTTTAACCCACCCACAAAGGATTTTGAAAAAGAACTAACTCTAGTAAAGTTCTCATGTCCACCTTTGATCGTAGGAACGGCTGTTTAAACAGTTTACACTCTACAGAAGTTGTACACTTTACCCACAAGAGATAATCAACTCGTTGCCCCACACGATTTCGTAGTCGTGCAGTTGAGAGATCACCACAATAACTTTTCAAATTATTTTGCCCCCTTCTGTCATCTCACCCATATGGGGTTACGCCCATATGTTGTGCGAGATGTTCACCACAACGACTAGCGTAGCTGGTCCCGGCCACAACGACTAGCGCAGCTGGCAACTTCACGGTACCACGGTGTCCCTTTCAAGCCGGAACACATCCGCCATTTTTACTGCCCCAATCCTCTCCAACGAGATGACTTTCAGTGTTTGATAACTTTACTAAACCAAGTTGCACTTTGCAGACTTTATGATTGCACATGTTTTATAAGGGAGGCCAACATCGGTTTAAGTCTTTAAGGTCATCTGGGCGGTTCAAACCACATACCCACCATTCTCGTGCTACATCCACACCCGCCATCATACCATCCAACCAGATGTGGTGTTAGAAGTTTGGGGTTTTGAGGAGAAAACCAATTTATCACAAATGCTGCAGTCATATACCTCCCGCGACTGCCCCAAAAGAATTTCATGATTTTAAAGGATGATGATCAAGACACTTGATGCCTTAGTACTTAAGCAAGACTAGCATGTCGCTTAAGTACGACCTATAACTAGTAAGTTACCACATAATTACTAGGGTGACATGGAGTAATGGATTCAAATATCGAAGTATGGTATAATACATAATTCATCATCAAATGGGTATTTAATTACCTTAAGAGTTAACATACATTTGCTTAAAGAATTAAAGCGTGCAGTTTTGGTTATTTAAAAGAATATAGTTTGTGGAAAAATATAGACGCAATATGATCAAAGTATTGACTCACTTTGGTTAAAGGCAAGAGGGTCTTGGAGGTCTTGTGCTTGGTCGAAGTGGAGATCTCCTGCTTTTTCGAATTCTACTCGCACGAGCATACCGAGAAGAGGAACAAACAAGCAGAGAGAACAAATAAATACACAAATAAACTCCAAATTAAATAAGACTAGAGCTAAAAGTAAGATCTAGAATTTAGACAAAACTAGAAACAAGAAACAACATAATCGAAGTTATAACAGAGGAGAACGGAGTCCTCAAAGCTCTGGTTTCGAGTACTGCTCAACCGACTACGCATAGTCGAAAGGGGGAGGTTTCGACTACTGGTCGGGAGGAGGTTCGACCACTACTCGACGTGGTCACAAGATGGATACGACTACTCAACGTGGTCGTAGGGAGGATACCACTACACAACATGGTCGTAGGAAAGATTCAAGAGGGATATGACTACACAACATGGTCGTAGGGAGGATACGACTACTCAACGTTCTCGTAGGAAGAATACGACTACACCACATGGTCATAGGGAGGAAAGGTTTGACTACACTATAGTGGTCGGAAGAGAGGAAGGTTTCGACTACTCAACAGTGGTCGAAAGAACAAGAACGACTCGACTGCTTAACACGGTCGAAAGAACAAAGCAAGAGAACAAGGCACGAGAAGTTGGCCGAAAGGAAAAAGAGAGACCAGGGTACAGGGAACTCACTAGGACCGATAGAAGAGGCCAGAGGGGGGTCGACAGACGGTGAACGGTGGCGAGGAAGCTCGAAGCCGAGGGCGAAGGAGGCCGACGATGAAGGGGTCAGCCGGTACAGGAGGAGGAAGGGAAGGCGTCAGCTCCTGCGAAACACAACCAAACCAGAGTGAGGGGCCTTTTTGAAAATTTTCAAAATAAAAATAACCATTTGGTTTTGTTGTTTTGCAAAGCTTAACTTGAAGTTTTAGAAGTTGGAAGTAGTTTAATTTGAATTAATCAAACTTCAATTAATTCAAGTTGGTTTATCTCGAGTTGTTGGAGTTCTCTGGCCTTTAAATCCCTTTTTCTCTGTCCGTTCCTCCTCCTTGAGCGCCCACGCCTTCATCCCTTGTGGGTCCTCCGATCGTGTTTGAGCAGTTCGATCTTGTTTGGACGTTCACCTAGTCCGACTGTCCCCATCCTTATGAGCCATCCGATCGTGTTTGAACGGCCCAATCTCGTTTGCGCCTTCGCCCAGTCCGAATGTCCCCAATCCTTGTGGGCCGCCTAGTCAGAATTGAACGGCCTTCATCCCCTCGACCCTCTTTGGTCGCAAACTGCCTTTTTTGCAAAGACGACCCTCTTTGGTCACAAACCGGCCTTTTTGCAAAGACGACCCTCTTTAGTCGCAACTCCCCTTTTTCAAAGACCACCCTCCTGGTCAAAACTACCCTCGTGGTCACGACCCCCCTTTTCGCAAAAACCACCCGCTTGGTCACGACCTCCACCTTCGCAAGACCTCCTCCTTTGGACCTCCTCCTTCGCAAGACCTCCTCCCTTGGACCTCCTCCAGGACCTCCCCCTTTGTGGTCACGATCGCCCCCTTGGCTCCTGTTCACTTTTCTATTCACCCACATTTTCCTCTATAGCAACATACGCATTAAATGCAACGTGCGGGTCTACAGTGATGTGCGCATTAAATATCGTTACCTCCGCCAAGCCTCACCGCCGTTCCAAAAGTGAGCCCATGCCTTGTCGTCGCAAATCCCGCTGCCCATACTGTCACTCAGTCATTCTCCTTCCTCTACAAATAGGGCACCAGGGAGTCTCTTAGCCCTTTTGTTTCCACTCAGTTTTCTAGCTCTTTCTTTCACTCTCTCACTCTCAACCTCCTTTGTTCAAGCTCCAACTTGAGTAGTTTACCTTTCTATCTTCACCTTACTTTAGTATCTTTCTTTTGGCTTTAGTTTGGTGTTTTTCATTGGAGTTTTTGTAGCTTTGTTTTCTTATTTGGATTTGTTCGCACGTGTAGATTCTAGCTTCTCTAAAGAGTTCGTGGACCCAACAACCTCAACCGAAGCTTTCCAACTCTTCAACGAAGGCAAGTCGTAGACCTTTGATCATGTTGAACCCAGTTTATGAAACTATGTCATTTTGTATCAACATGAATGGCTAGTTGTATAAAAATGGTTTGGGAGTTAGCTAAACACCTACTTGACAGTATGCCTCCTTGAATGATTGTGTTGACGTGTTGACATGTTCCCTTGGACACCATAGGTTGGGTAATTTTTAGTTGAACATTATTGGTATACCAACTTGGGTATCATTTATGCTTAAACATGCTTTAGTATATGCTTGATACTTGATTACTTACTCAAAGAAATGTTAATTTGACTAATGAGATATGGAATTGTGGTGCGATGCCACTTTGGTGTGAGATCACAGTTGTGTCGATTGTGGTGCGATGCCACTGTTGTTAAAACTTGTTGTGCCATGGCAAGGGTTGTTGTAACATTATGAGTTTTGGAACTTTTCAAAAAATTTAAAATAAAAAGAATCATTTGGTTTTGATGAGGATTCGAAGCTTAATCTGAGATTTTACAAGAACTTTAAATGATTAAATCAAACTCCAACTAAAATTGGTTCGGTTTCTCTTGGAAGTTTGTTGGAGTTCTTCCTTATCTCCGTTCATTTTGTGTTCTCCTTCGGTCCAGTTCTTTATCCTTCTCTGGATGATGTCCTTGTTTAGACCATCCCAGGTTTGGACCTCCTCATTGTCCAGACCTCCCCTTGTTTAGATCTTGACTGTTAAGACCTCCTCTGTGAGATCTTAGCCGTCGAGACCTCCCCTTATTCAGATCTTGACCGTTAAGACCTCCCCTTCGGGAGATCTCAACCGTCAGGACCTCCTCAGTCCTATGGACCTCCTCCTTCATGGTCTTTTTGCAAAGACCACCATCCGTGGTCTTTTTGCAAAGACTACCCTCCGTGGTCTTTTTTGTAAGGACCACCCTGGTGGGTCAGGACCTCCCCACCTGAGCTCTGATAGCTCACGTTGTTAGACCTAGCCACTTTATCCTTCTTGCGCCGAAAGTCTTCTAAGCATTTAATGTCGCTGCAACACATTTAATGCTGTCTGCAACACATCAAAATGTTGTCACCTCCTGTGTACCTCTTTTTCTCTTTCGTCCCATCTTTTACCTACTCATGTCCTCTTTTCCACCCATCTTTGAACACGTGTGCCCTTGAATTCCCCGTAGCCCAGGCCTTATAGACTTGAACAACACTTCCTTTTACCTTCTTGCTCATTTGCAAACTCCAGCTCTTTCAACCAGCTCTCTGGTCCCCCTTTCAACTAGTTTTTTTAGAAATTCTCCCCCAAGCTCTAGACCTCCTCCAACCTTCCAAGTTTTTATGTTGATTTTTGTAGGTTTTTCTTGAAGTTCTTTTGGCCTTTACTTGAGCTTGCTTTTGAGTTGATTTACTTTCTTTCGTATAGATAGTGACGGCGCTGAGGAGCCCAAGTACCTTGAAGAAGAAGATCCCCAAGCCTTTGAGCAAGGCAAGTTACACCCTTGACCATATTACACTCTTATTTCAATCTATGTATTTCTGTTTCAAGCTAAGTATTGCATGCATATTTTACCTAGTATTTCAATGCCAGTGTTTACACGTGTAGCTACTCCTAAGCTCATTTGTACGACCGCCTTGTTATTGCACCCGAATTTGTTGTCACCTTAGTAAAACCTGGTTATTGCTTTATGTGTAACCAGGACATCTTAAAAGAAAAAGTGCTTAGTTATGCTTAGACCAAAACCTTGTTTCGGGAAGTTTCACGACCAAAGACCAAATGTTTTAACCATGACATTGGGTTGTCATGGAAACTTGTTCTTGTTCAAATCTAAATGTTGAAAAAATGGTTTAGACGTGGGCGAACCTGGTTGTTTGGTTGGTGCACGGGGAGTGCACAGGGATCGTGTGATCCGATGTCCCAGGGTTGAGGTTGTCGCCCATGTCAATTAAGGACCAGTCTTTGAGCATTACTTTGCTATGCCTGTAATGGGCTGTGCCAAATCTTGCAACCACAAGTCTTGTATGGGCAGGACCTGGCCAAATAATTTGCGATATCTCACCATGGTGGTTCTTTTGGGTGTGTGGGTGGTCTTTCATGGCCTGTCTTTCATGACTGGGCGGGGAGCCCTTGGCGGATAGCTAGGTGTTAGGAGGTTATCCTACACCCTTATCCTTGTTATCAATAAATGAAAAACCCTGTTGAAAGATGAGTTTTATGTATAATGTAACCAGCCTTACAACTTATTTACTTGTATTTAAATGAAATCTGGCTTTATGCAAACTGACCCTATAAGCTCTCCTTTGTGATATCCTTATGCATGTCATTCTGTTAATTGATGGGTGTGACTTGCGAGCACGGTAGTTGTGCTCATTCTTGCTTGAAATAATCTTTTGAGCAGATGATGAAGCTTTTGTTGATGATCAAGAAGTTATGGACGACTAGGATGTGCCCTCCAGCCAATTGCCTGTGGTGTATTGGATGGATTTGTCTTTTGTTTCCGCTGTGTAAAGTCCTCTTTTGTCGGTTTTGTAAGCCACCCTTTGTAATCAACTCTTTGTTATTAACTAAGTCTCGTTGATGTATCACTATCACTTGTTGTACTGTGTGGACTAGCTGTTGATCCTTGGGACTAGTTCAGAACACAGGTGACATAGGGCTTTTCCAGGCCCCACGACCTCCCCCTGGACTGGTCGTGGGATTTGGGGAGGTACTAGGTCTCACGACCTCCTCGGGTCAGGTCTCAGGACCTCCCGGTGGTCCTGCTGGACCTCCCGGTGGTCCTGCTGGACCTCCCGGCTGGTCCTGGAGATCCTCTCGATGTGGTCCTATTGGACCTCCTGGGAGGTCCTGGTGGACTTTTCAGGAGCTCTAGGAGGTCCTCTCGGGTGATCCTTGGGTCGGGGTCGCGACAGTTGTCATTTGGCTGGGTTGAACGAAAATAATTTCTTGCTCAGGTGAATGATCGTGCAGTAAAGGGGGTGTAGGAAGCACATTAGGATGAGGATGTTTCGTCTGAGCTACCACTAAGGACTTAACCTTGTGCACACCATTGATCTGGGTCTTACCGTGTAACTACAAGTCTATTATGGAGTGGACAGGGCAAACTATTTAGCAAAATTTTGAGTCGGTTCTATTGTGGTGGTGTGTGCTGATTCACATGGCGCAAGAGGGGGCTAGGAAGGCGAAACCTTAGCGGGCAGAACCGAGTCAAAACGGAGCTTTGAAAGAGCCTTGTGATAGTCTCACCTTGATTCACACATCAAAGGAAACGTGTGGTATATCAGGCGATTATCTCTTGTGGGTCAAGTGTACAACCTCTACGGAGTGTAAAACTATTCGAATAGTCGTGTCCCCAGTTATGGACAATGCCTGGTGATTTGTCACAAGGGGTAGATTTTGTTAAAAATGAGTGGTCGTGACAGGCCAAGGGTGGTCGTGGGTGACCACGAGTGGTCCGGAGAGCGAGCAGGGTGCTCATGTGTTGTTTTTAAAGAACTTGTTTACTTATGTATTACTCTTTCAACTGGTGCTTTGAAATCTACTTATTGTATTTGTTGTCAATACTGCTTTCTGCAACTCAATCATAATGTTATCCTTGTCAAGCTTTGTATGAATATTACTTGCATTCTTGTTCCCTACGACTTGCTGAGTACATTCAAAGTACTCATAGCTTTGAGCCCTCTGTTTGATCAGCAATGGAGGGTGAACCAGCGAACCCATAGTTCTATGAAGAAGAGTTCTACGAAGACCGTGGGAACTAAGGACATCCTCCACTCGATTGCCTATGGGCATGTCGGATGGCCACTGTGACTTATTTTGGTTCCACTGCAAGTTTCTTTTGTGTAAAGTCCTACGTGGCAACCTTGTAACAATCTTGATCGTAAGGTCTTTTGCTATTAATATTAATTTGTCTGCTTCATTTTTAGCTTATTGCATGGAAATGATTATATCAATGTCGTGACTGTGCGAGCTAGCTACTGATCCGGGACTAGTTCGAAATGCACAGAGGGTCTCGGGGTTGTATACCTAGGGTCCCGACAGAGGTGGTATCAGAGCCATATCAGCTGTAAGACGTATCCTTAGATAGCATGGTCGTTTTAGTCAAGGTCTAAAACTTATTTTCTAAATCAAACCAAGTCAACTAACGTGTAGTTGTTCTTCTCTCACCTTATTCTATTCTTCTCTCGTCTTATTTCAATCTTTTCTCGTCCCATTCTTAGGTTCTTATATCTTATCCTTTCTGAAGCCTTGTTTTCAAAATTAAATTGATCATTCTTACCTCAAGTAATCTCTATAGGATCGAGAATTACTCTTTGTTGACCTCCCCCATAAGTAAGTTAGGAGTGCCTTAGTAAAGTTGTCCTCCTTAGTTTAAGTCCGTAAATTAGGACCTCTGTCTCGAGTTTTGTTGCCTCTTAATAGCTTCCGGCTATTTGTTCTTTGGGTTTAACCGATTTTCTCCAGTTAAGTTGATCTATCTTCCTCCCTCGCCCTTGCTCGTCTTTGTGCTTTTTCCCCTCATCTATCGTGCTTTCTTCTCCTCGTCTATTAAACCTGGGAAGATTTGTGCAGATGGTACAGACTCTTAACTCAACAAGACAAGGTGAACCAGGGGAACCCTTTACGCCAACCCTACCTCCTCCAGTAGCAGCCACAGATCAGGGTTGGGATAGTTTATGGCAGTCCAAATGCAGCTGATGGGTGCAATGATGCAAAACATGAACCAGATGATGGCTCAACAAAACCAGACAGCCACCGCTCTACTTACCATGATAAATAAGAACAACCAAGCAGCTGCCATGCAACCGCCACCACCACTAGCTTTCCCTCAGTCAAGGCTAGCAGAATTCATGAGGACCCATCCACATACGTTCTTCAGCTCTTCCGAGTCATTGGACGCAGATGACTAGCTGCGGTCCATCGAGAGGAAGCTTGCCATCGCCTAGTGTGATGACCACGAGAAAGTCTTGTATGCTATACACCAACTTGAAGGCACCACCATAGAGTGGTGGGAAAACTACTACGCCGCCCATGTAGACCACCAAAGCATCTCTTAAGCAGAGTTTTTAGAAGCATTCCGCCACTCCCATATTCTTGATGGGAAGGTGAAGATGAAGAAGAATGAGTTTAGAGAGTTGAAGCAAGGAAGCATGTCGGTGAGTGAATACCTCAACAAGTTCACTCAACTCTCTCGTTATGCTCGAAAGGATATAGCCACGGATGATGCACACTAGAATCATTTCAAGTGTGGGTTCAACTCCAGCTTGAAGGTTCAGGCTGTTGGCAATGACTATGTTGATTTTCAGTATCTTGTGAATAAGGCAATGCTCATAGAAGAGTCTCGTCGGGAGCTTGCAGAGTCTTACAAGAGAAAGTTGAAGCAGCATAGTGCTCGCCAAGGTCATCCGTAGAGAGCCAGAACGGGTGCTCAATACTCTGCCCGTCCGGCACCCCCTGTTACCTTTAGGACCTCTCCAGCGGCACCTCCCCTGGCCACTCTAGGTTTTCGCAACCCTGGCAACAACACCAGCAACCAGCCTCTAAGAAGCAACAACTCGGCAGCAGGAATTACCCATTTCAACTGTCACCAGTTGGGTCACTATGCCAGTAATTGCCCGCAAAAGCAAGGCCCAGCTCTGGTCAGATTCAACTTGGGAGCCACCCTGACTAGAACCCCCGTGCCCGGAGGTGGTCGTGGAGCGCCTCAGACTCTAGCTGCACCAGCCAAGACCCCTCAACCTTTTGGGAGAGGTCGTGTGAATCATGTCACGGTGGAGGAAGCCCAGACAGTCCCAAACATCGTGCTGGGTATGTTTCTTGTAAATACAACACTTGCTTATGTTTTGTTTGATTCTGAAGCTTCGCATTCGTTTGTTTCTCGGGTGTTTGCTACAAAGCATCAGTTGAGGGTTTCAAATCTTCAGACTAACTTGTTGGTTCAATCCTCCGGATCGGAGTTGAGTGTGAACCAGGGTTGCCCACAAGTGTCAGTGGTCATAGAAGGAGTGGAATTTCTAGCCAACCTGGTCTTCATCGACACCAAGTTCTTGGATGTGATTTTGGGCATGGATTAGCCTTCGGAGCACCAAGCCATCTTGGATTGTGGTGGTCGAAGCATCACTCTGGTCAGTCTAGCCAGAACCAAAGTAAAGTTTGAAGCCTCCTCCGAGAAGCATAAAGGAGCATTAGTTTGTAGTGTCAAGACAGTATCCTTGGAAGATGTGCCAGTGGTCCGAGATTTCCCAGATGTCTTTCCTGATGAGTTGCCCAGAATGCCACCAGACAGAGACCTAGAGTTTGTCATAAATCTAGTTCCTGGAACATCGCCAATTTCGAAGAGACCCTACCGTTTACCGGTGGACGACCTAGTCGAGCTGAAGAAGCATATCGAAGAAATGCAAGCTAAAGGTTTTGTCAGGCCTAGTTCTTCACCCGAGGGAGCTCTAGTGATCTTCGTTGCCAAGAAGGATGGTCCCCAGCGGATGTGTGTGGACTATCGCTCACTCAATGAAGTAACCATCAAGAACAAGTACCCTCTGCCCAGGATCGATGATCTGTTTGACCAGTTGGAAGGAGCCGAAGTGTTTTCCAAGATTGATTTGAGGTCAGGATACCATCAGTTGAAGATTCGTCAAGAGGACATACCCAAGACAACCTTCTCAACCCGTTATGGACTGTTCGAGTTCACAGTTATGTCTTTTGGTTTAACCAATGCCCCTTCTTACTTTGTGAACTTGATGAATAAAATATTTATGGAGTATGTGGATAAGTTCGTCATTGTCTTTATTGACGACATCCTAATTTACTCTAAGAGTGAAGAAGAGCATGAAGAGCACCTTCGCTTGATTCTGACAAAGCTTGGAGATCATCAACTCTATACTAAGTTCAACAAGTGTGAGTTTTGGTTGAAGGAAGTTATCTTCTTAGGGCACGTCCTGTCTGCAGCAGGAGTTGTCATCAATCCCAACAAAGTCAAGGATGTGCTCAATTGGGAGTCACCCAAGTTAGTGCCCCAGATCAGAAGCTTCCTTAGTATGGCAGGTTACTACCGTCGGTTTATTGATGGTTTTTCCAAGATAGCAAGATCTCTCACTCAGTTGTTGAAAAAGGAAAATAAGTTTTCTTGGACACCGGATTGCGAGCAGAGTTTTCAAGAGTTAAAGAAGAGTTTGACCACTGCTCCAGTGTTGATCTTGCCAGACATCCGAAAGGATTTCGAGATTTTCTGAGATACTTCCTGACAAGGTCTTGGATGTGTTTTGATGCCAGAAAGGAAGGCAGTAGCTTATGCCTCACGACAGTTGAAGCCTCATGAAGCCAATTACCTCACCCATTGATGTGAGTGTGGCTCGATCTTTCGAAAGGTACTGATAAGTCGATTGTGGAGAACACGACGTTGATGATCCAAAGGCTCCGACCCAAACAGATCGAACCCCTCGCAATCACTACACCACTGCTTCGTTGGTTATCAACCGTGCCGAACGCGGTTGACCTCGCCAAGAAGGCTATCTCCTGCAAGCGAATCGAGAATACAAGCAAGAGAGTAGAAGATGCAATCTGAAATTATATTGCAAATATTAATGAAGCTCACAAAGTTGGGGTTTCTCAATCCCACGAATGCCCATTGCAGAACTCCATGAATGTATCTTCAATCATTGTACTGTTACTGATTAAGTTCCGAAACTAAGAGGATATTTTGGGGTGTCATGAGTCATGAATTTGTCAAGTGTGGCTGTTTGGTTCCTGGCCATGAGCCCATGAGAGTTCTTTCTTCTAACGGCAATGTTTTTGGCTGTGACTCCTGTCACTCTTCCTGTGTTTTCTGAACGTTTGTTCATGCGCTTGGTTGCAAATTGCTACCTATAACTGAATGTACACATCATCAAAGAGATTATTCCATGCAGTCAGTCAGATATGCACTTTTCATGATGTCTCTCATCTCATCTTTTGTATCTGCTTATCATTTTTCTTTCTTTAGACAAATCGGCTTATGGACAGCTTCAACGAGATTATTCCATGCAGATAGTCAGACATGCAATTTTTTAACAAAATAATACGTTAAAAAAAGAATTACAGGAATAAATAGTCGAAATTTTTTTACAAAACTAGATTTCTGTCGCTAATTGAATTGACGACAGGGAGCTGTCACTATTTCAATTGACGACCTATGGAACAGGAACATATCGCTAATTCAGCTCTCTATCGCTAATTGAATTGACAACAGCTCTTTGTTACTAATTCAATTGGCGACAGAGACTTTACCTTTGAATTGCTCTTACCTAGATGGGGCATATGCTACTGGAGAAGTCTCTGTCATCAATTGAATTGGTGATAGGGCCCTGTCGCCGATTCAATTGGCAGCAAGAAGCTGTCGTCCATTCAATCATCAGGTCTAGTTTTGTAATTTTCTTTTTTGATTATTTATTTTTGTAATTCTTTTTTTAAAATGTATTATTTATATAAAAAATTCGTCAGACATGCACTTCTCAGGGCTGTCTCTCAAGTCTCCTCTCATATTTTGCATCTGCTTAGCTTTTTTCCTTCCTTTAGAAAAAATCTGCTTATGTAGTTAGTGTGGCCATTCCATATCACCCTGGAAAGCAAGCTATTAGTACAATAAATTGATAGAAAACTGCAAATTGGAGTACAAGAAATTGATACAAACTAGCCAGAAAAAAGCCGAATAAACCAAAAAAGAACAAGGAGTGAAAATGGGAAAAATAAAAGTTATGGAGTTCAATCGTTTAAAACAAAAAGAGAGCTATGGGGTTGAATTAGTGGATAGAAATTAGTTATGGAAAAAAAAACATATTCAAAAACCGTGGTCGGCAGGACTCGAACCTGCGCGGGCAGAGCCCACATGATTTCTAGTCATGCCCGATAACCACTCCGGCACGACCACATCGCTTTTGTTTATTTCGTTTTTCTTTATTTGGCAGAAGCAGAGTATTTCTCAGGATAAAAATATCTTTTTTTTAAAGGACCAGTGCAAACAAATCTGAACTTGCAATTTGCGAAAGACCACCACGGGCCGCTGCAACTTCTCGGCAACGACGGGCATGGCGGCTGCAGAGCCCACCTCCTCCAATTCCCCGCCTCCGCCCCTCCTTCGCCGACCGCGCTGCCTCGTCTTCGACCGCCGCTACGGATGGATGTACGAGCACACCGACCCCCAACCCTTCCTTCCTCTCTCGCCCGGTTCTCCTGTCCCCTTGTGCTCACTCGCTCCTTTGCTCTTCTTCTCCCCTGCAGCTTCGACGAGTGGACGGACCCCGCTGCCGACGCCCTCTCCGGCGGCAGGGGAATGTTAGTACTCGCTCACCGTCCACCGGCACGCCACGCCGGCCTTCTTTCTGAGTTCTTCAATTTGCCCCCAATGTTTAAGTACCCACATGTACTGATTCTTGGCCCACTCTTCTGTTTCAGGTTCTGCATACTGCCGATGGCGCAGTCGCTAATGAAGTCCACCTTGTCTTCGGTATACATCTTGTGGAGAAATTAGAACAAAAGAGAGCTGAATTTATTATTAATTGCTTGCTGAATTGGGGCTTGGTAGGATAGGAGAACCCGAGGCTTTTTAATGGCATATTGGCATTAGCAGTTTCCTGTTTGGGAATTGCAGTTACTAGGGTTATGACCATCAACGGTTTTGCAATGTCATTACTAGTTGTTTCTTTTTTGGTGTTTTCAGTCACTAGGATTTGAGTTTGGGGATTTATTTGTTGGGTTGAGTTCCAGCTTGGGATAATGTTAGGAGAAATAAGAAGATAATTCTTATTCTTTTTGTTTCTTCAACATAACACCACAATACTCAAATAATTTTTGATCAAATTTCTTACAAGGTGAAAAACACTTGTATTTCTTATGTGTTTCTTTTGGCGAATGTTCCGAAATGGTAAACACTACTTCATATGTTTTAATCTTCTCGTCTCTTAAATCAATATTATTAATGCATTGCATTTTTTTCACTAAACGAGCATAGTTGATACAGTAATCCCTTATTCTGTTGTTCCTTATTAGTCAGGACACTTTTTGAGTCAGTAGTTCTAACTCCAATGTAAGCTGTTGATTCCAAAATAGGCCAATTTCATCTGTGTGTAAAATGGTACGATGGGAAACAAGATTTGGGCATCTGTTAAGTTCATTGGGAAGCCTATCTTTTATCAATTTATAAATTATAGAATCCCCAGTAGTGCTAGCTCTATTTTTGTATCAGTAAAACTTCTCTATGAACTATATAAGAAATTAACTTGTTTTTTCTATATGCTGGCCTGTTCAAATCTTAATGGGGCTTAGTATTGTAGTCAGTTTATGATACATGTTAATATGGTTTATATGAATTTTGTGTAAACTTAATAAACTGAATTTGATCCATTTTCTGTTCGAATATCAATTATTGCTGGTAGATCATTCATGTCGATCAACTGTGTAAAATTACTGTACAATTAGTCCTTGTCTCAATAGCTCGACAACAATGATTTCACATGTTGTAGCCAATGTATGATGCTGAAGCACACAACTTTCATATGTCGTAGCCAATAGTTAAATTTCCTATGCCATTTGATAAGGTTGTTCACTGCAAGACATTCTACTAAGGGTTGCAGTCTTTCAGATACCCTTGTATTGAAGCTTATCCACCAAATATCTGACTGCAGTTTTTTTCTTTCGCAGTTCAACTATGCAGCAGATTCAGTTAGCAGAGCTCTTAAACACCCTGAAAGTTTATCTCCACTAGCATATCTCCCTCTCCAAGCATTGCATAGGAAGCAACAAAGTTGGTTTCGTGAACTTGAGCACTCTGGAGTCATAGCTGATGTCAAGTTAGTACCCTGCAGAACTCCTTGCACCTTGGAATGTATGAGCACCGATTGCCAATGATTGACAATGCAGCATAATATTATGTAAGCATAGTATCAGAAACTGCATACCTCAGTTTTCTATACAAAACATTAGTTCGGATTCCTAACAATGTCTGCAAGATAGCTTGTTTTTTGTCAAAATCTTGAAATGTTAGCAAGAAGGGGTCCTTTGTCCTGCAACTGTCATTGATTACTTCCTTACACCTAATTCTCTCGGATATTATTCTTCTAATATTACAGACTCAGATCTTAATGAATTATATCTGTCTTACATGCTGCTCTACAATAAACAAAAGCTCTTCTTTCTGATTATTTTGCCTAATTTATTTGTATCTTCTGAATCTGTGTATAAATACAGTTCTTTTGCGAGAGCAGTAGGGATACACGCATTATTCCACTCTGGAGCTTAGACATGTTCCTGTGAATGCATTGAAAAAGCTTGATAAATAGGCAATTCTCAAGCACTTTGCCATGCGAGGCAGATTATATAGATATGATAGGGCTGGACAACACCCAGCATGAGTAGTAATGTAGTATTGAAGGCTTGAAGCATATTGTAGTAGATTTTTGGTTACCGACAACGACAAGGTAAGCATCTTTGGCTAGACTATCCTCTTCCTTTGTATCTTAAAATATAAAGCACACCCATACTCTTTCTCGTATGCTTCGGCCTGTCAAAATGCTGATGATGTCTACCCCTGCTTTTATGTGATTGGCTTATTGTTCCGTCTGCCTTATCAATTGCGAATATGCGATCACACATTTTGTTTATAGAGGCGGCTCTTTGACATATTTTACCATACATACAAACATGGGTAATGCCTACTGTCCTACATCCGATCCTGATATTTCTGCCTGGATGGTTCATCCACCGCTCCACAACGATCCATTGATACACGCCATGCACACCCATCTATTGCTTAACTTGAACACCACACACATGGATGTGAAGACCTTCATTCCACGAGAAACCAAAGATGAGCTCATGCGCGAAGATCTCACCAGAGGTGAGATAGCAACTTCACTCCTCATCCCTCCGCCTTGCCTATGCCTCTTCCTCTCGCTTCTCACCGGGCTAGCAAGTAAAGGGCAGTGGGACGGACGGCGAGCGAAGGAGCCATGACAACAGACGACGAGTGGAGGAGTGGGGCTGGGGAATGACGATTGGAGAGCGAGAGGCTTGGCGGTGGTGTGGGTCGGCAGCGAGGCACCGGGTTGGCCTTCTCCACCAGGTCCTGGCTTGGTGGTGACATGAGCCGTCCATATCGGCTTCGAATTCGACGAGATTAGCTCTGCTACGATCAGCCATCCACGTGCCTCCTTGTTTGAGTACGATTTGTCGTAGGTGTTTGATCGTTTTGCTGCAAGCGTTTGCTTGAATTGTTGCATCAAGTGGTTTTGTTTGTTGTAATGCTTAATTGATGTGATGGGTCTGAGTACGATTTGTTGCAGATGCCTGCTAGTTTTGTTGCAAGTGTTTGCTTGAATTGTTGCAGGAAGTGCTTTCTTTTGTTGCCATGTTTTAACTGTTGTGATGTGTTTTTGCAACCAGAGTGAGACTTTGTTGCACCCGTAGAAAGTCCTTGCTGCGCTTTACTGTGAATTTTGTTGCAATCAGAGCTTGCGAGGAAGAAAAGGGGGCAACATATTTTTTTTGGCTATCGGAGCATGTGGGGAAGAAAATCAGGTGATTGCTTTTTTTTTTGTTGTTGCACGGGATGGAGTGTTTTTGTTATGGGAGTTGAATCCCTTTTTTGCCCCCAACTTTTACTGTTGATGGAAATATAATGGTCGGGTGGTTGTACAATTACAGAGAACATATTGTGGTCGATACGTCCGATGCTACCGTCCAGATTGAACGTTTGGACGCTAGTCGTGTAACATCGGTCATTGCTATATTTTATTTGAGGGGACAACGTTAGATAAATAGCCCACCTGACATCATTGCCGTATGACAATTCTGTATGCTAGAAGACCACATTTGGTTGTCATAGTGTGACACCCATGTCTCCGAAATTATTCTTGTACTATTAGAGATTGAGATCTTAATTAATGATAACATTATATCCGGTTCCGCAGGCGCCGCTGGGAGGATACAGGGAAGGGTGACCGGATGCTTTTTCTTTATCTTAGCCCATGTGATGTGGCCATGAGAGAGAAAAACTGGAGGGTGTGGGACTCACAGATAATGTTGGAGGAGCTAAGCACAGAGAAAAGTTTACTAACTTAGCCCCTGCGACGGGCCGTGAGAGAAAAACTTAGCATTAGCATCTCCGCCATTGTCATGCCCTAATAGGCCACTCGTAAGAGACGGCCAGAATCTATTTGGTAGTCGCTGCATAATTATTGTTACTTTTTGCCAGATAATTATTGTTAACTTTTCATTGCGTACTTACTTTTTTTACTTTTCGGCAGGCTTCGTATTTGAATTGGCAACAAAAGAATATGGATGTGAATTAGCAACATGCATTTTATTCAATTATATTGCTAGGTTGAATCAAAATTTTACAATAATCAATTGTGTCGTGTATGATGTGAAAACGCCATCAATTGTCTTATAGTTACACAAGTTGCGTACGTGGACATTGAACATCTAACCGAACGAATAGCTGTTTATTTCGGAGTCGGATTCCTTACCAATTTGATTCCTATGCGTATTCTAGTTACTCTTTTTATAAAGCACGGGTTTCCCCTCCCCACACCCAGTCTCCCAGATCGCAACGCACGCCGCCTCTCGAGAAGAGAAGGGAGCCCAGGACGCCGCCAAGATGGTGCTCGCGCAGCTGGGCGGGGACAACTCGCACGCGCTCGCGCGGATGAGCAACGTGACAGTGGTCGACGAGAAGGTGCTCGGCGATTGCCTCAACGAGATCTCGCGCGCGCTACTGCAGTCTAACGTCACGTGTTCATTCCTGAGTATGTCCAGAACTTTGCTCCTGGGTACGCCAGAGTTACATGCTCGAAGTGTCATGAACCATTTGTTTGAGAAATCTGGTATGCAGAAATGAGATAAGCCATATTTTTACATCGTCAGCCTTTTTTTGTTTTCTTTAAGTATACTTGCTTTCTTTTACAATGCTGATGGATCATTTTGGTGATATGGATGAAGAGGTAAGAAATGCTATGGATATGGTCTGCACTTACCCATGAGTGGAGAAGCGTATCCATGTCAGAGTTCTACTCCATGCCTCTAGTCCAAGCACTAAAGTCTAAATCTTATGGTGGTGCACCCACCGCCTATATTTTCTATCCTAGGTTGAACTGTGAAATTGAAAGACCAATGAAATCTAATTATACAATAAGTTCCGATACAGTATGAACGGACATACATACATACACGATAGCGATATAGCAGGTACAACAAGGAAAAACCCCTATGGCTAGAATTAGACCTACCCTAGACCCAAACTAACTATGGTACCACCTCCCGAGGTTGGAAGTGCTCGTGGGTGGAATCTCATTATGACGTATAGCTTGGTCACTTTCGGGTGGTCTCTCTCCTCCTCATCCTCCACAGGAGCATTGTAATTGTCCGTAAAGCTTTACCCAAAGGGTAGTTGTCTTTAGTACTAGCTCCTCTATCTAGCCGCCGTGGCATACCTCTGAAGTGTGCTAATCATGTGGCTTAAAGGTCTGAGGTGTGGGTACATTGGTACACCTGCGAGGTTAAAACTATTCAATAGCCTCGCCCTAGGTTATGGACGCGCTTGGCAAGGTCTTCCAAGAGTTAGACTACAACCTTTTAATTAAAACTTGACATGGGTGGTGCGAATGGGTAATTGTGCTATTGTTGGGATGGCTATTGGGTTAGTCATCTCCGTGTTGTTGTTGTTACTTATTGTATCGTTGTTATTTATGCAATTAAAATTCAGATTGTCAAAGGTGCTTTCAAATTATTATCTATTGCAAATAAAACTTGCTTTATGCTGAAAATTAACCTTGAGCCTTCTCCTTTGACTAAAGCCTTCATGTAGTAGTAACTAGGTTTGTTACCCGTAAGTCTTGCAAGTACAATTTTATACTCATTTGCTTTGCTTAATTGTTGCAGAGGAAGAAGGTTGATCCCAAGGATCAACTTTGGCGACTAGCCGCGTGGTTATGTGGCTAACGGTTGGGTCACTTATGACAAGTAGGAGTGATAAATCTCATCTATGAGGGCAGTGTCGTTGACTGGGTCAGGGTGCATGGTGATCCGAGGACCTCAAAACTCCGGTCTCAAATGAGGAGGAAGTGGGTAGTCTGGGATAGGTGCTGAGACCTCTCCTAAGTCTCCCTGGGGTGATGGGGTAGGAACATGTGGGTAAGGGTATGGAGGAGTGATGGCGGTGTAGTAAGGATCATAGACTGGGCCTAGTATGGGATTGGCTGGGAATACTAGGATAAAATCCTCAAATAGGTATGATGCAAGGTAGAGAGTGGTGGTACGGATGGAGGAAAGTAGGGTGGATCTGAGGCTAGAATTATAGGAGGACTGGCTCCCGTAGTGGTAGTAGAATGAATAGGGTGGTGGGAAGGGTCATCTAGGGTCGGGGTATGGTGGGTGGCCTAGAGAGTCTCTAGAGTCCTATACCGCTGCAAGCAAAAATCTGAGCTCTCCTCAGCTCTCACTAGGGCTCCTTTAGTGGTATGATATAGCATGCTGCTAGCTAGTAGCATCGTGCTGGTGGTGTCTCTTTGTAGGGATACGGTGGGAGGAGAAAGTGGTGGGTAAGGGTAGCTAGGGATGTGTCGGGACCACCTTGGAGTGTACTAAGAAGATTCTCCAGGACCTCTTAGGGAGGTCTGACAAGACTACCCGGAGGTTCTGTGGGTCCTCCAAGAACACCCCGAAGGAGGTTCTCCAGGACCTCCCGGAGATCTCAAAGACCTCCTAGAGGTCTTGGCTCTGTGCACTAAGTTAGTCCCAGGAGCCAAAGCTAACTCGCACAAATCAACGTAGGTGAAATCACAATCACACAGGGTCCAACAACAGGAAACAGCAAGGAGGTAAACATATATTAAACAAGGGCCTTAAGGCCAAGGTTGTTTACAGAGATAGCCAACAAGGGCTTACAAAAAACCAACTATAGATCCTCGCAGCGGAATCAACAAGAATGCGTGGAGCCATCCGGCAAGCCCATAGGCTATCGAGTGGAGGACGTTTCCTAGAAGGTCGGATCATCAAAGAACTCCTCCTCGAAGAGGTCTGAGCCACCATGACCTGGATCATCTTCGGCCACTGCTCAAACAGAAGGCTTAAAGCCATGACTACGTTGAATGTACTTAGCAAATCGCAGGAAACAATTATGCAATTAATATTTATGCATTGACTTTGACAAAAGGAAGCTGTAGGGTTAGTTTGCATAAAGCAATATTTCACAGGAAATAACATAGATAGATTGAAGACTCAAGTTTAGAAACAACAACACATAAGTATATTTGTTTTAAAAGGAGGTTGTGAGCACCAATTCACTCCCAAGACCACGTGTGGGGGGTCCTGGTCGCACCCACGTCTAGGACCACCCCCACGACCACCATAGAGCATCAACTCCAAGGCTCCCAAGACCACTCTAAGGCTCCAAGACCTCCCTGAACCAATTCACTCCCAAGACCACTCCAAGGCTCCCAGGAGCACCTTGAACCATCGTAGGGTGCACAAGACCTCTTTTGAAAAGCAACCTTTTGCGCAAAATCACCAGGCAATGTCTATAACCAAGGACTTGGCTATTCGAATAGATTTTTACGCTCTGCAGAGGTATACAACTTTACCCACAATTCACGATCTCTATAGCGGGGCAAGTTCCCATCGAAATCCTTGCTTATTTCCAAAGATGAGTAGTCTAGAGAGCGCAACAAGGCCGTTACAAAGCTTTGAACTAACTTAGAGCTACCCACTAAGGTTTTGCTTCTAACGGGCCTTTCACCCACCAGATTCGTGCCCCCTCTTGCACCAGCAAATCACACGCTCCACCACAGCAGAACCAAGTCAGCTCATTGCTAATTATTTGGCCTAGACTACCCCCACAAAATGGTCTTATGGTTGCACGGTAATACCTGGATCAAAGAACACAAAGTGAAGTCCTTAATCCACTCAGGGAAGACAACCACATCCCATAGTGCTCAAAGTACCTCCCCTTTACTACACGATCACTTCCCGGGTGAGAAAACAGTTTTGGGTTCAAACTTGACCAAAATACCACACTGGTCTTGGCACCACAAGTTTTAATCAAAGCGGCATCACACCACAATTGACACAACGGTGGCATCTCACCACGGTTGCTCAACAGTGGCATCTCACCACAATTCCATAGATCACTTAGTCAAAATTATTAAAGAAGAAAAACAAGATTCTCGAAACCCACGGTTCTAAGCAAAGCTAAGCATACTACGGTCCCATGTTGGAAAAATCAAAGAGTACCAAATAAACCTGCCCAACTAAGGTGTCCGAGTAAAATCATGTCAACATGATGAGTACAAAAATCCAAGGAGGTATAGTGTCAAGTAGGTAAAGCTACTGCCCAAAACCTTTGTTATAAAAGTAGCCATGCATGATAGAGTAAAACAATATATATTTGAAATACTAGGTTCAACATGATCAAAGGCCTGCGACTTGCCTTCGTTGAGAAATGGCGAGGCTTCGGTAGAGGCCGTTGGATCCAAAAACTCCTCTTCGAACTCGGGACCTACATGTTCGCAAAGAACCAAATAAACAAGACAAGCTCGGGCAAAAGAACGTAAAAGACTTAAAGAAACTTAAGCAAATCAAACAAAAACCAGAAACAAAAGAGGTCCAAGCGTGAGAGGGGAGGTCCAACCCAAAGGAGGGTGAAGCTCCAAGCTCAAGCACCGAGAGGGCTAGGCAAGAGCAAGGAAGTTGGAAATGAGGGAAAAGGTGGTGAAGGGAGGCACTCTCAAGCTACAAATAGCTGGAGATGCTGGAGAAAGCACTAAGGCTCAGGGCAGCGTGTCAACGGTAGGTGAAAAAAAGGACAAGGATAAGACAAGGCATGCCATCAAAAGGAGAAAACAAGTACCTCAGATGTGACCACATTTAATGTGTCGCAGCAACATTAAATGTTCAGAGACTTTGTGCTGCAAGCATGTAGAAAGGAGAAAGGGGACAGGGTTGGCTCAAACAAAGAGGTTGGTCAAGGCAACAGGAGAAAGTCGTGACTATGGGAGAGGTCCAACCACTGGGTGGTCCTAGGAGGAGATCCTGCGAAGGAGGTCTTGAGAAGGAGGTCCTGAGGGGGTTCCGTAGAAGACAATGGAGGTCCTGTTCTACCAGGGTGGTCTTTGCAAAAAGACCAGAGGTCATGATCACATAGGGTGGTCGTGACAAAAGAGGGTGATCTTTGCAAAAAGACCAGAGGTCATGACCACATAGGGTGGTCGTGACAAAAGAGGGGTCGTCTTTGCAAAAAGACCACGAAAAGGTCCTAAGGTCAAGGAAGTCCCGCGAAAAGGGGAGGTCTGAAGAGGTCCAAAGGAAAGGAAAGGCGCAACTAACCAGGACCACACGATCAGGATCTAACGGCCCTAAGGAGGGAAAGGTGCGCACAGGGTCTGGATTTGAGGGAGGTCTAGATACAAAAGTGTTTCAACAGACAAGATGCAAAAAGGGAAAAGATCTAACGGAGGAGATCCCAGGAAAGAGGTCCAAGGGGGTCCTAACTACCAGGACGGACCCAAGGGAGGTCCTAACGGGTAAGATCTAACAAGGGGGAGGTCTCAACGGCCAAGATCTAACAAGAGGAGGTCCCGAAAGAAGTAGGAGGAGAGGAGGTCGAGAAAGAGAGGGATCCAAAAAGGGAAAACTCAACTCAAAATGAATTTCAAGAATCAAAGGGGTTTGAAACACAAACCCGAGCTTAGAACAACTCGAGGGTGGTTGCGACCTAAGGGAAGGTCGGAACCCAGGGGAGGTCCTAACAAGGAAGAGGTCCAAACACAAAGAAGGTCTAAACCTGAGAAGGTCTAAACCAAAGAGATAACAACAGTTGGGACAAGAGTTTGCCATATGCGGAATTCTCGTCCAACAATAGTTATCAAGTCAGTCTGCAAATGTCACTATTTAAAGCGTTGTACGATTGAGCATGCAGACCCCCATTGAATTGGTCAAAAACAGCTGAACGTTTAGTTTATAGGCCAAATATTATTCAAGAAGCAGAAAAACAAGTGGCCATGATTAGAGAAAGATTGAAGATAGCTCAGTTCTGGCATAAGAGTTATGCTGACAACTGTCGCCGGGATCTCAGCTTTGAACCTGAGAATTTTGTGTATCTTCGAGTAACCCCACTCAGAGGTATAAAAAGATTTCATACCAAAAGGAAGCTTGCCCCCGAGGTATGTTGGTCCGTTTAAGATTTTAGAATACCATGGAGAAGTTGCCTGTCAGTTGAAACTGCCGCAGTCATTAGCAGGAGTGCATGATGTCTTTCATATCTCACAGCTGAAAAAGTGTCTTCGTGTGCCAAAAGAACAAGCCCCTTTGGATTCAACTGAGTTGAAAGAGGATCTCACTTACAAAGAGCAGCCAATTAAGATTTTGGATGTCACAGAGCGTCATACCAGAAGCAAGACTGTTCGTTTTTGCAAGGTTCAATAGAGCAACCACTTAGAAGGAGAAGCAACGTGAGAGTGTGAAGAAGAGTTGAAAACCAAGTTTCCTAGCCTTTTCTCTAGCTAGCCTAAATCTCGGGGTCGAGATTCCTTTATGGGGAGGTTTGTAACATCCCAATTTCGTGAGTCTTAAAAACCTTTTGAATAGTTAGTAGGGAGAAAATTCACCATTTGGTTTCTATTTGAATCTAACTCAAAAGCTTAATATGGACTTTTAGTATCAAAATAATTTAATGTGAATAATCCCAACATGAACAATAGTCAAAACTATTTTATTTGGATTCTAGGTGCTTGGATATATTTTTTAAATTTTTCTAGAATTTTTCGAGTTCATTTGCTATATTCTAATTGCCTTTTGGATTTTCTGGTATTTTTAAAATAGAAAACCTATTAATAATCTCATAAATCCAAATGGGCTGGATTCCTTTTGGTTTGGTCCATTTCCCCTTTAGTTCAGCCCGGTCCACTGGCCTTTTCTCCGCGTGGCCCAGCGCCCGTGCACGCGTCCACTAATGAGTGGGGCCCGCCTATCGATCTCCTTCTACCTCGCATCGTCGTCTCCGTGTGGACTTCACGTTCATCCGCCATTGCTGATCTTCGAGCTTCATCCAACAACTGGACCTTTCCAACTAAACTCCTAGAAAACGCGTAGGATCTTATCTCTTATCGCCCCACATCCAAATACGGCCGAATCTCTTGCCAAATCGGCCTCTATCTCCTAACCCCGGACTCGATTTTGTGTTCATTTCGGACTCGATATGGGGATTCCTTATCCCGTGCCGCCCGAGCCCCTATAAATAGTCCCCACCTTCCAAGAACCCGAGAGCCGTCGTCATCATCGCCCTATGGTCGTGGTCTGCGCCACCGGGACCGCCGTCACAGTAGCTTCCTCCAAAACCCTTCCGTGTCATCAGAGCGTCGCCAGAGCCTTCGTCTGATAACACCCGACTCTTCTCCGTCGCTTCGACCTCGCCGCCGACCATCTTCGTCCACCTAGACCACTTGGAGGTACACCTAGAGGTTCGCAATAGCCGTAGCTATCCACCAGTACCACTCACCACCCGCCGCCGGTGAAGCCCCGCCGTTCGCCGTTGCCGGTCTAACCCAAGCCCTCACCATCGGTTGTCGTTTGAGTACTGTTCATCCGAGTACTGTTTGTTCGAGTACTGTTTGCTGTGGGTGCTACTTGTCACTTCCGACCTCTGTAGACGTAGATTGTTTCCGACTGTTGTAGTCATAGATCTCTTTCGACTGCTATAGTCGTGGATTGCTTTCGACTGCCGTGGTCATAGCCACTATCGATTACATGTGGTCGTAGCCGTTGGTGAAGTTTTGCTGTGGTCGTAGATCTCGACTACGTGGTCGTAGCCGATTCAGATCCAAACTTTCGAGAACCATATCTTCTTCATCTGAACTCCGTTTGAGCCCATTCAAATTTCTAAATCTATCTAAATTCGAGATATATTTATTTGAGATTTTTATTTAATTTTTGGAGTTTATTTTGTCTTTGTTATTTATTTGTTTGCTTCATTTAGTAGACATTGATACTTCGGGAACTTTTGGAAAAGAAGGAGTGCCTCAAGACCAAGACCAGCATCTAGATCTATTCCAAGGCAAGTCATACCATTGATCATATTGAATCCATTTTCAAAATTATATTGTTTCAAATTATTGCATTTATTTTAAGTATTTATTTAAATTCTTTTGGGTGTAGTTATCAATCCAATTTGTTATATCCACCTTATCTATTGTAATATCGTAATATTTTGTCACCCTAGATTGGTTTATTATTTAGTTGGTATTATCATAGCACCAACGTGGATTGGTTAGATACGATTAGATTGCTTAGCCATGTTACGAGTCATCATCTCATGTGAGTTGCAATTATAAACCTGACTAAGTGATTACAAAACTAAGTGATAAAACTGTGTATACTGTGTGCTATTACTCATTGATGGCATATGTTGCACTTAACCAACAGGGTGGGAAAAAGATTTGGACCGAGACATGTAGAATTGTGTGCTTTGGTGGAACTGTGTGAATGAGAATAATAATCTATGTGGCATAGTAAAAAATTGGAAATCTTGTCTTGGTTAAACAAGGACTTAACTTTGTGCGCCATTGAACTGAGCCTTACTGTACAACCACATGCCTGATGGGACGGGCCTAACTTAGTACGTTACGAAGTCTTGACATTGATTACTCAGGTTGTAGGTTAGGAACTCAGTGATGGGTGGAGGTGTGAACTACTAGGTAGTCGCATCGCGGGATGGTTCGCCGCTTCCCTATCCAACAGTGTGTGTGATGCTAAACCTCTGTGTTTGGGTTGGTATTACGGGAAAGTACACTGGGAGTGTCAATGTTTGAGATGAAGTTTTGAAAAAAATTTGTTATGATTAGTGCTAGCTACACTGATCGTATCGTGTGGGTAAAGTGTACAATCTCTGCAGAGTGTTAGTTAATCTACTTGAATAGCCACGTCCGTGGTTATGGACATGCTCGGGAATTTCACACGAGGGGTAGATTTTCATAAAACTTAGGAAGGGACAGCTGTGTTATATAAGTCATATGGCTATGTAAATTAAACTGATTTAGCTTTGTGTTCTTTGTGAAAACAACTGTTAAATTATTATTGTCTATTTGTTTTAATTTGATTTCAATTTATTACTTGTATTCAATTGCAAATGTTGTATTTCTGCAAAAGAACCATAAAAGCTATTTCCTTTGGAATAAGCCTGCATTTATAAATTGTATTATGTGGGTATGTCTTGCGAGTATGGTTGTGTACTCATACCTGCTGCAAACAAATTTACAGAAGAGGAGTCATCGTCTGCTTTCGAGGAGGAGTTCGTTGAAGGTGCTGATCGTTAGGTCATTGATGCTTGTTGGTTGCTTGTGGCGAATTGATGGGATTTCGCTAGAGTTTATTTTGTTCTGCTGCTGATTTCTTTATTGTTAGCCCTGCGTGGCTTAATAAATGTAAACTCGACCATATGGTCAAAACTATTAGTTGTTATTCAAATTACTCGTTTATGCTAGTAATCGTTTGTGTGGATCGATATTCATCTATATTGCCACTGTGTGCACTAACGTGATCATGGACTAGTGTAGAATACACAGATTGTCCAAAATTGTATTTTTGGGTCCCGACAGGATCTAACCCATGGTAGGTTATCATACACGCTAACCACGGGTACAATTTGTTGTGTAAGTTAGTCCCTTGCGCACAAGAGACCCTTAAAGACAAGTAAGGCGACACTTACATTACCCCCATTAGATTGATGACACAACGATTATCAACCTAATTGTGTTTTGATAACTAACACATAACAAATTATTTAGCCAAGCCATCACCTTACTGTTCATGATTTAGTTTGTGTATTTTAAATTCAAACCTAGAATAGGTCTTGAATTTGAGTTTGAATTTTCTAGGGGTAGAATTAGGTTCCAAAAATTTAGAAAAAATTATAATTATTCATGATAATTATTATAGTATTTGAATAAATTATTTTCATATGATGATTATAAGTTTTTTTTTTCATATTTTCATTTGGGACTTAACTTTAAGTTGTAGGTTTAAACTTTGATTAAGATTTTCCAAGTACAATAAAATATGCAAATGTTTCAAAAACAACATGTATGATAATGAGATGCATACTAATTATCATTAATTAACTTAGGGGTGTTACACGTCCGAAATGATAAAAATAGCAAAACGAAATGCATGACACGTGTCCTCTATCGTGCTTCGTATGTGCTTCAACATCCGAATGTGCTCTCGGACCACTGCACATGCGTGCCACGGATCCGAACTGCTTGATCTCACTTGTTATGGATCTGGACCACCGGATGCCCCTGCCACGGTCCAAAACCGCATCACTTGCGCTGCTGCGCAACCGATCTGCTGCAAGAGCCTACAGCTGCCTCGTGCACATTTGGTTTGATGTGACGTGTGGTGTATTACGAGTCATTAATTCAACCCCACCATTGATTCCAAAAAAATATCATTAATCTCAAGAAAAATAATTTTAATTAATTGTTCTTCTTAGCGAAATAGTACTAAACTACTAAATTAATTGCCCAGAGTCCAATATACATGTACAGTCATCTCTATTCATGGTCAGTGCGGGCTTGAATGGTTCATTATTAAACCCAACCATTGATTCCAAACATTAATTTGTTTTGTGCATATTTATGCGATTGCAAGAAAATAATTTTTGATATAAATATATATTAAAAATTAAAACTTTAGCCAAGAACTCTTGTCTGGTGTGCTACCAGCTGTACTGCCACGCACTGGTAGCAGGGGCGAATCCACAGTGGGTGCTAGTGGGTGCTCGAGCACCCCCTCCCCCCACCACCGGACCCCTAGACCCACTGAGCACTGGCGAGGTAGCGACTGCAAGTCGGAGGTTGAAGAAAGGTGCAGCACTGCGGCGAGTTGCGTCTTGACGAGTCTCCCTCGGAGGTTGAAGAAAGTCTTCCCGACTTCCCATTCCCGAGCCAGGCATGTGGGGCTTAAGGCCCAGTCGACTGCCGCCTGCCGGCCCAATAACAGATAAGGTCTTACGGCTTAGTGCTCACTCTTTCAACCCCCAGATGGCTAGATCCAGATTTGAGAAATCGAGAAACTCACTGAGGCCTGAGGGGGAGGCGGTCGGCGGCGGGAGGTGGTCGGCGGCGGGAGGTGGTCGGCGTCACTCGGCGGCCCAGTGCGGAGGGGGAGGCGGTCGGCGTCACTCGGCGGCCCGACGCTGCCTCGGCGGCCTAGCGCGGCCCGGCGACTCGGCGTCTCTGCGCATCGCACCGCGCAGCGGGGACCGCTGGTCGCTGGAGGCTCCGAGGCTCAGAAGCTGCCACGGGTGGGCGCTGTGAGGCCGTGAGGGAGCGACTCCGCGGCTGCCGACTGGGTGAAGGCGTGAGGGCTGAGGCAGTGGGGAATTTTTTGGGAGAAGACTCAAGACTAAAGTGAGGGAGGCAGTGAGTAACTAAGTGAGTGAGTGTGAGTTTGTTTCTCTCCCAAAAAATTCCCCATTTAACCATTTTGCTTGTTTGTTGCAAGATTGAGTGATTGACTGAGGCACTTGACTTGAGTCTTGAGATTGATGAATCATGAATTGATTATTGATGCAAAATTGCAAATGTTTAATTGGTGGCTGACTAGTTGTCTGGTTGTAGTTTAATTTGTGAATTGTGAATTGTGATTGATTAATTAATGCAAATTGTTGTATCATATGGAACGATCATTCAACGCTTGATGGTGTGATACACTGAGCAAGAGATATTTAGAAGCCTTGATAATAAAAGAATCATTCAACACTTTTAAGATATGAAAACTCGTAGAGTGAAATTGCGTCGTAATCAGATTTAGTGCCTTGTTTATGGATATTCACGATTTAATATTGTATCACTAAATTTGATATTTCTTATCTGCAGATCGATACTCACATATTTATGAACATTTGGGGGGCATACTATCCATTAGCGAGGTACTAAATTTATTGTATTGTACATTTTCAATTTGTCCTCTTTCTATTTATGTATAAATTTGACATTCCAATGGCAAAAGGCCAATAGATGTAGCTTTGGTATGCTTATGTTGTACTATAGCCTCGACAGTAGAGCTCCCCCTCTGATTTCATCCTGGATTCGCCACTGACTGGTAGCAAACAGAGGAGGCGGCAAAAAGTACACCACACAAAACTTTAGTTAATTAAAATTATTTTTCTTGAGATTAATGAATTTTTAATAAATTATTCGGATCAACTAACGACGCATAGTACACCATACATCACGTCAAACCAAATGTGCAAGAGGCAACTGCCGTGCACCGGTAGAGTTGCGGGCTCCTGTAGTGGTGGTTCGGGTGTGCAACAGCGCGTGTGCTGTGGTTTCGGACCGCGGCAGGTGCATCTAAAGGTTCAGTTCAGCGCCACGCATGTGTAGCGGACCCAGGGGCCGGAGCATAGTAGGATGCTGCCGCATATTCGAAGCGCAGTGAAGGATACATATCATCTGCCTAGGCTATCGCGATGTTATTTTTGTTATCTTGAACACGGAAATGCTAGATTTGCTATTTTATTTTGAAAAGAGACCAAATGAGAAAAAAAGTACTCCGCAATTCGTGTGGGCCACCGCCCATACCATCACCATGGCTACCATTGTTGTTCAGACCTGCTTTGGTGAAACTATGGCAACAACAATCGAGGGAGACTGTAAGAGACATGAAAGAGTGTCACTAACGTATAGGACCTACCTTTGCCTCCTCCATCTACTAACAAATGGGATCGATTTTAAGGCCCCAAGGGAAAAATCAACTTTTTACCCCCCTCTCTCTTGAATTTCAAAATATTAATATTAAAACAAGTGTGGTGTCTAATGATAAACATGAAAGAGTGTCACTAACAAATAGGACCTACCTTTGTCTCCTCCATCCACTAACAAATGGGATTGATTTTAAGGGTTCCAACCCCAAGGGGAAAAACAACTTTTTACCCCTCCCCTCTCTTGAATTTCATAATATTAATTTAAAACAAGTGCGGTGTCTATTGACAAACAACCATGATTTTTGCACTGTGCCATAGCCCATAGCTAATGCCACATGTTTACAATGTCACGACGACAATTTTGCCTCACAATTATATATAAATACAGTTGACGAATGGCAAATTAGAAGGACGTATAAGAATATGAAATCTTAAGAAAGAGCTAGTAACCGATGGACATCTTCCTCGAAACAAAAATGACAAGAAAGAAATCTATTTTGTTATTCTTTTTTTGAGAGAACTACTTGGTGTGTGCATATATGTGCTTGCCTCCATTGTATTTTTTTTAAAAAAAAAATTCAAAATATGTTGACCCAGTAGAGAATAAACATTCGGAAAAAAAAATGAAATGAGGCTAGCGAAAAAATAGCATCGCCCTTAGGCCTTGTTTGGAAAGGCCAGCATCGACCGAGATCAAGGATTGATCCACGGAGAACAACCCGGCGTGGGAATTTTTCCCGATCGAGTCTGCGTGGCTGCTTGGATGAATCCCGGGATCGAGAATTCCCTGCCCGTTCCAATCCAATCCATAGGGGTTACAAGACTCGCCTCGGTCGTGTGTTTCTTCCCCGTCGTAGCGTTGCTGCGCTCACAACTCTGCCGTTCTTCCAATCGCCGCCTCCGAACGCGGCGCCTCCCCTTTCTCCCCTTGACTCGGTGATGCAGATCTCGCCGCCGTCGCAGATCCGGCTAGTCTCTCCTCTCCCTCCTCCTCATACGATTTCTAGGGTTTGCTGCGATCCGGTTAGCTCTATCTAGTTTCTCGCATCCGCCGGGAGAGAGGAGAACTCCGAACCGAGGCGAAGGGTCGCGGTTGCTCGAGGAGCCTCTTCCAGCGTGGAATCGGAAGCCGCAGTGGGAGGTGGCGCGCAGGTGTTCGAGCTTGAGCCGGAGCTTCGCCCTCCGCTCTGCCTCTTCTCGTAAGAAAGGTGCTTGCGAGGTTTCTTCCCCTTTTCTTGGCCGCCATGCCCCTTCCCACCTCGCTTTCTTGGGTATTTGCGTATGCCGCTTCCTTGGATTGGAGGTAGATGCTGCCCACCAACAGGAGCAGGCCTCAGCCGATGCCTGGTAGATCTTGGTCCTTCTCAGGTCTGCTTTCATCTCAGACTCGTATCTCATAAGCTTATTCTGTTCTCTCTCTTTTTTTGAGTAATTGTTAGATCATAGGATGATTGGAATTTAGTTGGTGGCAATTTAACATATTATCCTCTTTCACAAAGCTCTTCAATCTTAATTAGTTAATCCTAAACTTCAGAGTTTTTATTGGTTCGTTTGCACACAAAATTTATGTGCAATCATCTATGTCCTGCTTTCCACTTTCTATTCTCTAGCTAGTTTTTACTGAAATGTTAGTTTGCCTTCTGCTTTCATATCTTGACTTAGCTATTAAAGTTTGCATGTCGCCAGCAGATTTGGTATGCAAGTATTTCTTTATAAATCTCTAAGACATCTGAACCAGCATCATTAGAGAAGAGTCTTTTGGTTTGTAGTTCTAGGCTTCTAGCTAGTACTGGATTTGTAGTTCTAGGCTTCTAGCCATAATCTCTAAGACATCTGAACCAGCATCATTAGAGGAGGTAGCAGTCAAGATCTTAGGTCCAATCCTCAAACTGAATGTTGCTTCTAGCTTCTAGCAGCTAGTTACATGAATATTGTTGATTGTGCTAATCAAGTTAGTTTATCTTCATTTCTGTTTGCCCTTATGAATTTCATCTTTGCTTGTTTATTTTCAGTGAGGGGATTTGTTACAGAAGCACTGATACATCTTTATGGACGTTTTATAGTAAGGATATGAGGAACTATTGTGGAAATGTTCTTCCTGATGGTATGCTTGCCAATAATTATCCTGGTTGGATTTCTTTTGTTCTCTCTAGTGAGTGGGCTCTTTGGTGCAGGTATGGTAAAGAATCAGAAGCTATCTGCAAATATTCTCACACCGACAACTAAAGCTACAGATCATGATGTCCCTGTCACTCCTGATGAGGTATTTACCTATCTCTTTCTTTTAATATATTGGGAGATCTTAACTTCTTAAGAACGTATGTAATATACGTTGTAAACATTAGAGCCCCTCAAAACTAACACTAGATTACAGAGGGAAGAGGATAAACAAATGCTCTTAGCTTAGGCTCCACATATACATGATCAGTTCTTGTTTGTGGCTATTTTTATTGCCTTGTCGTGAAGTTGTATCTTTGTGTGGTTTCATTTTCTTTTAGTATATAATTTTCTGCACTCATCTTTCTTTGTACATTTGAAATAATCAAATCAATTACCAAAGAAGTTTTAGTTGGTATTTTTGAGTCGCAAGGCAATGCAATGCTAGGCAAGCATCTGCTCACGCTTATTTATTCCCCGCACTATAGATGGAGATGTTGTGTCTGATGGCAAGTTGTTATCGAATTCAATTGAACTGAACTGAATCGAATGGTCCTTAGTATTCTAGTGGCCAAATAGGTAGATTCCATTTCCACAAAAGCTATACATGTTAGATGTTTGTTTTGCTCGCTTATACATGTTACCACAATGGTCGCTCTGCTTTATTTGTGGTTAGGCTCTCATCATATTCTTGTTGGATTTAGAGTTATCAGTGGCAGTGCGTGTGGAGTTGGCTAGGACCAGTAGAAGAATCGTTAGATTCCATTTCCACAATTTGCACATGTGACTTCTCAGTTCGTAGGGATAAGTGCTCCTCAATCCATATGCTCTAGAAAGCACTTTTTACTTCCTGTTCTAGCTGTTGGTGAATGTTCAGTTCTTATCGATGAAGTTGTACATTGGTGGTTAAGTGTGGCTGATGGGAAGACTAGCAAGCAGGTTCACACATTTGTGGTTAAGTGTGGCTACGGTTCAAGTCCTTGGATTGACGCTGCATTGATAGACATGTGCATCAAGTGTGATTAACAACCATACTCATGTGCATCATGCGAATTCTTTGCTGCTGTGGCTAGTTTCAGAGACGAGGGAGTGAGAAAGTGCTTTCTGGAGTATGCCCTGCTGCTACTTGTAAACAGATTTCAATTAGAGATCAGATTTCAATTAGCTGCAATAATTAGCTGCTATTCTCTCCATGATTGCGTTGTCAGATTAAGAGTGTGCGTACATTTAACAGGAAGCTCTGGATAGTGTAACTGCATGGAGCAAGCAACTATGTATATGTATGGTGCTTGGCTTGCACAACTAGATCACCAGTACTGAGACTATTGTAACACCCTGGCTATCCAGAAGCCAAAATGTTACCTAAAGGATCTAACTTTCAACCATAAGCAAAGGAATTGAGACAATACCATGATATAACAAAAGGACTAAGATCACTCTAATATCATAAAAGCACCATATAGTCTGATCATACGTAAACCAAGTACCACAATGGAAATAAACATCCATAACCAGTAGAGGGACATCATCCACATGCCACCTCAAATATTACAATTTATCTCTAAACAAATGAAGAAATTCAACCAAGTTTTATTATTGAAACTGGATCATGGTGTTGTGTGTTTAGTGCATGTCTACTCCCTCCCAAACGAGTCATCATCGACGGTCACCTAAAATTAAGCAACAAAACAAGCGTGAGTCCGAGACTCAGCAAGTACAGCGAATAAACAAACATACTTCACATAGAAACATGACATTAAAGGATTATCTGAAAGAATGTACTGAAATACATGGATGCCATGAACTCGTTGGATCGCACTCACGCTTATACCGGTATAGTGGTGACACACCCGTCGGTGTTCACTAAGCCCGTGATTTATCAAATACGGGATCCAAAATACCGTATGAAGAACGTTTCATACGAGTGTCCAAACTGCCCACATTGGAATGGTGGAACTTCACTTGCCCATACTGGAATTGATGGGACTTTAGACTCCACTCCCGTGGACGGAACATGAACATGGATGCATGAATAAATCTATGAACAATGACTAACAACATTTCCACACATATGAAAGAGCATACGCAAAGAACATAAACATCGGAACCTCTTGAATATTATAACCTCCACTCCCGTGGATATTCCACTCCCGTGGAAGGCACATGAACATTGAAGCTTCTCACATAACAAACGAAACACAAAACTAATCATCGAGCATCCAGTGAAACAGATCACACAAAAGTCATTGTACTTGCCTTTTAGCGATGCGGTGCTACTGAGGCAACAAAGAGGCCGCTTGCCTTGGCGCTCACCCCTACACCAAAGTTACTCAATAAGAACCAAGTCATCATGTCACTACTCGTGATCGCCCTTAACTCATACCCCAACCCCAACACTTAAATGTAATCACGCTTGAAATAACCACACTCTAGCAGTAAAGCCCTACTCGGACAGCAGCAGTAAAAGTAACACAACTTTTGCTCTAAAACTCTGAAAGGGGTGTTCTCAGGTTTGTTTGAAAGGTAATGAGGTTATCTACAACAACCTAGTTGGTGGAAATCCCGAATTTTATATGTATCAATCTCCAAAAGACCAACAAACACTTCCTGTCAGAATTATCGGCAAATTCTGGACAGCAGCACGGTAAACGCCATAACTTCTAATTGGATAAACCAAACTTTACGTTCTTTATCAATATCAAAAGCTAAGACCACGACCTACAATAACCTAGTTGGGTGAAAGCCCTAAATTTGCCATTAACTTGAACAAATATTAAAAGACAATTCAATAACTCATTCACGTCAGGGTTCTGGACAGCCACTTTAAAACGTGCATAACTTTTGTTCTAGAAATCCAAATGGGGTTTTCTTTACCAATCCTGAAAGCTAGTGAAATCACGTACAAAAGTCATTATGGGCAAGACTTCTGATTCATCTTCTATCTAAATTATAATTTAACATTTACAGAGACTGCTAATCCTCGTCAGAATCCTGGACAACAGAAACTAAAACGACCATAACTTTTAACTCGTACATCGGAATCTGGTGTTCTTGGTGGCCACCGAAAGCTAAGAACAATACCTACATAACTATAGGAGATGGACAACTCAAATTCGGCCTCTAAGAATGCGAAACAGGCCACGCAACATTCTGGACAGATTGACAGTTACTGCAGACCGTTTTTGATCCAAACGATTCAATCGGTTTCGCTCCTACGATTAAACATAAAACAACAATCGATGTTTGTTACCCTTGGACCACCCAGGAACACGAAGATTGAACCGTGGATACGTCCCCCGCCGTCTTGATCAGCAGCCTTGCGAAGCTCCAATCAAACCTTCGCATGAGACCGGCAACGGGGAGAATGGCATCGAGGGGAAGCACCACAGCAGGGCAGCACCTAGGGAAGATGGGGCAGCAGCATGGGAGAGGGAAGGTGACGGCCATGGGGTGGGAAAGAGGGAGAGGGGGGTGGCGGCTGCCTATGGGAGGAGATGGGGGAAGTGGGAGAAGTGGGGAGGGGTGCTAGGGTTGCCCCCCCTTTTGGCCGGCCACACTAATGGGCCTATGGGCCCACAGTTGCCCCCCCTTGGGCTTCCTAGCCTGCCCCGCTGGCCCACAAGGCCCCCTCTGGCCCCATCGCCAAAGGCCTGTGCCCAAAACCAGAAGAATCGACGAATCGTCGAATTTGCGAATTTTAAATTCGAATTCGAACTGAAAACTTCCTAAACGAAAACGAGGTATTACAACTATGATGTCCTGGTTGTTTTGCTCTCTCTCTCTCTCTCTCTAACTCTCTTTCTCTCATCTGATTATGTGTAGAGAGAGACAGGGGATCAAGGTCTCATCTGATTTTTGGGGGTATACTGTTATGTGTGCAATGTCCTAAATCAGTAGCATAGTCCATAGGACCATTATTTACATGAGAAGTCAGTATTTGGTCAGTATTCAATTGTTTCATCAACTTAGTATAGGAAATGGTATTGGGACTCCAGATATGTTACTTGTGATTGTTTACATCATTAGCTAAGTCACTTGATACTTTTGCTATTGCTAAAGGCCACAAGTGCTTCATTTCAACCACGCCACCGCCTTCATAACATGCTCTTTTGTTACTGGTCGTAACATTTTGTTCTAACTTTTGAATGACAGCATAATCTGTTTTGTGTTTTTATTCATCCAAGATTTTGCACATTTCGATGATTTTTTTTTCATCAACTTTGGCATACTCATATAAGTAGAAATTTGTGCATATACTAAGATTTGGTAGAGTTTGCTTTATACTGTACGTTCAAGTTAACTTGTTTCACCTTGTTGGTATCTATGGTGATTAATGTAATGCGATTGTACCATGACATCGCGATATTCGTGATTTGGTTTACTTTAAAAATCTTATGTTTTAGTCATAGAATGGGATTTCATGGTCTGGCTGCTGGAGTATTTACATAGCTTCCACTGTTGTTACAGATTAGACTTGGGAAGAATGGAGTCGGGGAAGTGCTTGGGTTGGGCTAGCTGTCGGACTTCGAAAAGGAAGCGTTGGAAAGTCTCAAGGGCGAGCTCAAGTCCTCAATTGAGAAGGTCATCAAGTTTGCAAACGAGAATTAGTTAGGACATTTTGCATATTATAGCAATTCAAACCTGTAGTCACCAATGGCATGCTAACTTCAAGCCTGATATCAGATGTTTATGTAATAGCATTATTTGTTATCCAATTTTCTAGAGGTTGTATCCAAAATTTATAATCTGTGTTTTTTTTTATTTTGAAATTTCTAGGCCTTCTGTTCTGAATTTTTGTGATTTTTTTGAATTTTCTGCAATTTTTTTGAATTTTCTGCACTTTTTATTTATTTTTTCTAATTTTATGGACTGTTTGTGAAAATTTCTGATATTTTTTGAATTTTCTGATTTTGTTTTGGAAATTTTCCTGAAATTTTCTGATTTTGTAATATATGCAATCCCTAATGATCCAACTATTTGTCCAAACAAATCAAGTGATTAGATCCATGGTGGGAGGGGATTGGGTGGAGGGAGAGGGATCAACCCAATCCCTCCTTGGATTGTTTCTCCCTTGGATAGATTTTCCTATTAGCCAAACAAGCCCTTAGTGAGAAAAAGCAAAAAATTATCAATCATACCTTGCACACACACACACTCTAAGGCCTTGTTTGGAAGGGCGGCTGGGATTAGGGATCCATCCATGGGATCATCCCGGCGTGGAAGAATTTACAGGCCAAGCCTACTAGCGCGCTTAAAGTGTATAACCTCTGCAGAGTGTTAATCAATCTACTCGAATAGTCACGTCCGTGGTCATGGACATGCTCGGGGATTTCACATGAGGGGTAGATTTTTATAAAACCTTAGGAAGGGACAACTGTGCTATATAAGTCATATGTGTATGTAAATTAAACTGATTTAGCTTTGTGTTCTTTGTGAAAACAACTGTTAAATTATTATTGTCTATTTGATTTCAATTTATTACTTGTATTCAATTGCAAATGCTGTATTTCTGCAAAAGAACCATAGAAGCCATTTCCTTTGGAATAAGCTTGTATTTATAAATTGTATTTTGTGGTATGTCTTGCGAGTACGGTTATGTACTCATACCTGCTGCAAACAAATCTACAGAAGAGGAGGAGTCATCGCCTGCTTTCGAGGAGGAGTTCGTTGAAGGTGTTGATCGTTAGGTCACTGATGCTTGTCGGTTGCCTGTGGCGAATTGATGGGATTTCGCTGGAGTTTATTTTGTTCCGCTACTGATTTCTTTATTGTTAGCCCTGCGTGGCTTAATAAGTGTAAACTCGACCATAAGATCAAAACTATTAGTTGTTATTCAAATTACTCGTTTATGCTAGTAATCGTTTATGTGGATCGATATTCATCTATATTGTCACTGTGTGCACTAGCGTGATCATGAACTAGTGCAGAATACACAAAGGGTCCAAAATTGTATTTTTGGGTCCCGATAGGATCTAACCCATGTAGGTTATCGTACACGCTAACCATGGGTACACTCTGTTGTATAAGTAAGCCCCTTGCGCACAAGAGACCCTTAAAGGCAAGTAAGGCGACACTTACATTGCCCCCACTAGATTGATAACACAACGATTATCAACCTAATTGTGTTTTGATAACTAACACATAACAAATTATTTAGTCAAGCCATCACCTTACTGTTCATGATTTAGTTTGTGTATTTTAAATTCAAACCTAGAATAGGTCTTGGATTTGAGTTTGAATTTTCTAGGGGTTGAATTAGGTTCCAAAAATTTGAAAAAAAATTATAATTATTCATGATAATTATTATAGTATTTGAATAAATTATTTTCATCTGATGATTATAAGTTTTTGTTCCTGTTTTCATTTGGGACTTAACTTTAAGTTGTTGGTTTAAACTTTGATTAAGTTTTCCAAGTACAATAAAATATGCAAATGTTTCAAAAACAACATGCATGATAATGAGATGTATACTAATTATCATTAATTAACTTTGGGATGTTACACGTCCGAAATGATAAAAATAGCAAAGCGAAATGCGTGACGCGTGTGCTTCGTATGTGCATCAACATTCTACCGTGCTCTCGGACCGCTGCATATGCGTGCCGCGGATCCGAACTGCTTGATCTCACTTGTTGTGGATCCGGACCACCGGATGCCCCTGCCACGGTCCAAAACCGCATCACTTGCGCTGCCGCGCAACCGATCTGCTGCAAGAGCCTGCAGCTGCCTCGTGCACATTTGGTTTGATGTGACGTGTGGTGTATTATGAGTCATTAATTAAACCCAACCAATGATTCAAAAAAATATTATTAATCTCAAGAAAAATAATTTTAATTAATTGCCCTTCTTAGCGAAATAGTACTAAACTACTAAATTAATTGCCCGGAGTCCAATATACATGTACAGTCATCTCTATTCATGGTCGGTGCGGGCTTGATTGGTTCATTATTAAACCCAACCATTGATTCCAAACATTAATTTGTTTTGTGCATATTTATTCGATTGCAAGAAAATAATTTTTGATATAAATATATATTAAAAATTAGGGAGAGACTAGCAATCGGACGTTACGGTCCTCTAGCAACAGAACTTTGATTACATGAATGCATTTTGATTGGTGCTTTCGATAACCGAAAAGCTTCATTATTCCATAGACCACTCGGCGTTGGGCCTGGAAGTTGCTTTCAGCCGTTAATTAGCTGTTAAGCAGCTGCATTGCACGAGTCCTTGTCATTGCGATGGAATTTGCTCAAAGTTGCAACACCCCATGAAGGCAGCTCGTGCCATTCAAGCCACGTCCAGAGAGAAAAGGTGTATATGATGCATAAGACACAAGGACATGTGTATGACGCACATGAGAAACTACATATACATGTACATGTACACATCGCAGTTGTAACTTATACGAGTAAGCACCATAAAAGATTTTTGTATAAACAAAATCGCAAAACCACTAGACATGGAACATCTCTGGACAATGGTTGTAACATCCTAAGACAACGGTTGCAACATCTCTGGACAACGGTTGCAACATCCTAGGACAATGGTTGCAACATCACCAGACAACAGTTGCAACATCCTAGGACAATGGTTGCAATATCACCGTACAACGGTTGCAACATCACAAATCAAAAAACAAAGCATCTGGGGGAAAACGTGTTGGAAAAAATTACAACATCGCCGTGAACACTTTTTTTTTCTACAGATGCAACACTTGCAACATTTCCGAACAACAGTTGCAACATCCTAGAACAATGGTTGCAACATCACCAGAAAACGGTTGCAACATCCCCGGACAACGGTTGAAACATCACAAATCAAAAAACAAAGCATCTGGGAAAAAACACGTTGAAAAAAATTACAACATCGCCGTGAACAGTATGCAACTTTATTTTTCTACAGATGCAACGTCGAGGTGGCCCTCACGTCGATGTCGATGACCTCCCGCACGCGATGCGCTCGTCCTCCACGCCCCCGGAGGAGTCATAGACGATGGCACCATATGTACCCCTTTGTAAGTCACACGAGAAGAGTTGACGACTCACGAAAATCCCTGCGTTTTGTAAACGCTTTTTCTAATATAGTGAGGATTACCGTCGTGCGTCCGTAATTTTTTCCGAAAGGATTTTTCACGTAAAAATTGGTGCACCTAAATGTTGGTTATGGCAGAGCTTTCGTGTTCATAAAGCCTTGTGTTAGTATCGAACAGGACACGGCCGACCATATCGATCGACCTGCATGTGATGCCACGCATGCACTTGAGTCAAAATGAAAGCCGGCCGTAACAGTAATCGTAATAGTAAATAATGGACAAGAGCCGAGTAGAAGGCGACATGCGTGGCCAGCGTCGACATGTAGCAGAGCCGAGTAGAAGGCGACATGCGTGGCCAGCGTCGACATGTAGCGGAAAGGCAAGGGAACTTCGGACACGAGTAGATGCGTACGGCGGTAGTCTTTGATATCGGACGTCCTCACTGAATCATTGTCCTAAAAATTAAAACTTGGGAATTGATAAGACACGTACGTCCAGACGGTGCCTAGTAAATGAATGCTCGCTCTATCAATTCTCTAGCAAATATAAGTGCGTACTATACAGTGCACACCACGGGCATAAAAAATTGCCACACAAACCTACGCAGGGCACGCACTTCTCTTTCTCTCTGCATGGACCATGGCGGAGGCGGAGATCCTAGGGCCCTCGTCCGGGTTCAAGTTCCAGCCCAGCGACGCCGAGCGTGTCGAGTTCTTCCTCCTGCCCCGCTTGCATGGCCAGCCGCTCCCCTTCGATGGTGTAGTTGTCCAGGATGACCCGAGGAGCGCGCCCCCTTGGAAGCTCTTCGCGTGCAATGGCGGAGCATTCCCAGATGCTTTGTTTTGATTTATGATGTTGCAACTATTGTTCGGGGATGTTGCAGCTATTGTCCGAAGATGTTGCAATCATTGTCTAGGGATGTTGCAATCATTGTCTTGTCTAGGGATGTTGTAGGACCGGAAAGGCGACTAGAGGGGGGTGAATAGGAGCTTAACCAAATTTTTCTTTTTAAATATTAGATTCAACACAAATTTCACACCTATAGCTATGAGAGCTATGAAGATCAATAGAAAACCACAGTGGAAGACTTATGTTGAATTTCCTTCAAACCCCCAGAAGAAACAATCGAAACACAATTTTTCAAACTTGATGAAAAGTGTTGATGATCAGAGCGGTCGACCGCCACAGGAGCGGTCGATCAGACGACGGTCGATCGCACAGAGCGGTCGACCGGTGAATAGTAAAATCAGCACGTAACGCGAATTTCAGACTATTTCAAAACCAAAATCGATCTAACTTTTGATCTACACGCCAAACTTGACCAAATTTGGAACACAACTTCCCAATGATATCCGAACCTATTCCAAGTGACGATCGAAAAGATCTACTTAAAGTTTTGATCTTTTCCGCTTTACCAAGGAAGGTTCAAAACCGAGCAAAACGAAAAACACGATCTAAAACTTGCTCGTGGGAGATTGATGATCTTAATGATCCTAGATGTATTCCACACATCACAGCAAGATAGAAGTGGGCAAGAGATCAACCAAAACCAAAAGATCAAAGATTGACTCAAAATCATAAAATGAGAAGGAAAACACAAAGAGACACATCTTTGGATAATCATCCATGGATTGAATCATGATGTTGCTGGTTACACCACTCCTCAAGGAGGACAAGAGCTCAATCCATGAGCACACAATCAACTCATCTCCTTCGAACCCTAAGCCTCTCTCTTCTCTCTAAGTCCCTAAACCAAACTAGGGTTTGCAAATGAAGTGCTTGAAGTGGCTTGTCCAAAGACACCCCTATTTATAGAGAGGCCTTGGCTTCTAGAAGAGTTTCTCTAATGGGCTCCCGTTAAGGCCCAACATGAACGGACACTTACGCACGCTTTTAAAGCGCTGAAACCATTATCTCTTGACCTAAACCACTTCATCTTGCGACGCCCGCGCCGTGGTTTAGCCAACTGTCACAAAGCCAGATTTGGTGAAATTACCAAAATACCCTTCTCGATCCTTTCCATGGACCGAGTCCACTCGTCGAAGCGCCGCTGCTTCGCCACGTGTAGGTTGATCAACGGCTCTCATCATGCTCGGCAAGTCTCTCCGCCCGTATTCCTCCGGAACCACCAAGGCACTTGCACCGACCCGCGCCGCTTGATCAACCGTCGTCGACCGAACTACCCGTTCGGTCATCCTCGCCCATTCGCGCCACGCTTGAGCCAATTGACCTCACCCGCATCCATGATCGCTTCGACCTCGCTCTCCAAGCTTAGTCCCGATCCTCTCGCCGCTGACCGTCATTGACCTTCAAAACACCGCACAAAGAATAGACAGAGAAATCGCTCGGAACAAGTTCTTCACAACTTGACCCACGTTAGTGAAACCATGCAATATGCAACACATATACAAGGATAAACATGGATATGACTTAACTCAACAATCAATTCTACAATTAAATCAATGAACAAAGACAAAACCGCCGATCGCCATTCAATGGCCGGTCGACCGCTCGCCGATCCGACCGCCCGCGTCGGCCGATCAGCTTGAACTCGACAACCTTTGAACTTTTGCCGAAAACACGAGGAATAGCAATCCAAAATGTCATTGCCAATTGTAACATCATCTTAATATCGTGCACATATCCTCATGATATCCACAATCTCCCTTGATGAACACATTGGCAATCTTCCGTAAAATGTAAGTTTTAAGTTTGAAAATGAAAATACTCGTCGTTACAAGCAAAGGCACAACTTGGTCCATTAGCAAGAGAAAGCCATAGAAATGACCAAGCCGGCTTCGTAATAGTTAAGGCAAGTGAGATAAGGCAAAGACAACACAAAGCTTCAATTTCAGAGAATCGCCAAAATCTCACTTAAGGTCCATATGAAAGAACAATTGTTCTATTTGACCTTCGATCATGGTAATTATTCACGAATTGCAATTCAGATTCGAAGAGACAAGAAACCAAATGAATGCAAATGATATGCTCCCACTCATAATGATCACCAATTGTCATGAAAGAACACTTTCTCCCTAAGACTCCAAACAGCTCTAAAACAGCATTTTTACCAATCTTTCTCCCCCTTTGACAATGTATTCAGCAAGAAACATGGAAGAAGATAGAGCATGAATGAAATGGAATGGCTGCAATTTTTTTGTTTTTGTTTTGATTTTTAGCAACAGGAGCCATGAGAATTATTCAAGAAGACTAGACAAGTATTACACCAAGCCATATTATGTGAAGTAGCAATGTTCCATCAGGGCAAAACATATATAACAAGCTAAAGCCAACAGAGCAATAATCTGTGTGGAAATAAAAACTTAGCATATAAAGATATTGAATATCATAGTTAAACTAAAGGTATCCAAAAAGGAGTCAAGCCATGTCTATAAGCAAAATGGAACCCAGAAATTAGACAAAGAGTCAATTTTGAGCATTTTGAGTGCAATTAAGAATCAATTTGTTCAAGCAAGTGGAATTTTAGCACATTTTAGCATTTTGCTGAAAGACTTCAGGATTTATCTTAGTAAAGCAAGTCCTGGACTAGGATCCATCCACAACTGCCTCCTAAGCTTCAACCAAAAGATGATTTTGTTTTCTTAGCAATGTGCTAGATCTCAAGCCTTGCCGCGACCATCCCAAGCAAGAAAGCTTAAGAGAGTGATCTAGGTCATCCAAAACTCCCCCTGAGTTCAAGCCTAGTACAATGGCAAGCCGTCTCATGAGAAAGAATTGGTGAGATCAGTTTTTTCGCACAGAAAAGCTTATAATTTTTTTCATTTGTCGGACTCAAACTCATTTCAAAACTCATAATGATTCAAGACTCAATTAAGCATATATGACATGGCGTGAATCATAAGAGGATCACTATAGCAAAACTAGTCACAAGTTTCAAGAAGTTATGTTTTGATTCAAATTTTCACGTATAATTAAACTATCATGGGAAAACTAAGCTATATATGAAAAGCCATAATGTAAGTCTTAGCACACTAACACAAGACATGGCAAGGTATAAAGTATGAAATCAAGTCATACAAGGATAATAATCAAAGCTCCATGAAGTTATATTACAATGCAAGTTGTAGAATTGAAAATGCATTATGATACAATGAATGCAAAGGAGCAGAACTCCCTCAAAACAGGCCAAGAGGACTAATAACCCCTAACTCTCCCGCAACGTCGCAAAACGAGAAGAATCAAGAGCCTTAGTGAAAATATCAAGAACTCCGCCGCTCGGACTCAACAAAATGAAGCACAACATCACCTTTCTCAACATGGTCTCTAAGAAAATGATATCGAATATCAATGTGCTTGGTCCTAGAGTGTTGCACTGGGTTTTTGGCAATGTTGATGGCACTAGTGTTGTCACAGAAAAGAGGAACACTCTCCAAAAATAATCCATAGTCCCGCAAAGTAGACAAAATCCAGAGAACCTGAGAACAACTGCTTGCTGCAGCGACATATTCGGCCTCGTCAGTGGACTGTGCAACAGAGGACTGTTTTCGAGAAGACCAAGAAATAAGAGATGTGCCCAAGAAATGACAAGTGCCAGAAGTACTCTTCCTATCCACTCTACACCCCGCAAAATCAGCATCAGAAAACGCCCGAATAGAGAGAGCAGAATCAGAAGAAAACCAGAGTCCAAAATCAAGAGTGTCTTGAAGGTACCTGAATATGCGCCGCACTGCTTGACGATGAGAAGCACGAGGAAGCTCGAAATCGAGCGCACGCACACACAATAATTGTATGTCGGCCTCGACGCTTGAGGTAGAGGAGGAGCCGATCATGTCGCGGTACTCTTCTCGATCCACTGCTCTCCATCCTCATCGTGGTCCAAAGACGGTGGTTGTGGCAATGGGAGTAGACATTGGTCATCGCTTCCCATGTCGAAACGCCAAGAAGGTCTTTGTATACTTACTTTGATGAACGAAAGTGCCTTCTTTCGCTTGCTTGACTTGAAGACCAAGGAAGAAGGTCAATTCTCCCATCATGCTCATCTCGAACTCCCCGCTCATAGAATCGAAAACTGGACACCAAAGCATGAGACGAACCACCGAATATGATATCATCCACATAAATCGAACCAATAAAAATCAACGCCATGCCCGAGAGTGAACAAGGTTTTATCAACCAAACCCATTTTAAATTCATTATCAAGTAGGAAACTCTTAAGCCTATCATACCAAGCTCTAGGGGCTTGCTTCAATCCATACAAGGCTTTGGAGAGTTTAAAAACACTAGTTTGGGAACTTATGATTTTCAAAGCCGGAGGTTGCTTGACATAGACTTCTTCTTCTATGAAACCATTAAGAAATGCACTTTTGACATCCATTTGAAAAAGCTTAAAGCCCTTAGAAGAAGCAAAAGCTAGCAAGATGCGAATGGCTTCTAATCTAGCGATTGTGAGCAAATGTCTCTTCAAAGTCTAAGCCCTCTACTGAATAACCTTGAGCTACAAGCCTAGCCTTGTTGCGAACTACCAACCCATCCTCACTTTGCTTATTTTTAAAAATCCATTTTGTTCCAATTACATGAATATCGTGGAGGTTCAACTAAGGTCCGACTTTGTTTCTTTCAAAATTTTCAAGTTCTTCATGCATGGCATTGACCCAAGAGGAATCGATAAAGCATGGGTGACATCTCGGTTCAAAAGACGCAACAAAAGCAGTAATGTGCATGAGAATCAGAGAATAAACTGGAGCGAGTGACTCGCCATTGAAATCCCCAATCATCCGCCAGCGATGTCGTCGCTGAATATGAAGAGGAGCTCAGTGCGTATGGCCTCTACCTCATGAGTGCGGAGGTAGGAGCAGAGCCACTGATCGTCGGTGAAGATAGGAGGAGGTCGCCACCAAACCGGAGTAGTGGTAGCAGCTCTCCAACCATCTCGTAAGAGACTTGAGGATGGATTGTGTCCTCATCCTCGTGAGTCATCGTCGACGAAGATGCTTTCGAATATCGAAACTCGTGTACTGCAAAGATCGGGTCTAGTACCAGACTAGCCTCATCAAAAGTGACTTCAAGTCTCAACAATTTTGTTAGTATCCAAATTAAATACACGATAGCCACGAGAATGAGCAGATATCCAAGGAATATGCCATCGAACATCTAGATTCAAATTTATCCAAATTGCCATGTTTAAGAAAGAAGCACTTGCAACCAAAAATCTTGAAATGAGAGACTTTAGGCCTATGACCAAATCTAAGCTCATAAGAAGTCTTGCCAATCACAGATCTCAAGAAAACCCTATTAGACACATAACAAGCAAGAGAGATCGCCTCACCAAAATCTCCTAGGTGTGGAATGCTCATCTAGCAAGGTTCTAGCCATCTCTACAAGGGTCCTGTTCTTCCTCTCTACAACGCCATTCTGCTGAGGAACTCTAGGAGAAGAGAACTGATGCTCAATTCCCCTATCAGTGCAGAAAGTGGCAAAAGAAGAGTTCTTGAATTCATCCCATTGTCACTCCTAATGACTCTTAAAGCTCCAGAAGATCAACACTAGTCTAAGGATCAATTCTCTAAAAATCCAAAACCTCGCCCTTAGAAACCGAAAATAAATCCATGAATACCGGAGAAGTCATCCACAATCACAAGCACATACCATTTTCCACCAGCAGACGAACCCTAGAAGGACCAACGGTGTCTAAGTGCAAAAGTCGACTGACCATCATCATTACTAAAGTAAGAGGTGGATGAGAAGCGTAAACCATCTTACCATGTCTACAGGAGCGCACACTAGGTCTCTAACACCTTTAGCCTAGGCAACCTCTAATCAAATCCTTGCTATCGACTCTAGTCAAGTGGTCAAAACCTATGTGACCAAGTCTACGATGCCATAAGACTAGATCATGAGAATCGAAGCTACAAGACATCTAGAACTGGAAGCGATGAGACATCAAATCAAGACTAAAAATCCTCTCAAACCTAGTAATCCCAAAACATTCTCACCAAGAGTCCGTAACTCTACACTCACCACTCTTAAACCTTACCTCCGGACCCTCATCAAGCAAATGAGAAACAGATAGCAGATTATACCTTAGCTTACTTACCAAAGCGACGTCTTAAGCATGAACTTGTTGTTGACGCAAGACTGCGCCCTTGGCTGTCACTTGCCCCAGAGCGAGCATCCCCAAATGTGATCAACTCATTGCGGATGCACGTGTGAGGGAGGAGAACCATCTAGAATCTCCAGTCATGTGTCGAGAACATCTAGAGTCAACAAGCCATATGTCCTCCTTCCTCGCACGACGGACCTACAGGGCATAAGCAGAAAACATCTGTGCCTCAGTACTGGGGTTAGTAATAAGAGACTTAGGAATCCAGTACTGAGTCACACGATGCTGAGGAACAACAGTAGAAGCAGCAGTAAACCGATTAAGAGTAAAATCATCAGAATGCACATGAGAAACACCTAGACCTCTCCGAATCGACCTACCAAAAGGTCGGTACTCCCCCTGTCTAGATGCTACCCGTGGTCTCTCCTCATGATATCCCAAACCAGAACGCTGCCTAGAACCTCCAAAGGCGTCAGAGAAGTCATCTACCAACCTAGGCCTATGTCTAGCATGAAAGACAGGCTGCCTGGCTCTAGAGACTACAGTAGGTGAAGGAACTCCTCTAATGGACCTCAAAGCACTCATCCTCCCCTTCCTCTCAATCTTAGCTCTACGGAAGCAGAACTCAACAATGTGGCCATCCTTCTTGCAGAAGGTGCAATGGTACTTGACCTTTTGAGGGGTCTGACCTATTGAAGTAGAAACACCTGTCTTGCTAGAAGAAGTTTGGGCAAAACCTGCAGATCTAAAAACAATCTTAGATGGTTCAGGGGGTTCTACCTCAAACAAGCCACTCTCAACAGCTCTCGTGATCTTAGGTGGATGGTTCTTGGAATGCTCTATTGAATTAAAACCTAAGCCACTATTCTTCACACTCACCTTAGATGTATCAAGAATCATGTTGAGGTTCTTCTTCCCACCAGTAAATCTCTCAAGAGTATCTTTTAGGTAATCATTTTCTTTGGCTATGCCCTTACAAGACGAACAATTACTAGACTTGATTGCCTCATCATACTCATCCTTGAGAATAGCTATCTCAACTTTTAATGCCTCACAAGACACACAATATGAATTCCTAATCCTATTCAACTGTTCCTTAAATTTATTTCTAAATGCCTCTTGTATCTTATCTACATTCATTTCAATTTCAAGACACAAGATACGGCAAGAAGAGTCAATATCTTTCTTGGATGCAGTCATGAACATGGATTTTTCAATATTAGTTTTCTCCTTTAAAGTCTTGTTTAGAGCATCATTCTCAATTGTGAGTTTAGGGCAATTTCACATGATGCGATCTAGAATAAAGAACCATTTCAGTCATCTCTTTCATTTTGACCTTATTATCCTCACAATGAGAGCAAGTATGACTAGGATCAAATTCTGCAATTCTTTTGTAGCGCTATTCAATTTTAATTCAAGCAACGCACAGCTTTAAACAAGGTGAAGGAATAGCATCTACAGGAGTCACATCTAGAGCAATAGCATTCATACAAGAAGGACTAGACTTGAGAGATTCAATTTCATCAAGAGCATCTTTTAATTGATTTGTAATGAGAGGAATGAGTAGTTTGTAGATTGGTCGATCAAACATCAAGCTAAGACAAGAATCACAATCATTTGTAGGATTAATAGATTTGAGCCTAACAATTTCTAGGTTCAAGTCTTCAATTATGGTATCCTGTTTCTTTATCTTTTAGCTTGCCTCTTCGGCTTTTGTTCAAGAACAACCAAAGCACGTTTCATTTCATTTGGTGATGGACATACCTCGTCGGGATCGCCAAGAGTTCGCTGTCGTTGGAGGAGTCGACGTCGTGGCTGTCCCGCCATGAAGCACATGCGGTGAAATCATGAGTCTTCTTCTTGCCATGGGAGTCATCGTCGCCGCCCTCCGTCCCCGAGTCCACATCGCCATATCAACACTCGAGAGCGACAAGGACCGACCGACTAACTTACGATAGTTGGGCTTTTAGCTTTTGCATCCTTAGCTTGTGGATGTCTCCAAAATCCTTCTCCTCTTTGCCCTTCACTTGGGGCACTTGGAGCGAATGTGATTTGGCTCACCACACTCAAAACAAGTGATAGGTCCACCTCTTCTCCTATTTCTTACTTTGTTGAATGCTCTCGAGAATCTGTGGATAGGAGGCTAAGTCATCCTCGTGTATCTTCTCTAGTTGCTCATCGCTCAAAGAATGCCAAGCGGACAAAGAAAGACCGGATGAGCTAAAATCAAAAGAATCAAGAACTACCCTTAGAAGGGTCGACCACTAACGCCATCGACTGCCTTGGGAGACGCGAGATAAAGTCAATCTCATGCATCTTCAACCTCGAGTAGAGCTTGTCCATGGTAAGCTCACTCATGACAATGTTGTCATTGATGGAAGTGATTTTCATCCCCAAACTCTCACATCAAGAGCACCCAAAATCAAGCGTGCATTCTGATTCGATGAAGACAAGATCCACAATGCGAAGATTATGCGTAATCTTGGAGAACCTTCCCACAACTCATCTAAAGACTCACCAGCTTTTGCTCGATCTTTGAGTATTCTTTCTTGAGTTGGTTCTGCCTCACTTCCTTGATCGCAGAGAACCCTCGTGGTAATCACAAAGAGTCCTCCGGATCTCATGAGCAGACCTCAAATGAGCAACACGCTCAAACTCGGATCGACTAAGCCCTTGAATCGAAAGTTTCGAGCCTTGCTATTAGCCTCAACATCCGGAGTGATCACATCGCCATCTACCGGCACAACATATGGATTTTTGACCTTAAGCCAAATAGCGTGCCCTTGAGCCTCGATGTAGAATTGCATACGAGTCTTCCAATAAGAAAAATCAGATCCATCAAAGATATGTGGTTTGTTTGCATACTTGTCGGCCGCCATGGCTCCAAAGACCGGTTAAGATCTATAAGAAGAGCTAACTGTGCTCGATACCAATTGTAGGACCTAAAGCGACTAGAGGGGGTGAATAGGAGCTTAACCAAATTTTTCTTTTAAATATTAGATTCAACACAAATTTCACACCTATAGCTATGAGAGCTATGAAGATCAATAGAAAACCACAATGGAAGACTTATGTTGAATTTCCTTCAAACCCCGTAAGAAACAATCGAAACACAATTTTTCAACTTGATGAACAAGTGTTGATGAACAGAGCGGTCGACCGCTACAGGAGCGGTCGATCAGACGGACGGCCGACCGCCACAGGAGCGGTCGACCGGTGAATAGTAAAATCGCACGTAACGCGAATTTCAAAGACTATTTCAAAACCGAAAATCGATCTAACTTTTGATCTACACGCCAAACTTGACCAAATTTGGAACACAACTTCCCAATGATATCCGAACCTATTCCAAGTGACGATCGAAAAGATCTACTTCAAAGTTTTGATCTTTTTCCGTTTTACCGAAGGAAGGTTCAAAACCGAGCAAAAACGAAAAACACGATCTAAAACTTGCTCGTGGGAGATTGATGATCTTGATGATCCTAGATGTATTCCCACACATCACAGCAAGATAGAAGTGGGCAAGAGATCAACCAAAAACCAAAAGATCAAAGATTGACTCAAAATCATAAAATGAGAAGGAAAAACACAAAGAGACACATCTTTGGATAATCATCCATGGATTGAATCATGATGTTGCTGGTTACAGCCACTCCCTCAAGGAGGACAAGAGCTCAATCCATGAGCACACAATCAACTCATCTCCTTCAACCCTAAGCTCTCTCTTCTCTCTAAGTCCCTAAACCAAACTAGGGTTTGCAAATGAAGTGCTTGAAGTGGCTTGTCCAAAGACACCCCTATTTATAGAGAGGCCTTGGCTTCTAGAAGAGTTTCTCTAATGGGCTCCCGTTAAGGCCCAACATGAACGGACACTTACGCACGCTTTTAAAGCACTGAAACCATTATCTCTTGACCTAAACCACTTCATCTTGCGACGCCCCGCCGTGGTTTAGCCAATCGTCACAAAGCCAGATTTGGTGAAATTACCAAAATACCCTTCTCGATCCTTCCATGGACCGAGTCCACTCGTCGGCGCCGCTGTTCGCCACGCGTGTGGGTTGATCAACGGCTCATCATGCCGGCAAGTCTCTCCCGCCCGTATTCCTCCGAACCACCAAGGCACTTGCACCGACCCCGCGCCGCTTGATCAACCCGTCGCACCGAACTACCCGTTCGGTCATCTCGCCCATTCTGCGCCACGCTGAGCCAATTGACTCACCCGCATCCATGATCGCTTCGACCTCGCTCTCCAAGCTTAGTCCCGATCCTCTCGCCGTTGACCGTCATTGACCTTCAAAACACCGCAAAGAATAGACAGAGAAATCGCCTCCGGAACAAGTTCTTCACAACTTGACCCACGTTAGTGAAACCATGCAATATGCAACACATATACAAGGATAAACATGGATATGACTTAACTCAACAATCAATTCTACAATTAAATCAATGAACAAAGACAAAACCGGCCGATCGCCATTCAATGGCCGGTCGATCGCTCGCCGGCCCGATCGCTCCCAAGGTTTGGCCGATCGCTGAACTCGATGACCTTTGAACTTTTGCCGAAAACACGAGGAATAGCAATCCAAAAATGTCATTGCCAATTGTAACATCATCTTAATATCGTGCACATATCCTCATGATATCCACAGATGTTGCAACCGTTGTCCGGGGATGTTGCAATCGTTGTCTGGGGATGTTGCAACCATTGTCCTAGGATGTTGCAACCGTTGTCCGAGGGATGTTGCAACTATTGTCCTAGGATGTTGCAAGTGTTGTCCGGGAATGTTGTAATCATTATCCTAGAATGTTACAACCGTTGTCCGAAAATATTGCAATTGTTGTACGTATCATCTTTATACGGTTATCATTTTCTCTCCCATCTTTTCTTCTTTTTCTTACTCGTGTCTGGCAGTTGGGCCCCACATGAAACCCAGCAAGCACATGTGGCCAGGAGCCCAGGACGGACCAACCAACTTGGGGCCGGCCGGGGGTGGTGAGAGAAAGAAAGAAACGTCGGTGCTGAGCTAGGAGAGAGACAGAATGACAAAGCATGCTGGTATCATGTGTTCCATGACCATACTAAGATGCAGATGACGGACAGGAAAACTAGAGGAAAAGACAAGGAAAATGACAGGCGTACAGGAGATTGATTTAATCAGACGTACGGACCTAAATTGCACCCTTAAAACTTTAGCCAAGAACTCTTGTCTGGTGTGCTACCAGCTGTACTGCCACGCACTGGTAGCAAAAAGAGGAGGCGGCAAAAAGTACACCACACAAAACTTTAGTTAATTAAAATTATTTTTCTTAAGATTAATGATTTTTTAATAAATTATTCGGATCAACTAATGATCCATAGTACACCACACATCACGTAAAACCAAATGTGCAAGAGGCAACTGCCGCGCACCGGTAGAGTTGCGGGCTCCTGTAGTGGTGGTTCGGGTGCGCAACAGCACGTGTTGTGATTTTGGATCATGGCAGGTGCATCCAAGGGTTCAGTTCAGCGGCACGCACGTGTAGCGGACTCAGGGGCCGGAGCACGGTAAGATGCTGCCGCATATTCGAAGTGCGGTGAAGGATACGTATTATCTGTCTAGGCTACCGTGATGTTATTTTTGTTATCTCGGACATAAAGATGTTAGATTTGCTATTTCATTCTAAAAAGAGACTAAATAAGAAAAAAAAAAAACTCCGCAATTCCTGTGGGCCACTGCCCATGCCATCGCCATGGCTACCATTGTTGTTCAGACCTGCTTTGGTGAAACTATGCCAACAGCAATCGAGGGAGACTGTAAGAGACATGAAAGAGTGTCACTAACGTATAGGACCTACCTTTGCCTCCTCCATCTACTAACAAAAGGGAAAAATCAACTTTTTACCCCCCTCTCTCTCTCTTGAATTTCAAAATATTAATATTAAAACAAGTGTGGTGTCTAATGATAAACATGAAAGAGTGTCACTAACAAATAGGACCTACCTTTGCCTCCTTCATCCACTAACAAATGGGATTGATTTTAAGGGTTCCAACCCCAAGGGGGAAAAACAACTTTTTACCCCTCCTCTCTCTTGAATTTCATAATATTAATTTAAAACAAGTGCGGTGTCTACTGACAAACAACCATGATTTTTGCACTGTGCCATAGCCCATAGCTAATGCCACATGTTTACAATGTCACGACGACAATTTTGCCTCACAATTATATATAAATACAGTTGACGAATGGCAAATTAGAAGGACGTATAAGAATATGAAATCTTAAGAAAGAGCTAGTAACCGATGGACATCTTCCTCGAAACAAAAATGACAAGAAAGAAATCTATTTTGTTATTCTTTTTTTTTTTTTGAGAGAACTACTTGGTGTGTGCATATATGTGCTTGCCTCCATTGTATTTTTTTTTTTTAAAAAAAATTCAAAATATGTTGACCCAGTAGAGAATAAACATTCGAAAAAAAAACGAAATGAGGCTAGCGAAAAAATAGCATCGCCCTTAGTGAGAAAAAGCAAAAAATTATCAATCATACCTTGCGCGCGCGCACACACACACTCTAAGGCCTTGTTTGGAAGGGCCAAGATCGGCTGGGATTAGGGATCCATCCACGGGATCATTCCGGCGTGGAAGAATTTACAGGCCAAGCCTACTAGCGCGTTTGGAAAATTCCGGCCAAATCCACCCGAAACCACGGGGATTTCAAAAATCGTCGAGGAGGTATGGAAAAATTCCCCACCCTCTTTGCTCGCCGCCGCCACCACCTCCGTCTCCCTCTCCACTTGATACCGTGCGCGTTGGGCCGCCGTCCCGCTGACACCTCGTGCACAAGGGTGCCGCCGAGCTCGTGCTCCATCTCACCATGCGCGGGCCGTCGTCGACGCCCTAGCAAGCCATGGCACCTCCGCACCCAAGCCGCTGGGCTCGCTCTCCATTGCACCGTGCGCGAGCCGGCATCATCGCCCCAGCTAGCCATGGCGCTTCCGCGCCACCAACGCTTTCTTTCTCTATTCTTTATATATATTTTTCCCCGGCCTTCAACAAATGCAGCAAGGATATCCCTCCAGTCGAGTTTCCCCGTGGGGTTGTGGTGATCACCCAAATCCCCGGAGGGATAAACTCTGATAAGCTAGATAATATCCATCTCTGTTTGTTTGTCAGACATATTGACCATCCACCATCAGTTAGCATCTTCTGTTCAAATCAGTTGAGATCTCAAAAACTTTCCATGAAGTGGCATTATTTGTTCTTGTATGTTAGTTCGCTCTATTGCCATGAATAACATTTCTGATACTTGCATCTCGTTCCATGTAAAGAAACTTCATCAAGGAAAGCAGATGAGCATGATGGTGGATAAAGACCTAGGTAGCACCTATGATGTGGTCGAGTTGGAGGAAATGGTTCAAGTGGCTCATTGCACACAAGATTACCCATCTCACCGCCCGAATGTTCGAGGTAATCGTGATGCGGAAGGGATGGGCTCGCAGAGAAATGGGAGGCATCACAAAATGTCGACACACCAAGTCCATCTCGCCTGAGCTTCGCCTCCAAAGTTCATGGATTTCGCCGCGACGAATCCTCGCTTGGCCTGGAAGCCATGGAGCTCTCTGGACCGAGGTGATCGTCATATATTCACATAGATGTCTGTTGTATGTGGTTGTATTACATTTGGTTAGCTTCGGAGCCGTAGCAAGGGATGGTGAAATTTTCTGATTCGAGTAGGGTTATGATGATATTGTTCATAGCTGTGGCGGCATTCATTTGTACATACAGTAATTCAGTAAGTATTTCGAATTTTTTATATTCTTTTTTTGCTTTTAGATTTTTTAATATATGCAATCTCTACCAATCTAACCATTTTCCCAAACAAACCAAGGGATTAAATCCAAGATGTGAGGGGATTAGGTGGAGGGAGGGGGATTCATCCAATCCCCTCTTGGATTGTTTCTCCTATGGATATATTTTCCCACTAGCCATCTTTAGACCCTTATTAGACTTTACTAGTCTTATAATATATGACAGAATAAATCAACTACATCTTTATATGACTACATGTCATGATTTAAAATGGCTCTTCGCATGAGTTGCCATCCAAAACCACCTTTGGACTGCAGATAGGCTGCAAGTGAGAAGATGGCCGAACCAGTACACCTGCCTACTCCGCCGACAAGCACCGAAAATGACCTTGCATCTTTTCTTAGAGTGAAGATACTCCACAAGAGTTTGGAACTCGATGGCTAATTGGCTAGGCTGGGCACTATTCAGGCCAGCCTACTGGACCGATAGCTAGCACGTTGGGAATTGGTGGACAAATACAAACTAGCTTGAGAGGCCTCCCACGAATTCTAACCATCTGGAAGGTCTAGAAGGAACGCAACCATGTAACATTTCACAACAGAGCGATCATCGGACTTGGTGGCAAAGATAAAGGAAGGAAACCGAGCCTGGATCCTCGTTGAGGTCAAGTACTTAGAGCAATTTATACTGTGTAATTAAATTCTTATTTTAAACCTTGTTTCCACTACAACGGCTTTTGACTCTTCTCCATTAATTAATGTAATAGGCAATTCTGCTGCATGTTATTAAAAAAAGTTTCGAAGAAAGGTATAATGTGATAAGTTATTTTATTTCCTTCGGAAGGGAAGCAAACCACAGGACACAGCCGCCCAGCTCCAAGAAAGGTATAATGTGACGAGTTCTTGTAGGATTTTATTTCCTTCGGAAGGGAAGCAAGCCACGGGACACAGCCGCCCAGCTCCAAGAAAGGTATAATGTGACAAAGTTCTAGTAGGAATTTATTTCCTTTCGGAAGGGAAGCAAACCACAGGCCACCGCCACCCAGCTCCAAATCCAAGCCCAAGTAACACCAGCAGCAACCATGGCCGTCCTCAGAACATGCCCGCTCCTCCCCCAACCCCTCCCCTCCTCCTCCTCCTCCACCTCCCAATTCAGGAGACCATCCAGAGGTAGAATCGCCGCCGGAGCACTCGCAAAAACTGCCCCACTTCCTCCTCCCCGTCTCAAGAGCAGCTGCCGTGGCGGCGCCAGGAAGAACCTCGTTGCAAGAAGAGGGCGGCTTCCTGCTTGCCCACGAAGGAGGAGGTCGGTGCGGTGGGCGGTGCGGAGGGGGAGAAGGAGGAGGAGTGCTACCTGGTGAGGGAGTCCGGGTGGGGGGTGCGGCGGATGGGGCGGGTCGGCGAGGAGATGCGACGGGTGGCGCTTATCCAGGCCGAGGCCTTCCACGTCCCCGTCACGCTCTTCAACGACTTCTTCTTCAATTTCTTCAAAGTATGCATCACACACTTGCCTCTGTTCTAGACATTGTATCTATCTACCTATGTAGAAATGCGCATTTTGATAGCGATGGTGTCGCTTTTTGCTGCTTGTATTGGTCAAGATTAGGCAGAGGTGCTGTCGGCGCTCATCTATAGGGTGAGGAATTCGCCACCTGACAGGTGATTTTCATCATCTTTGTGATTCCAAATTGATGGTAAGAAGTTCAAATATTTGGGTAGGATTATGACTAGAAAGCTTAATTTAGTAGTGCTTCCATGGTTGATTCTACAACAATGTGTTTCCTAATCAAATTCTTTGTGTGAGACAACTCTTTGTTGAAATTCTAGAATTTTTGTTACCACACATCTAATCACTTTAATTCTAGAATTCTTGTGCTCATGTCTTTTCCGACTTGAATGGCATTCATGTTCTTTTTTTTTTGCATTCTAAATGGCCAACAGTAGGCTTTGGGTACGACTAGTAGGAATATTATTGAATAATGGTTAATTTAATAGTGTTTGTATGCTTTTTAGAGATTAAACTACAGAAACTGTAAAGTAGGCCGTTGCAATTTAGACAGAAAATTTGCTTCGGAAGTTGTACAATTCACTTTTTCTTACAAGTGCTGAAGCATTTTCCGAACTTACTTTAGCACTCAAAATAGAGAGGTCCCGAGTTACAGCCTTGAGACATGTTATTTTGTGGTATCTCAAGATTCTGCTGTTGACGTCACAAGTGTTCTAGCTAGACGTGCAGACCGTGTTGAATCCACGCCTTAGGTCTAGTCAAGATGATCAATGCTTGAAACTCATTTTACTGTCTAGTATTTTCGCTGATAAGTGAACCATGGGCTTGCTTAGGTACGCGTGTTTGGTGGCAGAAGAAGTCGATGCGACCACCCAGCTGTCGCGGGCACCATTTGAGAAGATTGTTGGGGTCGTGGATTGCACGGTGGAGGATGGACATGACATCCTTAAGCACCTCCAAGGTGTCGACGAGTACCTCTACGTGTCAGGTATAGCAGTTTTGTCATCATTGAGGTAACCAACAGGACAACTACAACTAATCTCTTTCTACTTCTGTATATATGGCAAGTCTGCCAAGATCTTTATGCAACCAATTAACACTCTAAAGTTGCCGCCTAATTTAGTTTACACTTGCAGGAGGAGGAAGGTAGGAACTGCACTGCTCAAAGCCTGCGAGGTGCTGGCACTCCAATGGAGGCACAGATTCATGGCTCTGAGGGCATACGAGGACGATGACGGTGCTCGAGGACTCTACTCTAAGGCAGGGTACAGGGTGGTGTCAAGGGATCCTGTGTGGGTCACCTGGGTGGGGAGGAGAAGGCCTGTTATGATGATAAAAGAGCTGCCTATTCATAATCGTCAGATTGAACAGCAATGACATGTCTCTTGAATTTGGTGTAAATCCCATGCTAATTCATTGCTTCTGGTATGAGTATGACTAGTGCATACATATACATATTTATGTGCCATTTGTGGGTTCAATCTTTGCGTAGCATCGATCGGTGTAGCTGAATTGTTCTGTGAAATACTGATGAGGAGCGCCACATTTGCTTAAGATGCTGAGCAGGTGCAATCTTTGCAGATAATGTATTACCGTTCTCCTCCACCATGTCATTCCTTGCCTACATGCCCAAGAATATATAGCAATAGAAACAAAATCTCATTATATCTAGTGAAAATCATCATATTTTTAAAACTTGTAAACTTTTTAAGTTTGAGCACCAAATAAACATGAAAAGTTTCCAAAAGAAATTGAGGTTGATTTTTTATTCCAAACATACCACATGAAGAATGCCTCAAATTCTCTTGGTATGGAATGCCATGAAAATTTGCAGGGGTACGTGCACATTGTTGGCACCTCGTGGGAACACCAAAAGGAACGTAGTTTGGTGAGTATTGAGGATGGAAATTTTGGCATATTGATAGGGTGGAAAATTCTTGTGAAATTGAGATGACGTGAAATTTTGTGGGAAATTAAGATGTTGGAAAATTTTCAAAGTATTGTTTGTATTTTCTAGGTCTGGACTTGAGTTTAGTGAATTTAGGAAATCTCTACTACTTCAAAATTAGAGTTGGTGATCATCCGTCCTCCCCACCTCCTCCCACACCTCCCCTTCCCTGACACCTACAGGTGGGCCACACCAAATAACTATTATTTCCTTGTTGCTCTTCCCCGAAACCTTCTCTTCTACGACTGTACCAAAAACAAATTGATGTGCCTCCACCTCTCGCGCTCCCCACACCCCTTGCCATCTCCCACTCGCATCCCCGCTCTCCCTCTCGCGAGCCTTCTTCCCTTGCTATTGCCACCGCTTCACCGGCCGCTCACCCACCACCATGGAGCCATCGGGCCCTTCCGATGCTCCCCCTGAACCTCCCTTCTCTCTCCCTCACACCAAAGCCGGTGTCGCTCCCCTGCCTCCATCGTGCCCCAAGTCATCCGTCCTCCACCGTAGCTCGCCTAGTTCCTAGACGCCGGATGCAGCGTTGCTGGCTTACTTTGGCACCGTCATCCGCCACCACGCACGCCGACCACATCAGATCTAGGCGGGTTCGTAGTGGATTTGTCTCCTCCCACGGGCGTCACTCCTGCTCCATGCTGTCGGCTCCTCCCGCGACCACCTCGATTTGGGCGGGTTTGAGATGGATCCGTCTCTTCATCACTGTGGCCTTCTCGACGACGATACTTCTTCCTCCTCTTCTTTGTCTTCTCTCTCTGTGTGTGTCAGTGTGTGTGCGCGCGCACGCGCTCCCCTCTTGGTTCTGTGTTGCACTGCTCTCCTTCCCTCCTCGCGTGTGGCAACAATGCTTCTCTCTCTCGCACACACGGCTACTGCTACTTCTCTCTCTCGCATGTGACAGCATTGCTTTTGTCCCCTCAGGTGAACTTTGTTTTTGGAATTTTGCCTCTGTGGTCTGCTATGTGCTCTGTGGATTAGTGTCTTTTGTCTGTAACTTGGTCTCCGTCAAAATTGTAAAATTAAATTGTTCAATTAGTGAATCACTTAATTATATGTATCTCTTGCTAGTGTGATGTCTGGGACTAGAAAATTTGGTTTGTGCTGCTATTATGATGAAATCTGCTTACTTTTCTTGTGATACTACATCTCTCGGTTACCATTGATTGAATTTTTTTGCCCATATACTTCTAGGATATCTTCATGGAGTAATGGTTTTATGGTCTGTGCGCAAACCAGATGCTTGATTGATTGCCGATGATAAGTTGAATGAGATAGATTCAGTTAGTTGTTCATTTCAAGAATGAATCTTCAGCTAAGTAAATTGATGACATGTTATCTCAAAAGAACTTGGATGCAAATTATTGCTTCACTACAAAAATTTGATGATGAATATTCAATGCTAGAAATTTGTTGTTTCTTGTTAGATGGATGTTTGCCCGATTGGCTCTATAACATTATTTTGTTTTCCATGACTATATTAGTAGTAGGATTAGTAAATCTCTACTACTTCAAAATGAGACTTGGTGGTCGTCCGTCGTCCTCTCCCCCGTCCACTAGTCCGTATGCCACATGGGCCACCCTCGTGTCATGATCTCGTGTAGTTCCTCCCCCTAAGAGTATGTACAATGAGCTTATGTCAGCTGTCTATAGTCACTGCCACGTAGGATTTTTTATGATGTGGATGAAAGAGAATGAAGAGAGAGAAAGATGTTGTTCACAATCCTGTAGCCGATTGTATCATCAGCAACAAGGAAAGCATTAAAAGATTGTGTGTTCTATAAAGACAACAAAAAGACAGTAGCTATCTGCACTATTGTATGAGCTGTCTTTAGTGCTATCTACAGGTGATATGGAGAGTTGCTATAGACAACAGCTGTCTGTACCATTGTACATGCCCTAAGCTCCAACATGTGGGAACCGTCTCCCTCGCCTTTATTAAGCAACAACCGCCTCGCCATCGCCCGCCTGCACCTGCCATGCCCGGCGTTGTCGCCCACCTCCACCTGCTCCCCGACACGCCGACGTTGTCTCAGTCGCACCGATCCCTAGTCTGTGGCCAACCTACATGGCGCGACGGGAGAGATCCGCCGCTAGAGGAGATGGACGGGAGGCGCAAGGCATCAGATCTGCGCAGTGGAGGCTAGCAGTGACGAATCTAGAATGAAATCGATCGGGTGTCACTATACATTAGAAGGAAATAAATTTAATTAAATGAGAAGAAATAAATTAGAGGGAAGGACCAATTAGCAAAGCGATTTAACAAAGGATTAGAGGGGATTACTGAAAAAGGTAGGCAACCTGGGCCGGGGCTTTTGGCCCACTTGATTTCGGCCCAAAGGTGGGAGAGGGGGCAGCCGGCCACAAACAAAAGAAGGAGGGGAAAACCCTAGCCTTGCTGTAGCACATCCTCCCCCGCTGCCGCCCCTCCATGTTGCCATTCCCTAGCCAAGCTCCTTCCCTGTTGCTAAGGGATCAAGAAGAAGGAAGAAAGAAGAGGAAGAAGGGAGGGAGAGAAGAGTGATGGGAGGGGAAGAGGGATCGCATGGTGTTCATCGTGTTCTTCAACGGTTCTACAAGGGTAAAGCTCGTTCCCCTTTCGATTAATTGTTTAATTGAGAAATTAGGCAATATCGGTATTAGATCTGTTTAGGGCAGACAGGATTGGCCGACATTTTTGACGAGGTTAAAAGAAGAATCTGTCCTGGACGCCTCCTAGAAAGTTATAGGCAACGTCGATACCTTTTCGTAGAGTACAAGATCGCATCGTTTGGACGAGCGGATCAAAAGTTATGAATTTCGTAGCGCTGCTGTTCCGCAAATCTGCTATGATTCTAACAGATTTTAGTAATCGGACCTAAACTGATAGCTAGAAGAGTTTCTGGGAGGTCTCACTATAATGAAAAATGTAGATAATTGTCTTAGCTTTCAGGGAAGATAAATAACATGAATTTTGATCAGTATTCTGAAAGTTATGATGGTTTGAAGTTGCTGTCCAGAGAACTTGACGTGAAATCGATGTTCTGTTATTTGGCATGATAGGGATATTAGATGGCCGAATCAAGAAGGCCCACCAGCTAGGTTTAGTTGGGGAATTTGATAACCTTTCAATGAAGTCCAAAAACACCTCATTTGGACTCCTGTACTAAAATATATGAATTTTAGAACGCGACTGTCCACAGAGGGGACAGAACAACGTTTAGGATTTGGAGTTGGGCTCGCGATAAAAGAGCTATTGCAAGTTCGTGTTTACTTTCATAGTTTGTTTGGTCCATTACTTTTGTATTAGTATGCTTTGAATTAAATTTAGGTGGGGGACTGGTCCCGGAGGCAGCACCTTCCTCTCATCCTCCGTTCTCACGCGGTTGAGCAAGTACCCTGTCTGGTAGAGTATTTATGGATGGTTTGATAGTGCTTGCTAGTATTTGGTATACATTAGCTGTGGTTGATTGATAATGTGATACGATGGTTAAAGATGATGAATGTTTATGATACATGCTAGTATTTGGTATATATTAGCTGTGGTTGATTGAAAGTGTGATATGATGGTTAAAGATGATGGATGCTTATGATACGAATGGTTGCTATTCATGTACAGTGCTGATGTTGTTCATGCTTATTGCAAACTGTAATTGTTCATGTGCACTGTGAGAGCATACATAAGAACTGGTCATGTGGTGATCAGGAATGCATGTTTGAGGTCCCCACATTCGTGGAATGTGGGTATTGAGGAGAGGTCCCCGTCATGTAAACGATGGGCTTATGGTCCCCACACTTGTGGAGTGTGGGCTTGAGGTCCCTTTACTTATAGAGTATTGGGCAATTGGTCCTCGAGCTTATGAGCATGCATGGGCACGCAAATGACAGCTGCATACCCCATTACACGTGTAATGTGCAAAAGAGTGAAAAGAGAAAAGATGCATTGCACGCCGCATTCATACATCATGAGATATGGAGCAAAATTTTAGATGTTGAGCAAAATTTAAAACTAGATGTTGATGAAAATTCATTTGAATTGTGAAGTTAGTGTTTCTTCATTTAATGTGGTACTTGCGGCTAGATGCGCGCAAGGCAACCGGAGTTGTCCGAATGTCCTATTGATTGTGGACCGCTCGATCAAGATCCAACGGCCGATCTCGAGTCCGCTGGCAACCGCTACTGCCGCACGCGACCACGCGTGAGCCGGTCTTCGACGCGGGACCCACCCGCCACGCCATCGCCGCTCCGAGGCGACTCGTTCGATTTCTCGCGCCGCCGCCAGCTCGCTTTGGGCGCCCGTGTTCTAGACCTTCCCGAGCCGCTTATATAAGGAGGGCAAGCCCTCGGCCTCCGTGACTCCAACCCGCGCAGCCGCCGTAACTCCTAACCCTAGCCGCAAAGCTCTGAGAAGTGATCTGCGCCGCGCAACTCCGGCAAGTTCGTTCGCCGCCGCTGCCGCCGAGTGTCGCGGGTCTACACCGCCGGCATCGCACGGAGCAGACTACCTCGTGGCACCTTCGCCACCGAGCGCCGCCGTAGCCCGATCCCGTCAAGCCCAAACCCTCCGCCGCCTCAACCCGCCGCCGCCGCCACAGCACGCCCCCGACCACCGCTGAGCACATCCACGAAGTTCCCGTGCCACACTCTACACGCTGGTACCACTCACCGCCGGTGAATCGCCGCGTCACGGAACCCTTGGTTCCCGAGCCGCCACCACCGTCCGACGCGTGGCACGCCACCGCCGCCACCTCGCCGCCGCCTCGCTCGCGTGTCATCTCGCTCGTCCCTCACAAGATCGACGCGGCAGCCACCGGATCTCACCGAGGCTCTAGAGACCCACCCACCGTGAGCCTAGCCTCCACATGTGGGTCCCACATGTCGAGATTTCTTTATTTATCTTTTCCGAAATCCCGAGGGTCGACGCCACTATGCATAATCTAATTTTCCTTTAGGAAAATAATTGAAATTCATGAAATACCGATTTTCAGCATTTTATGTATTTTCAATCTTCCAAAGGCCATAACTTTTGCATCCTAACTCCGATTGAGCCCATTCAAATTTCTAAATTTGTCTAAATTCAAGATCTACTTATCTGAGATTTTTATTTAATTTTTGGAGTTTGTTTTGCCTCTGTTATTTATTTGTTTTGTTTGTTTGTGTCTCGCTTATGCAGTAGACGCTCGATTCGCTTCGGGAAATTTTGTGGAAGAAGGAGCACCCCAAGACCAAGATCAGTACATAGACCTTTTCCAAGGCAAGTCATACCTTTGATCATCTTGAACCCAGTTTTCAAATTACTTTGTGTTAAATTATTGCATTCTATTTTAATTATTTATTTAAATACTTTGGGCATAGTTATTATCCAAATTGTTATCACACCTTGGCCTTGTATGTCATATATCCTTGTCACCCTAGAATGGTTATGAGTTGGTAATATTGTAGCACCAACGTGGGTTGGTTAGATGCAGTATAATTGCTTAGCCATGCTACTAATCATCATCTCATGTGAGTCGCAAATATTAAATATGACTAAGTGTCTATGGAACTGTAAAATGTGTGCTATGTGTTATTACTTCGTGATGGCATGTGTTGCACTAAAATCAACTGGGTGGTAAAGGATTTAGACCGAGGCAAGTGGTGGAGACCTGTGGTGACATGGTGGACTATGTGATGGGTTTGATAATCTGGTGGCTTAGTTAGAACATGGAAGTCTTGCCTTGGTCAATTAAGGACTTAACTTTGTGCGCCATTGAACCGAAGCTCATCATTGACACCACATGCCCGGTATGGGACGGCCTAACTTAGTAAGTTATGGATTCTCGCATTGATGTTCGTGTGGTAGGTTAGGCTATGTGATAGGGTGGAGGTGTGACTACTTGGTGGTTGCATCACGGAGGATTCGTCGTCCCCGCCCAACGGTGTGTGTTATGCATGGGCTATGTGATATGTATAGCGGCTTGTAAGCACACCGGGAATGTCAATGTTGGAGATGAAGTTTCGAACTGCTTTGTTATGATTGGTGCTAGCTACACCGTTATATCGTGTGGGTAAAGTGTACAACCTCCGCAGAGTGTTAAATAAACTATTCGAATAGCGCTCATGTCATGGACATGCTCGGTGCTTTCACACGGTGTAGTTTTCATAAAATGTGGGAATGGGAGCCGTGATCTCAATCATATGGCTATGTGAAATAATGCTTAGCATGTGTCTTTGTGAAAACAATCATAAATTAATATTGTCTATTTGCTTTGAATTATGCTTTTAATCTATTATTCGTATTCAATTGCAAATGTTGCTTTTATGCAAAAGAACCACGTAAGCCTTTTCTTTGGAATAAGCTTGCATCTATACATTGCATTGTGGTATGATTTATAGCACGGTTGTGTACTCACGCTTGTTGTAAACTTGTTTCAAACCTCTGTAGTGGAGGAGTCTACGCCGCTTCGAGGAGGAGTTCGTTGAAGGCCGATCGCTCGTTAAGGTCCGATCCCGCTGGTTGCCCGTGGTGAATTGGTGGATCTACGCTGGAGTTTTCCGCTCCACGCGCTTATTTCTCTCATAGCTCGCGTGGCTTAATAAGTGTAACCTCGACCATAAGGTCAAAACCCTTATTTGTTATTCAAACTAATCGCTTACTTTAATTATCGCCAGTGGATCGATATTTACTGTGTTAACCTCGTGTACTAGCGTGATCCTCGACTAGTGCAAGATACAGCAGGGTTCCGTAATCGCACTCGGTCCCGGCTGGAGGTGGTATCGAGCCATACCGATCAGAGGTCTTGACCTTAGTTAGATTGGCCGCCTTTAGAGTGTCCAAACTATTTTCTAAAGGAAAATTAACTTGCAAGGTTAATTGATTGCTTAACTCTTCTCATATCTCTCTCGCCTCAACTTTTGCTATAATCTCTTCTCTCCCCGCTGTTTTAAAGTTGCTCTTACCTGCTCGTCTGCCTTGACAGATGCCTCGCCTCGTGAGCTATGGTGAGCGTTGTGGAGGTTACGTCACGAACTTTGGAAGTTGCTCGGTGTTCTTGGAGGTTTTGATCGCCCGCCGACGTTCGCAACAATCGGATGATGAATGGTCGTAACCGGAGTGATTTGTCGCTCGACGATCACGCCAGAGAAACGATGCGCGAGCCAACCTTCGCACGCTCTCGTGAGGAAGATCACTTGGCCGAAGGTATCCGTGAGTCGCCGCGCTTGGCCATGCTACGATTCGCAACATCTACGCACGGAGCTTCAAGACACCGCCTTCCGCTACCATCCTCGAAAGCCGCACTGTGGACTTGCCGCGACGCTACCCGCCCACGTATGAGAGAGCAACGCTACGCCGTGACACTCGCCCGCCGTGGCCGCCAGAGGGAGCTCGAGAGGACTATCACGAGTTGGATCATGTCTATGAAGCCTGCAGAGTCAAGAGAAGGTCGCCACTGCAAGAGATCCTCTACGACCAAGTTCCCGAAGAAGAGGAAGACCGAGGATGATCCCAAGAAGATCCGAGGAAGGTCCAATGGATCCAGCAGGATGATGCAGAGCCGTAAGAGCCACCGAGCCAGCTTGCACGGGAACGCCTGCTCGCCGCACCGCCTGTGGCATCGGGATCGCTTGCCAAGATGCCGCCACTTCCGAGCTCACTACCGCCGAGCGCCGCCATGTGGAGGCTTTCGAGTAGTTGGTCTTAGTTTCGCCAGCTTAGCTGAGCTGGGCTTAGTGAGTCGCCTTTAGGCGTGTAGTTTTGTGTGCTTAGGTCGTTGTTTCTTTTGTGCGCAGTATGAGCCGCAGGCCCTTAGGCATCTCTGCAGCCATGCTAAGACCCTAAGTAATAAAGGTATTTCATTTGAGTTTCTTGATCTGGTTTTTGGGTTTAACTTACCCGCTTAGTTCTTATCTCATCTCGTGCTTGCTACCTTATCTAACCCATGGAGCTTCGCAGATGGTTCAAACTCGCGATCACTGCAAGTGGTTCGGTGCATCTCAAGACCAGAGGCAATGAGCAACCAGTAGGAGCAGCGCACTGCAAGCACCCCCAATTGACTTGCAAAACTTTGGAGCTTTCATGGCAAAGACAGATCACCGATGAATACCATGATGACTCGGATGCAAGCCATGCACAACGCGTAATAACAACAACAATCACCAAGATGGAGCCTCACCGCCATGGTCACCATGGACCATCCAAACTTGCAGACCATGAGGACTCGCCCACCAACATTTTCTCGACACGCCTCCAAATGGAAGCGCATTTATTGGCTGCGTGTTATCGAAAGAAAGTCGCCGATCACTCGGCAACGACCGTGAAAGGTTCGTATGCCACTCACCGATGGAGGGCACCATCGCTAAATGGTGGGAGAACTCGTGCGCCCATGAGACGCCACAGATATCACTTGGGAGGAATTCTGCCGCACCGCAAGATCATGTACCGTAAGGAATTATCGATCCAAGAAGGATGAATTCGCGCTTCTGCAAGGAGCTATGTCGTCCGACTACCTCAACAAGTTTTTCACTAGCTCGCTACGCAGCAGAAGATGTAGCCACAGACAAGGCTCGCCAGAGTCTTTTGAAGGACTAAACACCGGATCGCAAGTCGCTTTGATCGCCCATACTTTCCCTGATTTCCAGGAGTTGGTCAACAAAGCCTTTGTTCTAGAAGACAAACGCAAGGAGCTGGAAGATAGCCGCAAACGCCGGATGGCTCAACAAGGGAACCATCAATCACAACAGAGGGCAAGAACAAAGCAAGACAAAGCCAACAAAGTTTCCACCCTGCACTTCGCTCGTGAGCACTGCATCAACTTCAACACCCGCCCACTGCCGTAACTCCGCAACCCCGCACTGCCAACCCCAATCCAGGAAGCAACCAGCAGAACGCACCAAAGGTCTGTTACGCCTGTCGTCAGCGACATTTTGCCAACCAGTGTCCGCAAAGGGGAACAATCACTCCAGTACGCTTCAACCTTGGAGCTACGCCATCCAAGACACCAGCGCCAGGCATCAACCAAGGAGCTTCACAAGTTGCTGGTCAAGCCGGAGGAGCACCACAGTCCGTGATCAGAGGCCGTGTCAACCACGTCACTCTTGAAGGAGCCCAGGAATGCCACCGGATCGTGACATTGAGTTTGTCATCGACCTAGTACCAGGGACAGCACCAATTTCAAAGAGACCTTATCGGATGCCAGCCGATGAATTGGTAGAGATGAAGAAATGATAGAAGACCTTCTTGAGAAAGGTTTCGTGAGACCTAGTTCGTCGCCGTGGGAGCGCCAAAGGTTGTTTGTCAAGAAGAAGGATGGAAGTATGAGGATGTGTATTGATTACCGCTCTCTCAACGAGGTTACCATCAAGAACAAGTACCCACTACCCGGATAGATGATCCGCTTGATCGATGAAAGGAGCCGGATTATTCTCGAAGATCGATCTGCGATCAGGTTACCACCACTAAAAATTTGTCCTAAGGATATACCAAAACCGCTTTCTCAACACTGCACGGACATTATGAGTTCTTAGTCATGTCTTTGGTCCGACTAATGCCCTGCATATTTCATGAACATGATGAATAAAGTATTCATGGAATATTTGGACAAGTTCGTAGTTGTGTTCATTGATGATATTCGTGTACCTAAGTCGGAGGAAGAACACGCTAACATTTAAGAACAATATTGGGAAACTCGAGAGCATCGCTTGTATGCCAAGTTCGGTAAGTGTGATTTTTGGAAGAAGGAAGTGGATTTCCTTGGTCATGTTATGACAGCCGAGGGAGTAGCAGTTGACCCCGGTAAAGTGAAAGCAGTGTTACATTGGGAGCAGCCCAGAATCAGAATCGATTCATAGCTTGGGAATGGCAAGTTATTACCGCTGTTTTATCGAAGGATTCTCATCAATTGCTGCTTCTTACGCAATTGTTGAAGAAGGAGAAAGTTCACTTGGACTCACTGTGAGGAAAGCTTCCAAGAGTTAAAGAAGCGCTTAACTTCAAATTTCAAGATCGATTTTGCCGATATTCGCAAGGATTTCGATATCTATTGTGATGCTTCGTCAAGGATTAGGATGCGCCCGATGCAAGAAGGAAGAGCCGCCGCTATGCATCAAGGCAATTGAGACCTCACGAAGAGGATTACCCTACTCATGATCGGAATTAGTGCCGTGAGTGCACGCTTTAAAGATTTGGCGCCATTACCTCATCGGTAATCGCCGTGAAGTCTACACGATCATAAGAGTTTGAAGTACATTTTCACCAATGATTTGAATATGAGATGAGAAGATGGTTGAATTGATCAAGGATTATAATCTTGGAATCCACTACCATCCCGGAAAAGCCAACGTAGTTGCGCACGCTTTAAGTCGTAAGAGTTAATGCAATGATTTGGAAGTAAAGGAAGTTGCCTTAACTTTATGAAGAATTTCAAAAGCTAAAGCTAGAAGTTGTGTCCAAGGATTTGTAGCCAATTTGGAAGTACAATACACCGAGAAGCAGATTCGTGAAGCACAACCAAAGGATCCCGTGTTGTCGACATCAAGGTCAAAATGGCAATGGCAAATTCAAAGATTTCACCAGGATGATCAAGACATACTGATTAATGGTCGAATCTGTACCGATATAGATGGTCCGAGACAGCTTAATCTTAAAGGAAGCCCATAATTCAAAGTATTCGATTCACCTGGAAGTACCAAGATGTACCAGATGTTAAGACTAAATTTTGTGGCCAAATTTGAAGCGAGAAGTCGCGAGTTCGTTGCCTTGTGCGACACCGCCGTAAAGTGAAGGCACTGCAGACCAAGAGTTTGCTGCAATCAAGATTCCAGAGTGGAAGTGGGAAGAAATCGGGATGGATTTCATCACCGGTTTACCCAAGACCCAATCGTTACGATTCAACTGGTAATAGTCGATCGCTTGACCAAGGTCGCCATTTCTTGCCATCAAAACCACATACTCGAGATCGCTTATGGAATTGTACATGGCAAGGATTGTCGGTTTGCATGGTGTGCCCAAAAGATAGTGTCGATCGTGGATCTCGGTTCACCTCGTTTTGGCGAGTTTGCATGAAGCATTGGGTACCATCGAATTTCGCATCGCGTATCATCCATGCATGCATGGGCGATCAAAGAGTCAATCGATATTGAGGATATGCCGAGAGCTTGTGCTCTAGCTAATGCTACCGATGGGATAAAAGTTTACCGTATGCAGAATTTTCAGTACAACAATAGTTATCAAGCCGCCCGCAAATGTCACCATTTGAAGCTTTGTATGGCCGCCTCGCAGAACCCCGCTGAATTGGTCAAACAAATGAACGATCGGTTTTCGGTCCGACATTATTCAGAAGCGTAAGAGCAAGTGGCCATGATCGAGAAAGATTAAAGATAGCTCACCAGCGTAAGAGCTACGCCGATAATCGTCGCCGTGATCTCGATTTTGAACCCAAGATTTCGCTTATCTTCGAGTGACTCCGCGCGAGGTGTCAAAAGGTTTCATGCCAAAGGGAAGCTTGCCCTCAGGTATGTTGGTCCTTTCAAGATTTTGGAACGCCGTGGAGAAGTTGTTACGCTTGAGCTACCAGCGATCGTTAGGTGAGTACATGATGTCTTTCATGTCTCGCAGTTGAAGAAGTGTCTTCGTGTGCCAGAAGAGCAAGCCCCGTTGGAATCAATTGTTCTGAAGGAGGATCTTACCTACAAGGAGCAGCCAGTCAAGATTTTGGATGTCGCAGAGCGCCTCACCAGAAGCAAGACCGTTCGTTTTTGCAAGGTCCAGTGGAGCAACCACTCAGAGGGAGAAGCAACGTGGGAACGTGAAGAAGAGCTGAAGGCCGAGTTCCCTAGCCTTTTCTCTAGCTAGCCTGAATCTCGGGGTCGAGATTCCTTTAAGGGGGGGAGGTTTGTAACATCCCAATTTTCTGAGCTTTAAAAATCTTTTAAATAGTTAGTAGGGAAAAATTCACCATTTGAATTTTATTTGAATTTAATTTCAAAAGCTTAATATTGGACTTTACAATCAAAAACATTTAATGTGAATAATCCCAACTTGAACATTAGCCAAAACTATTTTATTTGGGTTCTATGTGCTTAGATATATTTTCTAGATTTTTCTAGAATTTTTCTGAGTTCATTTGCTATTTTCTATTGCCTATTTGAATTTCTGGTAATTTATAAAATAGAAAACTATTTAAAATCTCGAAACCTTCGGTCGAAATCCAAACCTCCGCCCATTCTCCCACACGCCTTGACCGGCTGCCCAGCTCGCCAAGGCTGCTGACTGACATGCGGGCCCCGCATGCCGGCCTCTCTCTCTCGAGCGCCGCTCGATCTCCACCGTCCGATCAAGGATGAACGGCTAGATGCGCCGCAAGGCAACCGGAGTTGTCCGAATGTCCTATTGATTGTGGACCGCTCGATCAAGATCCAACGGCCGATCTCGAGTCCGTTTTGCAACGCGCAACCGCCGCACGCCGACCACGTGAGCCGTGTCTCGACGTGGGACCCACCGCCACGCCATCGCCGCCTCCGAGGCGGACTGGTTCCGATTTTCGCGCGCGCCGCCGCTGCTTTGGGCGCCCGTGTTCTAGACCTTCCCGAGCCGCTTATATAAGGAGGGCAAGCCCTCGCCTCCGCGACTCCAACCCGCGCACCGCCGCCGTAACCCTAACCCTAGCCGCAAAGCTCGAGAAGTGATTCGCGCGCCGCAACTCCGATAAGTTCGCTCGTCGCCGCTGCGCCGGAGTGTCGTGGTCTCACCGTCGGATCGCGACGCGGAGCAGACTACTCGTGGGCACCTTCGTTTCACGGAGCGCCGCCAGAGTCCGATCCCGCCAAGCCCAAACCCTCCGCCGCCTCAACCTGCCGCCGCCGCCATGCACGCCCCGACCACCGCTGAGCACATCCACGAGTTCCCCGTGCACACTCTACACGCCGGTACCACTCACCGCCGGTGAATCGCCGCTGTCACGGAACCCTTGGTTCCCGAAAGCCGCCACCGCGGTCCGACGTGGCACGCCACCGCCGCCACCTCGCCGCGCGCCGGCTCGCGTCTGCGTGTCATCCTCGCTGGCGTCCTCACAAGATCGACGCGCAGCCCACCGATCCTCGGCAATTTCAGGCTCGTGAGACCCACCCACGCGTGAGCCTAGCCTCCGACATGTGGGTCCCACATGTCGAGATTTCTTTATTTATCTTTTCCGAAACTCGAGGGTGACGCCACTTGCGCAATAATCTGATTTTCCTTTAGGAAAATAATTGAAATTCATGAAATACGATTTTCAGATTTTATGTATTTTCAATCTTCCAAAGGCCATAACTTTGCATCCTAACTCCGATTGAGCCCATTCAAATTTCTAAATTTGTCTAAATTCAAGATCTACTTATCTGAGATTTTTATTTAATTTTTGGAGTTTGTTTTGCCTCTGTTATTTATTTGTTTTGTTTGTTTGTGTCTCGTTTAGTAGTAGACGTCGATCTGTCGGAAATTTTGTGGAAGAAGGAGCACCCCAAGACCAAGATCAGTACATAGACCTTTTCCAAGGCAAGTCATACCTTTGATCATCTTGAACCCAGTTTTCAAATTACTTTGTGTTAAATTATTGCATTCTATTTTAATTATTTATTTAAATACTTTGGGCATAGTTATTATCCAAATTGTTATCACACCTTGGCCTTGTATGTCATATATCCTTGTCACCCTAGAATGGTTATGAGTTGGTAATATTGTAGCACCAACGTGGGTTGGTTAGATGCGAGTATAATTGCTTAGCCATGCTACGAATCATCATCTCATGTGAGTCGAAATATTAAATATGACTAAGTGTCTATGGAACTGTGTAAAACGCAATGTGCTATGTGTTATTACTTCGTGATGGCATGTGTTGCACTAAAATCAATCGGGTGGTAAAGGATTTAGACTCGAGGCAAGTGGTGGAGACTGTGGTGACATGGTGGACTATGTGATGGGTTTGATGTCTGTGTGGCTTAGTTAGAACATGGAAGTCTTGCCTTGGTCAATTAAGGACTTAACTTTGTGCGCCATTGAACCGAGCTCATCGCACGACCACATGCCCGTATGGGACGGGCCTAACTTAGTAAGTTATGGATTCTCGCATTGATGTTCGTGTGGTAGGTTAGGCTATGTGATAGGGTGGAGGTGTGACTACTTGGTGGTTGCATCACGGAGGATCTGCCGTCCCCGCCCAACGTGTGTGTTATGCATGGGCTATGTGATATGTATAACGGTTTGTAAGCACACCGGGAATGTCAATGTTGGAGATGAAGTTTCAACTGTTTTGTTATGATTGGTGCTAGCTACACCGGTTATATCGTGGGTAAAGTGTACAACCTCTCGCAGAGTGTTAAATAAACTATTCGAATAGCAAGGCCCATGATCATGGACATGCTCGGTGCTTTCACACGAGGGGTAGTTTTCATAAAATGTGGGAATGGGAGTGTGTGATCTCAATCATATGGCTATGTGAAATAATCTGCTTAGCTGTGTGTCTTTGTGAAAACAATCGTTAAATTAATATTGTCTATTTGCTTTGAATTATGCTTTTAATCTATTATTCGTATTCAATTGCAAATGTTGCTTTTATGCAAAAGAACCACGTGCCTTTTCTTTGGAATAAGCTTGCATCTATACATTGCATTCGTGGTATGATTTATAGTACGGTTGTGTACTCACGCTTGTTGTAAAACTTGCGCCCAAACCTACGTATGGAGGAGTCTACGCCGCTGAGGAGGAGTTCGTTGAAGGTCGATCGTTCGTTAAGGTCCGATCCCGATTGGTTGCCCGTGGTGAATTGGTGGATCTACGCTCGAGTTTTCCGCTCCGCCGCTTTATTTCTCTGTTAGCCTGCGTGGCTTAATAAGTGTAACCTCACCATAAGGTCAAAACCCTTATTTGTTATTCAAACTAATCGCTTACTTTAATTATCGCTTGTGTGGATCGATATTTACCGTGTTAACCCTCGTGTGCACTAGCGTGATCCTGGACTAGTGCAGTATACACAGAGGGTTCCAGAATCGTAATTCTGGGTCCCGACAACTTGCTGAGTTCTTGAACTCACCCTTGCTTTTGTTGTGTTTTAGGTACCGTTGCAAGAACGTCATGCATGGGAGGGAGTAGATCTGAGTTGGATTCACACACTACCACACATTATTAATATTTGATAAAATTTTGGAATATCAATTAATAAATAAGCAAACTGCTTAAGTTTTGATTATGGATAAGCTTCATGCATTGAGTTTGTAATAATGATGAGTAGCATACTTTAGATATGTTTGATTATGTTCTAGTTATTTATCATGATTCTAATGCTTAGTGAAGATTTTGGATGAGGGAATATTGAGTTATGATTCTCTTTTTATCTGTTGAAACCTTCGTATGGCTAGCTATACAAAGAAGGTTCTCCCGAAATTTAGTAAATTGTCCTAGTTTAGTTTTGTTTAATGTTTCTTTAGTAGCATTCCAGGCTCACGTCGGGCTGGGATGTTACAATTAGTATCAGAGCGGGCTGTAGGTCCGTGGTTACTAGATTAATTAAAAATTTGCGAATGGCTAACCAACTTAAAAGTTTGACACACTAGTGCACAGTAGGTGGGGTTGGGTTATTGCATTGCATCTACATTTTCATTATATCGCATTGATGATTGTTGATATGAATTTTGTAAGATTGCTTATTAACTGATTATATGATTGTTATGTGTGAGGATAATAGATGTTGAGAGGTTGAGATTGTGGTCGTGGCCTTGGGCTTTACCAGGTTACACCACTGTTCGTAGTAAGGGATTAGTGAAGTGGTTACCTCGGATATCTTAGTACCGGCGTGATAGTAAGTATCTTAGAGAAGTTGTTCCCTTCTTTGAATTTGAATTTGGTCAACTCTTGTCCAGTTATGGTTGACGAATTTTTTTTGGATTGTTAGTCCATTGCGGTTGATGAGTTGCTTTGAGAAAGGTTGATGTGTTTCCATTGGCTTAATTTGCCCCTTAAACCAATTATTGCTTTCCCAACTGTTGAGTTAATCTTGCAGCTGGTGAACTTGGTTAATTGTCAAGATTGACTTTTGTATTGGAGTTTTATCTTCTTATTGGAAAACATGACTTATTTATTTCGCTCGATGATTTGGATAATGCAAATTTCCTTTTTGCAAGCCCTTTTGTATGTGGAAGATTGACTCAACGTGTCTCTCTTAGGTATGTTGCGTGTTGAAGATTAATGGATCCCTTTTATGAAAGAAGATGTTAAATGCTTTAGCGATGTTTTGTCTTGGTTAAGTGAGAGGTTATAATCAAAGCAATTAATAGATATGCAAGTTAGGTCTGCAGTGTGTGCATGATCAATCATATCAGCAAATAAAATATGACAATCCAAATATCAAGTAATGCTAAATTGATATACAGAACATTCAGATTGGCTATTTTGTTCCTCATATTTTGGTTTCTTAATTCGGATATGAGTTTATGTGTGTGGTACATATTGAAACGAAAAGGCATATGTGAGCTCAAATTGTCTGTTGCCTTTGTTAATAAGAGATCTATGTTAGTTATACCCAAATCTTGGAATTTCCTGATTTGAGATTTGTTTTTTGGTAGTACGTACTCATGTTTTTTTATTGAGGTTTACTTTTTTAGTATTGCATACCAATTCTATAGATCTTGAATTTTACTCTTCATGATAGCATACGATCTTATTTTCTACTTCTCCATGATAGCATGAACTTGGTACATTTTATTGACCATCTCTCAGTATGATGTTTGCTACTGATAATGGTACGTGCCGTTTAGCTGTTGGACTTCCGTTAATAATGCTGCCATTATGTTTTTCTCTTGACATAGCCACTTGATGGTCATAACATTTCTAAAATTCTGGCTTTTTAGTCTAAATGTTTACATACTACATAGCCATTTGATTTTTCTGTCCTAACATTTCTACATGGTCATTTTACCAAAACTGGAACAATCCAATTGATAATTGAATTTTGAAGATGCTTAGCCATGTTTTTTTCTTTTTAGGAGGTGGATTTACTCAGATTTTTCATTTGTTTGTAGAGCTCAGCTAAGCTTCTCACAGGTATGGAACTAATCAAATAGTTATGAGATGCAAATATGACATGATAATTTTTTCCTCTATTTTTATCTTTGATTTTCTTCCCCGAAAAATGTATGCCTGTATATAGCATAGGTACTTAAATTTTGGTCGAAATAGTGTTTAGCCTTCCAAAAACTCGAATCATTTCTTTTAAGCTCATCTTATTCTTGGGCCCATGAGCTCAAATAGTTGGTGTAACTTTTCTTTTAGAGTTAATATTGCTATTCAGTTCCATATGGTTGCAAGATGCAGAAATTAGTCCATCTCTAATTTTTGTGGGCTTCTCCAAAGCAACTAGATCACCAGTGGAACCACACTATTAAGTAGAAGGATGGGCTTAGCTTTTTTGCTTTACCGGAATGCCATCATTTTAAACTATTCTCACATTTTAGTTCTCTAATTGTCAGTATACTTCTTTCTTTAAGCAAGTGTAAGAGGAGCTAGGTCTCGATGGACAAGTAAGCTCTATCATCTAGCTAATTGCATTGTAGGCGGACTTCTGACCTATATAACTAATGCTTGGTCTCGATGGACAAGTAAGCTCTATAATCTAGCTAATTGCATTGTAGGCGGACTTTTGACCTATATAACTATTGTTCCTAACATGTATTAAGGTTTTTTAGCTTTAAGATGCATAAGCAAGGATTCTTGGCAAATGAAAATATAGATAGGCTCATAGCCTAACACCACATATAGCCAACAAGTTTGTCACCATAAAAAGAGAAGCATGATGTAATTGTGAATATTCCATCAACAATTGTAAATGTGGTAATCTTTGTCTAAGACTAAGAAATCAATCCTATTTAGTTCAGATCCGTTGCCTTCGCCTCAGCAGTGTTGGTCTGAGCCAGTGTGCCTCCACCACGACCTTCCCATTGAATCCGCCCAACCCTCCTCAGACCCGGCCGCTCCTGCCCAGATCTGGCGATGCACCTGCCACCATCACTGCCACCAGGGCAGCTCCTGTCGCCGCACAACCAACTCTGGCTGTCTCCGCCCGGATCCAACCCCTCCACTCCGGATCCTGGCCATCACCTCTCTGCTCCCCAAGCTCCCACCAGCTCATGGCGCCCTGCTTCCCAAGCTCCCCCCAGCTCATGGCGCCCATAGGCCCGAGATCCTCCGCTTGGCTGCCCAAGCTCCGCCTAGTGCCTCCTCTGCTCTGTCCGGCTGGCTGGCTCCATTCCTCTGCTCTCGGGTTAACGCCATCACCTCTGCCTCGGCTTCTCGCCGTCACCTCCTTCGACCGGCGGCATGGCTCTGCCATACCACAAGATTTCAAAATGCGTGGTAGTATTTTCTTCATGTTCTAAACTCATTATAGTGTTTGTTATTAATAGTTACTAAGGGGATAGGTTTCAAGGATTAAGTGGAATTCATAAAGTTAGTGGAACCGAACAATTTAGTCTTTCCTTTTCTCATTGCTTTCATTAGTTCAGTATGTAGGTTATGGAACTCAACAGACCACACAGGGGTTTAGATCGTGAGGACGATGGCGGGAGCCCTGATTCAATGAGGTAGTGAGCTTCATGGGGGTAGTGGAAGGATGAGCCGTAGAGGCAAGTGCAGAAATTTCAGGTACCACACACCACATTTTTTATTGGTAGTATTCGTAGTATGGGAATGTAGTAGCGTGGTATATAGCTACTCTCGAAGGAATCCAACATACAAATCTTTGTGACATTAGCATAACACAGCTAGTGCAGTCGGTCTCTGTTGACATCCAATGCGTTTGTCTCTCTTGACATTTAGTCATAATGAATCATCCACTTTTTGCCCATACCATATTTGAAAAAATGTCTACAAGAGTCTATTTGCACTGGCATGACTGATGTACGTTGGATGCTTGACGAGATGCCTAGGAAATCCTGTGCATAAACTAATTGGGATGAATATAGATTGGCTTAATATATGCATATGTGGTAGCTGCTGTCTACAGCCTAAGTAGGTACCATCCTATCCTTTCAGATTTTTTCCCCCTTATTTGGTTCTAAGATCTTTGATGGTATGGTGGGCAATGCATTGATGTATTCAGTGCTTGTGCAGAATGCTCTATAATTTTGTTTGCATGAAATTGTAAATACTTCATGTACTGAACTTTGTAGTTTCTGATGTAACTTAACTAAGATATAGTGCTCTCTTAAAACAATCTTCGTGGCTGCACATTTCAGTTATCTGATTTAGCATAAATTATGGTATATCACGCATCGAGGTTGATGGCAATGCTGATGCGGCTAGAAGATGACGACCAGCTGTCCGTTCGGCTAGTTTTTAGGGCCGTCGAGGACACTTTGGCGACATAAGTTTAGTGAGTTATTTCTCTATCAAGTTCCTTCCTCTTCTTTTGCTTTTCTACTTTTCAAGATTTCCAGAAGCTGTCGGTGACCGTCGACGACATCCACAAGGTACTGCTCGACGCCATTGCCAAGCTCACTGCTTCGGTGCAGCTGGGTACACGTGGCGATGCGGGGAGTGCACACCTCCCGTACAAGCCGTGTGATGAGATGCATGCAGAGGCTGCCGCTAGATGACAGCGCGAGGATGAATCTTGCCAATGACAACTCGATGAAAAGGCGCGTGTACGGGGGCGGCTCAACATCGCCGTGCTATTGCTGAGGTCGCAGTGCGTCCCCCTGCACAAGGGCGCGGTCATGGCAACGACGCTGGAGGAGGTGGTGCCCACCCGGACGCTAACGATGGCGTCCACTATGGCGCCTATGGAGGCACGCATGACGGCACCTATGGGGGTGCCTACTATGGTGCCCGTGGAGGAGGTTGTGACAACCACCACGATGATGATGATGGTGATGAGTCTATGTTTGAAAACTACTTGTCGCGCCATCAATATAATCTGCATGTGCGCAATTGTCAGCGCGGTGAGGACACTGATGATTTGGTTGCAAAGCCCAAGTTCACAATGCCGTCCTTTGAGGGTATTACAGAGGTGGAGGTTTATCTTGCATGGAAACCGAAAGTTGATAAGCTGTTCCGCATGAATCGCTATTCTGATCAGCGCAAGTTGGATCTTGCCATTGTTGCTTTGGACGGATATGTTGCTACATGGTGGGAGTGCTATGTGCAACAGCGTATGGAGCGACATGAGCCACGTGTTGTTACATGCGATGAGCTGAAGCAACAAATGAGCGCACAGTTTGTACCTACACATTACAAGTGCAAGCTGCATGAGAAGTTGATTGGGTTGCGACATGGTTTCAAATCAGTTGATGAGTATTATGAAGAGATGGAGCGGATTATCATACATGCTGATGTGCGTGAGAATGGGGAACAAGTGATGGCTCTCTTTCTTGCTGGGATGAATTATTCTATTCGGCGGATTGTTAATCATCATCAATACAACAACATGGTCGAGTTGATGTATTAGGCACATGAAGTTGAGAAACAGGTAATTGAAGATGCTAAGTACGCTGCACGACAACGTTATTCAATGAGCATGGCACCTCCATATAGCACAAGACAGACAGGCAAGCTCGCTCCATCTGGGGGCAATTCAGCGACGTGTAGTTCAGCACAGAGGAAGACAGATAGTACGCCACCACCGGTGCACCGACCGTCGGTGCCCGCTGCTAGCGCAGCATCTTCAATGGGTTCTAAGGGTCGTTCAAGTGATATGACATGCTACAAGTGTAAGGGAGTTGGTCATTTTTGAAAGATTGCCCAAATAATAAAGTTATGGTACTTACTAATGATGGGTATATTTCAGCTAGTGATGGGGACGATACTACTCCGTTTGCTGATTTTGAAGAGGATCACACGAAGGATGAGAGATTGGACTATAGGCCGGGGTCGCCAGATGGAGAGCATATTCTAGTGTGCACACCTCGTGTACTTAGCGTGTCACACAAATAGTCTACTCCATAGCAGTGCAATTTGTTTCAATCATGGGAGAAGTTGGTGGTAAAGTGTGCAAAGTAATAATTGATGGAGGAAGTTGTCATAATCTAGCCAACAAGGATATGTGCACAAAATTATGCTTAAAATATTTACCGCATCCTCATCCTTATCATGTGCAGTGGTTGAGTGATGTGGGTGAGGTGAAAGTCGGTCATATGGTGAAGGTGCACTTCTAGATTGGCATGTATAAGGATACCATTGTTTGTGATGTGGTACCTATGTCAGTTCTTCACTTGCTGTTGGGCACCTATGGCAATTTGATCGCCATGTTTATCATGATGGGCATACAAACTGCTACAAGTTTAAGTGGAACGGCAAAAATGTGATTTTGTATTCGCTTACACCGATAGATATAGTCAATGCTGATAAGAAGAAAGTTGAGGTGAAAATTGAGAGAACACCAAATAGAGATATTCCACCTTCAGTGAGTGACAGCCATAAGCCAAAATTGAGCGGTAAAAAGAAAAGTGAGGGAGAGAAAGGTTTTTAGTAATGTTAGCCACCAAATCAGAGATGAGAGGTTGTGAGAATCCCAATTTGGTGCACTTTGTAATTCTGAACAAAGATGCATTTCTTTCGCCTGACAACTTGACGTCTCTTCCTAGTGGTGTCTCTCATGTTTTACTGGATTTCACGATGTCTTTTCAGAGGAGGTGCTCGCTGGTTTGCCACCAATCTGCGGGATAGAGCATCAAATTAATTTTATTCTGGGAGTAACGCTACCAAATCGACCACCGTACCACACCAACCCCGAGGAAATAAAGAAAATTTAGAAACAAGCACAAGAGCTTCTCGACAAAGGGTACGTATGCGAAAGTTTAAGCCCTTGTGTTGTTCTTGTTATTTTAGTTCCTAAGAAAGATGGTACTTGACGCATGTGCATAGATTGTAGAGCGATTAATAATATCACTATTTGATATCGTCATCCTATACCTCACTTAGATGATATGTTAGACGAATTGAGTGGTGTTGTTATTTTCTCTAAAATTGATTTGCGTAGTGGGTATCATCAAATTAGGATGAAAGAAGGGGATGAGTGGAAAGCCGCTTTTAAAACAAAATTTGGTTTGTACGAGTGGTTAGTCATGTCGTTTGGGTTAACTAATGCACCTAATACATTCATGAGATTGATGAATCATGTTTTGTGGCATTTCATTAGAAAATTTGTGGTCGTGTATTTTGATGATATCTTGATTTACAACCATAATAAATCTGATCATATTGACCACATTAGACAAGTGCTACAGGTTTTACACGATGCTAGATTGTTTGGGAACTTAGCGAAGTGCACTTTTTGCAAAGATCACATAATATTTTTGGGCTATGTGGTTTCGGCACAAGAGTAGAGGTAGATGAGTCTAAAATTGTAGCAATTAAAAACTGGCCTACTTCTGTGAATGTTAGTCAAATTTGGAGCTTTCATGGACTTGTTGGTTTTTTATCAGCGTTTCGTTAAGGATTTTAGCACCATTGTTGCCCCCACTGAATGAATTAACATAAAAGGTATTGAGTTTACATGAGGGGTGGCCCAACAAGCTGCATTTGATGAATTGAAAAAGCGCTTAACTGAGGCACTGTTACTTGTTTTACCTTATTTCACTAAGAATTTTGAAATTGAATGTGATGCTAGTGGAATTGGTATTAGTGGTGTTTTGATGCAAGAGGGTTGACCGGTTGCTTATTTTAGCTAAAAACTTAAAGGTGCACAATTGAATTATCTGGTCTATGATAAGGAGTTATATGCTTTAGTGCGAGTTTTAGAAGTTTGGCAACATTATTTATGGCCTAAAGAATTCATTATACATTCTGATCATGAGGCCTTAAAATATTTGCAAGGCCAAGCTAAGTTGAACTGTCGACATGCTAAATGGGTGAAATTTATTGAGTCGTTTCCATATATTGTGAAATATAAGAAAGGGAAGGAAAATGTGATTGCTGATGCTCTTTCTAGGAAAAGTGTGCTTTTAAATTGCTTAGATGTGCAAGTTCCTCGTTTAGAGAGTTTGCATGATTTATATGCTAATGACCATGATTTCGCTGTTCCATATGCATATTGCAAAGAGGCAAAAGGCTGGGAAAATATCACTTACATGATGGGTTTTTGTTTTGCGCTAACAAATTATGCGTTCTAGATTTGTTCGTGTGTTTACTTTTGTTGTGGGAATCACATGCAGGTGGATTGATGGGACATTTTGGATATGAGAAGATGTTGTCTATACTGAGCGATCATTTTTATTGGCCTAAGATGAGGCGAGACGTGGAGAGGTATGTGCAGCGATGCATTACTTGCCACAAGGCGAAATCGAAGTTGAATCCACACGGTATGTATACCCTCTACCTATTCCCAATGCATCATGGGAGAATATTAGTATAGATTTTGTTTTAGAACTACCTAGAACTAAGAGGGGGAGAGACTCTGTTTTTGTCATTATGGATCGATTTTCGAAGATGGCATGTTTTATTCTGGGCCACAAGAGCGACGATGTGTCGCATGTTGCTGACTTGTTTTTCAGGAAAATTGTGAGGTTGCATGGAGTGCCCAAGACCATTGTTTCTGATCGCGATGTCAAGTCCATGAGCTATTTCTAGAAGACGTTGTAGGGGAAGCTTGGGATGATGTTGTTATTTAACACAACTTGTCATCCCCAAACTGATGGTCAGACGGAGGTAGTGAATCACACACTATCAATGCTATTGAGGACAATGATCAAGAAGAACTTCAAAGAGTGTGAGGGCTGTTTTCCACATGTGGAGTTCGCCTACAATAGAGTCGTCTGCTCTACTACACAGATGTGCCCATTTGAGGTGGTGTATGGTTTCATACCAATTATGCCACTTGATATGTTGCCACTTCCAAGTCAACACCGAGTTGATATGGCGGTGTCAAAGCGAGTTGAATATGTCAAGAAAATGCACATCAAGGTGAAAGAAGAAATTGAGCGCAAGGCGAAGTACTATGCTGACAAGGCGAACAAGAAAAGAAAGAAGGCGATTTTTCAGCCGGGCAATTTAGTTTTGTTACACAACTGCAAGGATCACTTTCTAGATCGACACAAATTGAAGTTGTTGTCATGAGTAGATGGACCTTTCAAAGTGATTGAGCGGATTAATGATAATGCATACAAAATTGAGCTTTTAGGAGATGACTATAGCGTGAGCTCGACATTCAACATTGCTGATTTATCGCCGTTCCTCAGTGCTGATGATCTAGCGTCGAGGATAACGCCTTTTCAAGAGGAGGATGATGAGGGCATCCCTGCAACACCTTCTTCTCCTCCACCTAATGCTCAAGACATACGCATCGAGTTGACGACTGGACCAATTACAAAAGCACGTGCCAAAAAACTACAAGATCAGTGAACTTGCTGCTTAATGAATATGTCATTAATTTTAACGAGAATTTTATATTGTCTAAAAATAGCATTTTGACTCTGCTCGGGTTTGAAGATTCAACGATAGAAGGAGAAGTTGTTGTTCATGACAATGATGATGATAGGTGCAAGATGAGCTGCATGCTAGTCCATAAACGCAAGGGAGGAAGGGCTATTGGATTTGCGTGTGGAGTTTGCATGTACAAAGAGATAGCGCGTGAAAGAAATAAAATCAAGAGGAGGTTGTCTATTTTTGTGGAGAGCATTAAGGAAGATTCGGTTTGCCAAATCACGTGGAGATAAAGGCTCTTGGATTAATGCCATCCGTGAGGAAACAAATTAGGAAGGAAGAAATCACGTGAGGAAACAAATTCAATCTTTGTATGAGCTAGTCACGGTTTTTGGAAACCAACAAGGATTCACGAACAGCCCGTGGCCAACTACTATGACACTTTAAACATTTAGCGCATAGTATTCTATGGGGAGACCACGTTATGCAAATGAATAGAAACATAGATTTTGCTTGTTCTTTCATACTAGAATTCATGCAAAGATTTTTGAGAGAGAATTAGGCGACCCGTTATTCGTTCTGCAAATCAAGGTCAAATTTGTTTTTTCATTGGGAATTGAGGGATTGGTGGTCTCTATTCGTGTCTAGCAGCGATCATCCTGTTATGTGTTGGTAAATATCCATAGAGCTGCAAGTCCGTGCACTGGCGTGTGGTGTACAGCTGAGTGTTGTTTGTCGTCAAACACAATTTATCCACGGTTCTACTCGAGAAGATGAGGCCACCCCGTATCATTGAGTATCCCCACCTTTTTGCTAGCTATTCTGAATCTCGGGGCTGAGATTCCCTTTACGAGGGTAGGTTTATAACATTCCAAAATTTCATTTTTGGTTAAAATAAAATTTAATTAATTTTCTAGATTTTAAGAAGATTTTCCCTATTATTTTGAAGCAAAAATAAATTTATTTGCAAAGCTAAATACCAGTTTTAAGTTTCAAATATTTTCTATAAGTTCAAAATAAATATGGGAATTTCTGTAAAATTTTCCAAAATTTTTGAACTCTATTTGCTTTTTCTAAAAGCCTATTTAATTTATCTCAGCTTTCTGAAATTGCAAAACCCTCAAAAATCCAGATTTTCTAATTGCGCCGATTTCATTTTCCTTGACCTCATTTCCTCTCGCGCACAGCCCAAACCCACAGCCAACTTCACCGCGCCGCCCCAGCCGCGCCTCTCCCCTCTTCTCTGTCACGTGGCCCCACTTGTTAGCACCCCTTTTCTCTTTCCTTTCCTCTCTCTCACTACCACCGGGCCCCACCTGCCAGCCCCTCTCCCCTTTTCCTTTCTTCCTTGTCATGACGCGTGCCACCGCCATTGCCGCCTCGTGTAAAGCTCCGAAAACCGCCGATTTTGCTCGGATTCTTCGTGGTTCCGCCGCCAATCTTATCCCTTATCCCAACCACGTCCATTTCGATGTTTGTTCCTCCATTTCTATCACTGAATCCTCAATTTTTTGCCATCGTTCTGATTTGGTCATCTTGCGTCGTACGCCCCTCCGGTGCACCCTCTTACCCTATAAAAGGGAGCCCCGGCACCACACTTCTCCCCTCATCCCACCTCTGCAAACCCCAACACCACTCTCCTCCTCTCACTACCGTAATCCGAGGTTGAAGCTCGTCAGTCGCGAGCTCTCACACGGTTGTTTCGGCCGCTGTCGAAGGAGCACCGACGACGTTGTCCAAATCTTTGGTACTGTTGTCTCGCGTTCTACATCATGCGCATTCTCTCATCACGGGAGGACCACTTGAGCTCCATCGCCGTTGTCAACCGAATATCGCTGGCCACCTTGTCGAGTCTTGCCATCACCAACCTACGTACAAGGTTCTTCGTGTCCCCCTTGTTGGGATACGGGTAGTGTCGACGATCAAGTCGCCGATCTTACAATAAATGGAAAAAAGAGAGAATGACGTGGGAAATCTTGGGATTGCAATGGGACTGCTCTTTATTAGTATGAACTGAGATTTTACAAGGGTCGGAATGACTGATCGCTTTTAGAGTACAAGACAATGCTTCTTTCTTTCTATCTTCTGATGATCTGATCCCATCCTCCTTGATCCGCCCAGGTTCCATCTTTAAATAGCCCTCGAAGAGGTGGCGCATTCCGAGAAGGCGCTCGATGCGAGCGCTATGCCTAGTCGGAGTCAAGTGATGGTTGATACAGAATCAACCGTTTGGCGGTTATATGTCTATGAAACATATAACCGCACGGAGGTTATTTACTGGTGTGTCTTGGATAAGATACGTCGTATGGAATATGCACGTGTTCCATTCATCATACGGTAGAGAATATACCTTGGAATCAGTTCTTACCTTCTACGAGCAGTTCTCCTGAGGCTTGGCTTGGGCCTTCGTCCGACCAGGGTACCCATTATGTAACCTCTGGAATCTCTACGACCAGTGAGGTCGTGCACCTCAAAGGTTACGACCATGAAGACGTATGGTCTTTTATATATTAAAGATAATATATAGAGGTTTTAATCCTCGTCAGCTAGCCCCCGAACTTTAAATGAATAGGTCGTGTGAACACCTTTCTTCCGATGAAATCGTATCGGGATGACGCTATTAAATACAAAGGCATTTGAAGCGGTTTGTATTCACTTTAAAGTTGAGAACTTTGCCTTGGGATTTGAAGAGTTTCGTGTCCGTTGGACTTTTGGGTAACTCCTTATTACGGTTTAGGATTTTAAGCTTATAAAACCCTTTGTAAACCTAGGGTTTTTTCACTTCCTCCTTTCTTTTCTCATCTTCCGAGTAAAAACTACCTCCGACCTCCTTTGCTTTTCTCACCCAAAAAGAACCTAACCATGTCGGACCAAATCACCAACTGGTCGGTTTCCGACCTAAGTGAGAAAAAGTTGGAGAATCTGGAGAAGATCAGATGCTCCCCAACAAGGATGTGATTTCTTGAGATCCGTTTGGGAACATTCCTGAGCAAGATGAAGATGGAGAAATTCCTGTTTTTCTCGCATATATCGAATGCGGATTTCGGCTACCAACTCACTCCTTCCTTCCTCAAGTTTTGGAGTATTATGGAGTTGAATTGGTGAATCTGGCTCCCAATGCCATCGCCAATCTCAGTATTTTCATCTATCTCTGCGAAGCGTACTTAGGATTCCAACAGATCCGGATTTATTCAGGTACTACTACAGGATGACAAAGTCCGGAAAGGCGATTGGGACGCCTGGAGAGTGCACCTTGCGTCTCCATGATGGAAAAGCTGATGAGTACATTTTTATGTACTCAAAATCTTCGTGGTCGTCGTGGAAGAAGAGCTGGATCTATATGAAGATCACGAAGAAAGACAGCCTTTATTATTCTGGTAAGAAGGCGGTCGAGAATCCGAGATGGCGTGCCTCTATGGAGAAAGAGGAAACGAGGAAAATGGGTGAAGCAATCAAGCTTCTTAGCCAAAGGTCTAACATCTTGGCATGTGGTGAAAGATTTTTCACGCGCCGGGTTAGCCCTTTGAAGGCCCGAGCACATAAGATGGTCTCGTACATTGGTCGTGATGATACGACCAAAGACTCTAAAGATGGTAAGCCATTTTAATGATTCGACCAGTTTACATATTTGATTGATTATTTCTTAACTCTTTCATTTTACCTTTATGACTCTATCTTCGATGAGATTAGAAGCCGAATCAAGATGATTCGCGCGAGAGCCCGGCGATAAGGCTAGTTTTCTCGGATCTTAGCGGCCGTTTCACTAAGAAAGGATTGAAAGACTTAAGGTAAAAATATCAAGCTCTGTCTTATTGACGCATATATTATTTTTTAATCTGTATACCATAAATCCTCTTTGATGTGTAGTCGGTTGGGTTGAGAGTCAACAAGGTCACCAAAGATGTAAGCCAATTGATGATCCGATCTCCCTTCGACCACACAGATGTAAGCCTTCCAGGTAGGTAACCGAACACAAATAATATTTTGATGAATTATGTTTATCGCCTAACTTCCTTTGATGATGAATTTAGGCGGTCGTTGTACCTTCCAAAGAAGGTCATCGAGAACCTCCGTGACTAATGAGGCCACCGTTGTGGAGGTCGACGATCTACATCTACCGACCGGCAATCGGGGACCTCGACCAAATGGTTGCGATATCGCCCGATTTCCGATCGTGGATGTGCAAGACCTAGTCAACCCTACCGTTTAGAACCTGGTGAGATCGCTGACAGAAGAGGAAGGCTAGCGCAACGAACTTTAGTTCGATGCGCTATAAGGGTAAATTCGAAAAACAACAAGGTATATATATAAAATGAAGAGGTCGATTTATACATACCTTGGATCTTCCTTACCTTCTCTCTCTCTCTTGTTTTAGATCTTCGTGTTCCGGTTGTGTCCGATCAGAGCACCCTCAGAAAAAGTTCCGAGGTAGAGGTGGTCGTGGAGGCTCCCGACCGTGATACTCCTAAAGCAAAACTACCGTGGATGAAGTAGCAAAGAAGCCCCGAGCAGGTTTCAAGATCTACTCAGATCCTCTAGTAATCCTTACTCCTTCTCCTGAGGTAGTCATCCCCAGAGACCTCAACAGTTCCACCTCCTCCAGAAATACTTCAAAGTTAACAAATTCCTTTTTCTCCCGATTTATCGAGGATAAGGAACTTGATGAAGCTCGGGAAAGATATCGGACCATCAAGCCAAGATTGGTCCGATACCATCTTTTCCAAATATAATGATATAGCAATTCGGGTAAGTGTTCTACGACCATCTCATAACTCTTTCTTTTGCGTTTCTTTGAAAACTTGCTAAAGAAAGGAATTTTTGTTTTTGTAGCATTTGGTCGAAAACTATCCAGGATCTGAGGATCGACTCAAATAATAAGAACTTTGGAGCAAAACACTCCGATATGAGAAGTAAGTACATTTCTCTTTTGATCTCCTAGGTTTATTATCTTGATTCTCCTTATAGATTATCCTTCTCCTTCTATCATATTTGATAGATTTAGAGAAAATTAAAGAAGAGATCAAGGCCAAGGAAGCCATAATAATAAAGCCGAGGGAAGAAAATCGAGTAAAGACCGGTCGATCGAGCATGCGATGACTGTGCAAAAAGAGGATTTCGACTCTTGTGAGAAGAAAATCAAAGGTAATCGGTCGAGACCTAACCAGATTCCATAACTCCAATTGTAAAGAGTACATTAATTTTGTTTATCTACTCGTGCGTAAAAATCAAGCACTTGAACGAGTGGAGAAGACCTCGATTTTGAGCGTGGCAAAAGGCACTTCTTGTATTTGGCCTTGATGAGAAGATCACGCTCTTAACAAAATGATCTTTGATATGGGATCGGATCAAGCTTGCCTTCATTAGGAGATCCAACGAAAAGATGATCTACTTTGGTCAACTTCGGAAGATCCAAAGGCCTACTCAAAACTATGAAGGAAAACCATACCTGCACAATGCAGAAGCTATTGTAATCGAGTTAGTGTTGCTTTAGCAAAATTAAAGGCTTCCGACCCTCTGTTAGTCTTAAAGTCGTGGAAGAGGACTTCGATCGCTCTCGAAAGTGAAGCAACAAAACTTCTCGAGGAAGTAAGACCTCTGAGAGAAAATTGCGTAAGAAATGGAAGTCGGATCTCCATCACATAGCGACTCACCGTGGTCTCAACATGTAAATGAATGTAATTTTAGACGATGTAAAAAGAAACTTACCTTTTTCAAAGAAGATCCCGCTTTGTCTTATTAATGTTGTTAAATACTCATATATCTCCTAGCCCCGATCGCTATGTTAGTAGATGAACGTTACTAAAAGAAAGCAAGAGACTGTAATTGAGTAATAACGATGACCATGGTAAGAGTGCTGATAATGTGTATGACAATGATGTAGGAAATACTAGGAAATCATGTGGTCGAACCAACCGATACTCTCGCTAGTCTAGATTTTTGCCCATTATCAAGTACTATGGAATACCACTTGTAGTCGAAGACATAACAAAGACTAGATCTTGCTTATATGAAGATATGCATTAAGAATGTATGCAAGAAATGAAATGAAGAGATAAGTACCGTTGTTTAGGAAATATTCGATCTGGTCGATCGAATCTTAAGAACTGAATATTTGTAAAATATTTCGCTAAACGTGCTCATTCTCAAATCCGACCGCAACGAGGATCGAGGAAAAGGATGTCACTAGAAGCTCCTTCCAGCAAGGTGACCACGCAGAGAGGAGAGACTTCACCAGAGGCTTTCGTGTCCCACCAAGAGCCAAACTTGATTAGAATGTAATGTTGAAATAAAATAACAATCTTCAATTTCAAGAAACGAAAGCCAAGTAAATTGTTCGAGTTGGTACTCCTTATACTGTATGACTCTTTAAGAAAAGAATGTCCGGTCGTGAATGTGTATCATTGAAGCAATGATCACGGCTAAAACCAATGTGATTGATGACATTTAAGTCAATAACCATGAGTAGTGGAGATCCCAAAGAAGGAATATCGGAGAGAATGAGAGTCTTCTCCGACCAACCAGTAACGGGAATGGCATACGACCAGATGCAACAAATAATAAGTATAAATAACCACACTTATCATTTTTAAGGAAAAGCATCTTTATTGAAGAAAAAATGAAATAAAAATGAAATACATGAAATTAAACATAGAACTTACGCAATTGATCAATATTCCAAGAATTAGATAAAACCTGCCCATCTGACATAGCTAACCGTACCGATCCTGGTCGGGTTACTTCGACCACAGTGTATGGACCTTCCCACTTAGGTGAAAGTTTATTGCGATTTGCTTGGTTCTGGATTTTTCTGAGAACCAGATCACCTACAGCTAGGCTGCGAGGTTGTACCTTACGACTGTGATACCGACGCATGGTTTGTTGGTAGATTGCTGATCGTATCAAGGCTTGATTTCGTCTTTCTTCAAGGAAATTGATGTCGCTGTCGTCGCTCGATCGATCACTTTCGAAAAGTAATCGCTCGAAAGCAGAACCAATTTTTAGTTCTGGAGGAAGCATAGCCTCAGCCCCATAAACTAAAAAGAATGGTGTTTCCCCGGTCGCACGACTAGTTGTGGTACGAACAACCCATAATACAAAGGGAAGTTCTCGAACCCAAGCTCCTGACCGTTGAAGTAACTGGTCGAACACTCGTCGTTTGATCCCTTGCATTATGATACCATTGGCTCGCTCAACTGCTCCATTGCTCGTGGATGAGCAATGAAGCAAAATGTATCTTGACACCTAGTTCTTCACGCACTCAAAATTGCCGCTGAGAACCGCACCGCGCGTTATCGCGATTATACGATCGGGTACACCAAACCGTAATCACGCTTTTTGTTAGGAACCTCTTGGCGCTTCGGTTGTAGTTTTTACAACCGCTCGCCGATCCACTTAGTGAACGTGTCAATCATGACGAACAGAACTCAAAGCCCCGGTGCCTTTGGGAAAGGTCCCGAATGTCCAAATTTCGTGCTGCAAAAGGCCAAGAAAGAGGGATTGTTTGCAAAGCTTGAGACGGCCGATGTACTTGTCGGCTATGAAATCGACATTGTACGCACTCGTCACGAGCTCTTTGCATCATGAAGAGCATGGCACAAGAGTATCCTTGCCTAAAGGCTTTACCGACCAAAGATTCAGAGGAATGATGAGACCACGCACTTCATGAATTTCGGTTAGCAATTTAATGCCATCCGATTGAGATATGCATCTCATCAACACTCCGTGAGATCCTCGCTATATAAGCTACGCTCAATGAGAGTGTATGATTTGGCTGCAATACGATCAGCCTCTACATCATCTTCTCGAATTATGTCATGTCAAGATAATTGTAGATCGATGTCATCTAATCTCTACCGTGATCGTGATGGCGCCAACCATCATCGACTGCGGAGCATCCATGTTTGCGTAATCAAGGTGTGCAACCTCCTTGCTAACATCTATGTCCTCAAGGCTCGACTACCGAGGGTGAATCGAGTTTCTCGAGAAAACTCCGCGGACGGATGTCCGTGTGGAAGCCATCCGCCAATCGGTTCGCCGAAAGTTTTCCTTTCTAGGAATGTGTTGGATCCGAAAACCAAGAAATGCTTTTCAAGTTTCCGCATTCGCCGATATGATGACATTTTGGTACTAGAGCATTGATACTATTTCCTACTTGATTCGCTACTAGTTGAGAATCACCTTTCACTAGCAATCTGCGAATCCCGAGCGAATGAGTCGCTCAAGTCCCGCCAAGAAACCTTCAGATTCGCCGCATTATTTGTAGCAGAAAGTTTAACCGAATGGCGATGGTTGTTCGCCAAGAGGGGAAATCAAACGACCCCACTTCTCGAGCCTTGAAGCATCAAGGAACCATCAAAGTACATTGTCCACCGGTCGTGAAACTTGTACTCGGGTTCTTCGGAGGGTTCGTGGTTTGTCCATTCGCAATGAATTTCGCTATTGCCCGAGACTTAATCGCCGTTTCTGACAAAATGGAGGTCAAACGCCCCAAGCTCAACCGCCCATTTTTCTATTCGCCCCGATGACTCCTCGTTACCTAGGACTTGACCAAGCGGATATCCGTAGGTACGACCACTTTATGGGCCGAAAATAATGTCTAAGTTTCCTTGAAGTCATAAGGAGACCATAGAGCAATTTCTCAGATTCGTGGATATCGTTCTTTTGGTCCATGTAAGACTTCACACGTAATATATTGGTCGTTGGATACGATCACGTTCTACGACCAATACACCGCTAATCGTCCGTGGCGCTGCAATGACGTAAATTAGCAATGTCTCTTCCAATCTTGGAGAGACTAAGACCGGAGGATTCGTAAGATACCGCTTAAGCTCCTCAAAAGCGCCGCTTGCCTCTTTAGTCCATTCAAACTTCCATGTTTCCGAGAAGCTTGAAGAATGGGAGTCCTTTTCACCTAACCGTTATGAAACGACTTAACGCCGCCATACACACGGTTAGCTTCGACTTCCTTTTCGTGGTCGGGAACGATCGATCGATAGTGGTTATTTTCACCGGATTTGCTTCAATGCCTCTAGCGTAAACTAGAAACCCGAGCAGCTTTCCGGATGAAACTCGAACGCACACTTTTCCGGATTTAATTTAAGGTTATGACGCCTTAAATTATTGAAAGTCTCTTGTAGGTCCGAATGTGGTCACCAATGTTGATACTTTTACGACCAAGTCATCAACATAGGCTTCAAGATTCGACCTATCTCGTACTAAAGGTTTCTCAGATCAACCTTTGGAACGCCGCACCAAGATTTTTAAGACCAAATGACATCTTTACATAACAAGAGGTACCAAATGGAGTGATGAAGGAAGTTTTCTTCATCTTCTTTACTCATATTAATCGGTGGTATCCCGAATATGCATCTAAAAACTTAATAACTCACACCGAGGTAGAGTCTACAAGTTGATCAATGCGAGGAAGGGGAAAATCATCCTTTGGACAAGCTTTATTTAAATCAGAAAGTCGATACACATACGCCATTTTCCATTGGCCTTTTAACCATTACAGATTCGCAAGCGCTCGGGGTGGTCGACTCACTGATGAATCGGCTTGGAGTAGCTTGTCAATCTCCGATCGATTGCTATTTTCCGATCAGTGCAAAACGCCTTAGCTTCGCTGATCGGTCTTTATCAGCCGCACGCTAGCCTATGCTCGATCACCTCCGGGACTCCGCATGTCGATGCCCGCCAGCGAATACATCTGGTTTGCTCGGAGGAAGGAGACGAGCGACTCTTCCTATTTGGGGTTGAGTCCTTCCCACCGTAATCTTGGTACTCAAGCGCCACGAGTGGTACCTCTTTCATCCGGTCGGAAGGCTTTGGTGCTATCTTTGGTCTTGAGTGTTTGACCGCATGGTAGCGGTGTTAGTTCCTCCGCCCGGAAGCTCATCGACCAGTTCTAAACATTTCGATCACATGCATAGCGATTTTCGATCACCTCGGACCGTGATGACACCCTTTGGTCCCGCATTTTCAAACTCGTAACCGAATGCGTAGCTACCAGAATTTTGCTAAGGCCGACGACCAAGGATTGCATTATATGTCTGTTTCAAAATTCACTACATCGAAAGAAACTTTTTCTATTCGAAATTGTCTCGGTTTTTCAACGTAACCAATAGGGATAATTGCCCTATTGACTTGGCGGTAGATCCGTGAACTATACCATGGAAGGCATATTTCATGTGCTTTACCTTAGAATTTGGAATCAGATATCTTCTAATGCGCTTGCAAAGAGAATATTTAAAGAACTACCCCATCTATCAAAACCCGATTAACCTTGCAGCTTATTAATAGTAGGCTCAACGACAATTGGAAACCCACTGCTCGAGTTGAAGGAATTGGGCAATCTTCTTTGCTAAAGGAGATTATTGTCTCCACCACCTTGAAGGTTTGGTGATGATCGGAGTTTCAAAGAAGGTTGACTTCTCGCCCATGGCCTTCAGTGACGCCGGATTCGTGATGAAGAAGATCCCCGAAAATTACATCGATAAAGATAATCGAGGTTCTTGATACTCCATCTCCTCGTCACCATCCTTGTCCTTCTCGAGCTTGTTTCCCCAATTTCTTGAATTGAAGGAAGTGGACCTTTACCGCATAATAATCATTCAATTTCTTACGCTAAGCGCGACATTATGTAAATCGTGTCCCGCTTGTTTATGGAGAGGACACCATTTTTTGCTTTTCTTATACTCATTGGTCGAACTTTGCTTTGCTATGACAGAGTAATCTTTTCTTCCTTTAGGAAATTTTCAGAACGCCGTAACCTCCTTATTGTTAGTTCGCGTGTTTCTTCTTCTTGAGAGCTTTCTTCCGCTTCTTTTCCGACTTATCCGCACAGGTGGGGATCTTGTCTTTTCGATCAACGGCCGTTCCACTCGATCGCTTCGCTAGCCGCTGCGCATTTGTCACCATGTCAAGAGCTCGATGGTTGTTCGTGGGGATGAATTGCTAGATCCTCTCAGAAACCCTCGATTTCTTAATCCCGCTTTAAAAGCCCGGATAACAAGACTCGCAACCTCCGGAATCGAGTTGCGAACTTGGCTAAATCTCTTGATGTATTGTCGAAGAGTTTCATTAGGTTTTTGCCGTATCTCGTGGAGATCATCCTCCTTTCCGAGCGATCGTCGACGCACTCGAAAGTTTGCAATTAGAAGATCGCAAAGTCGCTCCCAAGTATACACGCATCCGATAGGTAAATTTAGCAACCATGATCGGCCGATCCTTCTAGTACCGTGGGAAGATAATTAGCCATTACATTTTCGCCGCGCCGCCTCGATGGCGGTGGTATAAATCAAGAAATTCTAAAGGATTTTGGGTCCCATTGAATTTATCCAGTTGGCGTGTCGGAACTGCTTGGCCAACGCACGCCTTGGAGCCTCGCAGAAAGCTCGACAACCTGTGATCGCCTCACGGCGCCTTCTTTGAAAAGGTTTGGATTATAATCGGTCGGGACGATTCCGGGACCGCATCGCTGATTTTCTCGTATCCCGATCCGGCCGGTACGCTTCGAGAACGCCTTTGACCGCTTGTTCGTTAAGATGATACCAAGATCATCAGTCCAAGCGCTTGCTCTTGTTGGCGAGGTGAAGGTGAAGATTCAAACAATCTTCTTCCCTCATGACCGCTGGTCGGAAGCGCCGAAGTGGTCCTTGTGTTAGTTGACCTCAACACGACCACGCCGCTTCGCCAGGGAAGAATGCTGAGATGAAGTCATGGTCCGACTGTGGTTGCCTTCGCTCCCGATATGCTTCGCATGCGCCGCATGGTCTGCTGGATAATCTCCGATACTTGACCTACAAGTCGTGCAAAACCTGGAGTTTCTGCCAAAACAGGGTCAGAAGTATTTAACATATTTCTAACTCGCTGCATGTTCTGTATTGTTACCGAAGGTCTTACAGGGTTTCTACCAGAAAGAGGTGTTTGATGGCCTGAATTCTCTGTTCTCCTGATCGGTCTTGCTCGATCTCTGCATTGGCTAGGGCAGATCATCGCATTAATCGATGGATATCCACCATTCTGTGACTCGCATTTGGTGCCTGACCGCTCGTATCATCTCCATCATTATGTGGTGGCGAGGCAATGTGTGGAGGACCGCATACGACATCTTGATTTGAATCTCCGATCGCATTGACCTCGTGTTTCCAACAGTTATCCTCTGATGAGCTTCCATCGTAATCAATGGAGAGCCTTTGAGTTTTCACCAAGAGTTTCCACGATGGAGAATAATCGTGATCGCACTCTCCCGAGGTCCTTGTAATGGTCTCACTGATCGCGCGAATCGCCGATCGTATGTCGAGCCTTATTATCCCCATCCGTTTATCACCGGGGTTTCATCGACATCGCCACCAAGTGTCGGTTGGCTCGGAATTGCTAGAAGCCGCCGGTGAGTATCTATCAACCATGATCGCATCAAAAATATATTGACTTCGAGTTGATGAGTTGGGTTTCTTCACCTTTCTTGCCGGCCGCGAGTCCGGCTTGCCAAGCCTTCGGCTTTCAACCGGTTGGGAGCGCTCTCCGAAACACCACCGATTGCGGTGGTGTATCCTCATCCATCCGGCCGATTTCGCTTGTTTCGCAACAAAGTAAATCGATGGAAGAGGAGGATGATGAAGAGGCTCCATTTTCCTCCATGGCGCGCATGCATGCATCCATGTCAAGGTTGGCGAGTCCGCGTGTCGAACCAATTTCTTCGCCCCAACTTCCGACATAACCGCATGAGCGATTACGAGTGGAAATGGACAAAGAATCGTGAGCAACACCGATCTTCCAAGATTCCACGCCGCGCTCCCCACGGGACGGCGCTACCGTCGACGATCAAGTCGCGATCTTACAATAAATGGAAAAAGAGAGAATGACGGGAAATCTTGGGATTGCAATGGATCGCTTTATCAAGATGAACCGAGATTTTACAAGGGTGTATCCGGCTGAATGACTGATCGCTTTTAGAGTACAAGACAATGCTTCTTTCTTTCTATCTTCGATGATCTCGATCCCATCCTCCTTGATCCGCCTGTGTTCCATCTTTAAATAGCCCTCAAGAGGTGGCGCATTACTTCAGAAGGCGCTCGATGCGGCGCTGCGGCCTGTCCGAGTCAAGTGATGGTTGATACAGAATCAACCGCTTGGCGGTTATATGTCTATGAAACATATAACCGCATTGAGGTTATTTATCGTGTGTCTTGGATAAGATACGTCGTATGGAATATGCACGTGTTCCATTCATCATACGGTAGAGAATATACCTTGGAATCAGTTCTTACCTTCTACTTAGTAGCTTCTCCGGCCTGAGGCTTGGCTTGGGCCTTCGTCCGACTGTGGTACCCATTATGTAACCTCCGGAATCTCTACGACCGGAGGTCGTGCACTCAAAGGTTACGACCATGAAGATGTATGGTCTTTTATATATTAAAGATAATATATAGAGGTTTTAATCCTCGTCAGGTAGGCTACGCTAGCAATAAATCAAAATTTTCTACCACGTAAACCAGGATGCCAAGCAAGTAGATGATCACAGATCGTTACCACTAGATGCACAGAGCAGCGGAAGATACGTTGGAGCAGCCAGGTCCAACGAAGAGCGCATCGATGTACTAGTCGTAGTCGATCGTCCAGCGCCCTCGCGAGTCGATCGTCTCCTCCAGCAACCTCTGCAGTTCCTTATGAAGATCGCGGATCGTCCTCAAGCGCAACAACATAGTAGCGCCTCTACGGTATCCACACGTCCAGGGAAGGAACACCGTACGCCGGTGTACTAGCACCAAGTTGCACGGGAAGGCTCTCTCAAGAAGATGGCGGCTAGGGTTTGGAGCTACTCAACTCACGACTTTCATGTGTCTCGTCTGTTGCCATCATCACTTCCCCTAGCCTCAAGCATCCCCTTATATAGTGCCCGTGACGGATCCTATCCGAACACTCTTGACGAATCGTATTCGTACTGGTTTATTCCAACCCGTTAAGTGTGTGACCCGTTAGGTTTATGTGTAGTTCGGTTGTGACACGGAAACCTTTTCCGACCACGAGTCGTAGCGGTACCTAGCAGGACATAACGATTCTCGAATACACACAAATTATATCGGACGAACCTTAATGCAATATGATCTACGACCAGGTCCTCATCATCTACGACTAGGTCCTATCTCCATACAACCAGTTCGTATGTGGCCACTACCAACTCGTAACTCCTTACGACCAGGTTACGACCACTCAGGATTACGCTCGACCAGCTTCTACGACCAGCTCAGATCTCCATACAACAGTCCGTAGCTGGTCGAACTAAGTGACTTACTCGTATTCTCCCTTTGCCTCACGATATCCGGTTGAACTCCGTGAGATGTTGTGTCATCCATGGACTGTTCAATACTTTCTCGATCGAGTATCAGATAACCTTATGTGGTCGAACTCTTCGACCACCAGTGGCATGGCCATGCACTTTCTTTATCTGACCACTTCGAGGGGCCCAGAGATATCTCTCCTGTTATGTTAGGAGGGGCAAATCCTATATCCGACCAGTCATATTCCTCTGCATGTTTCATAGCATACCCGAAAACTACCTTTATAACTACCCAGTTACAGAGTAGTGTTTTGCAACCCCAAAGTGTACTATTAGACATGTAGGAATCCATGCTGATCTCAGGTCTAAGGATTATACGTCATCATTGCTTGAGACCAACTAACGACACATAGAATCATAACAATCTCAACAGTGTCTCAAGGTGGGTCAATCCAACATCATGTTCTCTAATATGTGTCCACATTATTGATTCGATATCCCTATATTCATGACCAGCGAAACATGGTTATCAATCAATACATGTGCTGGTCGTAGAGTCACTAGTGTCCCAACTAGTGATATTCGACTAGGGATACATTTAGAATGATCATCATAAGTCAAAAGAGTTTCACCAACAAGTCACATACTTGTTAATCTTTATAACTGATGATTCAAACAAGGAACAGAATAACACTTATTCAATAACACATAAACATAGATGTGATATCATCTCCATGATTGCCTTTAGGGCATATTTCCAACACCCCTCTCTCATTTGGTACCCTCACGGGCCATTGTCGTGGTGCGTAGCGCCGGTGACCATCTGGCCTAGTGCGCTACCGCGCTAGTGAGATGTGGCAGCCATGTGGCACCACCTGGCATCCACGCGTGCTCTTCGTCAGCCCTCTCACCCATGTCTGTGCCTACATGGTAGCATGCGTGGGTGCTGACGTAGCCGCACAACTATTTTGCGCACCCGGTTCACTGTGGACCAGCGCATCTACATGAACCCTATCCATGGACTAAGGGCCCACCTGTCAATGACTGTGAAGGATTTTTCTTTAGAAATTTAATTTGGCCAAATTCTTAATTTAGCTACTAATGTCATGCTTACATCATAATCAGGATTCCCTTTAGAAAAATAATTCCTTAATTCTAGAAAAATCCAAATACTGTATTTCTTTTGGATTTAAACTTCCGAGGGCTCGTTCTCCTTCGTTCGAACTCCGATTTCAGTGATTCAAATTTCTAAATTCATGTAAAAACCTAATCTAGATAAATATACTAAAATTATTGAATTTGGATTTTTTTTCATTTAATTAAAATTATTCGAATTTGGCTTGTTTTCTCGTATAGACTTCGATGACTCTAGAGAGCCCGAGTTATTTGACGAGACAGACCAACATGCTTTTGAGCAAGGCACGTTACATTCTTTGATCATGTTTGATGCCATTATTTTTTAAAATATTTTAATTCTATTTTAAATTATTATTGCATGTTTATTTGTATTCAGTTAATTTAGATCCCTATTTTAAAGTCATAGCTATTCCCATTACCTTTGTACAACCAATATTAGCATTGAATTAAATATGCCTTGATACCTTAGATAAAAATCTAGTTGATGCAACAGTATGAAGTAGAACATGTTGGTAAAATAATTGCTTAGTTATGCTTAGACCGAAAATATTTAATTTGGAAAATTTGGCCAAATGTTCAACTATGATTTAAATATGATTCTATGGCAATGTTATGTCAAAGGAATTTACAAATGATTTGAAAAAAAAATAAAAAATAAAACTGGTTTGTACTTGGGCGAAGTGGACAGATGATGGGTTTATGCATGGACTCAATTTAGTCAACGGTTGAGGCCTAGGGATTTTTTAGAAGTCGCTCAGTCAACTAATGACTGGACTAAGAGCCGCATCTTGCTAAGCTCTACAGTACTACTACAAGTCTGGAGTGGGACAAACCTGGCTAACAAAACTGTAATATTTCAATGTGGTCGTGTCAATGAGAGGTGTGGGTGTCATGAAAGCCTACTTTTAGTACCCATAAGGCGCAAGAGGGGGTTACCGTTTGGCCTGAAACCTTACGGTAGCAAAACCTTAGCGGCCACAACTACATTTATGATAGTGTAGGGTAAAGGCCTTGTGATAGTTGTTTAGTCGCACGCCTACGGAAGCGTGTCTTAGCCGACATAATAAGCAAGCTATCTCTTATGGATAAAATTGCACAACCTCTGCAGAGTTAAAACTATTCGAATAGCCGTGTCCATGATCATGGACATACTGAGCAAAGACACTCAAAGTTAGACGTTGGATATTTTTTAAAGTTGGTTTAAACACAAATGATTTTGGATAGATTATCCAATTGAGAAATTTGGCCAGTTAACATTGGGATAGGGGGTCATTCCTTCATCCAGTTGTGTATGGAGATTTATCCTACACTAAAAAATGATAAATAAAATCAAATTCAAGTTTAAATATAGAATAAATGTTTTGGAACTTAGTAAATATAATATAAGTAAAAATGTTGCTTCATGCAAAACTTAGCTATATAAGCCTCCCTTTGACATACTTGCATGCATTATATTGTGTTATTGGGTCTAATTTGCGGAGTAAAATTTTGTAGTCACCTGCTTAAATAAATTGTTCATAAGAAGAGGAGCGCTACGTGGATGGTGAGGACTTGCAGGACTAGGCTGCACCCCCCAGACGATTGCTTGTGGCTTATCGTGTAGCATACTTTATTATTTATGCTTTCTGCTGTATTGTTCTTTTGGCTTTGAGCCCTTTTGTAATAAATTTGATTATTATGAATAAAATGTGTGATATAGTTGTGCTATCATCTTTTGTTTGACTGTGTACACTAACTGTTTTAGGACTAGTGTATGAAACATAGAGAATCTGCGATCCTTTACTCCTGGGTTTGACACTAGCCGCTAACCAATGGGCCCAAGCCTCGTGTGCAGTTGCGTGGACCAAGTCCATGGACCGTGGCCCCACCTGTCAGTCTCTCAGAAATTTTCAAATAAAAATAAATTAAAACCCCCAATGGACCGCACCTAACGGTCACAGAGGATTTATCTACTAAAAATAAATGAAAAAGGAAGTCCCAGCTGGACCCACCTGTCAAAATTTCAGTTTTTTTGGAATTTCTCTCGAGACAAACTTTAGAGCGCTCGTTCTTCCTCTTTTTAAATTCAAATGATTTGATTTTTGTTTCTAAATTGTTGTTTATAGATTTATTATAGTGTATGTGACTGTAGCCATGCATGAATAATAAGCAGGTTATAGACATATTAGTGAAGCAAATCCGCACAGCAAATGCTTGCCAGCTTATTACATCCATATGTTCCGATCCTGTCAGGCATTTCGCATGGCCATATTAGTCCAAATCCAAGTAAGCACGTGCGGATCGGAGTATGTATTGAAGGGAAATTAATTGCTTGACGATTAAGAATCGCCAACTTATAGATACAGTATCGAAGCAGCGAATCACAAATTAATTATTCCCATGTGCTAATGCATGACAGAATCATCATCTGATCCTAATAGGACTACAAGAGCAAGGCACGCCTGGCTCCAGACTCCAGAAGAGTACTAAGTTTGCCGATGATAATGGCAACGATAACCTCCTCCTCGAATATAAATAATATCATTGCGCTCCTGGTGCTCCTGGCCATCCTACTCGCCGCGAGGAAGGGCGCTGGCCAGACGTCCAGCCTGGTCCCCTTGGCGTGCACGGCGGCCTACGCGGCCGGCGGCAGCTCCTTCACCGTGGACTTCTGCATGTCGGCCCTCAACTCCGACGGCCAGAGCGCCAGCGCTACGAAGTACAGCGAGCTGGTGCTCATCGCCGTCGACCTCGTAACGGCCAACGCCACCGCCACCGAGGTCAAGATCGACGCCCTGCTTGCCGGCCACGGTGGGGGCGGCACCGCCGTGGCGGAGGGCCTCCAGTCGTGCCGGGGACTGTACGACGCGGTGGTGCGGCTGTACCAACCGGACTGCCAGGCCGCCGTGAGAGACCGGAGGCTCGGCGATGCGAGGTCGTGCTTGGGCAGGTCGGTGCAGGCGGCCGGCGACTGCGAGCGCGGGTTCAACCAGCGGAACGTGGCGTCGCCGGTGGCCCGGGAGGACGACGACCTCGCCAAGCTCGCCAACCTTGCCATCGCGCTGACCACAATCTACTGATCGATCCATACGAACATATGGTCATCAATACAATGCCGCTATTTTTTTCTCTGCTGAATAATAATACTCTCTATGTTCCGAATATTTGTCCAAGCTCATCAATCTCTGTGCCAAGGAAGCATTAATACTAAACAAAAGGTAAATGACAAATGACCGTACATTTCTCTATTTAATGACAAACAACAATAGCTTAACCTCTTCCAAAGAAATTGAATAGGGTAGAAAGTGGAAATACTTCAATAACTATATACTTGATTTTCTCAATGGACAAACATTTTAATACGGAGACTTCAAAGACATAGACAAATTAAACATGGTGAAGTGGAGGGAATAAAAAGTTGTCAACAACAAATGTTCATCAAAGTATGAAACTGACTTGTGTTCTCTTAAATTAGTTATTCCCTAGTTTGGCCAGAGTATGTGTAGTTTTGTAAAAATGACTCTAAATATAAATATATAACCTGCTATGTCTTGCCGGTATATTCAGCAGGCTAGGTTTGCGAAATACTCAATTTGGTGGGGAACAACTGAAAGAAGGTGCTATAGTTCCTTATAATCTTAGATCATGACACGGAAGATGTCTCCGACATCCCTGCATGCAGGTCCATCTTCAGGACGAAGTGAACTAAAAGCACTCCAGAAGTCATTTTGTTTTTCATCTCCATTTGTCATGTTTTTGCAATGTAATTGTTTGCAAATCTACTTCCATTTTCAAAAAAACAGGGGGAAAAAGGTGGCTTGATACGAAGATTCAGCATGCAGCCCAAGAACAACGATTCTTGATCTACAACGCAAAAGCGAACCCTGATGGGAAACACTTGATTGGTAATAGAGGGATTCACCCTAACGGCACAAGACCAAAACACACCTACATGTCTTCAATTCATAATCATAAACTCTAAGTACAATGGACGTAACCCTAACTCTTTTATAGGCGACATTAACTCTCAACCTAAGGCCATGCACACACGCACTAAATAGAAAATCCATTTTGCGTGCCTATGTTAGACCATGTGGCTAGATTTAATATAATTTAGTTGATGAATAATTGACAATGTTAGGTACTGATATTATTTGAGACGTGTGTGCGTGTGCGAACTTATATCGGTCAAGTTGAAAAGAACTTGTGTCGGAAAAAGATGGTGTTTTGGTCTTTGCATGTGCAGGGTAACTCGGAGACGATCGTGGTCTACGGCGGTGATCAGGAGGTGGCTTGGTGCGAAGTCATGGATCGAGCATGCTGGAGGAGACGGTCGGGCTCGAGTTGGGGCGCGTAGAGATCAAAGATGGATGATGCGTGTTGAAACTACAGAGGTACGGTCCGTAGGTTACGACACGTGATAATTTTAAGGTGTTTAAAATTGGAAAGCTGAGATTACATATTTTGGGCTGCATGCATGATGGGCTGGGCTGCATGCATGATGGGCTGATACGGCCAGGCTTGGTGCTGCGGAATTAGGTGACCATGTCATGTATATCCTAAGGTTATTTATGTTGGATGTAATTAGGGCCTGCGGCCGCGCGTTTTTGGTAGTAGCGTGATCTTCGGAAGAATCGCCAGGGATGCACTGGCGGTGGCTGTAGTGGGCGGCTTGTGCGTGATCTGTACAACATAGAAAAAGTTTTGGGGCAAGCGGTAGCTATTGGTGTCATCAAGATCCTGTAGAATGAGATGTTTTGTGGTTTGGCATTGAGTTAATAAAAATCGTGAGCAGGCTTTTGATGGCTGGCTCCTTTGCTTGTGGCGTGAGGTGACAATTGATAGAGTTGTTGACTGTTGCATCATTAACAGCATCTACGAGAGAAGGTCCTGCGTTGAGTTAACGAGGAATATTGCGAATTTTTTTTTGATTTAGCCCCGTAGCGCTATGCAAATGCAAAAATAGCTTTTTTGCCACCGTTTTTGCGAAACTAACCCCCAAACGACCGCGGAATCACCGTGGAGCCAACACGTGGCCCTTCCACGCTCGGTGACCGCGGAAGGTAGTCGGCCAACGCGGAATTTTCCTCCAGGCGCGGCATTGAGCGGTGGCCGCAGAAGGGCGCATGTGCCGGCTGCTTTCCACGCCCGGTGACCGCGGGAAGTGGCCCTTCCGCGCTCCACCACGCGCCGTTGGCTCCGGTTCCGCACGCCACACTTGCCGCGCTCGGTGACCGCGGAAGGAGCCACTTGTCGGCTCCACAGTGATTACGCGGTCGTTTGGGGGCTAGTTTCGCAAAAACGATGACAAGGGGGCTATTTTTGCATTTGCATGGCGTTACAGGGCCAAATCAAAAAAACATTCGAATATTGCCAGGGGAGCTGTGTCGGCTGGTGCTTTTGTGCATGCCTGTGTTCGATCTTCACGGAAATTGTCGTGGGGGTCTTGACTGCTGCGGATTTTGTTTTGTGCGTGAGAAAATAAAATAGATCTAGATATTCCTCTGCGAGCGGGCACAACGACACGGTTCTGTCGGCGGCTTGATGTATGCTGATTTCGTCCTCAAGTTGTTGTGCTGAAGATAAAGAAAAACGCTATGGTTTGGTGAACACGGCTGTGGTTCTTGATCGGAGCTGATTCTTCTGATCTCTATTTGCAAGTCTTCTGTTCAGATTGTGTTCAGGTTAGAAAATTCTTATACAATCATTCACCCCCTCTGATTGTTATTAATGATTCTACAGTCTACATTCCGGTCATCCGGAATTCCGAACTGTTGCATTGCATGCTTAAATTAAAGAAATCTCGGTGCAAATGAAGCTCTGTAAAAGCTCCACATCTTCTACTCTAAGAAAAAACCCAACATCTTAAATTCCAAGTGCTGCTAGATTAAGCATCACGCAAATCGGTTGCCCGCTCGTTGCTGCGGGAATTGCTAATTCTATACGTGGAATATATTTGAAAAACGTTGTGAGGCAAATATACATTTTCCTGACAATTTATACGAGCTTTTACTGTACAAGATGAGGAGCTTTTACAGAGCTTCATTTGCACCGAGATTTATTATTATTATTATTTAAGCATGCAACAGTTCGGAATTTGCTGTGGGTGAAAGATGGGACTAGCGTAATGCAAATCTTAGGGTGCCAATTTTTTATTCATAAGTTTTCTAAAATTTTCTTAAGTTTAAGTCACTTATTGTGACCATTGGATCAATATCCAATCATATGACATTCACTGGATCAATATCCAATCATATGACAATCATATAACACACCAATCTCTACACAAATCTAATGGTCACAACAAATGGTTTAAACTTAAGAAAATTTCAAGTAACTTAAAACTAGCAAAACCGCCAATTTATATGTCTCCACCGTCCCCACTGCCTCCTCTCCGGCGAGCTCCACCCCTCCCCTACTCCATCTATGACCCTACCGCCACCCACGCCCCTCTTCTTTCTCCTCCGTGGCGAGCTCCGTGCGCCTCCACTATCACGCCTGCCTCCACCTCCGCCGCCACCACCCGCGCCCGGCGGCACCCTCGCCACCTCACCGTGCCACCACCTGTTCCCCAAGCACCATAATTCGGGCTCATCGTCGTGCCATCTGATGTCACCACCCACCATCCTGCCTCGATCCGGTGGTTGGTGGCGCCCTCGCCGCCCCATTGCCACAGCCGCATGCCGCCGTCTCCCCCCTCTAGACCATGTGGTCACAATGAACCCCTCTATAACCTCAATAAACCCTAACGCTAACGTCGGTGATCCATCGTTGGAGATCCCGCCACCGTCGTAGCTATCACCGAAGAAGAACCTAGGTTTGTCGTTTGTTTTCTGAATTTGTCCTCCTCCTTGATTTCGAAGTTTTCGTTCCATAACTATGGATCTCATATTCAATACATAGCAAACACACAAAAAAAAACCCCTTTTCTTCCAAGGTTCTGACAACAAATCTGCCCATAGAAGGGCCATAGCTTAGAAACCGCCGACGACAAATTCTGCTAGCATCAGCCTTCAATCTCCAGCAATGGAGCCCATGTTCGACGGTGTACGTCAGGCGGTTGCTCGAAACCAGTGAGCCCCCTGCAGGAGACGGTCAAATGCATGGTGGCTGGCCCTTCCGGTGGTAAGCTACTCCTCGCGCTCGTCTTGCTTGGTTGTTCGGCGGCTCAAGCTTCAGAGCAGCAATGCCACCCAACATCACCCTGTCGACAGGACTCGCTTGCACATTGCATGCATCAAAACCATCTCGGAGGAAGCTTGCGTACGTGAACAAGGCGAAGGGACACGTTAGGGGCCACGCGTTCATCTTTCCCTTCTTCAGCCCACAACGTGTAGCTTCGTTTTCTCTGTCTAATGATGGTCTGGTCTGGACGTATTTCGTCTTTTATTTTTTTTTAAAGCAAATATGGCCCCAAGTGCCTCACTCTGGATTTATATTAAAGGTTCAGTACAACCACCGAGAGGTTGATAAAAGGGACTTCGAAAAGGAATGAAATTACAGAACTGCCCTTCCACCTGATAAGGAAGGACTAAAAGAAAGAAAAAAAAATTACATCCATCTCCTTGAACAACATCCGGTGACATCGTCGATCTAGCTGAAGGTATGGTCGCCAATACATGAACTCCTCGCCTTGAAAGCCTAGACATGGCCTCGACTCTACCACTGTCTGTGCACTTGCGTATGATATTGAAAGGCGGACGGCGTAGAGGTCACTCCTTTGGTGGGAAGGTTGAAGGGAGATCCGCAGGATCCACGATGGTGACAAGTATTGTGATACCTCGTTTAAACCTTAGAGGATTAAATGAATGAGAAATAAATTTGAATATAATTAAAAGAGAGAAATTCAGTTTTAGAGGGTGCGATAGAACTTGGGCCGAAGGCCCATTGTGCCTGTGGCCCAGGGGTCCGGTCGGCCCCTTAAGTGGGAGCCATGGGGGGCAACCCCCAAACACTAAAGGTGCCGCCCTACCCCTTGCCTGCCGCCTTCACTCCCACTTGCGTTCCGCCCTACACGTCGTCGTCGTTGCTGCTCCTCTGCAGCGCTCCCTTGTGCCTCCCCTAGCCGGCGCCCACTAGTGCCGCAATCTCCTCCCTTGCTACTGCCTACCGTTGTTGGTGGGTGGTGCTGTCGGGTGATCAAGAAGGAGAAGGGAGGAAAGTTGAAGAGAAGGGAGAAAGAGGAGGGGAGGTCAAGGGTTTCGCGTTCTTTGTCATTGTTTTTCAGGGGTAATGATCTGGTAGCCTTTAGTTGGCCCTAGATTATTTGTTGTTCCATTTGTAGATCGTTTGGTTCATGGGAAGTATAGATTTATGTAAAACCTAGTTCGTCGAACTGCGCTGCATAACCTTGCAGGGACAATTAAGGGTATTTACATTCAGATTCAGGGTTTTAGCTTGTTAGAATAGATGTGGAGAATTTCAATAGATTTCTAGGAAGGTCTAGAACACTAGATTTGGAGTTGTGAGTGAAAAGTTATGACCTCATATTCAAAAAATGGCCATCAATGGCAACTGTCGTGTAGATAGGCTAATTATACCTAGTAAATGGAGTAATTTAATTATTGTCATAAATTGAATTTTAGTAGATTCTAGAACTACTATTGTTCACTACTTTTCAAGTTATATAAAAATAGAAGTAGACTGTTCTAACAAATTCTGGAATAATTTTCTTGGTTGGAAACGAGAAAGTAAACAGTGAATTGCAGGTTTTACATAACTAAATAAAAAGTTGTAGATAATTTTTTGGGGTTTTCAAAAAATATATATTTCACTATGTTTAGAGTTTAGAGGAGGGATTTAGAGTCATTTTACTACTGGGATAATGAGTAGTGTGCCTGGTAGAGTTGAGTTAAAGGCGTTGATTTTGCGTACAAGCTCGACGTTGATTAGTTTGATATTTTGGTACTGCTGTGGTATGTTTTTAGTGTATTTTTCCTAATTTTCAAGGGAGTATTGCCTCAAGCACTTTTTCGCTATTCCACCACCCGGCTCCTAGAAGATAAGAGGTAAGTGCATGGTAGAATGGTGATCAATGGATTTTTTGTTGTTTTCTTTATTGTTCATTGCCACAATGCTATTTATTCCATTACATTGATTAATTACACATATTGAGAATGACTATGGTATCGATATTGATGATGAAGACATAGAATATTTGATGAGTTTAAATTGGTTTATTGCATCATGTGCATCAGATCACTGCATAAAAGAGAAGGTGGTCATGGTGATCACATATCTACCTCGTTAGTAGATACCCCACGGGAGCGGAGAGGTCCCCGATCCTTTTGAGGATGGCCTTGATGAAGGAGTGAACACTGTCATGGGTGTTCACTTATACTATACCGGTATAAGTGAAGAAAAGAGCATGTGGATATGTCGCATAGAGCTGCATTGCACTAAATGAAAAGTGGATGATATGATATTTGAGAATGAGCATGAAGAGAAATAGATGGATGTTGTTGATGATGATATTGATCATGGTTATTAAATTATTGTTGTTGGTTTTATTATATTCTTGCTGAGTTGTGGACTCACCCTTACTCTATTGTTGATATAGGTGGACGTTAGCGACATCTCACATGGGGAATGGATAGCTCACATGGAAATGGGTGTAATATGTTGTTAAAATTAGTAGTTAGTGCAGTTTAGTGATATTTTAGACTCAGTATTGGACCGAGGTGTTACAATACCGGTGATCTACTCGATGAAGCTCCTATTGACCACATGGAACAAAAGTTGTTGGTGTCCTCAATCTCGGCGGCGGCACTACTGGTGAGGTCTTGGAGGGGTGGATCCATAGTCCAGAAAACAAATGAGAATGAGGGACAAGACCACCAAGGCAGGACAGAGGCGGCACATTAGGAATATCGGCGATAAACGCCAACACCACAAAGGGAGGATTTTTACATAGGAGTAAGGGAGCACCTGAAATCGTCGGATTGAAGGGAGGCGCCACCAGCAAGTGGATGTGGGATGCCGGGCAGGATGGGGAAGCCAGCGATGGCCAGATCCGCAGGGGAACGGGTGACGGCGATGTCGGTAGCTCCTCCTGCTTCTTCGTGCTGAGGAGAGGGACCAAGAACAGGAGCCTCCGGAACTCCATGGCTTGGTACGGCACCAAACGCAAGCACTACTAGTTAAACAAGAGGAAAAAGGAAAAGGCTAATTTACAGGACTGGCTGTGGAAAGGTCCCCTCCCGCTCAACGTTAGCGATAACCGAAGATGCAGTGGGAAGCATTCACTGACACAACATCTAGCAAGTGGATCCGATGACCATTTTGAAACATATAACACATTACCACTAATATTTATTAATCATCGCCGACTCATCTCGATACAAAGAAAAACTATGGTGGTATCAATCCTACGATATATACATAATACATTCATGCTGTAAAATAGACTAGACTGGAAAGGCAGGATTGGGAATTGATTTCACCGTACCAAACTGGTATGGTTTGCCTCTGTATTTATATCCACTTCGGCATTGTCGGATACGCTACATTGCGTGTGTTCGGTAGCAGAACAGAACACATTTCAACAGTTAGATTACATGATCAAATCTTAACAGACAATCTAAACAGACTTAACTGCAGAATCTAGATTACACAGAACCATGTCGTTTAACAGGCTCCCTCAATCCAAACTTGTGGATACAAGATTGAGATTGCGCTTGAAATTACCAAACAGCTAATTCGACAAAGGCTTAGTGAATATATCTGCTATTTGGTCTTGAGATGAAATGAACCTGATATCAAGCATCTTCTAAGCCACTCATTCGCGAACAAAATGAAAGTCTATTTCAATGTGTTTTATGCGGGTGTGAAATATCAGATTTGCCGAAAGACAAGTGGCTCCCTAATTGTCACACAACAGAACAAGCGGTCTTGCTTGATAGATTTCCAGCTCCTTCAGCAGAGACTATATCCAGAAGAGCTCTGCAGTCGCATTTGCAAGCGATTTATACTCTGCTTCAGTGCTAGATCGGGATACTATCTACTGCTTCCCAGAACTACAGGGGATCAAGTTCTAGCCAAGAAAGATTGCATAGCCACTGGTTGATCGCCGGTCATCTGGACACCCAGCCACTCGGCATCAGAGAAAGCATTGAGTATTATGGAGACTGACCTCTGAATTTCTAACCCAGCTTCTGCATTAAGCTTGAGATAACACAAAATGTATTTCACTGCAATCCAGTGAGAATTTGTTGGTGACCCAAGATACTGACAAACCTTATTGACCGGATAAGAGATATTTGGTCTGGTGAGAGTCAATTATTGAAGTGCTCCAACCATGCTCCTGTAGTGCGTAGTTCCTTCATCTGTCAGATATTCTCCAACACCTTTGGTCAGTCATTCTGTCGATGCCATTGGAGTTGAAATTCCTTTGCAATTTTCCATATTTGCTCTCTTGAGCAGCTCTTTGACATACTTGCGTTGTCAGAGTTAAAACATGTTTACTTTTAACAACTTCTATGTTGAGGAAGTAATTCAACTCACCAAGATACTTTACTACAAATTCTCTCTGCAGTTGCACCAGAATCTCCTTGATCGCTTGTGCTGATGAACTGGCAACAATCATGTCATCCACATATACAAGTATATACACTGTGACTCCTTGATGAAAGACAAACAGTGATGTATCGGTTTTTGAAGGCACAAAACCTAACTCTTGAAGCTTAGAGCTGAGTGGAGAGTACCATGCGCGTGGTGCTTGTTTGAGCCCATATAGCGCTTTTTCAAGCCGACAAATGTAATTAGGATGACCTTTGTTCTCATATCTAGGCAGTTCTTTCATGTATACCTCCTCAAGAAAGCCATGCAAAAATGTATTTTTGGACATCAAGTTGCCGAACCATCCATCCTTTTGACACAGCAATAGACAATACTAGTAGAATGGTGGTAGGTTTCACTATGGGGCTGAATGTATCTTCATTGTAACATCCCAAAATTGCCATTTTTGGGAAGACCTAGTGAAAATAAATTGGAAAGTAAATTTTAGGCATATTCTATATGGAAAATTTCTTATGCATGATTTCTGAAATAATTGCATAAAGCAAATAATGAAATTTCCTACAAACAGCACCTTGTAAGAAGTTTCGGGAAAATCACAAAGCACATAAAATCCTAAAACATTTACAGGAGTAGCTATACTAGGTCAGGAGTCGACACAAATATTTTGTAAATTTTGGGCTCTATTTCCTCAGTACAAAAATTCAGAATGCACCCAGCCAAAAATCTAAATTCAAAAACTATTTTTGAATTTCCCTCCTTTGGGCCGAAACTGAGCCAGCCCATTTTCGCTCGCACAGCTTCCGCCCGCGCCAACCTCGCTCGCTCTCCCTCGCTGACGTGCGGGCCCGCTTGCCAAATGTTGTTTTCCACCTCGCCTCACCCTCGCTTCGCCAGCGTGCACCTCGCCTGTTTCACCGTCACCGCCCGTGGATTCCCCATCACCGCCCATAGTTTTGCCCCTCACCTGCCTCCATCACCCCCGCCCAGCCTCGCCCATGCCATCTACCCCCTTAATGGCACCTAACCGACACTCTAGCAGAGACGCCGAAGGCGAGAGCGCAAGTTCTTGCCACACTGCCTTTTTCTCGTCGCTCGTCTCGCACTCTACTCACTTCTACATAGGCCCCGAGCGCCACCATCTCTCCAGCTCGCCCCTCGCTCCATCTCGTGCTTTCTTCGAGTTTCTAGCTCTTTGAATCGCTAAGAACGAGCATGTCATTCCCGACACCGGTGAGCGAGCTCCTCCACGCCATCTTCTCTGGTGAGCTTTCTTGCCCTCGGCACCTGCGTCATCACGCGTCCCTTACCTCATTGATGCTCCCTCTATGCTTAATGCAGCTTCGGAAGCCCTATGACGCGGACAAGCCATCATCTTATTCACCTCCAGTGTAAACCCCTCTCTCGACCTCTTCGTTCCCAACATTCTGGTGAGCTTGAACCTCCCTTGCTCACATCATTCCATGTCCTATACCTCACTAAAGCTTTCCCCTCAGTTGATGAGGATTTAAATGCAAGAATTCCTCAAATCGATTTTCTTCCTCATTTCCAACTACCGCAACCATTTTCCAGTTAGTCGCCACCTCGGTGAGTCTTTGGTCGATTCTTTCTACCCTCACCATCCTTAGTGTGCATGCAAGCTAATGCGCACCTCCTTGTAGCATCTCCATTGATACAACGAGCTGTCATCGCAAGCTTCCTTCGCGCTACTACTGCTCAACGTCACCAAGCCACTCCAAGCATCCCCCTGCGCTGTTGAGGACGTTGGTGAGCTTCTAGTAGTCCCCTAGATCTTTTGTGCACGTTAGATCGAAGTATTACCTAGCATAGCATAGAATTCATCGTGGCCAATCATGGCGCCGCCGTGGGAAGTGCTATCACTGTCGCTCTGGTGACCAAAGGTCCCTGAGCCGCTGCATGTAGCATCGTTGTAGCTTCCCAAAGCCAATGTGCACCCTCTCTTGCCACCGATTTGCCCTAGCCGCTAAATCCACATTGAGCCCGAGGAGCTCCGCCGCTCTTCTCCAGCGTAGCGGCACCTCCAACCATCTCTCCGACCCGCACCACCACTCAGTGGCATTGCCGTCAAAAGAGGAATCCATTTTGCCCTGACTAACTAATTTGTAACATTTCAATGTCGTTGTGCCATCCGATTGTGTGGGTGTCAAAATGACTTACTTTTTATTGTCCCACATGGCGCAAGAGGGGGCTTCCGTTTGGCGTGAAACCTTAGCAGACATAGCTACTTTGGGATGACGCATTGTAAAGACCTTGTGATAATCACTTAGTTGCACACCTACAGAAGTGTGTCAGACGGACATTATAAGTTGATTATCTCTTGTGGGTAAAGTTGTACAACCTCTGCAAAGTGTCAATCTATTCGAATAGTCGTGTCCACGATCATGGACTTGCTAATCAAAGTCTTTCACGGATTAGAGTATGGTTTTCTTTTAAAAATAATTTGACAAAATTGATTTCATGGATGTTTATTCCATATAGGAAATTGGGCAAAAAGCCTTAGTGTAAGGGGGTAGTCCTTCACCAGAAGTGCATCTTGCACTAATTTGACGGTTTTAAAATAAAAATAGATATACTATAACTGCTTTGAAACTTAGTAAATGTATTTAAAATGTCAAATGTTACTTTTACACAAATAACCATGCATGCATTAACTCTGTTATGGGTGTAACTTGCGGAGTATATTTTTATACTCACTCTTGCTTAAAAAAATGTTGTCTAGAAGAGAAGGACTTCGCTACCGGTGTTGATCTTGATGACTAAGCCGCTACCCTAGTCGATTGTTTGTGGCAGATTAGCTGGGCTCTACTACTTCTTCTTTGTCTTCTATTATGTTTTTTATTGTTGACTTGTAAGCCTTTCTTGTAATAATCTCTGATATTTATTGTAAAGTTGTGTGAATTATAGATGTTACCATAAGTGTTTACCGTGTACACTAGCTACTTTTTCAGAAACTAGTGTAGAATACACAGAGGATTTGGGGGTGTTACTCCCGGATCCGATATGGTCAATAGGTTCAATTGGTTCTTCCATAATGCTAAGAAGTGCTCTTCTTCTGCTATCATACTGAACAGTCGTCATTGTACATCTTAGGGACTTGTATGTTATCCCATAATCGTGTACGCATTGGGTGTCATTGCTGTTACTGATGAGACAGTGTAGATGACGATTCTGATATTGTTGCAGAACCATTGCCGGTTGCATCATCTGTTGCCAATACTGTCGCATCGCCAGCCACATTAGAAACATCTTCAGAAGCATTACCAAGTGGTCTCCCTTGTTGATGAAGTCCTACATTAAACATGTCAGATTGCACGACAGGAGCATGACTAAACATCTACTGGTCATTAGAAGAAGATAATGGTATAGACGGTAATGGGAGAAGTGGGGACAGAAGGCCATTATCTTGTGTGGGCGGTGAGGAATCAATGGAACCGGTGTCAGCGAAAGGGAACACACACTCATCAAAAGTAACATCTCATGACATATAAATATGTCCAGTGGAGGAATTTAAACATTGTATCCTTTGTGCCTAGTGCTATAACCAAGGAACACACATTTGAGATCGAAATTGGAGCTTCCTAGCATTATAGGGACGAAGGTTTGGCCAACAGGCACATCCAAATGTACAAAGCAAGTTGTAATCTTGACTTGTAACAAATAATCAGTCTAGAAGAGTTGAATTATTGATTGTTCTACTTGGGAGATGATTTATTAGGAAACAAGCCATTTCAAATGCATGATCCCAAAACCATATGGGGACAAAAGCATGTGCTAGGAGAGCTAACCCTGTTTCGACAATATGTTTGTGTTTGCGCTCTGCCGACCCATTTTGTTGATGGGCATGAGGGCATGAGACACGGTGAGTGATTCCAATTTCTTTGAAATGTGAGTTTAGTTTTGATATTCTCCACCCCAGTCACTCTGGAAGCTTATGATCTTTTTGTTCAGAAGTCTTTCAACATGAGATTGAAAGAGAGGGAATACTTTGAGAACATCAGCCCTGCTTTTTAGAAAGTAAAGCCATGTGAATTTACTAAAATCATCAATGAAGCTTACATAATACTTGTAGCAACCAACGGATGTGTGAGATAGACCCCATACATATGAGAAAACAAGCTCAAGAGGTGCTATAGAATTGCTAAAAGATGACTCAAAAGGAAGCTCACAACTTTTAGCTTGTTGACATGCATCACAAACTTGTTTATGGAACCTATCTGAACTCAAAAGAATATTAGTGTTGATGACACGATGAACGGTGGTGAAGGATGGATGCCCAAGATGTGAGTGCCACTCCTTGGGCGATAGCTTGACAGAAGAGTAGGGGGTGTTGCTGTGGGTGCTATGTTGGATGCAAAACGATAGAGGCCTCCATGACACTTGCCCTTATAGAGAAGCACCTTCGTAGTTCGATCTTTAATAACTATGACATCCTAAAAATCCCAATTTTGAGAAAGTATAATGAAAATAAGTGGGAGAATAATTTTGGGCGTGTTTACATATGGGAAAGATTATTTGAGCATGTTTTGAAAAATTTCATCAAAAACAACAATACATTTATATGAAAACAGAAACTTTGAAGAATTTTTGTGAAAATCAAAGAGCATATAAGTCCTAAAAAGTTACACAAGGAACAATTCTTCACGAAAGGTCGACACCATTTTAATTTTTTGTTTCCTGAATTCTACACGGATGACTTTTTAATTTATGTGATTTTATTTTATAGGTTTTGAATTCTATATAGTTTGTCTTATAAGTTTTTGTAATTTTTGAATTTACATATTTTTTAGATTGTTTTCACATTTTTGTAATACCCTATATTAGGATTCGGGAGAAAATCTAAAGATTTAAAGAAAACGAGTGATCAAAAGTCGATTCTGGGGGAGGACCTTCTGAAAAATAATTAAATAAGCGGGAGAAGGAGGGGTTTATCGTGAAACCCATGCAACTTGGGCCTGGGCTTTGGCCCTAAAGGCCTTGTGGTGGCCGGCCAAGGGGGGGAGGCACCCTCCCCCCCCAAACCCTAGCCGCCCTACCCTTCCCCCCCTCTCCCTTGTGCCCCTCCCCCTCCCCTAGGCAGCCGCCCCTCCCCCCTTGGGCGCCCTCCCTGGTCCCTGCACCTTCCTCCTTGTGCCACCACCACCCCCGTTGGTGCTCCCTACTGCTGGTCTTGGTGCTCCTCGCTGCCGGCCATTGGAGGAAGGAGCAAGGCGAGGGAAGGAGACCAACTTCGCGGGGCAAGATCTTCAACTTTCTACGATTCTACAAGGGTAACATCGCGTGTTCTTCGCTGGTTAAGGTCTAATGGTTGCAATTGATTTCATTTTGGTAGATCGAGTCTCGTCATCTGTTAGGTCGCGTTCTGTCCAGTAGATTGGACGACGGTTTTCATGTTGATAGATGCAGAATCTCTTAGAAATAGTTGGGTTATGTTCATAGCTTTAAGTGGCCGCCAAGAACACCCAAATCCGATTAACGGTCTGAGAGTTATGAATTTTTGAAGAGCGTTGTCCTGCCGACCGCGAGCTTCGAGCGATTGTAGGAAACTGGATAAAACTGTTAGATAAATTGGTAATCAGAGGATCTCGTTATAACGAAAAATGTAGGTAATTTCCATAAATTTTCAGGGAGATAAAGAACGCAAGATTTGGACAAACGAGCTAAAAGGTATGATAGTTTTAGTGTACTGTCCAAAGAACCTAACGTGAAAATGATGTTCTGTTGAGTGGCTTGATAGGGGTAGTAGATGGCCGAATCAGGAAGGCCCACCAACTAGGTTTAGTTGGGTAATTTGATAAGCTTTCAATGAAGTCTAAGATCACCTCATTTGGACTCATGTACTAAAAGGTGATGCAAGCTTATGGTATGAATGATTATAATTCATGTACAGTACCGATGTTGTTCATGCATATTGCAACACTGTTATTGTTCATGTGCACAGTTAGAGCATACATAAATATGCATGATTGAGATCCCCACATTCATGGAATGTGGGCAATTGAGGAGGGATCCCCATCGTGTAACGATGGGCTAAGATCCCCACACTTGCTGAGTGTGGGCTTGAGGTCCCCTATACTTGTGGAATATAGGGCAATTGGTCCCTGTGCTCGCGAGCACAGGTATGGGTTCGCAGCGACGGTTGCTTACCCCGCATTACAGGTGTAATGCGCAACAGAGTGAAAAGTGAAAGGTTGCATTGCATGCTTGCATTCATGCTTCATGTGATAAAGTTTTCGAGCAAAAGTTAGAATTGGATGTTGATGCTTTCATTATGTAGTAGTGTTTCTTTATGTGGTACTTGCTGAGTTCTTGGACTCACCCTTGCTTTTATTGTGTTTTTGGGTACCGTTGCAAGAACGTCATGCATGGGGGGAAAGTAGACCCGAACTGGATTCACACACTGCCACTCATCATTCATAGTTGATTAGATTTTGGATTGTGAGCTAATAAATGAGCAAACTGCTTAAGTTTGGTTTATGGATAAGATTCATGCATTGAGTTTTGTAATAATGATGAGTAGCACTCCTTAGACATCTTGATTTATATTCTAGTTGTTTATCATAACTTTAATGGTTAGTGAGGATCTTGGATGAAGAAATTTGGAGTTATGATTCTATATTATGTTGGAACCTCCAGCTAGCTACTTATACAGGGGAGGTTCTACCGAAAATTTGGTAGAATGTCTTTGGTTTAGGATTGTTTAGTGTAGTTTGGTAGCATTCCAGGCTCATGTTGGGCTGGTGTGTTATAATTTTATTCAAATTTTCAGACCAGATGGGCTAAATGGGCCGACATCGGCCGGTGAGCTAATCGTTCCTAGGCTGGCCTGGAACAGCCTGTGAGGCTATTGGGCCGTGCTTGGGTTGGTGCCTCAACCCATGAGCGGCATGGCATGACTCGGCTAAGTAATGAGCCTAACTGGCTTGGGCCCAAATGAGCCATGCCAAGATAGGCCTGTGTCGTGCCATGTTGGGCCGCCCTTTCGGCCACCTCTACATACGACACTCTACCCATTAAAATAATATATCCGGCTAATTAGGAGACAGAAACAATCTAAAATGACTTCTTTATCGTCGTCGTCCGCTAAACGTACGACGTGAGGATGTGTTGCAGATGCCGAGGCCGATGTACCACCTCTAGTAGAGCTCTAGGAGGTGGGCTCGGTGAAGTCAGAGGGGTGGTGGTTGTGGTTGTACGCTGGGCTCCAAGTCGTGATAGTGGTGGTGAAGTCAATGTGTAGGCAAGCTCTGGCCAAGAACCCACCACATCGATCTCGTAGTACAATGAGACACGTCGACATCCGTTAACATCACATCGTGTTCCATCTCTTGCTCATCCAAACCCCTAAATTAATTTAGTTACCTTGCTCACATTGGCTAGAAATAGAGTTCTTCTTCCTTTTATCCACTCGGAATTCGTCGTCGCTACTCATTGTCTTCAGTGAATATCTAACTAATTATGTAGCATCGCAAAAAATTCAAACTCAACTTTTCTATACTGAGAATATGTTAGACCATGTGGTTAGGTCTAGAATAATTTAGTTGATGAATAATTGACAATGTTGCTAATTGATGTTATTTGAGGAGTGTGACACGTGTGTAAACTTATGTCGGTCAAGTTGGGAAGAACTTGTTCCGAAAAAAAGATGGTGTTTTGGTTGTTGCATGTGCAGGGTAACTCGGAGGCGATCGTGGTCTACGGCGATGACCGAGAGATGACTTGGTGCGAAGTCATGGTCCATAGGGTCGAGGATGCTGGAGGAGACGGTCGGGCTCGAGTTGGGGCGTGTGGAGATCAAAGATGGATAATGCGTGTTGGAGCTACGGAGGTGCGGTTCGGAGGCTATGACACGTGATAATTTTGGGGTATCCAAAATTGGAAAGCTGAGAGAAATTGGATTGAATTTTGCAATAGGGTGTTAAGCCCACGTTTTGGGTCTTAGGATTATTGGGCCGTACATGAGTGTTTAGGTGCCAACGCTGGAAGGTATAAAGGGCCAGTGGCTTGAGAGATTAGGGTATGCGTGGTTTTGCAGGAGGTGTTGTTGGCGGCTGGGAAAAAACTACTGGCGACGGCGCTTTTGTTTAGGCAACTGTGCTTGAACACAACGGCGGCAACCATGTGCCTTGAGGCATGAAAATCCAGATGATAGCTATGTGGTTTTTGGTGCAGCTACAACAGTGCTCGTGATCTTTTGAATCCCATATACTATTTACTTTCATTGTTGAGTTAATCTAGAACATTGTCATGTGTTTGATGGCCATCGTTCTTCCTACATGAGATAAAGTGTTTTGCTGTTACATGAGTTTTTTTTAGGGTATCAAGGTATGTACTAGTTGCAGTGCTGCAGTTTTTCTTGGTGCAAGCGTCAGGTGATGAAGAGCTGGCAGCCGCAGGCAATTAAGGTCCTCGCCTGAGGTGAGTTGCGCACGCGGCTGCACAAGGGCGGCGTGCTTGTGGCTCCTTGACTTTTGCGGCAGGGAGTGCCGCAGTTTGATGCGGCTATGCTGTGCTAGCGGCTGGACAGATTTCGGCAGGACCGCAGGAGTTTTGGCTGTCTTGTGTTTTGTTCGTGCTTATAAGCAAAGAAATCAGATCAGGGGTACGGGTCTTTTGGCGCTGCGTGGCAATCGATATTGAGTTACTCCAGATAAGCTTAGTGATTCATTTACTACCAACTGTTGATTGTCTGGGTGCTAAAAATCTTCCACAATCATTCACACCCCCCTCTGATTGTCATTAACGATCCTACAGAATAATTGTTGAGTTATTTTTTAGAGTGTTTCTGAATTTTTCCTAAATCAATTGTAGCATTTGCATGCAAATACTGACCTTAAAAGATTTTTTTAGAACAATTCAATATAGCCAAAATTCTGGACAAATTACACAAACAACTACACTATGTCAGGACCCTCCACAAAAAAATTCATGATTTTTGTAACTAAATTACTATATTTAGAAATTCCTCAAATCTTTTAGCCTTTTCGGAAAGCCTTTGGGCTGGAAGCCTGCCTCGGCCCACTTCTTTTCTCCCCTACCTGAAGTAGCCATGGCCTATGCCACTACCTCGCCTCCCCCATTCCCTCTCTCACTGAAGCACCGGCCCTACCTATCAGCACTCTTCTCCCACCTCGCCTCGCCCCTGCTTGTCAGCGCGCCACGCCAACCCGCCAACTCGCCCGGGTTTCAACTGCCGCCCTCGATTTCCCCCGACCAGCATGGGCAACGCATGTGCCTCACCATCACCTCTGAATGCCACAGTGGTCAACCAACCCTCTGTTGCCGCCTTTTGACCGATCAGGTGGAGAACGAGTGCGCTCTCGAGTTCTCGCCACGCCCGCCAAAATCATGCCCTCGTCTCTTGTGATTCTCTTCAGTACATAACCCTCCTAACCACATCATCATCTCCTCAGCTCGCCCCTTGTTCAATCTTGTGAAAACTCCATGCTCCTTGCTCTCTGAATTGATGAGAACAAGAGCGTCATTCTCGACACTAGTGAGCAAGCTCCAACCCACCATTCTTGCTGGTGAGCTCCATTCCCCTCGACAACCATGTCACCATTCGTCTCACACCTCCCACATGCTATTTACTTGCTCAATGCAGCCTTTGGATCTCTATAATGTTGTAGCACCATCGTTGTCTTCATCACCTGCGTGCACCTGATCCAAGCCGACACATTCCCGTCGTTCTAGTGAGTCCAAGCCCCAACCAACTGCATCATAATGTGTTCTATACCCCAATGATGTAATCCCTCACTTGATGCTGGTCCACTCACAAAGAATACATGGATTCACGTTTCTTCCCTATTTTCGGCTACCGTACCCATTTTCATTGTTAGCTGCCAACTCGGTGAATCACTGGTCGATTCCTTCTATCCTTAACATCCTAACTGTGCATGCAACCTAATGCACACCTTCTTATAGCTTCTTCATCGCTGTGACGTGCTATCACCGTGAAGCCGTCACCACCGCCTTTGCCTGTCACTACTCTACCCTCTTCAGTCATCCTCTATCACCGTTAACCACCTCGGTAAGCTTCTAGTAGCCACCTAGAGTTAATGCGCCCATTAGAATCGGTGCTTAGCATGTGTAGGCTAGAGCTCATCATAGCCACCCGTGGCATCGCCATGGAAAAATGTTGTCGCCACCACTCCGGTGACCATTGGTCCCCGTGCCAACACTGCTAGTGTCACGATCACCCCTTAAAGCCCATGTGCACCTCCTTTCTCCTTGTTTTTGCCCCGTTCGCAAAAGCCATCGCAGCACGTCCTACGTCGCCTCCGAAGTCGCTGTGACACTCTGGCCAACTATTGCCCCACCGCCACCATCTGGTTGGTTCACCGTCAACCTAGGAATCCATTTTGCCCCTCTCCGAGCCAAGCCATTGTGTCATTTTCCGCCGATGAGCTCACCTCCCTGCTCGGTCTCACTGCTCCCTTCCTTTCTCTATCTCTCTCTCTAACTTGTGGGCCCATGTGATTAGCATTAGATTAGCTATATTGACAGTAGCTAGAAGTGTTAAGTCGATGACATGTGGGTCTGGACAAATAATTAATCAAAAATATAATTTAAATGAGTTTTAGAAACTGAGTCAGTGACATGCGGGACCCACTCCTTGTTTTCATAACTTAAACGTATTTAAATCCCCAGAGAATGACAAGTAGACCCCACCTGCCAGAGCTTAACCCGAGATAAGATTAGTTTAAGGTTGATTTCTTAGTTAGTAACTAATGAGTCACTAACATGTGGGACCATTCACTGTTTTCTTAATTAAAACATTATTTAAAATTCGACAAACTCACATGCAAGACCCACACGTAAGAAAATGATTTTTCATAAAAAATATAAAAATAGAAAAGCCACTTTCAATTCAAAAGGGATGTGTCTTCTCTGTAGGGAAGCGTAACCTAGCGTAAATACGCTTTCGGCGTCACTTTTTTTTAGGGATTTTATAAACGGAACTAAATTCAAATGGTTATAACTTTTGCATATGAACTGCAGAATGATTATTTTTGCTAAATTCATATAAAATCATGATATATCTGAATATGCAAAAATATTTTAATTTTATTATAGTTGATTTTATTTTTTATTATTTATGGTTTTTCTCGGTTCTTTTGAATAGACGATGGAATCACGAACGAATTTAACGACAATCAAGCACCCCCACACTCAGAGCAACCGAAGCAAGGCAAGCATCCCTTTTGATCATTTTCAATATACTATTTCAATTATTGTATTTCTCTTGCAAAGATTATTATGCAAGCGTGTATGTTTGGCTAAAAACTGTTGTTCATGGGTAACAGTAGCTAATTCCTATTGTATGCATGAATCCTCCTAGTGGTATTGTTATCCTTGCTATTATAGCCCTTAGTACATGGTGTAGGCAATGGTTAATGTCAATTTAGGTATATTTCATTTACGTGTCTCGTATAGATGCTTAGCCATGCTCTAGTTTTCACTAGGTTTGAACATTTGGTAAATTTGTGTATGGACTTGGGTGATTTTGAAATGTTGGACCAGAGGGGCAACCTCTGTTAGTTTGGTATAAAAACAACAATGAAAAACCTAGTTTTTGACGCAGGCAAATTATATTATGAACTGTGGAATGTGATAGTGTAAATCTATTTAAATAGCTATGCTCGCGGTCATGAGCGTGCTTTGTGCATCCACATTCTGTATAGTGTTCATTTTTGCAAAAATGGTTTTGTTGGAAATGAGGGGATGGATTGTTGTTGACGTATGTGCCATGTCTATGACTGAAATGATTAGATCAATTGCAGCCATCAAGGGTTGTGACTTACTCTTATTTAAGTGATATACTTGTTATTTCATTACATGTTAATTTCTCTTTAAATTTCCATTGGAAATTATTACATATCGGTATTGCAAATGTAAACTTGCTTTATGCTGAAAATAACTAGTAGCGTAGATCCATATACCTTGTTTAGCCTTGCATTTATATTATGTTGCGATACACTACAATGTACTCAATCTTGCTTGAATTGTTGCTCAAAGTTTGAGAAAGAAATAATCCTCGACGACGTATATTTCGCACTCGGTACCGAAGGGTACGACGACGGGTCTTTTTAGGGCTTAGTCCTTGTCGGTTGCCTGTGGGATATATGTGGCATATCGCTGGAACCTTTTGGTTTACTTACTATGCTTTTTGCTGCTCTCTTTTGATACTCGAATTTATTTGGCCAGTCGGCCCATCTTAATGTAAACTTGAAATGTATCACTTATGATTAATACCTATTGAATCATGTTGTATGTATGAATTATGTATGGAAGTGATTGTAAATGTTATGGATGTGTGTACTAGCCACTGATCATAGGACTAGTACGGTACATACGTGAGGATTTCGGGTATTCAAAGCCCAAGTCCGACAGCGTTGGTATCAGAGCTATATTGACTGCAGATTAAGCCCTAGTTAGAATGGCCTTTAGTTTAGGATTTATTTTTCAAATACAACTTATTTAAATCATAAGAGTAGTTATGAAAATATAGGAAGTCTTGCTAAATCTTACCTCGCTTACTTCTCTCATCTTATCTAAGTCATTGTTTTGTTTTCCTGCTCATCCCCCCTCAAAATAACACCTAGTTATAAGGAAGGTGTACTTTCTAAAAATAAAAGTTTTCAGCAATATTTTAACTATTAAAACAGAACCAAACTATTTTGAAAATGTCTCTAAAACACAATACCAAAAATGTTTCTCGAAAACCCATTTTAAACTAATACAAATGCTACTTTTAAATGGCTCTTTGCAAGAATTTTCAGAGCTACGGTGCAAGTTGAAAAATATGTGTTTTACATCTATTTAATAATCTCTACGTTTGAATTGTTATGGTTTAAATTATTAGGAAGAAAATAGTATATTTAACCACGTAGATGAAGAGATAGTACAGTCTGAATATGAACTTTAGAAACTAACAAAATATTGTGGAAAATATAAGGCAACACACTATTGCACCCTTCTCTTTTCCTAGCATCATTTTGTATCTTTACCTCACATTTTTACATTGTAAAAATGATCACTAACCCTCCAGCGCAGCGTCCACTGAGTACCTTGCGGAGGTACTTATTCAAGGACGGCATGCTGGAGATCAGCCCATTCACATCTTAGGGCGAGGTTCTTGCGCTCTCATGTCGCTCCACAATCCGGCCTACATCGCCTTTGTTCGCCTCCGCCGTGACCTTCTCGAGATGGAGGACATGTTCTACTATTTTCTCTTCACGTCTAGGGAATAGCGAGAGCAATGTCGACCATGTGGCCAAAATGGACTTCATCACCATAACATCCCAAAGTTCTGTTACCAAAAATAAAATTAATAAAATTATAATTTCATTAGATTTTCTAAAATTTAAAAGAGTTTTCTTGGTTTTTCTTGATTTTCCTAGATTTTAAAGTCAAAAATAAAATTTATTTAATTTCCTTGGAATTTCTAGAATTTAAAAAAGTTTTTTGGTATTATTTCGATGCTAAAAATAATTTACGTGCAAAGCTAAAAGAAATAATTTTATTAAGTTCAAAATATTTCAGGGAATTTTTGAACTCTATTTGCTATTTTCTAAAAGCCTATTTAATTTATTGCATTTACTAAAAATCGAAAATCAATTAAAATTTAGAAATTCTCCATCAGGCCGAATCCCTTTTTGCCCCAACCCATTTTCTTCTCCAGTCACCCCCTCACCCTATAAAAGGGAGCACTCAGTGCCACATCCTTCACTCATCCTTCTACTCTAATCTCACCTCCTCTCCCCCTATCATCTCGTCGGATTTTGCATTTTTCCTCGTCGACATATGATCCCCTCCGTCGTTGATTGCACCGCCATCGAAGGAGCTCCACAGTCATTGTCTTCACCATCAGCTTCGCCATGTCTCGTTCTACGTCGTGCTCACCTCCCCTTCGCTGGAGACCGATAGTGTCGCTGCCTCCATCCTCGTCGCTGGCCATCGTCGCACGCCCAAGTGATGACATCATGCACGCCACACTCCCCGTCTTCCCCTCTTTCTTTTTCAACCTTCGCTGCCAGCCACTGCACCGCCGTTCGCCAGCAACCATTAGTCCAAGAGACGTTGCCGCGCTCCAAGCTGCTGTGGCTTCCACGTAGGGCCACATGTGTGCCACCTCAGAGCCCGTGTCCGCATGAACTCCCACGTGTCACGCATGCGTGGCAACCGGCATTGTTTCACGCACCCAGTCCACTATGGACTAGTGCGAATCCATGGACCCGGTCTATCAACCAAGGGCCCACATGTCAGTGATTAATTTCCTTTTTCTTTACAAAACAAATTCAGCTAGAAAATCAAATTCATTTGCTGACATCATGCTGACGCAATAAATGGATTTTTCTTCAGAAAAATAATTCCACAAATTTAGAATATTATATTTTTATCATTTCCTGTGAAATTCAAACTTCTGATAGCTCGTTCTCCTTCGTTCGAGTTCCAATTTCAGTGATTCAAATTTCTAAATTCATATAAAATCCTAATATAGCTAAATATACTAAAATTATTTAATTTGGAGTTTATTTTAATTTTATTTATGTTTTATCTAAATATGGCTTGTTTTCGCGTATAGATTTTGACAACTCTGGAGAGCTAGATTTCTATACTGTTTCAGAACAACAATTAATTGAGTAATGCAAGTTACATCTTTGATCATATTGATCCTAGTATTTTAAATTATTTAAATTCTGTTTTAAATTATTATTGCATGCTTAACCCTATTCAGTGTAATTTAAATACATGTTTTGGAAATTACAGCTAATCCCAATACATTTGTATAGCCAATGTTGTTAGAGAACTCAGCCTAAAGATTTAGTGTACTTCATGAAGTTTTTTGGTAATACCTTGAAGTGTCTGCATAGTTCGGAATCCAAAAATTGGAGAAGATAACGAAATATGAAGTAGAGAATGAGAGATCAGCGGCATAATTTAGAACGCGAGTTCTGCGGCGCAACAACACAAATAGCCCCCTTCGAAGGAAAATAAAGAAAAAAAATGCGTTGTTGTCCTGATTATATTGTTCGTGGAACTGATTCCTTTGGGAAAAGATTACATAATATTTAATAGTCAAAATATTTGGAAAAAGATATTTAAGTTTGAAAGACTTTATAATTTAATTGTGAAATGCATGGCGCGATGGGTTTGGTTACGTACATTAGAAACACCAACATGTACGAATCAACAAACCAAAATACACCTACGATACATGTGCGCCTTTTTGGAATACAAAAAAAGGTTGATTGGAACGAAATCGATCAGTCATAGTGGCCTAGCAATCCCTTCCCCTTGTATCTAGAGTGCTCGCAGTGGTGGCCAGTCTCAAAGTCAGCCATGTTCTGTGAGATGGGCTGGACGATTGAATAATGTTAGGATAGCACAACATAAGGCCAAATTAATAATTAGGATGCAAACTAAACATAACTTACCTATTTGATCTGGACTACGCTTGGGTGACGGGGAGCACTAGGCCGGCCGCCGTCTCGCTAGCAGGAGCCTTCCCCTTGTGCGCCGCGCACTTGGCCCAGTCGTACTCAGCTTCCTGTACGGGGGTCCTCCACCACCACCCTGCTCTCTTGGGCTCCTCCAGTGCCTTTTTAGTAGGGTCTGGTAGCTTCTACAGCATCTTCATGTAGAAGCTCGTCGACAAGTCCGACATCTCCTTCCTCTCAGTTGTGTGAACCAAGTTTTGGTGAAGTGGTGGGTGTGGTGGTGTAATGTTCTCTTCCAACTCTCTTCTCCTCTAGTTCTCTTCTCCCTCCTTTTATAATGGGCCTTTTCGGTCTGAAAAGATGGCGTGGTGGAGTGTGGTATTTTCGGTCTACAAAGGTAGCGTTGTAGTGTGTTACCATCTCAGTCTGCAAAAGTGGCAGTTTGTGGTGTGTCATGGTGTGTTCTTTTCGGTCTGAAAATGTGGCATGGCTGAGTGTAGCCTTTTTGGTCTAAAAAGGTAGTGTCGTAGTGTGTTCTCAACTCAGTCTACAAACGTGACAGCATGTGCGTGATAGGGCACAGTCTTTTCAATCTGAAAAGGGAGCGTGATAGAATGTGGTATTTTCGGTGTGGAAAGGTAACATCAAAGTGTGTTGTCATCTCGATCTGCAAAAGTGGCAGTGTGTGGCATGACCAGGTGTGATCTTTTCGGTCTAAAAGGAGGTGTGGTGGAGTGTGGTCTTTTGGGTGCGGAAAGGTAGGATTAAAGTGTGTTGTCATCTCGGTCTACAAAAGTGACAATGTGTGGCATGACCCAGTGCAGTCTTTAAGATCTGAAAAGGTGGGGTGTCGCGATGCCGACTCCCTCACGTGGTTACTCGTAGACACAAGAACAAATAGTATCGAAACACAAGACTAGCATAATGTAAGTTGTATAGAAACTTATATTTACATGACATGACTGATATTTACAATAACAAATATCAACTCGCGGGCCTTCTTGGGGCGTACCCCACGTGTGGCTCCTGGCCTCGTCCAGGGCAGCTGCAGGCGCTGGTACGAGTAGATCAAAGGCTCAGGCGGTCGAGGCATTCTACCGACATGAGTAGCCTGAGGGGGTGTCACGAGAGGGTGTTGTGTCGACTGGCTTGCTCTAGGCGCACCGTGCAGCTATGAAGCCCCCATGGAGACCTGGCTGCTCTCGCTCTACGAAGGCTCACTACCACCATGGTCGAAATCAAAATCTCCAGAGCATGATTCCCCATGCGACACAACTCCTCGTCCCAAAGGGTGTACAAACTGTGAAATAATATGTTATGCATGTAAACATGGCAAAAATAATGAAATAGTACGTTGTGCATGCAAACAAGATAGACATACCTCATTGCGCGAAGGTGGCGGACCGCTCCGCATAATCCTGCCACATGTACGAGTGGAACTCGTGACTTATTAGAGAAAATTGTCATTAGTAACTAGTGGAGTTCCAAATAAACAACCAGACGTGAGTATTTTATGCTGACCTGCGAACTGTGTCGGGTACTCCCAGCACGGTGCCACAAGGACCCGCCCACAACAACCGGGTGAGGAGTCGTGGGGCGTGACACACCGTGGTTCACCCCCCTCCACGCATAGGTGGGTCCACCACCTCCCTCAGCCTACGACAAGACACCAGCTAGATGCCTCGCCTCATCTTCTCAATGAACTAGTCCATGACCTCTCTAATCTCCTGTGTTGTAATGTTGAAGCTCTCCTGAGAGTCATACGACGCACGGAGGTCACCAATTCGTGCATCTCCCAATATAGATCGACTTGTACATGTAATTAACAAATCAGAAACTGAAAACTTGCGAAGCAAAAAAGATGTACGGACCGTTCAATACGTACCATATGATGAAATGCGGAGTTCGATTGAGTAGGGTACATGTCGAACGTCACAGCCCTGTGTCGTGGTGGGTCGTCCATGACCCTGACGTAGTGAACCCTCGTCCGACTGGAGTATGACTCGATGTACTCCTCATGTTGGCCAGAGCTGGAGAAGAAAGGGGATGATGTTGGCCGAATTTGAACAAACCCCAAATTTGACAAATCCTGTGAATGAAACCCAAAATTGAGTGAGGTGAAATGATTAGGGTATTAAGGAGTTCAAAAGGGTACAAGAAGAATTGAAGATGAACCACTGGAGCACCAAGACCATCAACAAAGCTCCTCGGCCATTAATGGTGGTTTTGGGATTTTCAGTGGTTTTGAGCTCCACAAGCAAAGAAAGAGCTACGGGGTGCTACAAGGGAGCTCGAAGAGGGTTTTAGAGAGCTTCAAATAGATGGGGAGCTAAGGTTTGCAAAAATGGAGCCCTCGGGTGAGCTTGGTTCACGGGGCAACCGTGGACCTAAAAGAAATGATGGGGGACAAAGACAAGATCATGATCATGGCCAAAAGCAGCCGCACGCACCACTGTCCCAACCAGAGAGAGTTGACGAGGGAGCACGACAAGACGCAGCCATGCCGCTCACCCTGTTCACGCACGACGCGAGGAAGAAGACAACCAGAGAAAGGATAGGGCGCTCGTGAGCCGTTAGATTAAAAATGGACGGCTCAGATCACACCGAAGCTCCGGCGTTCAAAAGGGTATGGGAGATCGTGAACCCTTGGATTAGAATCGGACGGCTAGGATCGCCCCAACGCTCATGAGGTTTAAAACGAAAGAGGAGATCGTGAGCGTTGGATCTAAAATGGACGGTCATGATTGAATGTGACAACCGGGTGACCCGAACAGCCCAAATCATCTGGACGGCTGGATCTAGATCTAACGGCCCAAATGAGTTGGCGCGATCGCGAGGTCCGAATGTTCACGCAAACGAGGGCCGTGCGATCTAAATCCAACGGTTGAGATTGAATGTGCGTTTTAAAATGAACCCAATGCAGTTAGTTGGTTGAGCCAAGCCAAGTGGCTCGAGCCCGAGACTGGTCCGCACCCGAGGAACAGTGAAACCTGGTTTTGGGTTTTTAATTTGAGCTGAGACTTTGAGGAATTTTTAGGGATTGCAAATTAACTCCAAAAATTCTGAAATTTTTACAGGAGCTTGCTAACTTAGATACTAACCTTGTATAAAATTTTTAGAGGTTTCTATGAAGTGCATTTTTCTCCAAAAATTTTGCAAGGTACTGGAATAAGGTTTTGACTGAAAGTCAAACAGGTTTGACTGCCCTCTAAAAATATTCAAACAATTTCTAAAAATTGTGAAATTTTTCAGAGGGGTCACATACCATCCCTAGAACTTAGGAAAAATATTTCCAGGAAGACAAGGTTTTGGATCAAAAGACTTGTGACTTTGTATTTCCATAATTCTTATACAGGAGTTGTTTAGAACATACAGGAAATACATGATGTAAGAAAAGGTTTTAATTTCTACTCATTTTCTTACATTTGAAACACAAACCCAAAATTGGGATGTTACATTGATATTGTGCTCATTAGCGCTATGGCCTATTTCTCCACAATGGGTACATGCACAATCTTCTGACTTATCTGGTTGGTAGCATTTCAAAAGACAATGGCTACCTTTGGTGTAGGATTTCAGAATATCAAGTTTTTCTTGATCACTCTTGTTTGATGTCGCATGCTGTTGATGAAAAGCTACGGTGAACTCTGACCAAGTGATGGTCTGCTTGTCCTGATGGGCGACGCGAAAGTTTTTCCATCAATCTAGTGCAACTACTTCCAATTTATGAGAGGCATAGAGAACTTTCTCATTATCATTGCATTGCATAATTGTTAGCTTCTCTTCGATGTTGCGAATCCAGGATTCTGCATCATTGAGTGTGGTTGACCCTTCAAAGACAGGTGGCTTGGTCCTTAAGAACTTTGCAAGCTTAAACTGAGGGTGCGTCGTTGGGATGGTAACGAGTTGTGCATCCTTGCAAACATTACTAATATCCGATGATTGCATCGTTGCTGGTATGAGTTGATTCTAGGTGGCAGGAAGCTAATTCAGGCTCTGATGTGTCACTACTGGCACTAGAGATAGTTGTTGGTTATCGTCTACTCTGATACTAACACTGGCGATGGTACGATGACTTGCTTGATTATTATGATTCATCAAATTGACTAAGGTAGTGGTGGTCTGATTCTGCTGGGTCATCCTATTGTTCATGTTCTGCATCATCGCATTCATGAGTTGAGTCTCAGCTGCCAAGAATTGTTCCATGACTGGATCTGCTACTCCTGATACTGGCAACTGCCCACTGGGATTGATAAGATCTGAGCTAGCATAGACTGTCTCAAGATTACTGCCGAGATTGGCTCCACTGGGGTTCTCCATCTGCTGGCTGACCAAGGCTAATAGATGAGAGAGAAAAGCATAAGGTAAGGGAAGATAATCTACTAAGGGAAGCAGGTTTAACCTAAGGAACACCAAAGAACAAACAAATAGCCAGAAAGTTATTAAGAAGCATAAAACTCACAGCCAAACTACACCAAAGAAGGAAAACAAGGATCTTGTCGTCTAATCGATTAAACTCTAAATTAACTGGGTGGCTTGGCTCAACACACGGGAGGAACCTAAGCTGATTTATCCTATATGGATGGTCTAAAGAAAACTTGATCTGATCACGGTCTTCGTCAAACGTTGACCGCTTACGATCCTTGGAGGCGAAGCTTGGAGAAGGCAGGGGCAACACACAACTTCCTCTGGTCTTCAATTCTTGCGACGAGCTTGTCTTGAACACTTGGGGAGATGTCGATACGTTGTTGTTGGTTGCATGGTCTTCAAAGAGCTGTTGAAAACGGCTCTTCGGCATCCATCAAGACATTTGGCACGGATAACGATGACTATAGAAGTTATGAGGGGACAGAGTCCAATTTAATACTCCAAATGGCGGTTGAAGAATATAGATGAGAAATGGATAGAATGAAAGAGTATAGAAGCTAGACAAGATGAGAATAGTACATCATTAAGATTTTCCATTTGTAAAATAGGTTTTGAAGTTTCCCTTACAAACGGCCATTCTAACTAAGGTTGCGACCTACAATCGATATGGCTTTGATACCACCTCTGTCGGGACCCAAAATGCAATTTTGGACCCTCTGTGTATACTGAACTAGTCTAGGATCATGCTAGTGCACACAGTGACAACATCGATGAAATATCATTTCCATTTGCAAAGATGACTAATAAATAGGCAATAACAATAAATATCAGAGTAAATACCTTAAAGTCAAAGATTACAATTAGTACCTCAGAAGGCGAATAGCTCAATGAAACTGCAGCGGAACGTAACGGAATAACTTCAGTGAAGCCCATCCATACGCCCACAGACAATCGGCTGGGCTACACGACCTAGTTCTCCTCAATCCTTGAAGTAGACCTTGTTGACTAACGATTCCTCCACTTTTGTAGATTTGGGCGCAAGTTTTACAACAAGCGTGAATACACAACCGTACTCGCAACTCATACCACAGAATACAATTTATAGATGATGACTTATTCCAAAGGAATGGCTTCTGTGGTTATTTCGCAGAAATACAACATTTGCAATTGAATATGAATAATAGATTGAAAGTGTAATTCAAAACAAATAAATAATAACCATTTATCAATTGTTTTCACAAAGACACATAGCTAAGCAGTTTAATTCACACAGCAATATGACTTAGGTCACACAGCTCCCATCCCAAAGGTTTTATGAAAATCTAACCCTCGTGTGAAATCTCCGAGTATGTCCATGACCGCGGACGCAGCTATTCGAATATATTATTTAACACTTTGCAGAGATTGTACACTTTACCCACACGATGCAATCAACTAGATAAGAGCTGATCACAACAAAACCTTTCAAAAACTTCATCTCAACATTGACACTCCTAGTGTGCTTTATCGCTATGCCAATCCTAACACAGTGCCTTGGCATAACACACACCGTTGGACAGGGATGCGACGAATCGTCCCGCGATATGCACCCTACCACAGCGGTACACACCTCCATCCTTACATAGAGCCTAACTTACACCATAACTTACTAAGTTAGGCACGTCCCATCAGGCATGTGGTCGTACAGTAAGGCTCAGTTCAATGGCACACAAAATTAAATCCTTAATTGACCAAGGCAAGACTTTCAATTTCTAACTATACCACATAGATTATTATTCTTATTCACACAGTTCCACCATATCACATAGTATCCACCACTTACCTTAGTCTAAATCCTTTCCCACCCTGTTAGTTAAGTGCAACACATGCTATCACGAAGTAATAACACATAACACACATAGTTTTATCATAAAGTTTCATAATCACATAGTCAAATTTATAATTGCAACTCAGGTGATGATGATGACTCATTGCATGGCTAAGCAGCTACTCGTATCTAGCCAAACCATGTTGGTAATACCATAGCACCAACTAAATATGAACCAATCTAGGGTGACAAAAGATTATGACATATCAAATATCAAAGGTGGATGTAACAAATTGGACAATAGCTATACCCAAAAGCATTTAAATAAATAATTAAAGTAGAATGCAATACTTTGAAACAAAATATTTTGAAAACTGGGTTCAATATGATCAAAGGTATAACTTGCCTTACTATAGCAATGATGATCTTATTTTATCTTCAATCTTCAACTTGCTTGACCTTCACCTCCTTCGGACGATTCCGAGACTTCGACGTCTAACGAGAAAGAACGAGTAAAACAAACAAAATTCAAAAAGACAAATCAAATAAACTCTAAATTGAAATTGAATGGTACTGAAAGCTAAATAATGAATTTAGATGAATTTAGGAACTTGGATGGGTTCAATCGGAATTCGGATGGAGAAGATATGGCTATCGGAAGATTGGAATTCACATGAAATGTCAATTGGTCTACGGAATATTCTAAGAATATTCTATTCCAAAAACATTAGAAATTAGGTGAGAGTATGATAGGTGGGACCGACTGGTATTTATAGATTTCTAGAATTAAAATAATTCCAAAAATAAGGTAGAGAGAGTGACATGTGGGACTGACAAGATAAAAGGCTTTTCAAGAATTAAATTAATTCTCGAAAATAGGATTAGGGTTTCACATGTGGGCCACTGGTCTATGGACCAAGTCCACAGAGGTATGCTAGTCCACGGTGGACCAAGCTCATGTACAGTGTTGACCAAAGGTTGACTAACATGCGGGACCCGCATGTAAGTGAGAAATAATTAGTATTTTTAATTGGGAAGATGACATGTGGGGTCTATATGTAAGGGAGATAAATAGATATATGGTTTGATTATTGAATGACAAGTGGGACCAACCATCAGGGAAAGAAAAGAAATACAAAGGAACCTAGGTTGCTTACATAGGTCTAGAGAGGATGCAGAGGGCTTCAGCCTGGTTGCATGCGCTTGGAGTTGGCAGCCAGGAGATGACAATCATCTGGTAGATAGCAATGAATTAATAGAGAGGATCAACGGTATAGAAGGAATCACAGAAAGGCATGAACGACAACATAAGGAAGCAACAGAGGAGGAGGAAGCTACGTACTGTACACACCACAAACATGAACAATAAACAGAGGTTAGGTGATTCTTGCTCATGGAGGTGCCAATGAATGGAGGAGAACCAGCGGTGGCGAAGGGGCAAAACGAAAAGGAAATGACAAGTTGTAGATGATGACGCGGTCCAGACATCAAGATTCAGCTTCATGCACTGGCAGCGACGCGAAGAACGGCGACGACGGCAGCCTCACAGTGCGTACCACTTTGGACGACACTTTGGGAAAAGGGAGGTGAGCACGGCGTAGAACGCGGCGACGCGAACTCAACGGTGGCGGAGTTGAAGGCAGGGGATCAATGGTTGCGGAGTAATTGGCCAGAGAATAACGACATACAAGAGGTGAGAGAACGTCCGATTCTCGACGCACAGTGGTTGAAACTTGAATCTACAAGATGCAAAAAGTAGGTATCGACGATGGGCACGAGATGACATGATCAGATTTAGGAAAAACTCACCGAGGAAGCGAGGAATGCGATAAACACGTTTCGTCTTTATGGTTTGACATGGCGACGGTGCTTCAGTGATCTCTAGGCGAAGGGGATGGAACCATGACGTAGAGCACGACGTTGTGAAGCCAACGCCACTGACGTTCGGCCGAGGACGTCGGATGAAGGAGTAACTCGCGGAGAAAAGCTTCGATTGGAGCTCGGTTTTTTAGAGATTGCGAAGAAAATAGATCGATTTGGAGGAAACCAATTTGAAGGATTAGAAGAGGAGATCAAGACGGACGTTTAGACGTGAATGGTTCGCTTTCATACGCATCGTGGAGGAAGTTATGATTTTGAGAAGGTTTGGGTTTGTTGCGTACATGTTCTAGAGTACCTCTTGTTTGGCTGGAGGGTGCAAATGAACAGTAATCGTGATTTACTACAACACATGGCAGGAGAGAGAAAAGATGGATTTTCGAAATTAAAATAAAAGGCCGAAAATCAAGGAGATCAAATAAATAGCAAATAAATCCGAAAAAATCTCAAAAAATACCCAAAAATTACTTGAAACCCAAAGAAGCCAAATAACACAAGTTTTTATTTAATTAATGTTTAGATTAGCCAAATTAAATATTTTTAATTTAGAAAAATTCCCAATTGAGCTTTATTAATTCAAATAAAATTGGTGAAATTTTTCAAGGACCTAAACTACTCAAAAGATTTTTGAAAAGCCAAGTTTTGAGACGTTAAAAACGTCTGGATCAGCAAGGGATGAGAATCGACGAGATACAACTGAAGGTAACTATGGCAATGGATTCAATCGAAAAAGTATAGCAGGAACAAGTAATGGTGGCCAAGACGCTCAAGACGGCACCACCCCCTCGATTGGTGATTCCGCCAAGAGATGAAACGGGAATAGCTAGGATGAGACTTGGGAATTCGTGATTCAGAGGGTGGCAATACACGTCATTCCCCCAGCCCTAAATCCTCTGCAGATGAAGTTTCCCCACTTACACCAGGTGATTTAGGATCAAGGAAGGCGAAGTTGGATGAGACAAATAGATTTGGGCATTAGGATCAAGGAAGGCGTAGCGGCTATGTTGTATGCCTAAAATGGATTAGAGCGAAGCAAAGCAACAAGCGAAAGACATAGATAATATAAAGAGAGTTATTACAAAGAGAGGAGGCCTGCCAAATAACACATAAGTAACTAATTTAAGCAATGGAAGCAAAATGGCCCAAAAGCCAATTTGAACACGACTCACAAAGTGAGGCCCTTGGGGCTCACCTTCTTCCTCTGCAACAATTAATATTAAGCAAGCGGATGAGACGTGTGAGATAACAGAACTATAATTAACTACATGCAAGCTTTATTTAAGTGGATGAGGCTCGGACTTATTTTGACATAAAGCAATTTTTCATTTGCGTAATAGATTCAAAGCAAGTTTGCAATTAACTTTTATTGTTCAAATAAAGAGAGACAATTATCAATAGATAGATTTGGATTGACAAATGTCAAACATTCTTTGCGATATATCTTATTCGTGCATGGTAAGTTCAAAGTAGCGGCTATGACCATGTACATGAGTGGTAGTCAGAGAGGCATATCCCCTCGCGTGGTACCAATTGCTTCGATCAATTACACAGATCACCCAACATACCATTGTGCCCAAGCCAAGATATAATTTTTGGTTTCAGTTTTTGATTTGCAAAATGGGTAGCTCAAGGATGGCATGATTGGGAGTAGTTCAAAGAAGTTCATAAAATATTTTCTATAGTGATTTTGAAGCTGAAATTTTTATGGTAGTTAGCTACTGGTGTATTAAACTAAAATATGATCCTTATGTTGACCCTAAAGAGTTAAGCGGCAAAGAGCTCGCAACGGTCCATTCAAGCGGTGCGAGCATCTGGACTCACCGTGGCCGGAGACGAAGAAGGGTGCTGCGCGCCGATTGGGAAACTCCAAAATCCGATGCTCCGTCGAAGCAACTTGAAATGGAGTGGGGTTAAGCACCACCGAGGTGAGGAGAAGCAACAGAGCAAGGAGGGCCAGGAACCACTGGAGCACCTGGGTTCAGAAGCTCCGCGCAACAATGGCGGCGAGAAGGAATGGGACAGAACGCTGCGCGCCACGCCGGCTCCGCCATGGCGCGCGTCGCGGCGCGAGGAAGGCGGACGGCGGCACCGTCCGTCGCATCCAAGGGCTAACACGCGATCGAGTTGACACGCGCATCGATTGAAATCCAACGGCTAGAATCGAGGGCAATCGGAGGTCCGAATGACGGATGCAGCCGTTCGATGGAGATCAACGGTCCAGAGCGCACACGCCGCTTCGCGCGCGGTGCGGTTAGTTGACTTCGGCGAGTCGGTTGGCTCGAGCAGTTGGTGCAAACCGATTAGGGTTTGGTTTTGAACTGAAACTTTGGGGACAACAGAGGTTTTTGAGCACTGAAATTTTCTCAAGCGATCTTGATAAATGAGGCTTTTGATTTTGAATTTTCCAAAATTCTTTTACAAGAATTTTCGAAAAGTCCAAAAGCACAAGGATGTAAGAAAAGTTTTAATTTACCCTCAATTTCTTACATTTGAAACACAAGCCAAAATGGGGATGTTACAAGGTAGCTCAAGGATGGCATGATTGGGAGCAGTTCAAAGAAGCTGTGGTGTTGGAGTTCGAGGGAAATACACAACGCGATCGAATCAGAGAATTGATGATACTTAAGCAAACCGGTACAGTGAAGGACTACAAGGGAAGATTTGATGCCTTGGTATATCAGATTAGGATGTACAACCACGGTCTTGGAGGATTAATGTTGGTTACCAGATTCATTTTGGGATTGAAGGATGAATTGAGAGCAGCAGTGGAGATTCAGATGTTGAGTACAGTGACAATGGCAACAACATTTGCCTCTATGCAAGGAGTGTTGGAAAGGACCAAGAAGTATGTGCACCAGAACAGAAGTTATAATCATATGGCCAATTATGCGAAAACTGAAGGAAATTACAAGGGGGAGAAGTTAGTAATATAGCAAGGTTTGAAAAGGGAGAATTATGGAAAGCCAAGCAACTAAAAGAATTTAGAAAAACCAATGGGTCGTGTTTTCGTTGCGGTGACAAGTATTCTCCTACACACCAATGTCAGAAAACACAGCAGGGACAACTTAAGGCAATGCAAGCATAAGAAGTTCTCTCTGATGAAGTGTTGGATGCAGTCGTCCTTGAGGAACAGGAAGAGGAGGAGGAAATGCATTTGTCCTTGAATGTCGTACCTGGAACAGATCACCCAAGAACTATTTGAGTCAGAGCTTTAATAGGAAATCAGGTAATGCTGATGTTAATTGACTCTGGAAGTTCTCATAGCTTTGTAAATGCAGATTTAGTGGAGAGAATCAAGGGCAATCCAGTATCAGTCAAAACTACGTCAGTGAAAGTAGCGAACGGAGAAATACTGTATAGTGACAAAGTCATGTTGGGAATGAGCTGGTGGGTGCAAGGACATACTTTTCATCACAACATGAAAGTGTTGAACCTTGGTGGCTATGATGCTATCTTGGGGGCAGATTGGTTGGAAAATTGTGGAATCATAAAATGTCATTGGAAAGCAAAGTGGGTGGAGTTCGAACACAAAGGTAAAACAATCCGATTACAAGGAGTTCTTGATCCTGAAATTTCAGAAGACCTACAAGAGATATCCGTGGCAAAGGTAGAGCAATGGCATAAAGGCAATGAGATATGGGCCACTGTAGTGCTTGAGAAATCCCAGCAGCAGGATCAAGAAGTGATTCCAGAGGCAATTCAGTCTGTGTTACTCCACTATGAGGATGTGTTTCAAGATTCTAATCAGTTACCTCCTCATAGAGTATATGATCATGCCATCACCTTACTCCTAGGTGCAGATCCAGTTAACTCAAGGCCTTACCATTATTCTCCACTTCAAAAAGACGAAATCGAACGATGGCTAGCTGAGATGATTCAAGTAGGAATAGTAACTACCAACCTCAGCCCTTTTTCTTCTTCGATACTGCTTGTGAAGAAAAAAGACGGCACTTGAAGATTTTGTGTCGATTATAGGAAGTTAAACTCGGTGACAGTGAAAAGTAAGTCTCTAATGCCCATAGTGGATGAATTGTTAGACGAATTAGCTGGTACTAGCTTCTTCTCTAAATTAGATTTGAAATCTGGTTTTCATCAAATCCATATGGTTGAAAGTGATGAACATAAGATAGCCTTTAAAACTCATCATGGCCAATTTCAGTTTAGAGTTATGCCATTTGGATTGACAAATGCCCCAGCCACATTTCAGTGCTTGATGAACTCGGTTTTGCACCTTACATGAGAAAAATTATTTTGGTCTTTATGGATGACATACGACTGATCTATAGTAAAGACTTAAATGCTCATGTGCAACAACTCAGTATAGTGCTTGACACCTTGAGACAACACCAGTTGGTTGCAAAAAGGAGCAAATATAGTTTTGCTCAAAGGAAATTGGAATACCTTGGACATATAATCTCTTATGAAGGTGTAGCTACAGATGAAGCCAAAACCAAGGCAATGGTGCAGTGGCCAATACCTACTAGTGTTACTGAGTCAGACTCCAGTATTAATATTACCAGACTTTCAACAACCCTTTACAGTGGAAACAGATGCTTGTGATACAGGCATAGGAGCTATTTTGAGTCAAAGAGGACATCCAGACGCCTTCTATAGTAAGGCTCTCGGAGTGAACAATAAAAAATTATCCATATATGAGAAGGAGTTCTTAGTAATTATGATGGCAATAGACAAATGGAGGCAATACTTACAAAGGGGACCATTTGTCATTAAAACTGATCACAAAAGCTTGTGTAATTTAGAAGATCAAATCTTACATTCAAAATTATAGAAAAAAGCTATGACAAAGCTTATCGAATTACAGTACAAATTTTAGTTTCAGAGAGGGGAAGACAACAAGGTCGCAGATGCCTTGTCCAGGGTGGGCCATCTCTATCACATTCATGCAATCTCAATGCCACAACCTGTTTGGATGTTTGGATCCAGGAGGTCATCAACTCTTATGCGGTGGATCCTCAGACCAAAGACCTACTGATCCAGTTAGCAGTACAGGGATCCAATGATCAAGGTTACTCCTTCACAGAAGGTCTCATTCGACACCAAGGCAAGATTTGGGTAGGAGCCAATCAAGGTAGTCAGAGTCGAGATCCCGAGTCGGATCGATTTGCCTCCGGTAGGATCGAATCGTAGAATCGGCGATTCTCTGATTTGTAAAATACACATATTTACCATCTATACTATAAGTTTGTATGATTCTTATAAGGTTTACCGCTACTTATTACCAAAAAGGGCAAAACACTTCTTATCACACAAAGAAAAGCATAATGGTTTCGACATGATGGGTGATATAGTTCGAACTACTGGAGAACAAAGATTACCACACTGATATAATATTTTGCATGCTCCTTGTTTATTTATAGTTTCATTCTCAGAAATTAATATCAACAAATTTTGCTCTAAAACAAAATATCAGCAAAGCCTGGCCTCTAAAAACAATTGCCCTAAGTCTCTACAAGTAGGATCGATAAGCTGTCGTGGGTTCGTAGAACCGTAAGACTCTAAGAGTAAGATCGCGATCCTAACTACCTTGAGTAGGATCGGATCGACAGTGAGACTCGGATCGACAGGCTGTCGTGGGTTCGTAAAATCGTAAGACTCTAAGAGTAGGATCGCGATCCTAACTACCATGGAGCCAATGCAGGCCTACAAACCACACTTCACCAATTGGGGGACACTCAGGTATCCAAGCAACATACCAAAGGGTTCGGAAGTTATTCAGTTGGTCTGGACTGAAGCTTGATGTAGAAAATTTTGTCAAACAATGTCAGGTCTCTCAGCAGGCAAAACATGAGAATTGCAAACTCCCTAGATTGTTATGTCCCTTAACAGTTCCTGATGGCACTTGGAGAGATTTGACAATGGACTTTATCGAGGGATTGCCCAGGTCCGAAGGTTTCAATGCAGTGCTCGTGGTGGTAGACCGATTCACAAAGTATTCTAATTTCTTTTCACTCAAACACCCTTTCACAGCAGTACAAGTAGCAAAACTGATCCTCAACAACATTGTTAAACTTCATGGCATTCCTCGCACTATAATCTCTGATCGCAACAGAATCTTCACAAGTTCTATGTGGAAGGAATTGTTCAAACTCATGGACATCAAACTACAGATGAGCTCAGGTTATCACCCACATACCGACAGGCAAAGTGAGAGGGTAAACCAATGCTTAGAAATGTATTTGAGGTGTGCAGCACAGGAAACACCAACAAAATGGCACCAACGGTTACCTTCAGCCGAATACTGGTACAATACATGCTACCACTCCACTATCGGGTGTACACCTTACAAGGCCCTCTACGGCACCGATCCACATTATGGCATCCTTCCTGATTTGACAATTGCACATAATTCAGTTGTAGTGGATATCTTGGCAGATAGGGTGGCATACTCTGAATTTTTAAGCAACAATTGGCGAAAGCACAATTGAGGATGAAGCAGTACGCCGATCAAAAACAATCTTTGTGTGAATTCCAAGTAGGGGAAAAGGTCTTCTTGAAATTACAACCATATGATCAGTCCTCTTTCGTTAATCACCCCTATCCTAAATTATCATATAAGTACTATGGACCATATTCCATTCTCGAGAGAATTGGAGTAGCAGCATACAGGCTAGAGTTACCGGAGGGAGCTCTTGTACACCCAGTGTTTCATGTTTCACAATTGAAACAGCAAGTACCTGATCATACACCAGTTTTCTCTTCTATACCCAATCCAGTTGATTTTTTGTTGAAGGAAGTGCAACCGGAGGAAATTCTGGACAAACATCTGGTTAAAAAGGGAATTCTGCACTGTTGCAGGTGCTTATCAAATGGTCGTCTTTGCTAGCTGACATGGCTACATGGGAGGATTATGAAGTCGTGCGCTCATGGTTTCCAGGGGCTCCAGCTTGGGTACAAGCTGGTAATATGCGGGGGACAATGTCAGGATGGATGACATAGCGACGTAAGGAAGAAGCACAGTAGTGTTTGAAACGTTTTACTCTGGTATTGCTGGCCTTGTATTAGTTCTCGTCGTTGGGCCTGGCCCATGTAAAGGCGTTTAAATACCGAACATTGTTCACTTTCACGGGTTATCGAAAAGAAAAGCAAAGTCTGTAGCTCAGCTTTCCCCTTCTTCGTTCCTACTTGTCCTTCGGAAGAACGCAATGGCCACTGAATGCGTCTGACCTCGACCTTGGCTCTTCGCGGTGATGAGGACACGACACCGCCGAGCGTTTTCACGAGAGCATCGCCCTGCGTTCCATTTGTTGAAAATGAGGGCAATATTTTAATTCCAGATTTTATTAAAAGACAAATATTGCAAAAGACTAATGATGCATAAAACAGTACTGACAGCAGACAAATCATTATACTTCATAATATATGAAAAACAGGATGTAAACAAGTCAATCAATCACATGATAGACTTACAGATGGGTCTGATAAAGAACAGGAAGCGGCGCAGACTTGATGTAGTGCAGAAACGTAGATGTCGCAGTACAGCAAGCGGTCGCGCAGATGCACTGCCCAGAAACCTTATTGCCGCCCCCGTGCAGGTCTTCACGGCAGCAACGGCTCAGAGATACCGCTTCCCTTCTTCACGGTGCACGCCGAGAAGAAGAGTCGGCGAGGTTTAGACGGCGCTATAACAAAGACAGATTAGAAGGAAGAAGGAATGGAGGCTATTATTCTACTCGCTATGCACTGGACGTCTCAGACATATATAGATGCGCATCGTAATCGACAGATTAAACACCATTTACCCATCGGTAATCGACACTTAACCAGCCATTTACCCACTGGTAACTGCCTGTCATCATCACCCAATAAAGCCTCAAATTCAAACATTTGAATCTCATTCAAACAGAGAGAGAGAGATGCATGGTTCAGCAAAAATAAGGTGGACTTGGTCTGCCAAATGGCGCGCCACGTCACGGCATGGTCGCGCGTCGCAAGTCACAAGTCACGCGATTTTTCACGCGAAAATACGCGAACGCGCGCGCGCGTGCGTGCATGTGTGTGTTTAGCCAGAGCCCTCCTCATGCCACCCTCATCCATGTGTCACATGTTTTAAGGAGTGGCAAGAACTCCACCTTATATGTTGGTCACCTCCACCTTGCCTTAGTAATATGGTACTAAACCATAAATGCTTTGGAATTATAGAAAATGGGCCTAAGTCATATGGGCCAATTTCCAACACCATTTGCCTGTAAAACCGTCGCTCCAAGCTCGCTTCACCACCCCCAGACCCTTCCCGGTCTCTCTTCCCCATCCCTAAAACTTCCCCCTTCTCCACTAAGCTCCAGCGAGCCCCAGCACCGAATGCCACTCACTGCCTCACAAGTCGCGCGCCAGCCGTCGTCGTTCCGGCCGGACCAAAGCTTTTCCCCCAAAAACCAAAATCTCCCGTGTCAAAACGTGTCCCCATGACCAATGCACCCATCCCCTCATCCAATTTCTTCTTGTGATCGTAGGAACCCCGTGCGCCGGCTTCTTCACCGGCTCCGGCCCGAAACCACCGCTCGCGCCACCTCTCCTTGCACGGAGCACCTCCGGCCGATTCACTCCTACTAGAGCACCGCCTAGGCTCCCTCAGCCATCCCCAATATCCAATTGAAGCTCTCTACCACCCGGCCACCGCCCCCACGTCACCCTCGTCGTGCTGCCGTAGGCTCCCGTCACCGGCCCGACTTGATCCTCCTCTCCGCCACCCAACCACGCGGCTGAGTTCCTACCACCCATCTGGAGCTCATGCTCTCCCTCGTTCCTTCCCCCACCCCCTCCAGCGTCGGCGCCCCTTTTCTCCCCATGGCCGGCCGCCGCGAGCCACCCTCAGCCCGCCACCGGCCACCGCTTGTTGCGCATCCACCGCCCTTAGGGTCACCCTAGCCTCGCGGTCCCGTTTTCACGATCTGCGGCCGCCGCCATCCCCTCACTCGCCGGCGTTGTGCGCCGCCCGAACCACCGATTGCCCTCCCCTGTCTTGGAGCCAAGCCATAGCCATGGTTCTGTTACATCTGTATTTCTCTCTGTGTATATGTGTTTGCAGATAAGTGTCTGACTTTGGCCCCACCAAAGGGTTTTGGTTAAGTAATCAGAACTGGGTTAATCAGTAGGTGAATTTGGAGTCTAAACCCAGTATTTAGATTGTTAACTAAATAATTAGTGTATCAAAATCATTGAGTGTTAGGGACAAAAACCAGTAGGGATCTTTGGTATGTAGGTTTCTAGATGGCTGTGAACCTTAGGCGCCATTGCTAATACTTATAACAACTTAATAAGTTAAGTTAATTAGTGTGTCATTACACGTAGGAGCTGTACAATATTTAGTAACACTACTGGTTAGTTAAGTGGTTTGCTTCAGCTTGTCATTCAGCCGTAGGCCCAATGGTATTTTAATTAAGATATAACTAGTTAGATAATATCAATGACATGTGGGCCCACCTAGTTAAGTGACTAACCTAGATTAGTTAGTAAGATGTTTAGTTGATAAAGTCTTGCTTAACAAATTGCAATACCAATTGTGCTAATCAGTGGGCAAATAGAGTAATTAGAGGTTCACTAGAAGTAGGCAGTGAGCAACCATCCTTTAGGATGTAGAGGCAAATTTAGTTAGGAATTTTACTAAGATAAATCATTAGTAGAAACTTGAATTAGCAACTAAAGCTAAAATAATTAACCTTGTCAATCACCTATTCCTCTCTCTTTCCATCTCTCTCTCACTTCCATATGGGATCCACAAAAATCAGCATTTCTTTTTACCCCTAAATCCTGGAATGGAATATTTCAGCATATTCTCTTTTCTATATTTCTATCATTTCATGTGATCGTAATCTTCCGAACGTTCGTTCTCCCCCATACGAACTTCAAATCCGATTCTTGTTCCTAAATTCATCTAAAGTCAATATCTTTCTATCACTACTAATTTTATAATTTTTAGATTTTATTTGGATTTATTGTATTTATTCGCCTCATTTTATGCGTATAATTTCCGGCGTTTCCGAATAATCCTTGGAACCATCTTCAAACCTTCAACAAAGTCGTAGATCTTTGATCATATTGAACCCATTTTTACAAACTATATTATTTTATATCAATATGCATTACAAAATTTATAATAATTGCCTTCGAGAATAGTTAAATAGCTTGATGAACCACAAAGGTCCTGATTTTGGCCCAATCTTTCGGTGAGAAGATACGTTCGGTGGTAGTCGCTCAACTCTCACGATCCTGGCTACGAACTGGCAAGGCTCGAAACCATGCAATCGCTGAACTGCTCGACAAGTTGTTATCAACCGTGCACAAATACCCGGTTGACCTGATCACGAAGATCGATTCCTGTATACACCGAAGAAGTACGCAAGAACAAGATAAATAAGCAATCTGAAATTACAAATATGAATGAAATACTAGATAAATTGGGATTTGAAGCAGTATTACGAAGTTGTATGGAAGCTAACTTTTAACTAAACAAAATCCGCAGAACTAGAGGGGCGGCAGCCACTATGTATAGAAGGGAGAGGAAGGGGGCGGTGGTACTGTTCATGTGTGAACAGTAACTATGTGAACAGTACCCAAAACCCTAGCCATGTGGGTCAGGGAGGTGGCCGGCCCAAATACCCTAAAGTGGTGGCTATCCTTTGGACCCAATAATTGATACAAGGCTCTCGGACCAATGTGAGGTGGCGCAGCACTAGATATAAGTGAAGCGAATTCATCGTCGTCGGCTCGTTTGAGTAGAGTCTAACGCAGCCGAGTAGCCCGGTTGGAGGTGGAGTAGCGGTCGTATCCGAAGGATTGACGTCCTTATCATCCCCTTCTTGCATTTGAGTCGTTCTCGACTCACGCTCATCCTCCAACGGCCAGAAAATCTTTAACACTTGTAGCAAAGCATGCTCATCATTCTGCAAAATGTTAGCAATAGCATGTGGCAAAGAAATAGAGATTGTGCATGCATTAAATCAGCAAAGGTATATTTTCTCATAGCAGTCAGTTTGCAACTCAATTTGCAAGTATAAGTGAAGTATATAGTAGAGTTATTTATTACTCTGTGAAAGGGTAGCATAGTAATTGAATTCAAAGAGCACAAGTCATTCATGTAATCATATTTCAATTGAGCAATAGCAAATTCATCAAGCAAGGGTGAAAAGATTTGTAAGTTCTTCCAAACTTCAACATCATTATTCAGATTGTCAATATTAGATGGTGCAATAGGAGATGAACATATAGGTATAAGATAATCCACAAAATTCAGCACACAAGAATTATTGTTCGAAACAACAAGCTTCAAATCATCCATGTGATCACAAGTTATGCATATTCGATATACAAGAAATTGGTTGTCTACACCATAATCTCCAATCAAATTAAACTTATAGCCATGGGTGTAGGCACTAAACAAGTATTTCGAACATGCAATTACAGAAACTTTCTCCATAGCATGTGACAATTTCATAGGTAGATCCAATATAATGTAACATAAAGAGTCAGCAGGAGAAATTCTGGTCAAAACTTCTTTATGTCTAACAAATTTCACATGATCATTGTATGCTTTTAATTCATCAGATAAGTGCTCACAACAGCAGACAATTCAATTATTTCATCACATGGTGCACTCAAGTCAGCAGGTAAATCAACAATGTTATCACAGGATTCATGCAAATTCTTAATAATATTAGATTGAGTGTTCAAATCATAGGTATTAATCTCAGGTTGATTGTTCAAATCAGTACCTTTTGTATTACCTTGTAGCCGCGACTCAGATGATGTCAATACTGGAGACGGTGACTTATCACAAGCTTTTCCTTCTTCTTGCTCTAGCTCAATTGCCAATAAGCGAGCCAATGATGCACGACAGTGAAGCAGTGTCGCTCACAGCAGCAGGGGCGGCAATCATAGTAGGTGTAGTAGTAGAAGAACCAACCAAAGATGATCTTGACGCAGAGGTATGTATTGTGCGCTTGTTTGTTTCTTGTACAGGTGAAGGTGTAGTGAAAATCGACGAAAATGCATGACTAGTCTTGGATTGTCATCCTTGTACTTCCTTTTCAACATTGCAAGCAAGACGAAACAAGCGAGTGACAGTTGGAGGTGTCTAAATAAGTTTATCCCGAATGTGATGGTTTAATCCTCCTAGAAATCTAGTTATCTTAGCATCTTCAGTTTCTTCTAAACCACGGCGAGACAAAGCAGTTTGCAAATCTTGATAATAATTCTCTACAGAACTACTATCTTGTCTTAAGCGTTGCAATTTATTAAGCAATTCACGAGAATAATATGAAGGTACAAATCTATGTCTCATTACTCTCTTCAAAGCAGTCCATGTTCTAGGTATGTTCTAATTAGTACGACAGTATTCGCTTCACCAAATAGATGCAAAATCCTAAAACTCACAGGTAACAGCCCTAACTTTTAGATGATCAGGAAATTCATGGTATGCAAATAATTGTTGTACAACTAATTCCCAAGTGAGATAAGCGGCAGGATCATAATTCCCAGCAAAAGAAGGCACAATGAGTTTAGTTTTACCAGACATACTATCACGATCATATACCTCTCGTTGTGGACAAACTTGTCTCAAGCGTGCATCTTCCTCATTGACTTTATGGCACTCCCGTCCAATGGCTTGAAGAAGATGTAGATCTATCTTGTAATCATCCAGTGACCCTGTCATAGTTAGTAGAAAACAAGGGAACAAAATCACAGTGTATATGTCCTTATGAACTACTAGGTTCTGGAGTTTTCAACCGTTGCTCACACTCAAACTTTTACCAAGTTCTTACAAGATCTTACAATGCATCAAGGAAGTGGTACAACCGGTGGCTGGTTCGTGATACTCTCACTTGCGATTAGCCTAATGATTGCGAGGAACGATATCTGCTGAGTTAGTAGGAAGTGGAGCTCGAAAGGCTAGTATGTAGCAAAGGAGTAACAATTGTTCAAATCAGTATGCAAAGTTGAAAAGTAGTTCAATATACTAGTCATAAGTGTTGGTCCTAGTCTAAACCAAGCCTAACTAGAGCAACTCACAAGAACGACTAGTAGCAACAATGGAGGGCTAGCACAAGAACTGTCAACGCAAGCGAGCAATGGATGAACTATGCCAAACTGAATAAGGAAAAAAAAATGTCAAGAAAAGGAGGCAGTTCTGAATTTCTTCTTCTTCTTCTTCTTCTTCTTCTTCTTCTTCTTCTCTTTCTTTTTCTTTCTTTCTACTCTTTCTTCTCTTTTTTCTTTCTTCTTCTCTTTCTTTTTTTTTCTCCTTCTCTTTCTTTTTTCTACCTCAGAAAGCTACTGGAAGCCGAAAATATGAATTTTTTCAGGCTGCTACAGTAACCAAAATCAAACTGAAATTTTTGACTTCGGCAAACACTGGTTTTCTTTGGCAAAAATTGAAATCACTTCGGCCAACACCGAATATGGCTTCCCGTTTTCTTCTTTGGAAACTTGCCTTTTCCTTCTCTCTTGACAACAGAATCCAACTCTAATGCTTTCTGTTTGATGCAAAACTGAAATAGGATAGGGATGCAACTTTCTTTCTTTCCAGCCCTTTGGCCAAAACTGAAACCGATCTCTTCTCTCAAGCCGAAAAGCAATCTATCTCTTGCACAACCGAACACAACGGCGACAGCAGTGGTTGTTTGCCGTGGTAGAGAAGAGGAACGGTCGGTAGGCTGAGTTGGTGGCCTTGGCAGGCGGCAGGATGCCTGCAGGATGGGATCGGTTGTCGTGGCAGCAAACGGTGGTCGCGGTAGGAGTGATTGCTGGTGGCACGGTAGAAGAGGCAGAGGGAAAACGGTGCCGCGGCAGGAGATGGCGTGGCGCGGCAGATAGACTTGGGCGGCCGTGGGGGTAGGAGCAACCGGCTGCCGCGGCGGCGTGTGGTAGCAGTGGCTAGGGCAAACAGCTGCCGCGGTAGGAGATGGCTTGATTGGTAAGGGAAGGCGCTAGGGTTTGCTGCGGCAGGATATGGCAGCGAGGCTTGGCGCGTCGGTTGCCGCGGCAGCGTGTGGCAGCGACTGCAAGGCGTTCTTGTTGCCCGCAGCAGGGAGGATTGGCAATGGCGGCAGGAAGGTGGTTTATGGCGGTGACCGCGACAGGGAGGATGGGGCGGCGGCGGGGGTGGTGGTGGTGGTGATGGTGGCTGTGGCCAAGAGAAAGACAGTACTAGACGACGCGCAAGAGACTCTGAACAAGACCAATCTAGACATAAACCAGCACAAGACACGACGATGCAATCTACAATTCAAGAATGCAAGAACTGAAAAGAACAATGCAAGGCACAAATTGTTTTGGACGATATGAACTAACCCTAATTTTTTGTGTGATTTTTCGTGGCTTACTGGACTATAGGGAAAAAATTATCACCGATGAACTGTAGTTCTGATACCACTTGATGAACCCAAAGGTCCTATTTTTGGCCTGATCTTTCGATGATAAGATTAGTTCGGTGGTAGTCGCTCAACTCTCACGATCCTGGCTACGAACACGTAAGGCCTGAAACCACGCAATCGCTGAACTGCTCGACAAGTCGTTATCAACCGTGCACAAGTACCCGGTTGACTTGATCACGAAGATCGATTCCTGCATACAACGAAGAAGCACGCATGAACAAGATAAATAAGCAATCTAAAATTGCGAATATGAAATTAAAATACTTGATAAATTGGGATTCCGAAGCGGTATTATAGTTGGTCTAGTCGACACAAGCCAATACACGAAGTTGCATGGAAGCTAACTTTTAACTAAATAAAATCCGTGAAACTAGAGGGGCAGCGGCCACTATGTATAGAAGGGAGAGGAAGGGGGCGATGGTACTGTTCACACGTGAACAGTAACTACTTGAACAGTACTCGAAACCCTAGCCATATAGGCCAGGGAGGTGGCCAGCCCAAATACCCTAAAGTGGTGGCTGTCCTTTAGACCTAATAATTGATACAAGGCCCTTGGCCCAATGTGAGGTGGCGCAGCACCAGATATAAGTGAAACGAATTCATCATCGTCGGCTCGTTCGAGTAGAGTCTGACGCAGCCGAGTAGCCCGATTGGAGGTGGAGTAGCGGTCGTATCCAAAGGATTGATGTCCCCATCATAGCTGTTGACATTATACCTACTTGAATAATTGCGAATGACATGTACCCTTGGACACCATAGGTTGGGTTAATTGTACTTGGATATATTTTAGTACCAACATGGGTATCGTATTTATGCTTAGTCATACTGTAGTTGTACAATGGGTTCCTTCACAATGTGAATCATGGAAATATTGACTTAATGATATATAGAATTGTGGCGTGGCCATTGTTATTAAAAGTTGTTGTGCCATAGCAAGAGTTGCCATTTGGTCGGGTTGAACAAAAACAATTTCATACTCGGGCGAGTGGTCGAGCAGTAAATGGGTGGATTTGGGATATGGTTACCTCGCTTGAGTAGTCACTAAGGACTTAACTTTGTGCGCCATTGATCTGAGCCATACAGTACAACCATACGTCCAGAGTGGAGAGGACCTGACTGACTAATTTACCGAGTCCAAGCATTAAGCTCGCATGCTGTAGTTATAGGTGTCTCTTGATTATGGTAAATGAACTTCCATATTTAGGGTTGTGCAGCATGGTAAATGAACATCCATGTTTGTCAGGTTATGGTAAATGAACTTCCATATTTAGGGCCGTGCAGCATGGTAAATGAACCTTCATGTCTGTTGGGGCTTGCATCGGGTGATGGTAAATGAACATCCACGTTCGGGCAGGTTATTCCTACACAACGGTGAGCTCCGGGTTGATGGTAAATGAACCTCCACGACTTGGGGTCAAGCTCATCGGGTGAGCTGATGTAAGGATAAAATATTGTAAAAGACTTGTGATAATCTCTTAATCGCACACCTTCGAAAATATGTGAGCGAACCTTACAAGTTGATTATCTCGTGTGGGTTAAACTGTATAACCTCTGCAGAGTGTTAAAAACTATTCGAATAGTTGTGTCCCCAGTTATAGACAATGCCTGGTGGGTGTTCACTAGTTATTTCAAAGAACTTTGTTTACTTATGTATTTAATCTTTTAAATTATGTTTTTAATCTATTTACTGTCAATACTCCTTTCTGCAAAATAGTCATAGAACTCTCCTTGTTCAAACCTTGCATGAATACTATTTGTATATATTTCTCTACAATTTGTTGAGTACTTTATATACTTACGGCTACGCCATTGTTGATCAGTCACTGAGGAAGACCCAAAGAACACAGAGTTCTACGAGGAGTACCTTGAAGACCTTGTGAACTAGGATGCGCTCCTCCCGTCGATTGCTGTGAGTATATGGATGTGTCATCACTTAGAGTTATCTTTTCTGCTGCAGTTTATTCGAGTGTTTAGCCTGAGAGGGTAGTAACTGTAAGCTTCGACTATAAGATTATTACTCTTTGTTCAATATTGTACAATAGTTTGGCGTTTGCAAGATATATGTTGATATTCAATGATGTACCTGCATATACTATCTACTGATCTAGAGACTAGTGCAGATATACACAGAGAGTTCCGGATTCGGAAATCCGGGTCCCCACATCCGGCCGACCAAGGAAGTCATAGGAATGAAGATCTGTGCACCTGACAGGGATAATTTGCATCGAAGGATCAGATCCGTAAAAAATCCTTGAGTGATGCAAAGGAACAGAGCTAGAAGAAAAGACAGACAGAGGGGACGGGGCGGCTCGGCGAGCAGTGCGTTGGCCCGGATGGAACACGCTCGAACGCTACGAAGACATCGCCCAACCGATCGACCGGCGCAGCAATCCCCGAGGCAGCATCGGACGGATGAAAAAAAAACGACGTGTCCCAGCTCTCCGAGCCTCAGACACCTCCATTTAAACCGAAGGATGCCTTTGTTAGATCTGTGTGTGCAGGGGATTGATTCATTTGATATTTTTTTAATGTAAGTACTGCAATGTCCAACTTCCTGTGATACTGCTGTCTAGTGCATTGATAGATTTACTGGCACCTGCACTGTTCCTTCCCAAAACGATGTACACATTCCCTTGTAGCAGTTCCTCCATCCCAGACCCTGAGGAACCAATAGCAGGCTAGATTGAGAAGTGTCAAAAATACTGCACCCGTGTCCCAATGAATACATTTGTGTTTTGATAGATGGTTACAAGAAAAGAACGTTGGACCGTCCACTTACATCACAAAAAAGTGGAGTTGGCAACCACAGACTCACCATAGCTTTAAGCATGACAAGAAACTCACCAAATGCGGGGCGACCAAGCGATTTCAGACAACATCGCTCTCAGCAATCTCTTTAGGGAAAGCTTAACCTAGTCTTTCAGAGCTTCAGTCCCACTACAGGACCAGGAAGCTTCAAAAGAAATTTTTGAGTGGAGCATCCAAAATATCAACCCTGTACATGGATCAGAGTGGATGCTGACAAATAGAAGATAGATATCATGAATTCCTTTGTGATCCTGGCCAATGGTTACGGAATGGCAAAGTCTAAATTCAATTTCCTTGAGCTTCGCACAAATCATCTACTGAATATAAATGAGTGTGTAGTGGCCCTATATCTGGGACTTCTTCAATGCCTTCAGCAGGCTGCGAGGGAGAGGCACTTATCACAATGCCATCAAATCTCCAGAAAATGGCGAAAGCATGGATAGACAATTACCTGCAGGAATTCTAGGAGGCGCCATAGTAGGTAATTGATGATCATAACAAGGCAAAACAGTTTGCCTGCCCAAGCTCCACATGTGAGATATCTATAACAGTACAGAAACACCAAATGAATCTCTTCCTTTTAAATCTGATGTCGATGCAAAAACGTGAAAAATGTGGTGATTTGAACATCAAACAATGATAAAATAAATTTTACTGCAGGCAATGATGAAATGGGAAAATCTGAAAAATTTACTGCAGGCAATGATGAAATGGGAAAATCAGACATATATTGTTTCATTTACATAAACTTATGCTGAAAGAAGACAATTTTAACAGTCTGTGTTCTGCAGTATACTCACCGGGGAAGGCGGTCTAGCAAATTTGTGTTTGAGGACTGCATTGCACGATCATACACAATCTCTGTTCTTTTGGCCACATCATCCCAACTATAAAGTTTTTTCATCTACGATGCACATTAGAACTGAATCAGTACGAAAGAACATTCGTACCTATTTTCTGCTAAAAAACTAATAAAAAATGCCCATTTCTGACAGGGTCCAATGCTACAGTAAGCTCATGCAAGGTGTACAGAGTTGAGACTCACTCGAAGATGCATAACTTGGGGATCTATGCCAGGAAGCATGTCGATAGCTTTCTCGACAGCTCGGATCATATCTTCTGGAGCTGGTTCTGCAAGTACTATCATGTCGTCCGGCAGAACCTGAAAAAGAAAAGAGTCATTTGCAGGAAACTGCAAATTTGTCTAACTCACTGAGGTTGAAGGTTATCTACAAAGAGAAATTTAACATCACAAAGCACATACCTCTGGAACCCCTCCAACTCTAGTGCTTACTGTCAACAATCCACAGCTCGCTGCTTCCAAAATGGCTATGCAAAATGCCTCTGTAAGTGAACTAAAATAGCAAAGGCTAAGTCCCAGTGTTCCTGTGGTTAATCCATATAAGAGGTAGTACTCTTCACAACTGTCATATACCAGGTTAACTAGTCTACCCTCTAGTTTTCCCAACAATATTAGGATTTCGTTGAGAAGAGAGAATGCTAAATGAGAGCAAAACTCTATTTTCCTCTCTGTTTACATCAGATCAATCTAATATGAACTTCCAGAAGAAAATTTCCCACAACATCAATATGAACAAAGTTTTTTTATTAAATCCAATTTCAAATGGGTGTTGAAGGACTGGATGTTCATAAAAACACTTCAATAATTTGTAATAAGAATGACCAAAGTACACAGCAAGTGCAAAACAAAAGCCCCGGATTCAAAGTGGCTCAAAATCTCTGTCCAAGGACAACTCTAAGCATTCCAAACATTCAAATACAGCAGTTTTTTAGCTACCCCTTGAACAGGAGTGATCATTTTGACAGAAGCGTTGGTTTTTTTTCAAAATGTAATGGAGTAGTTTGGTAAAAGCAACTTCCTTTGTGACAATCAAATATGCAAAGTTGAAAACTGACAGGTCTACTGCAACACATCATAGTAATACAACAATTCGATGGTGATGTAGAAATACAATAAGGGGAACAGAAAAAAGTCTCATATGTATCAACAATCTCGTTGAAAAGAGGGACAAAAGAACTAAAGAAACAAGATTTTAAACAGAAAACAATGAAAATTCAGAAAAGCTACCTGTTCAAAAATATATGACCAGATATCAGAACAGATCGTACTTGAGCATGAGGCACAGCCCCTAACATTTCAACTCTGTCCTGAAGGGAGAACTTCTCCCTCATCTCTTCAAGTCGCACACGTTTTGGACCATCACCTCCAACAATAAAGCGAACCTGACAAATCCATAGATTTATTTGTTGAGAGAACACAACTGCATCTACTAAATCCAAAATAACGTAGACATTAGAGATAAAGTAATGATCCAAGATGGCAACAGCCAAGGTCTAACGTCCAATGAAGCTAAACAGTCATGCATTTTGTTATATGGATCAGAACAAAAACGATGATAGTGATCAAGACAGTCTATGCCTAAATGCTGCATTACGAATGTGTTCTGCCTAAGTCCGTACATATAGTTCACATTTCTTATTTCATGCATGACTCATTCAAGGAGTGCTGTAGATCTAACTCACCTTTGGAAACAGACGGCATACTTCTGGAATAACTTCAACAAGAAGGTCTGCACCTTTTCGATATACTAATCTACTTATCACAACAATAACAATTTCATCACAGCTTAAGCGGTTGGGGGAGGGAGTAAACATTGCAGTATCCACTGCATTAGGAACCATGAAAACCTTCTCTGGAGATATCCCTGACCTCAAGACAGTGTTCTCTTTGCTTGTGTGAGACACACATATGGCCTGATCAATGTCTGCAAGAGTAAATTGCAGCACCTTATTCATGTGAATGCTTCCAACATCAGCAAAACCGTAAAGCGAGTGATCTGTGAAGACAACTTTGTACCCCATCGTCCTAGCATGCATCAATGCTTCATGGCACAGTGTTGAAAAAGCCTGATGTCCATGCACGACAGAAATCTTCTCACGAATAAGAATGGTTCTGATAATCGGAAACGTCAAGAATAATGTAGGCAATGTATTCTGCATCAGGAATGGCCTCCATGACACATAATAAACCTTCAAGCCGCCTGTAACATACCGTACTCCAGAACGTTTTCCATATGCATGTGTCATGACAACAACCTATGCAATCAAACATAAAATTATTCAAAAGTTTCCTACAAAATTAGTAGCATAAGTTACTTTTTACGTAGTTCTGCGCATCGCTTTAATAAGTGGGTAGGATCTCCAAAGCAGTACATCCTCAAACAGAAACTGAGCATATGTGCAAGCACCTCAAATCCAATTGAAATGATGCATATAAGGGTAGACTGACGAGAGTGGCAGAATCAAAAGCATACCCATTAGCTTATCTGACATCCCTAAAGCACATATGAGCAAAACAGGGAAGTAAATAGTTTATTCAGGAAGTAGGACCTTATGGCCAAGCTTAAGCAGGCATTGCGATAGATAATAGATGTGGCTTTCCACACCACCAAAGTTTGGGAAGAAAAAATCGGACACCATCAAAATCCTGTGCTTCCTGCCTTGCCCATCCATTGTGCTGCAAATCTGAAATCCCAAAAATCAAGTATAGTATGATGTAAGATATAGACAAGACTTATGAATGGAAATGAGAGCCTGAACAAAGCAAGCTACTGAACTGTAAATAAAACTCATATTAGCCTTACTGACAAAGCAAAGCTTAATCTCTAGACAAATCCTATTCATTCATGTAAACACACCATACAGGTGGTTACACAAATTACTGCATCTGCACACAATTATTACAACACACATCTTAAACTTTCATGACGAGAAATCGGAACATGTAGAAGAAATCCATCCCAGAGAAAGTCACAGCAGCACCATAACCATGCAACTGCTTCCTAACTTTAATACCAATCATGAACTCATAGCTTGGCATCTTCATTTCTAAATAAGTAGATTTAGTCACAACCAGACGTAGATTGCCGCTACTCTTTCCCTTTGTCCCTTAACTTGCAATGCGGTTATTTCGACTCCTGTCCAGACACAAGCCTAGTAAACCATTCTTAGTTACTTCAATGCCTTTATAACACCAACCTTGTGTGGTTTTACTTCCTCAAAAGAAGAATGATGAGTTGGGTATTACAAGATCTCAAGGTTAGTCACTTTGAGACTAACAAATGATTTCAGTAATTTCAGTAGTATAGTACTTTTTTGGGATCTGTAGCACCGGACTGGCTAGGCGCTGCCTCTGGTTGCAAGAAACACACACACTGGAAGCGTAAGTCGAACAATTTTCTTACAAATTCTTACACGGGGGGTCGCTGCACAAGGCGCTAGCTGGCGTGATATCAAGAAATGCTGATTGGTCGTCGATCGATCAGTGCGGGAAATCGCCCACTCACCAATTCGATTGTTTCTTGTTCGCCGCCGGTGCTGCTGCAGAAGGCGAGGAGCGCCGGCACCGAGCACGGTTGGAGCGGCCCCCAACCCGGCTCCGCCTCTTACCCTCGTATCTAGTTCCGCCGAGCGGGGCTAGGGAAGCAGGTGAGCAGAGGTGGCTGGTGGGTGAAAGGGCCCAGATCTAGGCGCCGGCCGAGCCGACGTCGGAGTGCTAGGCGGCCGGAAGTGGCGAGAAGGAGGACGATGGAACGCTCCGGCTGCGTGTGTGCGTGCGGCGTGCCACGTGCAGGGGTAGCAGTGGTCCAGATCTAGCTCGATGGACGGGCCGGGCCTTAGGACACCGGTGGTGTTGAAGCCCTGAAAATTAAAAAAAAAAAAACGAGTTTCCACACAATAAGCAAAACAGGGCTGGTCAAATAGGCGGCCGAGCACCACCGGGCACGACCTATTCCAGTTGTGTAAGTTTCGTGCTGTGCTAGGCTGGTCCACGTGTTTGGGTGGCGGTCTAGGCACAGTTCAAAGGGCGGTCGTGTCGTGCTCGGCCGGCACGAGCCTATTTGGTTCGTCGGGCCGTTTACGGACTACTTAGTCTCGAAAAAAATCAAAAAAAAAAATTGGGGGAAAATCAGAAAAATGAAGAAAAAACTCATAAAAATGTGTAGAATTTATAAATACATATAAAAGTTATAAAAAAAATAAGACATGCATATTGAAAAATGTAATAAATAGCTTTATTAATGTTGAAATGGCTGCCTCATTAAAACCTTTGTCAAGTAAAAAACTCAACATGAGAAAACATTGGCAAAGAAAAAAGAGTACAGTTTATAGCTCTACATACATCTTTGTTCTAAGTGTAATTGTCAAGGTATAGATTTTCGAACACGTCCAACAACTCTGTATTTTCCACAGAGTATTGTGTTCGCGAATCAACTTGTTCCTAGTCCTTTACGGTTAGAAGTATCCCACCATCTCACTCGTGAGAAATGTTCTTCTCTCCTCCAATGTTCTTCTAGAAAAACTGAAAGCATATTTGGAGGAAACCGTCGAGAAAAGAACAATTAACACATCACGTGCATGTATAGATAGCATGGGATATGTTAACTTATAGGCATGCCACCATTGCAAAATTTTGAAGCCTTCTAAGTTGAAATCCACCGTATCGTTGTCTAGATAGGTGGATAGTTCCCCACTCCTTGGGGTTGTTCTTGGTTAAGCAAGCAGCGTTGTAGAAGAAGAAGACCTAGACCTAAAGGAAGAGTCATCGAAGATCTTGCCCCATATATTTTGTCTTGCTACTTGAGGTGGGGGCTACTGGAGGTCGTTAAAAGCGAATTCCTCGAAACTTATTTTCATACCTTTAGTAAACCTCGTGTAATCGAGAACGAACTTCTGCAAAATATTTAGTATAGTCTAGCCCTGTAGCATCATTAAGAAGATCAAGAATATTAACAAATGCTTCAATTTTACCTCTAGAATCTAAAATAAATGCAAATACATATAGGAAAGGGATTTCTCTCCAATATTTAAGGTATTTAGTTTTCATAGAAACAATAACCTCGCGTAAAACTAAGTCATTTTCATACATTTTCAATTGAGTAGCAATCTGTAAAATATTATACACAATAATAGCAGATGTTGGATAGTAGACAGCGGACAAAGCAACACTAGCCTCATAAAAAATTTCTAAAAATTGTAGTATCTTCTCAGCAACGAACCAATGTTGCTCAGCCAATAGTATACTATCGTCAGTGCTTTGATAGTGCATTTGAATAAAAACAGAAAAAATACTCTTATATGGTAAAAAAAACTCTTAATCATCAGGTAAGTAAAGTTTCATCTTATCGGCATGTCCAAATTGAACTTTCTTGGACGTACACCCATTGCCCTATATAAGTTCTTATATGCTGCTATTCTTACGTTACAATTATTCAAGAAAGATATTGTATCGCAAAAAGATTTAAGATGCACATCCAACCTCTTCAAACCGGATTCGACTATAAGGTTAATAATATGACAAGCGCATCGTTAATGTAGCAAGAAAAAATTGGTGTACGTACTGAAGACTAGAGTAAAAATGTCCATGGCCTTAGAGTTCACAACAGCATTGTCTAGAGTAAATGAGAATATTTTATTTGTAAGACCAAAGTCTTCCACGATATTGATAATACAATTCACAATATTCTTAGCCGTGTATGCTACATCAATTAATTTGAAACCTATAATTATTTTCTCTATTACCCAGTCATCATTAACATATTTAGCAACTACACTAAAATAATCCTCCCTAGCGCAGCCACTCCATATGTCCAAGGTCAGGGCCACCGAAAATGTGCATGTAGCAAATATCCTTTATTTTATCACGACATTCATTGTAGTAGTTTACTATATCCCTAGTTGTTGTCTGTCTAGAAACGAAAGAAAATCTAAGATTACGCACAGTTCTAATGTAAGTTTGGAAAGCATTAGACTCTCCAAAGCCTAACGGTAAATCCTTGGAAGCAATTAAATGACAGAGAGATGGACAGGTTACCTCAGGATCGTAGTCTCAACTACGTACCATACCGTCGGGGTTGTACTACAGCTGCGTCTGCCTCATCAGCAATCCTTGTTTGGCCTAACATCTTGTAGCATGTCTTTGCAAGTGCCTCATCCCTCTTGTAGACTTTGTAGACAATTCCTGACAACAAATTTTGCAAACAACATATGGTACCTGATTTTTTTGTGCGTCTGACTTGGTTGTCTTGTCGAAATTCTTCCACACTCCCGATGTAGACGACCTCGATCTCTTTGCTCTGGTAGTCGCCGATGAAGATGCTGCCGTGGTGCCTGATGACGGAACACCACCTTGCCCTTTCGGTAACAACTATGGCTGGTTTGAGGTAGTCGTAGCCTCCATAGATGCAACTTCCTCCGGTGAAAGTCCGTAGTCACCAAGAGCAAAGTTATCGTAATTTTTCATAACGAAAACTACAAAATTGAAACTAAGACTATTATTACTTTCATCTTAGCATAACAAATAATAACAATAAAATTATGCAAGAAATAGTATTGCACATCTTTTGCTGGCTTGCTACCGGAAATTGAATTTTCCACATTTTGGCATAATTTTTTTGAATTTTGCCAAATGAGCTCACAAATTTAAATTTACACAACATAATTTCAAAGAGAGATTGAGGAATGGATGGATGTTGAATGAGGGGGTATGGTGGTTATTTATAGAAAAAGTTTGGGTTTTGTTGATTTTTTTTCTATTTTTAAAGACTCAAACGGTAAAAAATCGCCCAACGGGCAGATTTCCCCCGGGTCGTGTCGTGTCAAGCACGGCCCACCGTGCCAGTGTGGCCCGCTTGACCTACCCCTTTTCTCTCCCACCAATGCCGTTGTGCCGTACTACCGCCTGCACCCCTGCCGCTTCCCCTGCTGGCTGCCGCACGCAGCAGTGCCGCCCTCCACCTCCACACCACCCCACGCCGGCGCCACCCCCTCCCAGCCTCCTCCCTCCGTGTCGGCACACACCGCCTCCTCCTCTCTTCCCGGCCAACTCCCTTGCGCCAGCCCACGCCTTGCCTCCTCCTTGTCTCCCTCTCCTCCTCCTCCTCTCCCTCTCCTCCTCCTTCTCCCTCTACGTCGGCCCCTTCTTCCTCCGCGCCGGCGCCACCCCGCGCTCCTCCTCCTCCTTCCTCCACATCGTCCCCTTCTTCCTCCACGTCGGTGCCACCCCGCCCTCCTCTCCTCCTGGCTCCCTCCCTTGGAGGCTTGCCGGCTCGACCTCTCTGCACGTGGGCTAGATGGGCCGTGCTGGGCTCGTGCCATGTCTGGCACAACCCGACACTGTTCGTGCCGTACCAGACCGCCCATCATGCTAGGGTTGTGGCCCAAGCATGGCACGGGCCTTCGTGCCAGGCCGGCATGACCCATGAACAGTGTGGGCCGTGCCATGCCTGGGCCGGGCCAACAATGTCATGCCTTGGGCCAGCCCGGCTAGCACGGCCCATCTAGCCACAACTAAAGTAGAGGTTGTTGATGAGCTAGCTGCCTATGAGGCTATGAGGGTGAGTCGAGCGAGGGCCTATTTGATTTACGTCATGGCGCTCATCAGCCTGGCCTGAACCGCCGAAAAGGTTTTTTTTTCACGCCCTAGCGATTTTCAGAGCTAGCTTGGTGTAACCGCCCAATTTTGGTCTCAAATTAAATTCACATGAATTTCATGAATTTCAAAAACTTTGGTTGCATTTTAAAAATTCCAAAAGCCTTGCCTTGCAATTTGAAACTAATGCAGATTTGCAAAAATCTAAAAGTTTAATTATGTGTTGGTTTTCCAAACTTGATTTCTAATTCAAATCTGTTTGTGAACCACAAATATAAAGTTCAAACCCTTTTTCCTTCCCTCTCTCCCCTCCACCTCCTTCTTTTTCCACTTCCCCTCCCCTCCCCATGGCCCAGCCAGCCGCCCCACGCCGCCGCTTCCTTCCTCCCTTCCCTCGTGTCTGTAGACCATGTCGAACCTGGGAGTAACACCCTTAGATTCTCTGTGTATTCTACACTAGTCCCTGAAATAGTAGCTAGTGTACACATTAAACAAATATGGTAACATCCATATCTCGCACAATTTTATTAATAATTATCAAATTTTTTACAAGAACAGCTTACAAGCCAACAGATAAAGAACACAGCAGAAGATGAAGTAGTAGTAGGGCTCAGCAAATCTAATAAAGACAATTGACTAGGTAGCAGCCCAGTCGTCGAGATCCTCAGCACTAGCAAAGTCCTTCTCCTTTGAGCAATATTTTTCTTAAACAAGGATGAGTACAAATATGTACTTCGCAAGTTACACCCATAACAGAGTTAATGCATGCATGGATAATATCAAAGGAAAGCTTATAGGGTATTTGTGCAAAAACAATGTTTGGCATTTTAATTACATTAAGTAAGTTCAAAATCTTAGTTGCATAATATTCTTAAATTTAATTTTAATGAAATGATAAAGCTAGTGTAAGCTCCAATCCTAACACCAACTTAAACACCGGCACCCACCCAGGACGTTAACCCATATTTTTCTCATGGACACACATCCATGTCATAAATTGCTTTATAAAACATTTTGAAAAGACAACCATAGTCTAATTCACAAAAGGATTTGCTCGGCATGTCCATGACCGTGGACACGGCTATTCGAATATATTTATACTCTGCAGAGGTTGTACAACATTATCCACAAGAGATAATCAGATTATAATGTTCGTTTCACACACTTCCATTGGTTGTGACTAAGTTATTATCACAAGGCCTTTATAATGCGCCATCCCAAAGTAGTCATGCCCGCTAAGATTTCACCACCGTTGAGCTACCAGCCCAGCTGGAAGTTCCCCTCTCGCGCCAAGTGGGAATAACTGTCTCTACCCCGACACCCGCACAACCGAATGGCACAACCAACAGTGTGACGTTACAAATTTAGTTAGCTAGGTCTGTCCCATAACAGACTTATGGTAGTATGAAAAGGCTTTACGATCCACAGCTCGCAGACCGATCCTTAACTGACTTGGGAGACTTCCAATAAAACCCTGGTCTCAATCATTGAAATGAATCAATCCCGTGCATTGACTTGCATCATCCATTCGCCCAAGTCTAAACCAGTTTTTATTTTATTTTACTTTTCAAATCATTTGTAAACTTCCATGGCATACCAGTGCCATAGATACATTTTTAAACCATAGTTGGATTTTCGTTGTAAATTCCCAAATTGAATATTTTTTTTGTCTGTGCATGACTAAGCTTATATTTCTCCTAATGTGTTCTAGTTCATAATATTGCATCAACTAGATTTTATCTAAAGTGTTATTTCAATATCACAGTTGGCTATACAAATGTATCGGGATTAACTACAATTTTAAGATAGATATTTAAATTACATTTAATAAAATTAAGCATCAATAATAATCTAAAACAAAATTTAAATAATTTGAAATACTGGGATCAAATATAGTCAAAGTATATAACTTGCCTTGCTCAAATGGTTGTTGGTCTGACTCGTCGAAGAAATCGTGTTCTCTAGAGTCGTCGAAATCTAAACGTGAAAACGAGCCAAATTTAAATAAATTCAAATGAACTCTAAACTTTATAATTCTAGTATATTTAGATATATTAGGATTTCAGATGAATTTATAAATTTGAATCACTAGAATCCAAGCTCGCGAAGGAAAACGAGCTCTTGAAAGTTTGAAATTTAGAGAGAATACACTATTTGCATTTTCTGGAATTATGGAATTAATTTTCTATAGGAAATTCTAGTTATTGCGTAAGCATGACATCAGCGACTGATTTTCCTTTTTGACTGAATTATTTTTCTAAAGGAAAAGCTCTATAGTCACTCGCATGTGGGCCTTCGGCCTATGGACTGGGTCCATGAATCTGCGCCGATCAACGGTGGACCGGGCGCATGGCATAGCATAGCTTGCCATGCAAGCATACATGCGGGCGCTGACGAGGTGCGAGCGGCTGAGGTGGCACAACATGGTAGTGAGGTGGCGGCCACGTGGCAAGGCAGCGGTGGCAGTGCATAGGGACTGAAGGTTGTCGGCGAACAACGACGCGGCGGTGGGCGATGAGGGGTGGAATGGAGATAAGAGAAGGTAAGGGGTGTGATACGCACCGTCGCGGCGGCTAGAAGTGCAAGGATGATGGCAGTGAGGATGGAGGCGGCGACACGTTCGGGTTGACGGTTGCGATGATGCTCCAGCGGTGCTCCAGCGACGAGGAGGCGAGCACAAGGTAGAACATGATGAGGCGATGCTCCCGGTGTAGAAGAAGACAGCGGAGCTTCACTGGAGTCGGCGCAATCGGCGACGGAGTGCTTGCGGACCGATGAGGAAGAAGCATGGATTGCGGCGAGGAGAGAGGGGGAGAGAGGCTGAGATTCTTTGGAGGAGGAATGAGTGGGGAGAGGGGCACTGTGTTCCCCTTTATAGAGGTAGAGGAGGCCTGGACGGGGAGATTGTGGGGTGGCATTACTCACTGGTGCGGGCGGCGGCGGAAATGCGAGTTATGACGAAGAAAGGAGGGGGAACAGGTTGGATTGAGTGCGGGGAAGTGTGGGGTGTTACGGAACTTGAATGCGCGAGAAAAATAGGGAGGAAACACGTGCATTCAAAGCTTCTAAGGGGCATCAATGGAGGCTAGGGACGTTCGGCACGAGGAGGAAGAAAGAGGGAATGAGAAGACCTTGATAGGTGGGGCCAGCGCGTTAGTGAAAGAGAGGGAGGGAGAAGGGCAGGGTAGGCTCGCGGGTGGGACCGAGCGATAGAGAGAGAGAAGAAAGGAGAGGGGTGACTGATAGGCGAACCCAGGATGGCAGCGAAACAAGGAGGGAGGCGGGTCAAGTTGGGCCACTCGTGGGAGGCGGATGGGCTTCGACCCAAGTGGGAGGAGGGAGAGAGAAAAGAAGAACAATGGGATGGGCCAGACCGAAAAAAGCAAAATGGGCAAGCGAAGATGGGTTTTGACCCGAGAGGATTAGGGGATTTTTAATTAGATTGTCGAATTTCACAAAATGCAATAAATCAAATAGGCTTTTCGAAAATACCAAATAGAGTTCAAAAATTCAAAAAAAAATCACATAAATTCCTTGAATCATTTTCAACTTAGGAAAATTATTTCCAACTTAAAGTTGTTTTTTTTCACATAAATTATTTTTAACTTCAGTAAATAGGGAAAATCTTTTTTAAAAAAAACCAAAAACTTCAAGTACATTAATTAAAATTTTCTTTTTAACTTTAAATCCAGCAAATCTAAGAAAACTTTTTGAAAATTTAGAAAATCCACTAAAATAATAACTTTAAATTTAATAATTAATTTTAGTAATAGAACTTTGAGATGTACAGACCAGCTCCCACCATCTCTCTCTCTCGTGTGCACGCTCGCTCGCAGATGAGCGGGCCCTGGCCTCACCAGTCAGGCCGAGCAGAGAGAGAAGAATTGTGCTTCTTTCCCCTCGCGCGCTCTTTCTTGCCCATAGCGCCGTACACACTTGTCGTGCGAGCTACAAGCCATGCCAGCCTACACCTCGAACTCTATAGTAGTGCCTCGAGCCTTTCCCCTCTCACACCTCACCACAACCTCGTCTCATCCGTGCACCAGAGCCGGTTGCCACCATTCCGCTCAGGTGTCCGCGCCATGCCGACCTCGCCCTCATCAGTTCCCGACTCCTTGCTCTATAAAGACCACAACCGAGTGCGTCATCTTCCTGATTGCACCCTCCTCTGCATTTTCCCCTGCTTTGTCCCTCTTCTCCGCCCTAGGTGGAGAAGGATTTCACCGTGCAAGCCATCTTCCTCAACTCCAGCCACTGATGTTCACCTACCGATTTTTGACTATTGAGGTGAGCCTCTACCTCCATTGTCTTGCGCATCATGGACTCCTCGATCGCCTCTTCCTCATGCTCACCTTGCCCTACTTGTTTCCTCATAGAGAGGATAGAGCACTATTGTCGTGCGCAGAGCTAGCCAGAGCATACCCACATCGCCGTCGCCTCATTCCCCCCCTTCCTGGTGAGCTTTGACCTCAAAGCCCTTGCCTCCCACGTTAGCCTTGACCTCCTCTCTCTAATGTATGCCTTCTTCCTTTTCGTGCACAAGAGTAGTCGCAATGCCTCTTCATCCCCGTCGCCGGCTTAGAGTAGACAACCTCGTTGTCACCATCCATCTCCCTTCCTTGCTTGGACCCTGGTGAGTCCATTGGTTCCTAGCATTCAAGTTTGTTGCAAACATGATAGGCTAGACAATGACGCGCCTAGATGACCGTACCATCGCCGCTCCGTAGCATCTCATCGCACTACCACAGGTTGCTGTAGAAAGCTCAGTGCACCGCTTCTTCTTGAGCATCGAGAGCACGTTTAGCTTCATTGTAGCCTATAGATGTTGTTTCAATCTTCAATTGGTAGTCTATAGCTGTAACAAACCCTAATTTGCAGAGTTTTTGAAAATTTTCAAATTTTTTTTAAAAATAACCATTTGGTTTAATTAAGTTGCAAAAGCTTAACTTGGAATTTAGAAATAAAAAACTATTTAAATTGAATTAATCCAACTTCAATTAAATTAAAAAGTTGATCTATTTGAGTTTTTTGGATTTTATTTGGATTTTAAGTCTTTTCTAGCTTTTTCTAGAATTTAGAATTGGGTTTTCCTTTTGTTTGAAGTTAAAATCTATTTTTTTTTTGCAAAATTAAAAGCTAAAGTATAGTTAAAAGTATTTTTATTAAGTTCTAAATAATTCAAGGGACTTCTGTGAATTTTCCTAGAATTTTTAGACTTTATTCTCTATTTTCTAAAAGCCTTTTTGCTTTTCTAGCATTTCTTTAATCGGAAATGTATTTAAAATCCTCCTTTTGGTTTTGGGCCGAATCTCTCTCGGCCCATTTCCCTTTTTTCCCTTCCGCGGCCCGCTCTGGCACAGTCCCGCGCGCGCCCGTGCCTTCCCTCCTTGTGAGCCGTCCGATCAAGATCGGACGGTCACGATCGCATCGCACGTTCGGAAGCATCGAATGCCTCATCCATTGTGGACCATCCGATTTCAATCGAACGACCCTCGCCTTTGCACCCCCGCGTGCCTCTCTCTCCTTCCTCCGTTGTCTTCTTCCTCGTGACCCGTATTTCGTGTTGGCCGCGTCTGCTCCTGTCCCGCGTGTCGCCGTAGTGCGCTGCGTCACCTCCCGCCTCCGCCGCGCCCGCTGCCGCCACCATTCCCCGTCCCATCGCCCTTTTTCCCACGCCGCCCCTATCCTCTCTGCCACAAAAGCCACCTACCTTGTTCCCCCTCTCTCAGGCCTCCCAACACCTATTTAAGCCGAGCATTAGGAGCACCTCCCTCTCCTCTCACTTTTCCCCCTTCTCCCTCGCCCTCTCTCGCTCTCCTCCGGCCGTAATCAGAACTTCTCACTGTCGACAACTGCGAGACGCTACCGCCTTTTGTGCCTCCTCCGTCGTCATGGTCGTCACCTTTGGGTTCGCCACGCCGAGAGCTGCCTCGTGCGCACCTTCCCTTCCCCAGGAGCCCACCGGAGCGTCGCCGTTCACCGCCGTCACCTCCGCTTTTTGACCTCGCCGTCGGCCATCCCTTGACGCCACGTCGTCAAGACCATGAGCATCGTGATCGCCTCGTCCTCCTCTAGCCGTCGGTGCCCTCGCCGCCGGCCAAAACCCCGCCGTTCGCCGGTGACCATCGGGCCCCGAGCGCCGCCAGCTAGGGTGCTGACGTGGCTACCACCTGGCGCCATGTGCACGCCACCTCAGTGCCCCGTCACCCCCTCTGCCTACGTGGCCATCCACATAGACGCCTACGTGGCACTCCAGCCCAGCACCTCACTCCTAAATGCTTGTGGACCCAGTCCACATACACCCCTCTCATTGACAGTGGGCCCCACATGTCAATTTATTTTCTTTTAATTTATTTCCACTGAAAATTCTGCTGATGACGCCAGCTGACATCATATTTGCCTTTTCCTATACAAAAATAATTCCAAAAATCAAGAAAATTCCTTTTTCTTGATTTTCAAACTTTCGAAGGCCGTAACTTCTTTGTTCGAACTCCGATTCGAGTGATTCAAATTTCTAAATTCATCTAAAATCCCCATCTTGCTGTTAGTGCTAATTTGGTATTTATTTGGAATTTATTTGGGGTTGTTTTATTTATTTGGCTTCGTTCGAACATGTGGATTCTAGCGTTTCGGAAGATTTCTCGGACCTGACAACCGAAGCACCTCAACTCTTCAACGAAGGTAAGTCGTAGACCTTCGATCATATTGAACCCCTTTTACAAAACTATATTTTTTTGATATAAACATGCATTTGCTAGTTTTATATTAAATAGTTTCAGGAGTAGCTAATTACCTAATTGATGTATGCCCCCTTGAAAAATTGCAAATGATATGTACCCTTGAATGACATAAATCCTTGGACACCATAGAGTGGGTTATTTTAGTTGGACCTTGTTTAACTACCAACATGGGTATCATAATATGCTTAGCCATGCTATAGTTGTACGTTGGGACTCATGATCACATGTTTGTATGAATAAACATGACTAAAGGAACTATGGAATTGTGGCGCGGCCACTATTATTAAAAGATGTTGTGCCATGGCAAGGATTGTTATTTGGCCTGGTTGAACGAAAATAATTTATGCTCAGGCGAGTGGGCGGCGGTGAAGGTGGGTGCGGAAGCACATTGGGATGCGGATAGTCTCGTATGAGCAAATCACTAAGGACTTAACCTTGTACACCATTGTTTCGGGTCTTACCGTGCAACCACATGTCCAGGATGGGGTGGACCTGGCCAACTAATTAGCTATGTTTTGATTCGGTTCTGTTTGGGTTGAGAATGGCGCAAGAGGGGGCTTGTAACGGTGAATCCTTAGTGAGTAGAACTGGGTTAAAGCAGAACTTTGTAAAGGCCTTATCACGTGCTCTAAACTGCTTACATAAGGTAGTGAGCGGTGGTATCGACGGGTGCCAAACAAACTAGAGAAGTCATGTCTTGTGGTTAAAGTTGTACAACCTCTACAGAGTGTAAAAACTATTCGAATAGCCATGTCCCCGGTTATGGACATGCCTGGAACTTTCACGCAAGGGGTAGAGTTTTTATCAAAAAATAGTGGGAATAATGGTTTGGGTGGAATGGTTGGGAAGTTCGCTTGTTTTTTTCCAAGAAACTTGATTACTTATGTATTAATCTTTTAAAATTATGGTTTTACAATCTACTTATTGTATTTACTGTAAATGCTGCTTTCTGCAAATTAAATATAAATCTATCCTTATCAAGCCTAGTATGAATAATAATTGCATACATTTCCCTGTAGCTTGCTGAGTACATTTAAAGTACTCACGACTTTATACCCTCTGGTTTATCAGTCACTAAAGAAGATCCAGGAAGCTCGAAATTCTATGAAGAAGAGTACTTCGAGAATTATGCGAACTAGGTCGCATCCTCCTCTCGATTGCCTGTGGGCATGTCGACTGGCCACCATGAGATATTTTGGGTTTCGCTGCAAGTTATCTTTTGTTGTTAAGCCCTACGTGGTAACTCTGTAAGAGTTGACTATAAGGTCCTTTTGCTACCAAGTAATATTAATTTGTCTGTTTCATCGTTATTTGGTTGTATGGTTATCATTACATCTATGTTGTAACTGTGCGAGATAGCTACTAATCATAGGACTAGTTCGGAATGCACAGAGGGTCCCAGGGTTGTATACCTGGAGGCCCGACAATAGCCTCATTCTGTAGTTGTCCATGAGCACAGTGTCGCGGCCGTTGTCCTTGTCGTATGTCGAACCCGGGAGCGAAGGATCCCGAATTCTCTGTGTTCAAACACTGGTCCAGGATTTCCAGTGTACACAGTCTCACAAAAATGAATATCACATTCATATCACGAAAGCGTAAATGACATTAATTAAATAATTGTTTAATACAAATGAGTGTGAATAACAATACCAAAAGTCAAATGATAAACACAGCGGAAACGTAATAATAATGGGAGCCACACGATGCGCCACAGGCAATCGTCTGGGTCAAAAGGCCTACTCGTCCAGGTCCTCACCGTCAGGGTAGCAGTCTTCTCCTGAATAAGATTTATTCGGCAAGGATGAGCACAGTGTACACTGGAAATCTTGGACCAGTGTTTGAACACAGAGAATTCGGGATCCTTCGCTCCCGGGTTCGACAAAAGTGGTATCAGAGCCATATCGACTGTAGGTCATGGCCCACGGTAGAATTGGTAAAACCATTAAGGACTATTTTCAAAAATTTACAAATTATTTACCTGTCTTCTAGAGTCTTACTCTTCCTTTCTCTGTTAAAAGATTTCTAAACTCTTGTCTCTTCTAAAATTGTAGATGGCTGAGAGACCGACCCGTATCTCCCATGGAGTCTACGCTGGAGAATGAGCGGATATCCTATGGAAGATGATGCAGCATCTGAGTTTCACGAAGAGACCCACATACCAAGGATACAAGTATATCGTGGGACAGCAGGAGCACTGGAGAGTGGAGGTTATCCTCTACTCTAACTTGGCGCCAGATACATCCTTCCACATCTTCGACGCCCCAATGCGTCGGGAGACCTTCGAGGACGGCATCCAAGACGCGGCAAGGGAAGCCGTACGCCGACTTCGCTACACCTACGACGCCCACTTTCGGGATACTGCATTCCAGTACTATCCCATGCACATCCCCACCCGGCTAGGCAGTGCCTTCAGCTCAGTCGAGAATGACGATATGCCGGAGATCACCCACCAGGTGGAGTTAGCCAAGGCGATGGATTACGCCTATGGCAACACCCTGGACGAGTTGTACCTCGTTCAGGGGAGGCTAGAAGCTGCAGAGGAGAAGTTGAAGGCGGCCGAAGTTGAATTGGCTCTGTACAAGAAGGGCCAAGGCAGTACCTGCAACTCTCCTGACTACACCCCATCCACCTCATAGATAGTTGCTTTTCCCTCCATAGATATTTGCTTTTTAGATATTTGTTTTTTTCCCTTTAGTTCGTTTGTTAGCTGCGAATTATGAGCTACTAACCTTCTGTGGTAGCCATAATCAAAAGAATAAAATAAAGAACTACTTTGAAAAAGAAATTTGGATTCTTTGTCTTGTAATTGTGTGCTTTTTGGGCTAATATAAATTTACTCCCCCTTAGTACGACCCTTTCTTCTCTTTCCTAAGTCTTTGAAAAATTCAGCAGATGGTGAACACCCGCACAGGAAATGGCAGCATCCAGGGTCAGAACAGCGGGAATACCGACCACCATGAACAGCATGTTCAGCAGCCTCCCCCACCGCCAGCAGCGGGACCGGATTGGCAACAAATGATGGCCAATCAAACTCACCTCATCGACTTGCTGGCCCAGTCGCTCAGCAACTCTCAGAACATACAAGCCGCGGCAGCAGCTACCGCCGCAACGCAGGCACCAGCACACCCTCCTCAGCGAGTGACCATGTCGGAGTTCATGCGCATGCGCCCTCTGACATTCTCCAGCAGCACTGAGCCGATGGATGCGGACGATTGGCTTCATGCCATCGGGAAGAAGCTGGACATCGCCCAGTGCACCGACCGCGAGAGGGTCCTATTCGCCTCCCATCAGCTCAATGGACCAGCTTCGGAGTGGTGGGACAACTTCTGCATCTCCCACGCCAACGCCCAGGCCATCTCGTGGGACGAGTTCGTCAGAGCCTTTCGTCATGCACACATCCCTGCCGGCCAGATGACATTGAAGAAGAAGGAGTTTCCTGCGCTCCGCCAGGGAAATCGCTCGGTGAGCGAGTACCTCCACAGGTTCAACCAGCTGGCCCGCTACGCCCCGGCTGATGTGGCCCGAGATGAAGATCGGCAAGAAAGGTTCCTGGAGGGACTGAATGATGATATCTCCGTCCAGCTCATCTCCCAGAATTTCACCGACTTCCAGCAGTTGGTGGATAAGGCGATCCGCCAGGAGGCCAAGCACCATGAGATGGAGAACCGCAAGCGGAGGATGGCCGCTCAGAAGTTCAATGCAGGAGGCCTTCCCAAGCCTAGATTCATCCAGCCGCAGCCACCGCAGCGTGGAAAGTTCCAGTCTTCCACCTCCCGAGTTCCAGTGCAGCACCAGCGTCCCAACACCTCCAACTTCCGCAGCGCATCAACTGGAGGACAATTCCAGCAGAAGAGCTCCACTCCCTCAGCTGCAGGAGTGACCTGTTTCCACTGCAACAAAACAGGGCACTACGCCAACAGATGCCCCAAGAAGCAGTAGGCAGCAGCGTCTTCCAAGCCAGCACCAGGAGCCACAGCCACTGGCGGCACTGCAAGGCCGTCAGGTCAATTCATCAAAGGACGTGTGAACCACGTCACAGCTGAGGAAGCCCGGGAAGCGCCAGATGTTGTGCTTGGTATGTTTCTTGTCAATTCAGTACCAGCTTCAGTGCTATTTGATTCTGGGGCTTCGCATTCTTTTGTATCAAATAAGTTTGTGGGCAAAAATGGGTTACCTATATCTCCTTTGACCAACCCCATGATAATCCATTCTCCGGGATCAGAAATGAGAACCAGTACTCTATGCTCGAACCTTACTCTTGAAATATCCGGAGTGTCCTTTCTGGCAGACTTGATAGTCTTGCATTCCCAAGGTTTGGATGTCATTCTCGGAATGGACTGGTTAGCCAAGAATCATGGACAAATAGATTGTGCCAATAGGTCTATCACTCTCACTAATGGAGAAGGAGTTTCAGTCGAGTTCAAGCCCAAGACTTGCACCAATGGAGGTTCCATCCTCACCAGCATGAAGGAAGTGAAACTTGAAGACATCCCTGTGGTCCGAGAATATGTTGATGTCTTTCCTGATGATTTACCTGGCATGCCACCAGATCGGGACGTAATGTTCTTAATTGACTTAGTCCCAGGGACATCCCCAATATCGAAGCGACCCTATAGAATGCCAGCCAATAAGTTAGCAGAATTGAAGAAACAGATTGAAGAATTGAGAGGCAAAGGGTACATCCGACCCAGCTCATCACCTTGGGGAGCACCAGTGTTGTTCGTCAAGAAAAAGGACAATAGCATGAGGATGTGTGTTGATTACAGATCACTCAATGAAGTGACGATCAAGAACAAATATCCATTACCCAGGATAGATGATCTGTTCGATCAGCTGAAAGGAGCAAGTGTCTTCTCGAAGATTGATTCGAGATCTGGCTATCACCAATTGAAGATTAGACCAGAAGATATTCCAAAGACAGCATTCACCACCAGATATGGATTATACGAGTTTACAGTGATGTCTTTCGGTTTGACGAACGCCCCTGCTTATTTCATGAATATGATGAACAAGGTGTTCATGGAATTCTTGGATAAGTTTGTGGTTGTTTTCATCGATGACATTCTCATCTACTCGAGGGATGAGGAAGAATACGAGAAGCATATCAGAATGATACTGGATAAGCTCAGAGAGCACCAACTTTATGCCAAATTCAGCAAAAGTGAATTTTGGCTAAGTCAAGTGGCATTCCTTGGACATATTGTGTCGGCAGGAGGAATTACAGTAGATCCTGCCAAGGTTGAAGCAGTGTCAGATTGGAAGCAACCGGGGCGATCAACGAGGTGAGAAGTTTCCTTGGACTAGCGGGTTATTACCGCAGGTTCATTGAAAATTTCTCTAAGATTGCAAGACCCATGACCCAACTTCTGAAGAAGGAAAAGAAGTTTGAATGGACAGATGCATGTGAAGAAAGTTTCCAAGACCTGAAAAGGAGATTAGTCTCAGCACCTGTGCTAGTCTTACCCGATATCCGTAAAGATTTTGAGATCTTCTGCGACGCATCCCGTCAAGGTCTCGGATGCGTATTGATGCAGGAAGGCAAGGTAGTAGCTTATGCATCCAGGCAGTTGAGGCCACATAAGGGAATTATCCAACACATGATCTCGAGTTAGCAGCGATTGTGCATGCCTTGAAGATCTAGCGGCATTATCTCATTGGTAACCGCTGTGAGATTTTCACGGATCACAAGAGTCTGAAGTATATATTCACACAGGCAGAATTAAACCTTCGACAGAGAAGATGGCTAGAGTTGATAAAGGATTATGATCTTGGGATTCATTATCATCCGGGCAAAGCAAATGTAGTTGCAGACGCCTTGAGCAGAAAGGCTTATTGTAATACCATGATGGTGCAGAAGGACCAGCCCGAGCTGCATGAAGAATTGAAGCGTCTAAACCTGGAAATTGTAAGTCAAGGGTGTGTGAATGCATTGGAAGTGCAACCAACTCTTCAGAATCAAATCAGGGAAAAACAACTAGAAGATGAAGATATCAAGGAAATCAAGAAGAATATGCGAAGAGGCAAGGCTCCAGGATTCGTTGAAGATGAACAAGGAACTGTATGGTTTGGGAACCGCATTTGTGTACCTAACCAACAGGAGTTAAAATAGTCAATTCTGAAGGAGGCTCATGAAACACCTTACTCCATTCACCCTGGAAGCACCAAGATGTATCAGGATCTGAAGAAAAAATACTGGTGGGTCAGCATGAAGCGAGAAATTGCTGAGTTCGTCGCTCGCTGTGATGTGTGTTAGCGAGTTAAAGCAGAACATCAGAGACCAGCTGGATTGTTGCAGCCATTACCAATTCCAGAATGGAAGTGGAAAGAAATTGGTATGGATTTCATCACCGGACTTCCTAGGACCCAATCAGGATATGATTCTATCTGGGTGATAATTGATCGGTTAACCAAAGTAGCTCACTTCATTCCTGTCAAGACTACATACAGAAGCAGCCAGTTGGCAGAGTTATATGTGGCCAGGATTGTTTGTCTGCACGGTGTACCCAAGAAGATTGTGTCCGACAGAGGTTCCCAATTTACATCAAGATTCTGGCAGAGTCTACATGAAGTCTTAGGGACCAAACTCAATTTCAGTACAACCTATCATCCTCAGACAGATGGTCAGACGGAACGCACCAACCAAGTTCTTGAAGATATGCTCCGAGCCTGTGCCCTGGAATTTGGACAAAGTTGGGACAAGAATCTGCCGTATGCAGAATTTTCGTATAACAATAGTTATCAAGCCAGTTTATAAATGGCACCATTTGAAGCTTTGTATGGAAGAAAGTGCAGAACTCCACTCCTATGGGATGAAGTAGGAGAACATCAGCTCTTTGGACCTGAGTTAATCAAAGATGCTGAAAGTAAGGTAAAAGTCATAAGAGAACATCTGAAAGTGGCACAAACACGACAAAAGAGTTATGCAGATAACCGTCGAGGGATTTAAACTTTGAGGTAGGAGACTTGGTCTATCTCAGAGTCACTCCACTCAGAGGAGTAAGAAGATTCCGGACAAAAGGAAAACTCGCACCCAGGTTTGTGGGACCATACAAAATTCTGGCCAAAAGAGGTGAAGTAGCATATCAGCTTGAGCTGCCAGAAGCCTTGTCAGCAGTGCACGATGTTTTCCATGTATCCCGATTGAGAAATGCACATAGCGCTGAAGACCATACCTTCTCGAAAGCTTGATCTTCGAGAAGATCTCACCTACATGGAGCGACCAATCAAGATTCTGGATGTCGCACAGCGAGTCACCAGAAGCAGAATCATCAGATCATACAAGGTGTAGTGGAGTCATCACCCGGAAAGTGAAGCCACATGGGAAAAAGAAGAAGACCTCAAGACCAACTATCCCGACCTCTTTGCTGACCAATCCTGAATCTCGGGTCGAGATTCCCTTAAGGGGGGTAGGTTTGTAACAGCCCAAATTTTCAAATTTCAGTACAAATTAAAAACCTAATTGCTTTTGTGGAATTTTCTGGTTTTTTTAAAAGCTTTTATAATAATTTTAAAGTCAAGAATGAGTTTATTTGCAAAATTAAAAGTCAACATAAAGTTGGAAATAATTTTATTAAGACCAAAATAAGTGTGGGAATTTCTGTGAATTTTTCCATCATTTTTGGAGTTATTTTGCTATTTTCTAAAGCCTTATATGAATTATCATAATTAAAACAATAGAGAAACAAAAAGAAAATCAAAAACCCTGTTTGGGCCGAAACCCAAAGGCTCCGGCCCAAACTCCCTCCCGCGCGTGGCCCGCACAGCCCAGCCGCCCGCACCCTCTCCCTTCCCTATCCATCCACCGTTGGATTAAAATCCAACGCACGCGCCGCACACACGCGCCCCATCTTATCTCCACCGCTGGATCAAGAACTAACGGTCAAGATTTTGTTTAACCACCGCACGGTCCGAATATCATAAACAATATAAGCCGTGCGATCTTAATCTAACGGCCAGATCTTCATACCGCTTCGGAGACTTAAACTCCTTCTAATCTAAACCATTCGATCTAAATCCCACGGCCAGGATTTCCTCCACGATCTTCTACTCTCATCAAGCCCCGACCGTTGAAACAAAATCCAACGGCCCGCGACCTTCGTCTACCTCTGGTCTTCGTCCTCACGCAGCTAAGCCCACGACCGCCATTTCCGTAGGCACGGAAGCTTCGCTAACGGCCTAATCTCAACCGCCCCGATCTATTCGCGTACGTGTGCACGACCGCGTCCACCTCCGCCTCTTTTCCCCATGTTCTCCCCTCTTCTCCGGGACGGTTTCGCCCACAACGCCGTAACCACCACCGCATGACCCCCACCTTCGCCACGACGTTATGGAGCACCTCGGCGCCTATAAAAGGCAGCCCCGGGTGCGCATTGCTCTACCAGTCCCGACGCCACCACCCATTGCCGCTTTTATAGTCTATAGCGCCTCATAGTTGAGTTTCGTCGTCGGCGACCGTGAAGCTTGAAGCTTCGATTCCGCCGCCGTCAACACCGCCGCGTCCACTCCGTCGCCACCGTCGGCATTGTCATCTCCTCGCAAACCCGGTGGTCGCCTCCATTTCGCCAGGGAGTCGCTGGAACCCCAACCTCGCCGACGACCGAAGTTTCTCACCGCCAAAACCCACCGCCGACGACCAAAACGCCTCGCCTCGCCGCACCAAGGTAGCGCATAATGATCCCCCTGTTCCCCTCTCTCTTTTGGTACCAACCACGGCCGCTGGAACGCCGGCAATCTCCGGCGACCCTCGGTAGGCGCGCCGGCCATATGCCTACGTGGCAAGCCACCGGGGCGCCACCCCCTCACCACGTCACCTCCACATGCTCGCGTGGCTGCCTATGTGGTGTACGGTCAGCACCACCCACACGCTTGCGTGGCAGGCCAGCACAACCTCGGCCCATAAACCCAGTCCATATGGACCGTGTCACTGACATGAGGGGCCCACATGTCAGAATTCTATTTATAATTGTTTTAATTCCGAATTTCGGTGCTGATATCATCATTGCGCAATAAATAGGTTTTTCAGTAGAAAGATAATTCGAGAAATTCAATTAAATTTCAGAATTAGATTTAAAACTTCTAAAATTCATAACTTTTGCATATGAACTCCAAATTGAGTGATTCAAATTGCAAAATTTATATAAAATCATAATCTAGCTAACTAAACCAAAATATTTCAATTTGGAGTTAATTTGAACTATGTTTTTGAATTTATTTGATTTTGAATATTGAATTTGTCGTATTTTACGTATAGAATTCGACGACTCGAGAGTTCGATCAAATCAAGATTTAGAATTCCAAGACACCGACCAAGGCAAGTTACACCATTGACCATATTGCCCCATAATTTAAATTATTTTCAGTTTTTAAATTCCTTATTGCATGCATATGTTGTTATAAATATTTTAAATATCCTGGTTTATATATAGTTAATTCCATGTGTTATTGTATGGTCAATTTGAATGTTGTATCTGACTACCTTGATACCATAGGCAAGATATTACCAAAATTAAATATATGCTTAGCCAAGCTTAGTTCATATTTATAGAATTTGGGAGGGTTTACACCAAAATTCCTATAAATTTTGTTTCAAACTTGAAATTGTGGTATTGTCTTACCACATGGGTTTATAAATGGAATTTCATTCAAATAAAATCAAAAATGGGTTTGGACTTGGCGAAATGGTGGAATGGTGGAGTGCAGTTTATGCAGGATTGATCCGTTAAGATTAAGGCCCATGGGTTGTAGGAATGACGCCCAAGTCAATTGAGGACCGGTCTTTGAGCCGCTTATTGCTATGCCATAACGTACTACCACATGTCCTGTATGGGCAAGATTTGGCTAACTAATTTGTGATGTTCTAGTATATTTATGTCATGTGATTATGTGGGTGTCGGCTAGACGTTTTATTTCCACTTGGTGCAAGAGGGGGCTTTCGGAGGACGGATAGTCCAAAGAGGCGAAACCTTAGCGGGCATGAATATACTAGGACAGAACTCTGTAAAGGCCTCATGGTAATTGCTCAGTCACACACCTACGGAAGCGTGAATTGGCCGACATAACGAGCATGTCATCTCGTGTGGGTAAAGTTGTACCAACTCTGTAGAGTAGAAACTATTCGGATAGCCGCGTCTGCGGTCATGGACATGCTAGCAGGGCCACTTAAAGTTAGAATTGTTTTTGGTTTTTAAATGCTTTATCAAATATTGAGGGTGGTCAATCCTTATGAAAAATTGGGCGGGAAGCCAAGTGTTAGGAGGGGATCCTCCACTTTATCATTGGAGGTTATCCACACTATATCATTGCCAATTTAAAATATGATTTTATCCATAGTATAAAATTGCCTTAGAAACTACTATGCCTATTTAAACTGAAAATATTGTTTATGCAAAACAACCCTTGCCATACTCACTTGTTTCCTTATGCATGCATTTAAATTCAATATTGGGTGTGACTTGCGAGCACGGAAGTTGTGCTCATCCTTGCTGAATAAATCTTATTCAGGAGAAGACTGTGTGAGGACCCCGGTTTATTCGACTTGTAATGCTTAGCCTTCCATTGACCCTAGCATTACAATTCAAATAAACCAAGCCTCGGGATATGTATACTTCAAATGCGATATACACACCTGTTACAAAATCATGTATCAATTAGCATACGAGAGGTTACAAAAGCAAAACTACAATAAATACAAAGAAAGAACTTACAAGATAAAATAACAAACTACACAATGAAGCAAAAGCCATAAGATGGCGATAAATAAAAGAGCCAATTAGTGTGCCTTTACCCACAAGGCAACCAACCGGCCGCTAAGCTAGTCGTCAAACCCGCAAAGACACTCACAAAAGGAAAGCCCTTGGGGCTCACTTTCTTCCTCTGCAACAAAAACATTAAGCAAAGCATCCGAGTACAAAAATTGTTTTTGTACTGCAAGACCGACGTGTGAGGGTAATGAACTATAATTTAACTACATGCAAGCTTTATTTAAGTGGAGGGCTCTGGACTCACTTTTAGCAGAAAGCAAGTTTTCTTTTGCAATAATGTAATAGTTTGAAGGCGGTTTAACAATTCAAATTTTATTTGAAATAACACGATCTGATGAAGTAGTAACAAAAGACATCCCGAGATGACCAACCCAATGGCCATCACAACAATAGTATGAACACCGTTCATACCAACAAATCAAGTTTTAAGTAAATGTTGTAGTCTAGTTCTCACGGGCGTATCCGAGCGTGTCCATAACCTAGGGCGAGGCTATTCGAATAGTTTTAACCTGCGAGGGTGTACCAATGTACCCACACTTTAGACCGCCTTTCCACCAGCCACGGTTAGCATATTCCCTTGGTATGCAGGCACGGCTAAGTCTAACAAGACGTTTTCCAATATTGTGTATTAACTACGAGCCGCTCGTATGGATAGAAATCCATACGCTTACATGGTAAAGCCGAAAAGACAACTACCCACTCAGGATAAAGCTTTTCGGACAACTACCATGCTCCCACCTCCATCCCTCCTGCGACCTCCTGCGACCCGGAGCCAATACACGCCAAAGTACTAGGTCAAGAGAGGTCCCATATACTCTAGTGTGGTTAGCACGCAAAATGCTCAGTACGGTGGCGCAAGTAACTCGGTCCTTAATTGACTCGGGCACCTTTCCAGTCACACCCAAAAGCACACCAACTTACCATTGTGCCCAAGTCCAAATCATTTTGTTTTTATTTTTAGTTTTCACAAATATCATAGCACAAAGGCTGAAAAGGTAAAGTTATAATAATTTTGTGTGATCAAGATTACCGACTAAGTCGATAACCGCCCAATTCTACGGTATCTAAGCATTGCTAAGCATCATATCGCAAAGACAAATAAAAGGCCCTAAATCATTCACGGCTCTAATTCACAAAGTGAGAATAATATTCCTAAGGTAGTGGCGGGGTGAACAATTTCAGTGGCAACAAATGCAATGGGATTAACTACCTCTAATCGACAAAATTACTTTGACACAAAAGCATGCATACATACAAGTTAAACAAAATATTAGACTTGAAATTAATGGGAATGAACTGGATATGATCAAACTGCTTGCCTTTGCTTTGTTTGAGATATTCGACTTGCTGCAGAGGATCGCTCTCGATAATCAACGCCATCTAGCGATAAAAGCGCCAAAGCGAAAAAATGAATAAATACGTAACGCCATATGACATTCAAAAATCAATAACACAGAAGATAGATCATGAATTCAGGAACAACAAATTAGTAGATTCGGAGATTATTTAAATTATACAGGATTTCTTATTACTGATCTTTCCAAACTCAATTATTTCCACGATAATCATACAGTCAAAAATCAAACCTCTTATATGCTCTCCTCTTTCGATAGACTTTGATGGTGATTGTGTGCACATCTATTAACTACAACATATTATCACATTTTAATTAATTAACTATTCTATACAACTATTACTGCGATAAGTTCATTTAGACCTACAATACTCATACTTCATCTTGATAGTTCATTAGAATGACATTCATTAAATTAGAAAGGATGGGGGCTATCAAGTGGGTTTCTTGACATATGATTTCCCCCTCGCTAGCTTAAGTGTGTGCTAAAGCTCAAAACTTTTTCTACTAAATTTTAGTAGTCATTAACCCAATGCCTATTTTCACCATTTACAAACTCTTGTACAACCACACTCAAAACTACAAAGCTACACCAAACAACAATATCATCTTATTCCATCTGCACTATTTAGAAAAAGGACAACTCTAGGAAATGAACACAGTCTTTGCTAGTCATCCTCCTAAAAACAACTTTCAGATTGGGTTAAGTTATTTGAGTGATTTAAATCAGCCATAGACAGGTTTGTTAACCTCACGCCATTACTAACTTCCATCTAATACCCCTCTGTCTACTCAACTGACAAACACAGCCCACATATGAAGTGCAGTACTGCAACCAAGATATCCTCAAATTGGCAATACATTTGAGTAACCTAAATGTCAGCCACACTACTATTTTGCACTGGATGGTTGGCTTAGCAGTTGAGGTATACTAACACATCCTGATTTTCTTCTAAATCTTTCTCTGTTGTTCAGTTTACTGACAACACAGGAACAAAGCTTCAGAGAGCTAAAGCCTAAACTCCTTTCAGAACTCAATCTTCACTTTGCTAAACCAATCTTGGTGAATGCTATCTACATGACCAAGGGCTCACGGCATTAGCTATCCTCACCCTCTTTACCACACCGGTACATGAGCTGGAGGTTACAGTCAACACAGAGGAAAATTCAGAAAAACTAATGCCTAACCTCCTTTCAAACCTCAACCTTCAAATTTACTAAACCATTTAAAGTGACCTAAGCACAACCACATAGATGATTAGCAGCAAATTGCTTAGCTTAAGGACGTGGGCCCCACTTTCTAGTGAGACAGAGGAAGACATGAGTGGAAGAACAGAGATGGCTCGGGCTGGTTTGGAGCGGCAAATCGCGGCGGTTAGAGTGGCGGTGAGTGCGAGGCGATCTCGAAAATGGGTTGAGGGGACTCAAGGATGCTAGGGGTGGTCTCGGGTGGTGGAGCGGCGGTGTGGCGGCGCGGCAATGGCGAGCGGCGGTAGGCCGAGGGGGTGAAAAGGGGGCGACGGCGTCGGGTGCAAACGGAGCAAAACTAGCGAGAGCATGGGCACTAGTGAAGCTTAAGGAACCTACCAGTGTTGTCGGGGGAAGCCGAGATAGCCGGAGTTGGCTTGGCGACGTGAGCATGCGGCGGCGCGACGGGTTCACCGTGGAGGGGTCCCTGGAGAGAAAGAGGGCACAAGTGAGAGGTATGGGGAGATGGAGGAACTGGGGATGCTCACGGAGAGAAGAATCAGTGGAGCTCTCAGAAGAAGCGCGCGGCGGAAATGGCGAGTCGGGCGAGGCGAGGAAGAACAGTGCGCAGCTCCACAGTGGTGATAGCTCCAAATTGATAGAGGCGCTTTGTTTCTCTAGGCGAGGCGCGCCGTGGCGTAGTCGGTGGCGGCCGAGATCACCGAGTGGCGGCGTGCTTGGAGGCGCGCGCCGTGGTGAAAGGCATTCGGATCATGGCTTAATTGGAGCTCCGGAAGAGCTTGTGATGAAGCAGAAGGAGTGGGAGGATTGGAGGGAGGCAAAGAAAGGGTGAGACGAGCTCGGGCATGCGGCTTAAATAGAGGGAGGCGGAGATGTCGCAAGGAGGAGGCGGCATGGCGGCGGCACACTCGGTGCGGCATTCACGGGCATGAGCCACATCGGGCAGTAAGGGAGGTGACAGGGTTTTAATGCCGTCCAGGGCGTGGGCGTTGGCGGTGCGTTGCGGCGGCGATGCACACCGAAAACGCGGGGTTAGGCGGCGTTAGCGTCTGGCTTCGGCGGAGCGGTCGCGATGCTAAGAGCGCGGCGAGGTGGCGCGCGGCGAGCCGGGCATTGCCGCGTGGAGGAAGGTGCGCGGCGGGGCCGAAGGTCAGTGGGAGAGGGAGCATAAGGTGGTGCGGTGGAGTCAGATGGCTTTAGGTGCGGTCCGGTTTTGACTCGGTGCGGTCGGAGGAATAGAAACAGGTTTTTAGTTTTAGGGTTTTAGTTTGACTGAAAAACAAGCAAGTTTGACCTAGCCATTTGAATTAGAAATAAAATTCGAAAAATTCTGAAACTTTTTGTGGGCATACTGAGGTTCACAAGAGTCTTAGGAAAAATACTTTCAAACACTTTCTATATTGAACTTTGTTAGAATTAAACCATATTCAAAACTGCCTTTGGGTTTTGTTTGGAATTTTGGGAAAGCAAATGACTTCTAAAAATTTGGTAAAAATAGTGATAATTCAAGATAAATAATCTAGTATTTGATTAAATTATTTTTGGAAACTTTTATTCACACATTTTTCTGGATTTCAAATTGAAATGAATTTTAAGTTTAAAAGTTTTGAAATTTCCAACACAACTTTAATACAAAACATCCAACGTTTAAAATTGTGCACAAATTTTAGAAAACCAAGAGCATGACCAAGAGACACAACAAAAATTTTAAAATTTTAATATTTTTATACATTTAAAATACAAACTCTAATTTGGTCTGTTACAAATCTACCCTTAAATGAATCTCGTCCGAGATTCCGGTGGTTCTAAGTCGGAACAAAAGTCGTGATAACCTAGGTGGGTTTTGTCATGGGGTCACTTTTCGGATTTCGTTACATACCGAACTCAAATCTGAGTCCAGAGAGGTCTTTAGAAGGTTTAGGTTCTAAAGAGGGAAACTTTGTTGAAGGATTTCTAATGTACCTTTAATAAGTGTTTCCTAAGTGGTTCTTTTCAACTCTAAACGAAATGCACCCTCTGTTGTCTTGATTTCCTTCAGAGATAGTGCTGGAAGAGCATGACGCAGTATCCTGACGTTGCTGTCACATTTTCCTTTCCATTGCTTTGTTTAATCTTTCCTTTCTTGATTCGGAGATAATTTGACATCATGCTTCACGTCGTCTTCTGGTAGTACGAAAGACTCTGCTCCACTCAGTCGACCGAAAAGGGCATCGATCGATAGAACGGAAAGACTGGTTAGATGGTAACCTAGTATCAACACCAGGATTCAGTGCAGAAAAGAGAAGGCAAGCAAGGTTTAAGGGGGTCTCGCTTAACTTCACTTCTCTAGTTCTAATTGCTTGGCTGGGACAAGAAATACACAGGATGAATGCACGAGGGGATGCATGTGTGCAAATTAGTCCTAAGGCAGATTTTAAATTTTGGTTAATGAGAGTGCAAATGCTTTCATGCATGCTTACATGTTTCTTGTTCTATGCAACTTGATTAACATGACATGCTAAGTTAATTTAGAAACTATGTGCATGATCAAAGTATAAGAATCAAGATGTATAACAAGTATTTTGAGGTATCTGCTACCCCCCTTAAGTATTTTGGTGCATATAAGATAAGTTGAGGAAAGAATGGGCATAAGGTGAGGGAATGGCAATGAGTATGCAATTTAATTCTAGCATGTACTAACTACTTCAAAAGGTTCCGACATAGTTGCTATACATGCCGTCCGTAGACGATGTGCAACTACTTGGAACAAGGAGAGCAAGTGGTTACAAAATCTAGCGTCTATATCCTAAGTAATACCATTAGGGTGTAGATATATTCTACGAATAAACCCTAATTTTAATTCTAATATCACCCTAACCCGGTTGCAAACACGTAACAAGCAAGAAATGAACTCCAAATATTTGTATAAAAGCATAAGACCAATGCAAAACCACAAAGCAAACGATTTGCTTCCCGGTACGACTAACTCGTATTGAATGAACGAGCAATCGTTTGAGACGAAAAATTTCAGAGCACAAATCAAGTTCTATCGCATCTAACGTGCATGGTAAAAACCATATAAGGGTAGATTGGGCACTAGCCTTCTAATATCACATCTTACCCTTTTAATTCCATGAGTTTTAGTTGATTTATCATCTCATTTTTAATCCTAACGACGAACTATGTGCTCATGATCCGAAACTTGTGCTTGTTGTCCGGATCTTGTATCCGAGCCCCGAGATGAGTGCTTCAACTCCGAGTGCTTCAAATCTTCACTAAATAACAACTAACACTTTATATTTTCAATTCTCATTATTCCCAACTGAATTTAACCGATAACCAACTAACTTTGAAATGAGAAGAGAGGGAACAACCTTTTCAAAACTCAACATGAATAAGGCAAGATGAGCAAGCTAAGATAGATAAGAAGTAAAATCTGAGAACTTACTTAAGTTTTCATAACCCATTTGACACTTTGAAAATAAGTTTTTCAAAATATCCTAATGACGACCAAGCTAGGGGTTTCTACGGTCAGCACAGCTCTGATACCAACTTTGTGAGGACCCCGGTTTATTCGACTTGTAATGCTTAGCCTTCCATTGACCCTAGCATTACAATTCAAATAAACCAAGCCTCAGGATATGTATACTTCCCAGAAATGCAGTATACACACCCCGTTACAAAATCATGTATCAATTCCGTACACGAGAGGTTACAAAAGCAAAACTACAATAAATACAACAGAAAGAACTTACAAGATAAAATAACAAACTACACAGCGGAAGCAAAAGCCATAAGATGGCGATAAATAAAAGAGCCAATTAGTGTGCCTTTACCCACAAGGCAACCAACCGGGCCGCCAAGCTAGTCGTCAAACATGCAAAGACACTCACAAAAGGAAAGCCCTTGGGGCTCACTTTCTTCCTCTGCAACAAAAACATTAAGCAAAGCATCTGAGTACAAAAATTGTTTTTGTACTCGCAAGACTGACGTGTGAGGGTAACAGAACTATAATTTAACTACATGCAAGCTTTATTTAAGTGGAGGGGGCTCTGGACTCACTTTTAGCAGAAAGCAAGTTTTCTTTTGCAATAATGTAATAGTTTGAAGGCGTTTTAACAATTCAAATTTTATTTGCGAAATAATGATGATCTGATGAAGTAGTAACAAAGACATCCGGAGATGACCAACCCAATGGCCATCACAACAATAGTATGAACACCGTTCATACCAACAAATCAAGTTTTAAGTAAATGTTGTAGTCTAGTTCTCACGGGCGTATCCGAGCGTGTCCATAACCTAGGCGAGGCTATTCGAATAGTTTTAACCTGCAGGTGTACCAATGTACCCACACTTTAGACCGCCTTTCCACCACCACGGTTAGCATACTTCCTTTGGTATGCGAGCACGGCTAAGTCTAACAAGACGTTTTCCAATATTGTGTATTAACTACGAGCCGCTCGTATGGATAGAAATCCATACGCTTACATGGTAAAGCCGAAAAGACAACTACCCACTCGGGATAAAGCTTTTGGACAACTACCATGCTCCCACCTCCATCCCTCCTGCGACCTCCTGCGACCCGGAGCCAATACACGCCAAAGTACTAGGTCAAGAGAGGTCCCATATACTCTAGTGTGGTTAGCACGCAAAATGCTCAGTACGGTAGCGCAAGTAACTCGGTCCTTAATTGACTCGGGCACCTTTCCAGTCACACCCAAAAGCACACCAACTTACCATTGTGCCCAAGTCCAAATCATTTTATTTTTATTTTTAGTTTTCACAAATATCATAGCACAAAGGCTGAAAAGGTAAAGTTATAATAATTTTGTGTGATCAAGGTTACCGACTAAGTCGATAACTGCCCAATTCTATCGGTATCTAAGCATTGCTAAGCATCATATCGCAAAGACAAATAAAAGGCCCTAAATCATTCAGGGCTCTAATTCACCAGTGAGAATAATATTCCTAAGGTAGTGGCGGGGTGAACAATTTGGAACAAAGGCAATGGGATTAACTACCTCTAATCGACAAAATTACTTTGACACAAAAGCATGCATACATACAAGTTAAACAAAATATTAGACTTGAAATTAATGGGAATGAACTGGATATGATCAAACTGCTTGCCTTTGCTTTGTTTGAGATATTCGACTTGCTGTAGAGGATCGCTCTCGATAATCAACGCCATCTAGCGATAAAAACTGCCAAAGCGAAAAATAGCGAATAAATACCAGAACGCCAACAGCATTCAAAAATCAATAACACAGAAGATAGATCATGAATTCAGGAACAACAAATTAGTAGATTCGGAGATTATTTAAATTATACAGGATTTCTTATTACTGATCTTTCCAAACTCAATTATTTCCACGATAATCATACAGTCAAAAATCAAACCTCTTATATGCTCTCCTCTTTCGATAGACTTTGATGGTGATTGTGTGCACATCTATTAACTACAACATATTATCACATTTTAATTAATTAACTATTCTATACAACTATTCTGCGATAAGTTCATTTAGACCTACAATACTCATACTTCATCTTGATAGTTCATTAGAATGACATTCATTAAATTAGAAAGGATGGGGGCTATCAAGTGGGTTTCTTGACATAATGATTTCCCCCTCGCTAGCTTAAGTGTGTGCTAAAGCTCAAAACTTTTCTACTAAATTTTAGTAGTCATTAACCCAATGCCTATTTTCACCATTTACAAACTCTTTGTACAACCACACTCAAAACTACAAAGCTACTGACCAAACAACAATATCATCTTATTCCATCTGCACTATTTAGAAAAGGACAACTCTAGGAAATGAACACAGTGTCTGCTAGTCATCCTCCTAAAAACAACTTTCAGATTGGGTTAAGTTATTTGAGTGATTTAAATCAGCCATAGACAGGTTTGTTAACCTATCGCCATTACTAACTTCCATCTAATACCCTCTGTCTACTCAAGCGACAAACACAAATTTCACATATGAAGTGCAAGATCGCAACCAAGATATCCTCAAATTGGCAATACATTTGAGTAACCTAAATGTCAGCCACACTACTATTTTGCACTGGATGGTTGGCTTAGCAGTTGAGGTATACTAACACATCCTGATTTTCTTCTAAATCTTTCTCTGTTGTTCAGTTTACTGACAACACAGGAACAAAGCTTCAGAGAGCTAAAGCCTAAACTCCTTTCAGAACTCAATCTTCACTTTGCTAAACCAATCTTGGTGAATGCTATCTACACAGCCAAGGGCTCACTGGCATTAGCTATCCTCACCCTCTTTACCACACCTGATACATGAACTGGAGGTTACAGTCAACACAGAGGAAAATTTCAGAAAAACTAATGCCTAACCTCCTTTCAAACCACAACCTTCAAATTTACTAAACCATTTAAAGTGACCTAAGCACAACCACATAGATGATTAGCAGCAAATTGCTTAGCTTAAGGACGTGGGCCCCACTTTCCAGTGAGACAGAGGAAGACATGAGTGAAGAACAGAGATGGCTCGGGCTGGTTTGGAGCGGCAAATCGCGGCGGTTAGAGTGGCGGTGAGGTGCGGCGATCTCGAAAATGGGTTGAGGGGACTCAAGGATGCTAGGGTGGTCTCGGGTGGTGAGAGGCGGTGTGGCGCGCGGCAATGGCGGCGGCGCACGCCGAGGGGTGAAAAGGCGGCGGCGTCGGTGCAAACGGAGCAAAACTAGCGAGCATGGGCACTAGTGAAGCTTAAGGAACCTACCGGTGTTGTCGGGAAGCCGAGATAGCCGGAGTTGGCTTGGCGGCGTGAGCATGCGGCGCGCGACGGTTCACCGTGGAGGGGTCCTCGGAGAGAAAGAGGGCACAAGTGAGAGGTATGGGGAGATGGAGGGGAACTAGGGATGCTCACGGAGAGAAGAATCGAGTGGAGCTCTCAGAAGAAAGCGCGCGGCGGAAATGGCGAGTCGGGTGAGGCGAGGAAGAACGCAGTGCGCGCAGCTCCACAAGTGGTGATAGCTCCAAATTGATAGAGGCGCTTTGTTTCTCTAGGCGAGGGGCGCGCCGTGACGTAGTCGGTGGCGGCCGAGGATCACCGGAGTGGCCGGCGTGCTTGGAGGCGGCGCGGCCGTGGTGAAAGGCATTCGGATCATGGCTTAATTGGAGCTCCGGAAGAGCTTGTGATGAAGCAGAAGGAGTGGGAGGATTGGAGGGAGGCAAAGAAAGGGTGAGACGAGCTCGGGCATGCGGCTTAAATAGAGGGAGGCGGAGATGTCGCAAGGAGGAGCGGCATGGCGACGGCACACTCGGTCGCGGCATTCACGGGCATGAGCCACATCGGGCAGTAAGGGAGGTGACTAGGTTTTAATGCCGTCCAGGGCGTGGGCGTTGAGCGGTCGTTGCAGGCGAGGCGATGCACACGAGAAAACGCGGGCGGTTAGGCGGCTGGCGTGCGGCTTCGGCGGAGCGGTCGCGATGCTAAGAAAGCTGGCGAGGTGGGCGCGGCGAGCCGGGCAACGCCGCGTGGAGGAAGGTGCGCGAGCGGGCCCGAAGGTCGATGGGAGAGGAGCATAAGGTGGTGCGGTGGAGTCGATGGCTTTAGGTGCGGTCCGTTTTGACTCGGTGCGGTCGGAGGAATAGAAAGCAGTTTTTAGTTTTAGGGTTTTAGTTTGGTGAAAAACAAGCAAGTTTGACCTAGCCATTTGAATTAGAAATAAAATTCGAAAAATTCTGAAACTTTTTGTGGGCATACTGAGGTTCACAAGAGTCTTAGGAAAAATACTTTCAAACACTTTCTATATTGAACTTTGTTAGAATTAAACCATATTCAAAACTGCCTTTGGGTTTTGTTTGGAATTTTGGGGAAAGCAAAATGACTTCTAAAAATTTGGTAAAAATAGTGATAATTCAAGATAAATAATCTAGTATTTGATTAAATTATTTTTGGAAACTTTTATTCACACATTTTTCTGGATTTCAAATAGAAATGAATTTTAAGTTTAAAAGTTTTGAAATTTCCAACACAACTTTAATACAAAACATCCAACGTTTAAAATTGTGCACAAATTTTAGAAAACCAAGAGCATGACCAAGAGACACAACAAAATTTTTAAAATTTTAATATTTTTATACATTTAAAATACAAACTCTAATTTGGTCTGTTACAGACTGCTACCCTGACGGTGAGGACCTGGACGAGTAGGCCTTTTGACCCAAACGATTGCCTATGGCGCATCGTGTGGCTCCCATTATTATTACGTTTCCACTGTGTTTATCATTTGACTTTTGGTATTGTTATTCAGACTCATTTGTATTAAACAATTATTTAATTAATGTCATTTACGCTTTCGTGATATGAATGTGATATTCATTTTTGTGAGACTGTGTACACTGGAAATCCTGGACCAGTGTTTGAACACAGAGAATTCGGGATCCTTCGCTCCCGGGTTCGACAAAAGTAGCACCGCCACCTCGGTCCATCTCCCACTACACCATCATAGCTGTTAGAGTCGTCTTGGACCCCGCAACCCATTTTGGGGGGGCACGGGTGGTTGACAGAGCCGTCTCCATCGGCACCGAGCTTGGCCTGAGCTAGCAATGGATGCCCTGCGTCGTTCCTATATTATGGATGAATGTAACATCCCAATTTTCTGGAGTTTTTGAAAAATTTCAAAATAAAAATAACCATTTGGTTTTGTTGAATTTCTAAAGCTCAACTTAAGATTTTAGAAGTTAAAAGCAATTTAATATGAATTAATCAAACTTCAACTAATTCAAAATTTTGGTTTGTTTTGAGTTTGCTAGAGTTCTTGGTTTTTGAAGCTCCGTGTCTCTGTTACCTCCTCCTCCTCAGGATCTCCTCGGGACCTCCCTGGTCACGACCACCCTCTCGGTCAGGACCACCCTCTCGGTCGCGACCTCCCTCTTGGTTTTGACTAGCTCCACCTGTCAGCCCAGCTCACTTTCTTCCTCCCGCCTTGTCACTGCTACCATGAAAGTCTTCGCGCATTAAATATCATTGTGTTGCATTTAATGCTATCGCCACTCCCTGGCCACCTCCGCCTCCAGCGCAAATCCCACCCCTTTTTCCCTCAGCGATGTGCGCATTAAATTCCTTGACTTCTGCCACGCTCGTCTCCCCGTTGTCCCCGCCCTCACTTTGCCGCACCCTGTGCGCTCACCTGCTCCCTTGCCTGCCCTGTCCCGTCGCGGTGCGCGTCCCCAGCACTCCTGCCCTGTCTTATCCCCGAGCAGCTTTCTACGCACACCCGTGCCTCCCTATTTCTTGCGCACGCCACCACCTGGCCTGTCAGCTCAAAGCTCCGATTGTGCGCCCCGCACGTTGATCTCTTTCCCTTCCTTTCTCTATAAATACAGCGCCAGGGAGCCTTTGCCCTCCTGTTTTTCCCTCCACTTTTCCCTTTTCTTTTTCACTTGCCCCGTTTCATCGTGCTTCAACTTTCACAACCGCCGGCTGGAGCTCGCGCCACCACCTCGGTCGCCGCCATCAAGCTTCTCCTGCCGACGGCCGTCGTGCACCTCCCCCCTGGTTCTCGCCGCACCAGTGTAGCCGCTCTTCCACCTGAATCTTTTGGTAACCCAGAGCTCCTTGAAGCAATCCCCCCACTCTGTTTTAGTTTTGTTTCAGAGGAGCCGCCGCTTTCCCTACCTCCTCCTGTCCCGACTGACCTATTCCCAGCCGGCCTCCTTCGCCCTCGGCTGCGAGCTTCCTCGCTGCCGTTTCACCGTCTGCCAACCCCCCCGGCCCCTCTCTCTCGGTCCTGGTGAGTTCACGTACCCTGCTTTCTCTTATTCTTTTGGTCAACTTCCCGTGCCTTGTTCTCTTTCCCCTTCTCTTTCGACCGCTGTTTAGTTGTCATATCGCTCATACGACCACATTGTGTAGTCATATCCTTCTTTCGACCGCGTCGAGTAGCCGAATCCTTTTTTCTTCTTTCGACTGCGTCGAGTAGTCGAATTCTTTCTCCCTTTGACCAGTCGAATCTCCTTCCGACCAGGTAGTCAAACCTCCTTTCGACCACCAGCAGTTGAACCTCCTTTTGAGGACTCGTTTTCCTTCGTTCGAACTCCGATCAGAGTGATTCAAGTTCCTAACTTTATCTAAATTCAGTACCTTTCTTTTGGTTCTAGCTTGGTTCTCTTTCTAGATTTTATTTGGATTTATTGTATTTATTTTTTCCTTTTCGCACGTGTAGATTCTAGCTTCTCTGAAGAATTCTTGGACCCGACGACCTCGACCGAAGTATCTCAACTCCTCAACGAAGGCAAGTCGTGGACCTTTGATCATATTAAACCCATTTTATAAAAGTATATTGTTTCATATCAACCTGCACGGCTAGTTGTATAAAACTGGTTTGGAAACTTGCTAAATACCTACTCGACAGTATGTCTCCTTGATAAATTGCAAACGACATGTTGACATGTACCCTTAGACACCATAGGATGGGTAATCTTAGTTGGACATTGTTGTAATACCAACATGGGTGCGTATTATGCTTAGTCATGCCTTAGATAAGCGATGGTATCTCGATCTCATGATTCATTAATGATAAATTTGACTAAAGGAAATATGAAATTGTGGCAGAGGCACTACTTTTAAAAGATGTTGTGCCACGACAAGGGTTGTCATTTGGTTGGGTTGAACAAAAAATGATTTCATACTCGGGTGAATGATCGTGCAGTAAAAGGGGTGCTATAAGCACATTGGGATGTGGTTGCTTCGCCTGAGTAGTCTCTAAGGACTTAACCTTGTACGTCATTGATTTGGGTTTTACCGTGCAACCACAAGTTCATTTATGGGGTGGACCTAGCCAACTAATTAGCAATATTTTGATTCGATTCTATTTTGGTTGGGAACAGCGAAAAATGGGGCCAGGAAGGCGAATCCTTAACAAGTAGGACCGAGTCAGAATAGAACTTTGTAAAAGCCTTGTCACATGCTCTAGACTAATCACCTAAGGTAGTGAATGGTGGTATCGACAAATACCAAACAAACTAGAGAAGTCGTGTCTTGTGGGTCAAGCTGTACAACCCCTGCAGAGTGTAAAACTATTCGAATAGTCATGTCCCTGGTTATGGAGAATGCCTGGTGATTTCACGCAAGGGGTAGATTTTTCTTAAAATGTGGTCGTGGTTGATTACGAGTGGTTTGGGAAGTGAACAGGGTGTTCACGAGTTGTTTTCAAAGAACTTGATTACTTATGTATTAATCTTTTAACCCGTGTTTTGCAATCTACTTATTGTATTTTCAGTCAATACTGCTTTCTGCAAACTAACCATAAAGTGATTCTTGTCAAGCCCTACATGAATATTAATTGCATACATCTCCCAACGGCTTGCTGAGTACATTCAAAGTATTCACGGCTTGATACCCTCTATTTGGTTAGCAAAGGAGGAAGAACCAGGGATCTCAGGGTGCTATGAAGAGGAGTACTACGAAGACCATGCGGACTAGGCCGTATCCTCCACTTGATTGCTTGTAGGCATGTCGGATGGCCTCCACGAGTTGATTCGCTTCTCAGCTACAAGTTGTACTCTGTTGTCTTTAGCCCTGTGTGGCAAACTCGTAAACCTTAACCGTAAGGTCCTTTTGCTATTAAGTAATATTATTCGACTGCTTCATCGTTAATCTTGTTGTATGGATATGATTTCACATATGTTGCTATTGTGCGAGTTAGCTACTGATCATGGGACTAGCTCAGTGTGCACAGAGAGTCTCAGGGTTCCATACCCGGGGTCCCGACAACGAAGAAGACAACCATAGAGGTGTTAATGTGTGGGCCCGAGGTAATTATAAAATCTAATTAAGATGTAGTTTAAAGTCTGAGAGTATGACATGCATGCCTCACCACTTAAAACTGGTTGTGTACAACTAGTCCATAGACTAAAGCCACCGACGTGTGGGCCCCGTGGCCCTATGAACTATCGGGTAGACCGAGTACATGTGGATTGCAATCCCTCCTGTCAGAATCTTGGGTTTTTTCGATTAAAAATGATTAGAAAAGAAATTAAAAACACGGTTGGACCCACCTATCAGCCGTAGAGGCTTTCATTAAGGAAAATAATTATAAAAGAAATTAAAACTCAGTCGGACGCATCAGCCGTAAAGGACTTTTCTTAAGAAAATTAATTGAAAAAGAAAAATGAAAATATGATCGGCCCCACCGGTCATGATTTTCTGTTTTTCTGGAATTTCCTCTCATGCCAAACTTTGTAGAGCCCGTCCTCCCTCGTTTTAAATCCAAATGATTTGATTTTTTTTCTTCTAAATTCATCTAAATTCAAATCCTTTCTATCAGTATCAACATCATAAATTTTGGAGTTTAAATTGAATTTATTTAAATTTGTGTTGAATTTGGTTATATTCGTGATTATAGACTTCGTCGCTTCAGGCACCGCCGTCGCTGTTGATCAAGACCAAGTGATATCCATTGCTGAACAGGACAAATCCTTACAATTGATCATGTTGAACCTACGTTTCAAATGCAAATTACTTTGCTTTGAAGTATTACTTGCATGTTTATTATTATTTAGAAAATACTATGTTAAATATTGATGCATAGTTACTCCATATGTTGTTGCTTACTATCCCCTTGGTTGTTGATACTATGACTACCTTATTGTCGATAAATTACTATCAATATTTGTGAGTAAATGCTGGGGACACGGATCTCGAGATCACACAGAAAGAGATAGGGTTTTTTTAGACAGGTTCAGCCTTCTCCTGAAAGAATAACAACTATACTCCTTTATTCTTATATTGAATGAGACTACAAAGCACAACAAGTCATCGAAACTAGAATGTTGTCAATTGGTCCTGTGTGTATCGGTCTCTCTCCTTTGTCTGCCAGCACCGTCCCTTATAAAGTGTCAACGGGGTGGCAGTTGTTGTGTGTTAGGAGGCACCTTGATGGTTGCTGGAATCCGCACGTTGATGACGGTTTTTGTCAGCGAGACATCCTCCTTGCATGTTTGCCAAGCGGTTATTTCCAGAGGTGGAGAGAGGTACGTGAAGTTATGTCAGAGATACATACGTGCATGTGTTATATTAACTACCACACATAGTCAAGCATAGTGTACAGGATCCTTAGTCGATAGGATAGGGACCACATGTCTGTCTGTGAGATTTATTAACCAAAAAATGGTTGTGTTTTGACCTAGTCATAACAGGCCTTATGACCAGGAGGTGGTCGTAATTTAGCCTAGTTGTGGCAAGCATCACCGACTAGGGGTATACTTGACGGCGGCATATCAGGTGCACAATTGTGTGCACATATGGACATGGTCAATCCTGGCACTCCATCTTGGAATTGACGGCGCGCAGCGAGCGAGCGCGCATGGCAGCGAGAGCGAGCAAAACTTCTGTGTTTACACCCCCGCCCAATTGAGCGACCGCGTGGCAGTTCATTCCCGATCCCCAATCTTGCTCTCCTCCCAAATCGGTCGAGGCGATCATGGTGGTGCAGGCCCTTAAGCGCCACTCCACCTCCCCCTTGAGCGCCGCTCCGCCTCCCCCTTGTGCTTCGTGCGTCTCCGCCTCACTCCCACCAAGTTTCCCCTCCCCCAAAGCCCCCCGAGCGACCAACAGGCCCCCCAGCGAAACACCCCCACGAGCTCTTAGGGTTGCTCCTGCGCCGCCACCCTGTGGTGAGCCGCGCCTACGCCGCCCGCTGAGCTCCTGCGCAGCCGCCCCCTGCAACCGCGGTCGTGCCTGCGCCCCTGCCGAGCCCCTGTGTGCTCGCTCGCTAACGTGCGCCCCCGCTCCCGCCCCCTGCGTCGCCCATTGCCCCCGCCCCCATGCGATGTTGGAGGAGCATTTGTGGATTTTTTTTTTTTTTTTGTGTTACATGAATGTATCATTGTAGATTGTATGGTTGTGTTCTCAAGTGAAATTGTGATTCCAAAAATTGATAGAAATTTGCATTGCCCAGTTGTATGAACTATGTAGTGTTCGGTTAGTTTCATGAGCTTGTAGTTTGCATTTGCATTGCCCGGTTGTATGAACTATTTTTTTATTGTATGAATGTGAATGGAAGCATGGGTCTTAATGTGGTTATCAATGAGAAATTCTGTTGTATGGACAAGTTTCTGTTTGAGAAATTTTGTTGTATGGATTCTTGGTTTGCATGGACAAGTTTCTGGTTTTTTAGAGCTAGGAAATTGAACATGATACTGAGTTTGAGAAATTGAATTGATGCATGAATCTGAACCTGATATTGTTCAGTAGTATTGCTGATGATGGTTTAAAGAGTGCAAGCTACCATCTGGTACTGTCACTACCAGAACAAGAAGTAACAATTGCAAAACCTGATACTGTTCACTAGCAACCTAGAGTCCAGAACTAACAATTGACCATCAAGACCATGCAATCTGAAGTGTTCTCTCAATTATGTATGAAATGTTGTCTCAATGTATTATACAAATCTGAATCTGAATTCTTATACAAATGTAAATTGTTGTCTGGATTGACAAGTTCTCAGAACTCACAAATATGAAATCTGAAATGTTCTCTTGATTCACATTGTTGTTGGAATTGTATGGATTCACACATGAAATCTGATTCTTGGATTATTGAGCCTTCTTTGCTTCAGTAGCATGTGGCACAAATCTGAACTGTTGACATGTGAATGCCCAAATTTTTTGAAGGTTTGCTCAATTGTTGATGCAAAGAACTAGGAAGCAAAACTTCAGCCCAGTCTGAATGCTAATTGGTTTCGAAACCCAATCCCAGATCTGTATCTGTATCAACACAAATGCACAACATTTCTTCTTGATACTACAAAATTCCTGCCACACATTTCAGCTCCCAAAATACACGATAATTTTTCTGATACAAATGCACAACTTCTGCTTATCTACTCCTTCAATCATTCACACTTCTTTAACGATTTGTATCTGATACAACACACAAAAAAGAGGGAAACAGCAGATCTGAACATCATCTCCCCCTTCAAATTTTCACACTATTGGCTGGGCCATCCTGAAGCCGGAGTGGTGGCCGCCGTGAAGTACCACCGTCGCCCTCCCCGCGTATGCCGAGCCGACCCCGTGGGCATCTTCATCCCAGCCCGACCCTTTGTTCCCCTCCTCCCCAAACTGAGCTAGGATTAGGGGAGGGTGCCGGCGGCGGGGCGGCGAGGCGCAGGGTGGAGGAGGCGCAGAGGGCTGGCGTAAGGGGGCGCGACGCAGGGTGGAGGTGCAGGGCGGCGCAGGGGGCCGGTGAGGCGCGACGCGGGGCGCTGGTGGAGGGGCGACGCGGCGCAGGGGGTGAGCCCTAGCTCAGAGAGGCGACGAGCTGGGATAGGATGGTATGCGGCGCTGCACAAGGGGGCGACGTAGGGGGTGCGCGGCGTAGGAGCACCCCAACCCTACCTCGTGGAGGAGAAGGGGGGGGGCGACGTAGGGGCCCGGACCATTACAAAACTTGGAATATTATTTGAATCGTAGTGTGGTAATGTGGGTTATCACTGCACATTCTCCAACTCCCATCTTTTTCTTACTAATATGGCGGAGAGGCATATGGGCTTTCACAGGTGCGATCACGGTGTTTCTAGCGATTGCTTGATGCATTTCTCAAGCTCAGCCTACCTGTGATGCGGCACCGATATGGTCTCACATTTGGTGGAACGGAATCTGGCTTTAATGGAATAGAGTGATCACAAACTCTGGACGGAGGGAGTCCCTTAGGTTCTGAAAATACCGAATGATACCTCTCCAACAGCACTTGAATTTCAGAAGGAAGTGAATGATCCAGTCCATCTATCCCTTCTTCATAAGGTTGTATCAAATAGCCCATAATCTCTTTGTTGCATAGCTTGTTCAACTTGATTGCATTGATGAAGTGTACAGACTGTGCTGTAGTGAAATCATGGAGTGTCACCTCTTGTTGACCATCTTTTCTAATAGATAATTCTCTGATCTTCAAGTTTAGTTTGATTGGACTGTGGGTGTAAAGCCAATCACATCCCAAAATAGCATCATAGGAATGTAATTTTAAAACCTTGAAGGTTCCTACAAATCGCTCTCCTTGTATAGTGAATCCCAGTCCACAACCATGATATTAAGTACCTTGCAGTGTGTCCGAGCACCCATTTATCGGCACAATACCGGCCTTTCCCTCCTTGTGATCACCCTGGTCTATTCAACTTGAATCAGTATTATAGGTTCCCAACTCTATTATTGTCATAGCCTTGAAATAAGAAACCCACTTTGGCAATACCACCTGAAACCGGCGGATCTCTTTGCATTAGCATTGGCTCCTTTCTCCAAATCCTTTGGCGAGGCGCAGTGGTGGAGGCCATAAGGAATTTATCAATGTATTGAGCAAGATTGATGTTCTTTGCGCAGGAAAATATTTATCAAATAGTGGACACATGGGCGAGTGGATGGAATGAGACCGATGTTGGACCCTCGGGCGTGGAATACCCAAAGACCCTATGTGTATACCGTGCTAGTCCCAGGATTAAAGGCTAGCACACACATTCACAACATTTGGTATTCACATCCATACAAACACACACTAAAGTAAAATAAAAGAGTAATCTACTTAAGCTATTACAAGTTATTACAATCATGGTCGATCGGCCAAATAAAAACAGTCATCAAAGTAAAGTAAACAGTAGTGGAAGACATAATAAAGTAGCAAAAGTCCAGTGGCATGCCCATCCGATCCTGCAGACAACTGACAAGGAACAAGGTCTAGGTAGACCCGTCACTGAACCCTTCGGTGCCAAGATCAAAGAACTCGTCGTTTGGCATTGCCTCATCTGCAAACTCTAAACTAACAACAATAGCAAGATTGAGTACTTGTGTACTCAGCAAGACTTATAGCGTATCGCAAAGATTATATTAGATGCAAGGCTATCAAATAAAGAGGCTCTAATCTATAAGTTATTTTGCTCAAAGCCAGGTTTATTTACAATATCCATAAGTAATAATTTGCAAGAGAATTTAAAAGAGCAGTTTTAAGAAAGTAAGTACAGGACATTAAGTAAAGTAGTAAATCAAATAACAACACCACCTACAACCCTAATCGGTTACAAGCAAAAATATAATCAAGTTCTGCCATAGAAATGGCACTAATAAATTCATGTTCAACCATAGAAATAGCAGTCCTGCTATAGATATAGCCAATCAGTAATAGAAATGACGGTTTCGCTATAGACATAGCAACATAGCCATAGAAATGGCAGTTAACTCAACAAATGAAAACCCTATATCATTACCTAAGTTTTGTGACAAAACAATTTTGGAAAAATAAGACTACCGCCATACCAGCCGCACTAAGCATGCTCATGACCGCGAGAGCGGCTATTTGAATAGTTTATCACTCTGCAGATGTGTACAACTTTACCCATAGTACACGGTATTCCAGTTACCTGGAATATCTCTATTCATTGCTCACTACCGAAGGTAAGTAGTCTAAAGTTTGCGACGCAACCTTTACATTATCTAGCCCTAAACCTTGCACTAGCCCTGCGAATCATTATCCTCATCCGTTAGGAAAAAAATAATAATGATAATAATGATAACAACAACGGAACACATCAAATGAGGAGCCTCTCTCACCCGAATAGAAACCCATTGAGTGAGTCCCTCACTTCGCCTGGATAGAAACCCATCAAAGTGAGGCATCCGCAGTTATGTCGGCTTGCCAGCCCTTCGGCAATGCTCTCACTACTTCTGCCTACTGTCATGCAAGGCTAAGATTTTGATAACTTAGTTAGCTACGACCATCCCACACTAGCACATATGATTGTACGATTAGGTCTTAGTCCCAGATTTGCTGGCTTCAGTCCTTAATCGACTACGGACGAGATCTCCACCCTATTTATTAGTGAGTTACAATCCTCACTTTTTCAGATTACAATATAACTCGTCCGCATCTAAAGACTAAAGTTTTCATATCATTTTCATATAAAATAATAGAGGTAACTCCTCTGGACATTTTCAAAATAATCCCAAACTCACAAATTAATATATTGTCCTTTTATCAGTTTTTAGAAAATCTATCGCTCTAGTTGCATTGGTACGATAATCGCACTCAAATAAACCCAAATGACATTATATATTGCCTAACCCATATCCTAAAGGTTACAACAGTGAGGGATCAATATTTTGAAAGGATAAATGCAACAAATAGGATTACAACTACCATTTTCCTAATAATATCATTTTTCATACACAACATACACACATGCATAATAGGATTTACAAAACAAAGTACAATAATTAAAATACTAGGATCAACATGATCAAAGGGGGTGTTTGCCTTGCTCTTGCTATTTTGGAGGTATGGTGGATTGATCGTCGCAATAATAACCTAAATTATCGACGTTTAAAAAGAGTCAAAAACGAATTAAATAACATCCAACAAAATCAACAGTGACAAAAATTAAATATTTTTACATATTCAAGTATATTAAGATTTTAGACGAATTTAGAGACAAATTTCGTTCAACTTGGAGTTTTATAGCAAAAGTTATTAAGGTTTCATTTTGGTTTGGTTTGAAGAAAAAAAAAATCTTGGGTACTGTTCACAGTTTCGACTATGCATGGTCGGAAGGAAGCTTTTGACTACACATGGTCTTAGGAGGTTTTGACTACATGTGGTCGTAGGAGGTTTCAACCATGTCGTCGTTGGAGGTGAGCTGTGCGCTTAAGTGATTGTGGGGCCTGTATATGTCAGTGATTCAAAAGAACTAACCCGACAACTAAACAATGATTAGTCTTTAATGAAGGTGATTAGACACACTGATGACTAGCTACAGTGCTCGTCACCGTGTGCCACACGGTGGCGCTCATGCCCGCACGTGTCATTGGCGAGGTGAGGCTCGACGAGGCTAGAGAGTGCCCAAAATGGGACCTTCGTGCATCGCGTCGGCATTGAGCGGAGGAGCTATTACGGCAACGAGCAGGAGCTCAAATGAACAACGCCCGTGCCAAACTAATGCACGCATGAGCTTCTATGGGCCACTAGGATCATACCAGAAGCAAGAGGATGGTCAGAGGTGGTCGAAGTTGAGCTGTCGACAGCGAGCCGAGGCGACGAGGTCGGTCGCTCGTGGAGAAGAAGGTCGGGTGGAGGAGCTCGAAGTCCAATGGTTTGAGGAGCTTCAGTAATTCCAAGCGATGCTTCAGTTACAGCCGATTGGTCCAAGGTGTAGAGAATTGCCGGCGGGGCTTGAGGCAGCAGTTCCGACCAGAGACGAGGAAGAAGGGCTAATTCGAGCGATCCTGTCAATGAAAGATGGAATGGAGTGAGGGGATAGCATCAGGGTGATCTGGAACATGATATGACACAGTAAGGGGGATACAAAACCCTTCACAGCGTTGAGGACGAAGGTGGCGGTGCACGACTGAATTAGGGCTCGCGCTCCTTGAGCTCTAGTGCTCGATTCAGTGGAAGAGAAGAGGAGTGAGTGAGCGCACTGGCTTGGAAAGGAAAAGACGTAGCTCGGGGTGTCCTATTTATAGGTGGAGAGGTGGAGATTATTGAGGAAGTCTTGGGCAGGGGCAGCGGAGCTCTTGAGTGTCTCGGTGGTGTATGGGCAGGCATGGGCTTCGGCCGGGTAGGTATGGGCGCGGTGTTGACCGGCGAAGCGACACGGGTGGTTGGGAAACGACAAAACGGTGGGCGCTGGCGAAAACCACGGGCACGGCGGAGCTCTCACGCGGGTGTGCGCTGGCGCTCGGCATCGCAAGGTGGACGAAGATCCCTGTGGGTGGGACCCATAGGTTAGAGAGAGGGTGAGAGAGAGTTTGGATTTTTAGGATTTTGATTTTTTGTTGATTTACTTGCCGATTTAATTTACTAGTCAAATTACTTCCAAATTTAATGAAATTTTTTTGTAGGCTTTTGATCTAAGTTAGTTTCTCCTATAAAATTTTCAGAGGTTTAAACCTTCTGTGAATTTCTACAAAATTCGTAGAAGTTTCTGTTTTGCACTTTTGCAATTATTTTCCTAAACAAGATTTTATATAAAATCTTTGGTGAATTATAACTGGGATAATATGCCAGAAATAATTATATCCTTTGAAATTATTTACTTTGTTTTATCTGTTTCTTTTTTAGCACATTTTTGTTTGTAGTTCAAGTTTTGCTTTTAAAATCAAAAACCAAAATCAACATAGCATATTTCATATGCAAATGATCAAGGTAATTTCTCTAATGCATTTATATTACATAATCCCAGAATTAGGATTTTGGGATGTTACAACCGATGCAAGGATTGCACGAGGGTCGGATTTGTGGATTGTCTCACCTGAGTCGACTAAAGACCGAATCATGTGCCGCATGTCTAAACTAATAACAGTGCAACCACAAGTTAAGTATGTACACGACCTGACCAAGTACTTTGCTTAGTTTTAGCATAACTCCTGCACATAGTAGTAGGTTAGATCTCTATATGATTTCTATCGTTGTGAAGGGATGCTGACTTGCCTCACAACGGTAGGTCTCTCATTAAAAATATAGTCTGCTGATGGGAGCATTCTGAGTGTACCCCATAATAGTCATGATCCGAGTATTGATAGGTGAAAAGTGTCAAGATTAGGTATCAGAAAAGCTTTGCTTTTGTCATCTCTGTTGTACACCTAATCGTGCACCTAAGAAAACGTGTCACTAACCGACGTTACGAGCTAGGCGACCAAAATTGGACGCCGGGGTCCAGGCAGCAGCACAATGTCTTGCTAAGCCGTTGATGCCGTCGCGTGCTGCCGTGTCGTCACTATCGCCCAAATCTCCGCAGGCGCGTCGTCGCCATCGCGCGCATGAATAGTCGATCCAGCGTCACCCCTCTGCTCCGCTGTCATCGATTCGTTGTCGCGCGCAGCTCCGCAAACTTGTCGACTTTTGTTACTCCGTGGCTTGTTTCTCTGGAACCGACAGTGGTTAGGGCTCGAAGAAACCTATGAATCGACAAAGATCAGTTAGTTAAATGGGCTATTGGGCCAACCAATTTGTTGGCTTTGTCTATCAACTGATTTTGTTAAAAATTTTGACACTTCACTAGCTCAATTAGTTTACTTCTAGTTCTGAAAGTAATTCGTCTCCAAATAAGTTCTCAAACAAAGTAAGAAGGCGTAATCATGTTCTACATTTTCTCAGGCTAAGGTCACCAACCAAACAATCAAATCTTAGGCTTGCTTTGCCGGACAGAAAACATCAGACTGTCAGGCTACTTCGAGGCAAAGCTTCTTCTTCGACACGTCGATCGGTTCTCCAACTGCTCATTTCTGTTTAGGCCCTGAATCTGTGTGGACAGCAGGGCAGGGGTGGGTGACAACTAAGTCAATGAATTGTGGGCTTATTAGAGCTTTCACTGTAGGACTTGTCCTTAGGTTTTGGACATCGGGGGCATTTTAATGCAAACTCGTATCTAGATGTACTGTACAAACTCTCAAGCAAACCTGATAATAAGGGATGGATGAATTGTATTTTTTGTACTGAGAATGGAGAGAATGTGGGACAGTGGGAGCAACGCAAATAATTCTCATTTGGGAGCTTCATATGACCTTAATATTGTCCTAAACATGATCCATCCACCTCTCATCCATTGATACACACATTATTGCACCTAAAGACAATTTTGCAATATTACATTTATGTAAACCTTACTGAAGGTATTCATCAGGTTGAAGGAAACAAACTACGGAAGGATATGTAAAAGATCCCAAGGATTCACAGAAGGATTGAGGAAATTTGAGGATTCGGGAAGAGATTTAGGCCGGGGTTTCAGGATAAAGAAAAGGGAATTCTAGGAGCAGAGTCTATTCCTTCCTTTCGCGATAAGAAGTACAATTGTGAACAGTGCTTTATATAGCTTGTCCCAACACCAGACCCACCAGTCGGTCACACATGACTGGGTCTTAGAACCACTCTTTAATTTTCTACGCTTCACTTGCTTTGGCGCTTCCCCGATATGAAGGCGGCAGCCTAGTTCCCGTCACCGTCCTGCCTTGGTGTACTGCATTCTCCCAGAGGCGTGACATGATACCAATTCAATGCTCACTAGCACTATCGAGGACAATTGCGAGGGTGAAATTCCTGAACAGGTAGTATAAACTGAACAGAAACGGCAGTTTCTTCAAAAGCTAAACACGGCAGACTGCCATCTTATCGACCTCCGAATAAATTGTTAGGAACTTAGAATATACAGAATACAATTTTATCGATTAAAACTCGGCTATCATAGTTTGGGATAAGAGAGAGAGAGTGCAAAGATAAACCTAATAAGAATTGCAAAAACAAAGCATAATTCTTCGCCACAATGCACCAAATAGCAGTCCAATAAGTATCAGAAATCGTCTTCGGCAGCACTTGCAGCGCTTAGATCCACACTGAGATCAACCGTCTGGACAAAATGGCATGTGGATTAGGAAATAAGATCAGTAGCGAGACAAAAAAAAAATGCAAAACATTACACATTAGTTTTTTTATGTCGAGACCGAACCATGACAAACGCGATGTTGGATCAATTTGCAAATTATATGTCTCCTAGCAATCCTGGAATATAAGTTACTCTGATTGCTGCGGTCTGAATCATAAGACTATGCTAATATTTTTTTCCAAAGTTATAGCAAAGTAGTTTCCCCTTTTAAATATTTTATTCGCAGGATTCAAAATCCCTTTTCCTACTCATGTTGGAATAGCTAGATTATGGTTGCCACGTGGACTGTAAGATTGGTATAGCACCAAAGCAAGCAACCATGATAAAATGCAGACAACACATTTGAAATATGGTACAACGAAAATATGGCAAAAGGGTGGTCAACTACTCTAGTGCAGCGATTAAAGGTTTAATAGAAGAATGTACCTTTCCGGTGATCTTTGTATACAGGGAAAGCACATCCATCACAGTGGACTCAAAGTGTGTTGTGGCATCATAACTCTGAAAAACAAATTGAATTAAGAAAATATTAGTTTTTTTAAAGATGCAAATAAGTTAATCTTTGAAGCCAAAACACCTGCTACTTCTGCCAAGACTTACTGTTGAGATGAAACAATTGTCAGAAGATGGGTCATTAGCAGGTTCATATCTGTCATATGTGTCGATAAATAACTCATCCACTGGCCCAAGAAGATCGATCCCAGGCTTCAGTTCCGCTTCTGGATTGTCACTCTCTGCTTGTGCGGACACGAATGCAATGAACTTCCCCTTTGATGCAACATTGTGAGAGTAGGAGCAACAGAAAACATACCTGGTATTCACCCATGAACATTGCTTAATACAATAATAAATATGACAAGTAAAACATGAAAAATATATAGGCAAAACAACCAACTAATGGATAAAAAAAGGGAGGTGGTATAAGGAATACTTGCATGTCTGATCTGCGGCCAAGTTGCTTTTGTGGTAATATGATCTGCACTGAGTGAGATTCAGCAGTATTTGGGATCGGATGACTCATGATAGCGATTGCCCGAAAAACTTTACCAACTTTTTAACCTGGCATTATAGCAGAGAATCCTCGTAAGTTTTTTTTATCAGAAGAATTCTCATCAGCTGCAACATTTCCTTGACTATTTCATGCTTCGTTTTGTTAACCTTTATTGTAGGATGTTAATTCATAATTCTTTTGCTTTTGAAGAGGTGGTACTAAATAAATTTACTACAATGAAAGATTCAAGTTATATCATAAATAAATAGTATCCTTGTTTGAACAATGTTAAGAAAAATATGGAAAAAGCTGAAGTGGTGGATAATCTTGGAGATAATACTCCATTAAAAATGCATCCGTTTGTTAAAATAATGGAAAAAGAATGGGTTTTACCTTCTCAGGTAGGTAGGACGGATCACAGACAACCTTCTTGCACTTTGCAGTCTCCCCTTCTGATGTGACACCACAAACTTTCCCTTCATCAAATTCGACCTGAATACACCCATATGTTCGATCAGAAAATCACACATTTATCATTGAAATGAATATAACTGTGTAACTTGAAATGAATTGCGGTGCTTTGCCTGAAGTTTACACGAATCAAAGAATAAAAATTACTACTTTGCCATGTAAGAGTTCATTAGCGCTAGCACCTACGATAGAACCTGGGATGAAAAACCCAGCCAGTTACCGCTGGTTACCGGACTTACTGGTGGGAACCGGGAGTCCAAATACTGGCCGGAAAACTTCAAATTCAAAATTCCGACGGAAACATCCCAAATTCAAATTTATTTGGACGAATTTTGACCGAGTTTTTTCAGGAATTCCGGTTAACGGCCGCCCGGCGGGATTTGAGCCGATAACGGTTTTCTGATCCTTGGATAGAACTGTAATCAAGTCGGAACCTCCTTGGATTCTGTCCACATAATATTTTCTTCCAGCTCTGGTAGTTCAATCTCTTTGAACTATCACAACATTTCCTTTTTGAAACAATAACCTTAAATATTACTCAAATTCATGCTTGTGCACCTTAAAACCCTAACACTTTGATTTTGATATTATATCATCCTGCTGTCTGATGCAAAGCATTGGCACTTCATTTGGCGTAGTCATCACCAGAAAAACAATGTTGGAAATGCTACTAGTTTTAAGACACAATTGTACCTTGCACTCTGGCTTATTCAACATGTAGGTCCCACCATAGACAGCACTAAGACGTGCAAAGCCCTGTATCAAAGATTAGAAAATTAAGTTATGCAAAGCCCTGTATCAAAGATTAGAAAATTAAGTTACAAACTTATGATATCTGTAATTATATGAACAAAGTGTAAAAGCATTTACCTGTGGCAACTCTCCTAAGCCATACAGAGGATAAATATAAGGTGATCCTCCTTGAAAACGAGCCACTGATTCTGCATAAAGCTGCAATAGTCTAAAGAAGTGTTAGGTAACAAGCAATATACTGGGAGAAGCAAAGAGATGAATTTTTGGTCGTATTGACACTGTTCTGGCACGTTTTAGCAAAAATAGCTCTCTTCCCCCCATATTTTGCAAAAGTGGCCTCCTAGACCGCACGGCCACCGTGCGGACAACTATTGGGCCGACACGTACCTAATTCCGCATGGCCACCGTGCGGATTAGCAAAAATCGCACGGCTACCGTGCGGTGCTTCCCTTTTCCACCGCCCGGCCCCCCTCCCGTCACCTCCATCAGTCGCCGTCACCTTTAACTTTAATCCCCATCCCATCGTTGTCTGCAGCATGCATGCAAACTTCAATTGCCTCGCGGGGAAGGATTCCCTCCCGCGGCGGCTATAAAGTAGTGAGCAAGCACGATTTCGTTTCGTCGCCGCTCGCTTCTCTCTCTTTCAATCGCTCTCTGGCTCTCTGTCGATTTCATATTCGGGGATGTTTAAGCGTTATTAACCGCCGTCATTAGAAGCCATATTAGTAGGTAATTTTTATCTCTGTTGATTTTTCCTCGTTTGTGAATTCTTTATTAACTACGTTGTTAGTAAATAAATCGTAGTAAAGTTTGTGTACTTAAATAGTTGTAATTTTCCAAGCGCACCTATTTTAGTCGTTCTGAAATTTTCATAGCAAAATTTGTTGGACTTTATTAGTCGTATTTAATTAGCCGCAGTTGAACTAATGTTATGTAATTAATTAGTTTTAATTCTTGAGGCACTATTAATTAGTTACCAAATAATTAGTCGTAATTAAAGATGTTACATGTATTCAGTAAATATATCATCCATTGTATGTGTATGACCATGTAGGATTTTTGGAACAATATGTGCATGCTTTTTTAAACATAAATAGGAATAACAAGATCATGAAGGAAAGTTAGCAAGATGAAAGAAAGTATTCCAGCTCCTGGGAATAACATGATCATGAAGGAACATAAATAGTAAGACAACTCCCAGGAGGTAGCATGAAGTTTTCCAAGAACTGAAAGAAAGTTAAAAAAGAGAGGCAAAATGAACTATCGGTCTCAGAGCAAATGAACTGAATTAGTAGTCATATTTAATTTTGTACTAGTAAATTAGTGTACATTAATTTGTAGTGTTCATTTGGTCGTAATTTTTAATTTGCAGTATTTTATCATCATTATCAATCTTCTCACTAATATTCCGTCTATTCCATCTGTTGCAAGCCATGTCTCTACCGGTGCTTCTGGAACCCTTCTACGATGAGAACCACCGGTGCAAGCTGTGGATCGCCGGTGACGCAAATGGCCCTCCGCCCCTGTTGCTTCGGTCGGGGAGGGATTACTGGGAGCTGGACGGTCACTACATCCCAATCCTCCGGGACACGGGCTTGTTACCCCTTGTGGGGCTGCTCTCTGTCGGACGCCAATTCACCCCAGACGCCAGTTTGCTATCGGCACTTATCGATAAGTGAAGGCCCGACACGCACGCCTTTCACTTTCGGTGGGGTGAGATGACGGTCACTCTGCAGGACGTCTCCTTGACCAGTCTCCCGATCCGGGATGAGCCACTTGTTCCAGACCGTCCACCAGCGGACTAAAAGGCCAGGCTAGGGCATCGGTTCAGAATACCTATCCCGAAGCGTGTACGTGGCGTCCCCCAGACTTGGCATAGGCATTTCAGTCAACGCTCGCAAGATGCACCCGACGAGGTCGTTAGGACGCACCTTATTGCTTACCTTCTTCAGTTCTTTGGTTGAGTCCTATTTCCAACCACATAGGGCAATTGGTGCTACCCCAGCTTTGTCCGCATTGTCGAATCTTTGGCTGACGCAAAGGCTAGGGCAATGCCTTAGTACAGCTTGGGATCAGCCATACTTTGCGCTACATATCGGGGGTTGTGTGACGCTTCGCGGCGCGGCGCGGCATCGGTGCTACCCCGATCCTGACCGTCCGTGGGTCAGATCGGCGGGAAGATAAGTTATGTATAAATCTACATTCTATTTTTTGGTTATGTCTTACGTTCCGCTAACATCATGTCGTTCACCCGCCGCAGGTCCGTCGAAATGCATCACTTCTACCGTCCACACCCCGTACACAGACTAGCGCTCCTCCTCGGTCATCTGCACTGCACATCCGGGAGGTACGAGATTCTCAGTTTACGTCCAGAGTGTTTATTTTGACTAACATCGTTCTGTCTTGCAGCCTTCAGTTGACCGTGGGGTGACGGCCAGTTTACATCCACTGATGAGGATATGGGCCTCCCAGCCCCTGCCAGGGAGCAGTACACGGCTCCAGGATTTGAGCCAGAGCACCCACCCCTGTCGTACGTTGACCAGTACAGAGTACCGTAGCAGGACAGAGCTTCTCCAGGGTCGTTGTCACACCGTACGTTCAAGGCCAGAGCTCCTCCGCACGACTGGAGTTGTAGACATCATACCTTGGGGACGGGCAATTCGGGAGTGGATTTATATAGTCCTCGTTCATGACTTCATTGCAGGTGGCCTCAAGTTCGGCATGTCTCAACAAGACGACATCAACGCTTACCAGACTCAGCTTCCTCCGACTCAGCTTACTGGTACACCTCCGCCCACTCAACAGACTCAACGGTCTTCGTACCCTCTCCGATCCGACACGCGCTCTCCGGACCGCTAACGTATCCCACAGAACATGTTCGATGCAAAACAAGGACGCGCGCGCGGATACAGACGCAGCGAGCAGAGAGTAGTAGCTCAGACGAGTGAGCCATATTGTATCCTGTGTTATGCAATTTTGTTTCGCTACATTTATATGCAACCAGATATTGTAGTTTGACTTGCCTCAAACTCAAAGGCAACTAGAAGGTGATTAACAGAACAATACTTCACTATATAGATCTAAGCTTTACATAACTAGCACATTTTTCTGTAGTAGTGAACTAGAACCATGGATCAAGATCTAACTAGCCACAGAGATCAAGAATAAGAATAGTACTAGTTCTTACTGCAAGAAAGTAAAGGATGGGGAAAAGGAATTCTCACACCATAGGTGTAGACTCTGCAAGGTGGTGAAGCATGTCACTAAGACGTTGTCCTAGAGAACACTTTTCGCCCCGCCTTTGCCGCAGGATCACGACGTTTGTTCTCGGAGATACAACACCAGTAATCCAGCGACCGTGGCAAGCAGACGATGGACTTGAGACACAGGTTGGTGAAGCACAACAACAATGGATGAACACGAGCGCTGGCCAAGTACTCGAGTAACACATAGAAACCCCAATCGAGTTGACGATGTACCACAAGGGTTGTGCTATCGAGCCTCCGCTTGCCTCTCCACGTGGAGCAGCAGCCAGCAGGAGCACATGCTCAGAGCTGGAGATGATGGAGGTGGACGACGATGTGGATGATAGAGAGAGTCCAAGAGGAACGCACAAAAATCTACCTCTTTGCGAACGGGCTGAGGAAATCGGATGGCAGTGCCCATCGCTGAATCGGCCATGCACGAGGATGGGGATCGATCCCCTTTTCTCTCGCACGAGCGATGAGAGGATAACTATCCCCTTTTGTGCCTCATCTTCGTTGCATTAGAGCATTCTCCCTTTTCCTCCCTTTTCCTCTACTTAATTTCCTTTCTATTTTCCAGTAAATAGAAAGTCTCAAAATTGGAAAGTTAATTAATTTTCTACTAAAAATTCCAACAACATATTCCAGAGTTGTGATTCCCAGTCGTAACCAGTTGACTACCATTGTTTTAGCCATCCATGGACAGCCCAGCCTGATGCTCTCTTGGGTTTGTATACAGAGAATGATTTAATCTAGGCCTGGATTTTTAACCTCATTAAACTGTCAGGATAAGTTTTGGGCTAAGCTGATTTTTCAATACTCAGCAGTTCGAAGACTAGGAAAACTTGAATTTTGTATTTGAATATTGACATATTTTGGAAAAGTATCTACAGTATCAATGAAATCTTTTGTCGTTAGAAAGACTTGCCTTCATCCGCTTTACAGTGTCAATTGCTGGTTCTGCCAGGTAGCTATCATCTCTATGAAGAGCCACTGCATGGCCAATGAAGTCTATTGTATTATCATCCAAACCATATTTTCTGAAAATGAGATGGTAACACAACAGTCTCAATAAATTAATCCTAATCAAGCACTACAACTTCAGATGACGAAAACAGACAAATTAGATCAGAAGGAATGATAAGAAAAGTAATTTGAAACACAGGCACAGAAAATCAGAATACTCATAAACGAAGAACAATGAGTCAATTTATACCTTCTAAATACAATTGCCCTAATTCATATGCCTCTCTGCAAATGACAATTAAGGAGTTTATGATATAAGGATGGTTTTTGTGATGATAAAACAGGTATAGAGCTTCAGCTAGTCTTTTTTTCACTTTCGATGGTGTGGAGTTCTATATTGTTCATGTACATGGACATATGCAAGTTTCTGAAAACAATGGACATATTTGTATATGTTGACCTGGTAGCCTATAGTTCTGCAATGGAATACCATGTTCCAGCTTTACTGAACAGAGCATACCAAGAAAGCAATTGAGGCTCTAGTAATTGCTTATAACTAATAAACAAATAAAAACCATATAATGTGTTCATGCATGGACCATTTATTCCAGACCTTTTGTTTTGGCAACAATTGATTTACTTATAATATTACCCAACAAATTCCTCAAAAAATAATACTACCCAACAAATCCAAACTTCCAACAGAAGTTATTTTAAAAATATCAAGGTTTCAGGTATGTTCTTTCTTTTTACGATATATTGATGACCGGGACATGTACTTTGAACATACAACAACAAAGTGCAGCATCAGAACATATGGAATTCAACATATAAATTTCACAAACAAATCAAAATTAGCTACTTCTCTAACATGAGGAAAAAATGCTAGAAGGCAGCAGTAAAAATGGGTACCCACGAGATAAGTTCTTTAGCGGTCATTTTTGTAAGGTCAAACCCCTTATGGGTACTTGGGTCATTTTCCTTGTAATCTTGGACATAAAGGAAGAATTTCCCTGCTCTTCGCTTCTCAAACAATCCCATCAATGGAGACTTGAGAGCTTCCATATCAGTAGAGGGAACCTTGTGGATCTGCAACCCAAATAATGGATATAGACATATTTTAGATGACATGCCCCGATTATATGGAGTGTGCATACATGAGACAGAAGATTGAACCTTTCCCTTGTTGAAAACGTAGCTTCCATCCACAGCTTTAAAGGACAAGTACTTGGTAACACCAGTATGAATGAGTACACGGACCAAAGCACCATTTGCCATCATAAACTAGTTAGAATGACATTATAAGTTAGTAACACGGTGAGATTACACTCATCATTACGTGGTTCTAAAGAGCAATCTTGTATTAACTATTTATGTATCCATTACGCATAAAAGTAAACACTACTAAAGTAACACAAAGTTTGAAGAAGTATTTATGTATATATCCATTGCCCAAATAATGTCCAGTACATGCTGGATATCTCAACCCAATATGCTAAACGTAGTGCTACTGGAGTTTTCAAAAGGAGCTCAAACAGTCAAATATCTCGGATGAATGTAAATTGGAATAGGAACAGCAGACCTTTGGAACCATGTCTACGTTGTAGTCTCTGCTGGCTCCTATATGTGCAGGGGGTGTCTCTTCACCCTTGAACCTTTTCCAGAGCTGTGAATGACAGTTTATTTGCAAAATGGCTTCAGAAAATTCCATTAGATCACTAGACACAGATAAGTCAAAGCTAACCCCATGAACAAAACAAGAAAAGTAATTCATGGTTTTATCGTCAGGATTTGTTATATAACAGCGACTCCCACGAATTGCATCATTCACAGGGTCGAAAAATGCGTGACAGGACTATTCCTAAATATTGACAACAGGAAGACTTGTCACCTGATTGAGATTGAGAGACGTAGAGTCTCCACCATAATAGTCATTCCTGTCCATGTGCAACACCTGATGACACACAAAAATAAAAGCATTTTTCAGCATTGCCGGAAAATTTGATCATATACCCTCCCCTTAGATGGAAATTCAGGATTTACCCTCCTGACCCACATGTCATTAACCTATAGTGACCCCATGTGTCATTGAGGTGGGAGGGTAAATCCTGAAATCCTGAAATTCAGGGAGGGTATATGATCCAATCCCCCTTTTTTTCAGATAAATTAATGCAAAGTCGAAATATCTTGCAGGAAATACAAAAAAGCTCTTTCTTTTCTTACATATTTATGCCTACTACTACGACTACAAGATCGACCTAATCAGGCCACCATACAATTTACGATTAAGAGTGACCCTGATGGCCCCTGTGTTCTCTTGACATTCAGAAATTCCAAAACCCACGTTTTTTTAAAAAAAGGGGGAGAAACAACTACCAAATCACGAAAATAACAAGCACGCCCCCATAATCAAATTAAAATAGAATCAAGATGAACCCAAGACAGCACGAATATATGACAACCGATGAAAATATTTCCGTCGCATTACTGCGTACCCCCAATTAAAAGAGATGGAAATAATGGATTAAATCGGCAAAATGGGAAACCTTTCTAGACGTACGCGCGCGATCTCCAAGATCAATCCGGGCATGCATCGCAACGGACAAGAGAAAGAGGAATAAAGAAGAGGAGTGGGGACCTTGAGGCGGTCGACGGAGAGGAGGCCGCTGAGGATGCACTCCTTGAGCCCCGTCCCCAGCACGATCACGTCGTACTCCACGTCCATCGCGTCCCTTTGCTTCGTCTGCGCCCGAGAGGCGAGAGGGAGAGGGAGAGAAAGGATGGATCTCCAACGCCTCGAGTTTCGCCGACAGGTTTGGGGGGGTACGAAGAGCAAGTCCGCGGGAGAAAGATGGGGAGAGAGGGGGTGAGCGAGGAAAAGGAGGGCGACGCGTACCGCGTCTTCGTCTATATAGCGGAAGAAAAATCGCAGGCCTTCCCATACGACGGTGTGACACATCACACTGCTTTGACTCCAAGGTCATTTTGCCGATTATATAGTATCGTCTGGCCGAGCCGTTTTTAGATGCTTGACTGGCTGCCTTTTTAATTAAAACTAGTCAAGATCTCGTGCGACGGAAACGTGAACTATAAAAAAGTCAAATAAATTATTTTAAAGCTATTTTTATAACATAGATGAAGAAGAAAAAAACATAACTAAATACGATTGATTTGGAGTCATTTACATCTTAATAAAAATTCAGCAAATATTCCATCATCGAATGTAGTCCAAACTATACATAACAAAATGTTGCATTCATGAATTGAGTACTTGAAATAAGCAACGATGCAATGAACTACTTTGTTTCAACGCGATATTGAAACAATAACAAATAAAATAACATACTATTGAAAGTACTAAAAAATTTGGAATTTAAACTAAATTCATATCTATGGCATCACACCATCTAACATTTTACATTATAGCCCAATATATTTTCATTTCAGCTCTTACATTTCTTCAAATTACGTTGTACTTTTTTTTTTTTTGAACTTCAGAAAGAAAAATTACAACCACACCCCGAGTCGACAGTCTCTCTACCATTCCCCGCCGCCAGATACCATCATGCTGTCGTGGAGTTCGTCTCCACCTACACCGGCACATTGAGTCATGCTACCATGCTCAGCATCCATCGCTCCTCCGCTGTTGTACTTAACCGACGTTGTGCCTTCGGCCGGCAACGCCGAGCCCGACCAAGCTCCGTCCCGGCCCGCTTCGAACCTTTGTCGCTGTGTTCGGCCTGCATTGTGCCCCATTTGTATCGCTTCCCTAGCTCCACTGTCATGCTCATCCTTCGTTGCATCGGGCTATGGGCGTCGCCACCGGCATGGGTTACTAAATATGAATTTACACATGTTGGTTATCTAACTTTGTTTTGGTTATACCGAAGGATCTGAGCAACCATAAAGCATCCCGTTTGCAAAGCAAGTCAGTTCAATAGGATTTTTTTCTCTCATTCAACCGAAACACACAACAAAAATAAAACATATTACCATGATCAATGTGTTCAGTCACACGTTGTGTAGATGGTTCAACTCATGCTTCCCGGCCTTCCGCTTCGAAAAAAGAAAAAAAAAATGCTTCCTGGCCTTCATGTTCGTGTACTCGTGAGGAAAACAAACAACCATTAATTTGCTGTTTTAGTAATTTTATTATCAACAGAAATCCTTAAAAGAGGAAAAAAACGCTTCCGGCAAGGTGCAAACTAACTCCTAGCAAATCTTGATTTTTTTTTAAAATAATCTATATTTTATTATAAATTACAAATATAATCTTGCTTTTTTTTATTACAGGAATATACCCCTGTCGCCACACCGTTGGGCGACAGGGACTAGTCGCCACCCCGTTGGGCGACAGGACCCCGCCCAACGGTTAGGCGCCCGATAATTGCGGTCGCCCAACCGTTGGGCAATAATTGCAGTCGCCCTACGGTTGGGCGATAGGAGCCTCCAGTCGCCGAACGGTTGGGCGACTGGAGGGGCTTTATAAACGGCGCGCATGTCCTCGTCGCCTGCGCTCGGGAGAAGAAACAGAGAAGGGAAAAGAGGGAAAGAGGGAGGAAGAGGGAAAGAGGGAAAGAGAGGGAGGAAGAAAGAAGAGAGAAAAAGAGAGAAAAAGAGAGAAGAAGAGGGAGGGGGAAGGGAGAAGAAGATTTCGCGGAGGTAAGTTTTTTGATTTTGTAATGTACATTTTGTAGTAGGTAATCAGTTTATATAGTTTAATCTGTTAGAGATTTTAGGTAGAGGAAAAAAATAGGATGTTAGGTAGAGGAAAAAATTAGGATGTTAGGTTGAGGAAAAAAATTAGGGTTTAGGGTAGACTATGAATTAGGTGTACGAACAAATTAGTAGGGGTAAATTAGTATGAACAAATTAGCAGAGGTTAAATAGCTACGTAGAAGACTGGAACGCCACACCACTTGTAGCATTTCGGATAGCAAGTTAGCGTCAGAATCAGATGATGACTTTTTTGGAATGAACGGGGTGTTGATCATGATGTAGTGTAGTTATCGACGATAGACGAAGAGCCTTAGAAATGTAAAATACAATGTAGTAGTGGTTGCATGTCGTGCGTTGTGATCTGACTAGTTGTAATATTAAAAATATTTGCAGACATATACAGTAAGTCATGCCTGTACCCACTACATTGAAAGTGCATTACGGTGTTGGCACCGTTCGTGAAGGTCCGTGCGGTGTTGACTTGAGTAGTTTTCTCAAACCACTCTAGTACACCTGCACGGCGAGAATGCACGAATCGCAGATGTGATGTATCGCTCACCCGTAGCTTCTCCTTGGACCCCGAGGTGTGCAAGGTCGTCATACAAGGGCTTGGGAGCCGGTCTCCGGATGACATCAGATGGGAGTTGAGAACACTGATGCGTACGGCTGTGTGGAAGGGCTTCATAGAAGGCTGTAGGCGCCGTGGATATGAGTGTGTAGTGCTTGTGCAATCATGCCCAAAAGAAGCTGTGCAGGGACCCGTTGTCGGATATAATCCTGGTGGTGGGAGCAGCTCGGGTGCTCAGTATGTTGGTGAAGAAGAGGAGGTGGAGGAAGGCGTTAGGAAGGGTTCGGAGGATGTTGCTTGTGATGATCCCGACGCGATAGATACATAAGAAGAAGATCGGGCACCGCATGGTGAGCCTACAGGACAAGCTGATGAAGGAGAGCACATGGAGTACATATTGCGTCAAATGGATAGCGATGACCGGATGGCCTTGGCTGAAGAGGAAGCTCTACAGGAGGCCGACGAGGATAGTTCTGATGAGGACGGAGCTCCCATCCCCCAGGAATGGAATAGATTTGACGTTGAGGGTGTAAGTACGCATGACGAGCACGAATCGCCGTGGGAGTACCATGCTACTGAGGTTCGGTTGCACTCAATGTTTGCTGATAAGACATCCTTGTAGGATGCCATTAAGTTGTGGGCTATGTCCATGCAGCGGACGTTTCGGGTCATCAAATCTAGCGGGAGCAAGACATCGTCAAGTGCGAGCAAGCGCTTGTCCTTGGCGAGTGCACGACATAGACCAAAGTATGAGACTCACTGGATTATCTCTAAGGTAGAGGCGCACTCCTGCATGCTCAACACTGTTTTGTCCAGACATCGTAACGTAACATCGACCTTTGTAGCCAATTTGATGTATGGAGAGATAGTAGAGAAGAAGGATGTGGAGGCCAAGCACATTATGGTGGCTATCGATAAGAAATTCAAGTACAAGATCAGCTACGCAAAGGCGTGGCGTGCGAAGCAAAAGGCTTTAGAAAGACGGTTTGGATCTTTTGAGGCGGCGTATGACAACCTTCCCCGTATGCTGGAGGTGCTGCAGGAGAGAAACCCGGGAACGTACACTGCTGTAAGGGACATGCCATCTAAAAAACCGCGGGGTTTTTTAATATTGCAAAGGGCCTTCTTAGCCTTCGGGCCCTGCATCGAGGCTTTTAGGCATATGCTGCCCGTGATCTCAGTTGACGGGACCTTTTTGACTGGGAAATACAAGGGGCAAATCCTAACAGCCATAGGCGTTGACGGGAATAATCAAATTCTGCCATTGGCCATCGCATTCGTCGAAGGTGAGAATTACGACAGCTGGTTGTGGTTCCTTCGACATCTAAGGGTGGGAGTTGTTGGAGGTCGCCCCGTGTGTGCGTGATCCACGATCGCCACGCCGGATGTCAAGGCCATAAGAAAACTTCAAGAAGACCCGATGAGCCGCTCCTTGGTCGGATATGAGGAGTAGATGGTGCATTCGGCACTTAGGGCGAACTTCTTTAAGAAGTTCCCAAGCAACCATTGGTGAAGTTATTCAAGAGGCCGCTATGCGAACCAAAGAACGAAAATTTGACGCCTTATGGATGCTATCGATGAGCACAGCAGAAACACGACGGATGAACCACGGACCGAGTCCGAACTCGCTGAGCGCGGCGGAGGACCTTGAGGAACATCGAGTGCTTCGCGACGGATCGAGGGCGTGCCATTGGAGAAGTGGTCATCGCCGCACGACACCGATGGGGCGAGGTATGGAATAATGACGACTAACCTTGCGGAGGTGTACAAGCCCTGGTTCTTAGGGCCTCCGTTCTCGCCCCTCGCCGCCATCGTGGAAGGTGTTCTCGCAACTGACAATCGGGTATTTCGTGGAGAGGCGTTCAAATGCCGCACTTCATGCCAAGAACCTCAAAACACAGATCGTCAAGATTATGGCATACATACAGGCGAAGACAGAGAAGGGCCAGTCGCACACGGTGCACGTGATGGGCAATACGGAGCATCGTTTCGACGTGCTCCTCCGGGATAGAGCCGGATTTGGGACGGCTCGTTCTCTTGTCACGCATGAGGTATGGCTTGGAGATCATGTGAACGAACCTCGCTGTACATGCAATAAACCGAGGCTATTACACAAGCCATGCTCCCATGTCCTCGCCGCGTGCGGGATTGTGCGCATGGACCCGTCCAACTTTGTGTCGGAGTACTTCTTGAAGGACAGGGTGGTGCAGGCTTGGACTGGTGAGCTTAGGGGCTTCAGGGCTGTGGGTAACTTCGCCACCGAGGACATTGCAAACAGGATCTGGATTCCGGACCTTGACATGCTGAAGGGTGGCAAGGGGCGTCGGCAGAGTCGGCGTATTACCAATGATATGGACGAAGCACAAGCCGGGGCGTTGGGTCAACGCTGCGGGCTCTGCGGCCAGGAGGGCCACACATCCAGACGATGCAAGGCACCAGCTGAGGAGTAGGATCTGCCATGGTTTGCGCACCGCTTCTTGCAGTGTGCAAAGTGCGACCTTGTGTACGTTGTATTATTTATGTAACTGTTCTGCCACTGTGCTGGTACAATATAATTTGTATTGCTGTGTGTACTTTGTATTGTTCATGTAACCGTCCTGCCACTATGTAATTTTGAAAGTTTATGTAACAGTTCTGCTACTATATAATTTGTATTGTCGTGGGTACCGTGTGTACTTCGTATTATTTATGTAACTGTTCTGGCACTATGTACTTTGTATTGGTTTCATTGTTTACAAGTTAAATTTATCCTGTTTGACATTTCATGTAATATTTCCACGTATTTTGTACCTTCAATTTGTTTTGCAGGTATGGCTCACGGATCGGACTGGAGTTTCGCTCTCTTGGAAGAGTGCATCGACCGGCTACATCGCGCTGCCGCGTCGTGTCCTCATCCTGCGGGTGCGCCGACGCGATCGTGTTGGGGTGATCCGCACGCGACACCTCGTGTGCCTCGAGGCTAGACCCACGCCGACAGCCAGTTAGCATTCGTTGGCACTATGTTATCACCAAACGCACATCTCGTACAAACCTTTTGTTGTTTTGCAGGCTCAGCGCTGCCGGTGTACTACCACTCGCCCGGATGGTGCAGGCCACGGACGAGGACGAGCCGGCAGCACCCGTGGGTGACGACGAGGACGAGCCGGCAGCACCCGCAGACGTCCATGCCGGCCCAGAGCGGTTCCGACGCTTCCCATTCCACCGGTCCTTGTTGACAGCTCTTGTGGACCGGTGGCGGCCGGAGACTCACACGTTTCATCTTCCGTTCGGGGAGATGACCCCTACTCTACAGGACGTCTCCATGCTACTTGGCCTCCCTGTCGCGGGAGGTGCTGCTTTCCCGCAGGAGCCTCCGGAGAACTGGCGTGAGGACATTCTGGGCAGGTTTCAGGGAGTCCTTCCGCCTGCGACCGCGGCCAGGTACTACATCTTCCCGAGACCTGCAGGCACGCCCGCCTACGGTGGTCGCCGCAGCTCGGCACGTGTTCGACGATGTTCGCCGAACCACCGCACTCTCTTTTGTAGTACAATCTTACTTTCTTTTTGTTGTACACGCTCAAATGATGGACCTCGCCATGGACGACCAGCAGTGTCACGGCACTGGAGGCGTACATGCCGTGGCTATTCGGTGGGTCCTATTTACCACCACCACGGCGACACCGCCGACGCTACGGCTCATCGCAGACGCCAGGCCATCGCCGACGAGAGGCCCCGCAGATCACCGAGGTTTGGTCGTACTTGCCGCCACCTATCGCGCTTGTGCGACTCGTGCTTGTGTCGCGACCGAACTCCGCCACACGGTGTCCTCTCCGCCGCAGCTTGTGGTCGCTCGAGCGCTTTAGCCTCTGGACGACCCTTGTTGGACGACGCTCTCCCACTGGCGTGAGATGTACCGAGGCGAGGTTGATCGGCCGACTATGGCTCGCGGTGCGGTACGTTACATCCTACTTCGAATACTTCAGTTCTGGCCTCTGCCATTACATATTTCACCAGGTCTTGTTTTCCGTGTAGGCGAGCATCGCCGCAGAGATTACGACGGACTGTCGGTCATGGGTTCAGAGGTTATCGGACGGTGTCGAGGGCACACGCGAGGAGACAGTCCAGATGGTGCGCCGTGGTTGATCGCCGCACGATTTTTGGCTCTGTTGTCGGCGCCAAAGCTACGGAGGTTGATACCGCTGGTTGCTCGTCGACAGCCCTTACGCCCGCCGCGCGCTGCATCGTCCGATAGCAAAGCCGCCAGACGAGAGGGTCAGCTAGACCACGTTCGACACCGGCACGCCCTGACGAGGCCGGATGCTCGAGCAGGCCCTGTCCGCCGAGGCCTGAGGAGGCTGGGGGGGGTCCGCTTGGGCACAGCCCCGTACACCGACAGCGCCGCACTACGTTGGTCCTCCACAACCCTTTGCCTTCCACACTCAGTACACACAGGGCGCGTACGGCGTGCCATACTACCATACGGACACCTTCGCGTGCGCTATGGCGTTAGCTGAGAGTACGTAACATCTCCGTTTCTCAGCATACATCGTGTTTTTGTTAATTGACTAACAATACTTTACTATGTAGGTCCAATTCCGCATGACGGAGGGTCCTCTCCAGCTTACATGGCGGAAGCCCACGACTTCTTGGTGGACGACTACCCGGCACCTCAGCCCACTTCGGCTAAGGTTCTCTCTGCGTCACAGCTTGCCACTGCGCCGGTACCCACACAGCAGCCGCTTCTGTCCACCCCTTCGCCTCTCGGTCCTCGTCGCACTGTGGCTCCTGCATCGTCTTTCCTGCGGGCCGAGGCCCCGACACCCGGCGCAGAGAGGGGGCCCAAGCGAGCCCGTAGGGGAGGACACGGAGGTGGTGTGGGCCGTGGTGATGGTGGCGGGGATGATGGGGGTGCGGTTGGCGGGGCCTAGTAGGGGGCTAGTAGGGGGAGGGGATGCTACGGGTACATTTGTTCGTTATGTCATACTTAAATTTTGCACTTCATATGTGATGCATGTAATACTTTTGCGTATGTGATGCATGTCATACTTTTGCGTACGTGATGCACGTAATACTTTCGCGTTGTACTTCCCACTCGCTCGCAACACGTGTTCGTGGAATGCTTTTTCTTGACGACGTGACCGACTAGCCTCGCTTTTTCCGACGATGTGACCAAACGAGCGGCTTTTTCTCACGTGCAGACCACACGACGCAGATATTCAGTCTGAGGGCATGACCCGACGAGGTAGCTTTATCAGGACGATGTAACCCGACGACCCAGCTTTCTCTGAGGACATGACCAGACGAGGTAGCTTTTCAGGACGATGTAACCTGACGACCCAGCTTTTTCTTAGGACATGACCATACGAGGTAGCTTTGCAGGACGATGTGACCCAACGAGCCAGCTTTTTCTGAGCCCGGCTACCACTCCCTCCGCTGTACCTATAAATACAGCGCAACTCATCCAAGAACTCCACACCAGCACCACCAAGTAGAAAACATGGACAAGGAGAAGGAATGGGAGAAAATCCGCAAACTTTTGAAGGACTGGGTGTCTCCCCATGAGACCGCCGCTCGCGATCGTGCCGCTAGTCAGCAGCCTTTCACACACCAAACTTTTCCAGAACTAGTGGATGTGAGGAAGCTGCCTCGTAGTTCGCCCAATGATTCAGGGTCGAGCCGCGGCCCCCCACCAATGCCCGCGGAACGCCCTCCGGAAGGGCCACCGATAGGGGTGGCGCCACCCCTATGCTGGTGCCGGGACGCCTGTAAGTGCGTCAAATCAACCGATGAGTGGACCATTGGCCAGCGCTATTGGTGCTGCCCAAACTACGCCGCGGACTACAACGACAGGCACCCGGTAATGAAACCGTATCTCGGGGTACAATGCTCTTTTTCCTTGCGTAACGGCGTAACGAACTATCTTCACCTATTGCAGTCTCCGCCACCCCTATGCGACTTCCGCCAGTGGATCGACGACAAGATCCACCCCTACGACATGTGGTGGTTGCTGACACGCAAGAGTTGGGCCAGGGAGGACATCGAGGCCCGTGAAAGGCGCCTCAAAGAGGTGAAAGCTGAGCAGGGAGAGCAACGTAGGCTGGACAGGTAGCGCGAGGAGCAGGAGCGTGAGCATGCCAGGCGACGGGAGGCCGAGAGGGAGCGGAATAGGGCCATCGCGGCGAGAGCTAAGGCGCAAGGCGAGGAGTATAACGCCGAGCTAGGCAGCAAGGGCAAATGGCCCCGTTCCACTCAGTAGTTCTGCCCTATTCGGCCATCAGTAGTTCTACCCTATTCGTCCATATATCGCATGTATTTCTATTTCCCTAAAGGCATGCGTGTACCGTCCTCGGTTCGTTGTCCTTCGTGCCATGTAGCCCCCCTGTTCGATGAAACATTATGTTCTTATTGTAATATCAGTTGCCTTCGTACGTACGAATCATTAAAACCGCAATCGTCCTCACAAAATTCTTACAATATTCACCTTACTACAACAATACACGACATAATTTAAATATATATTCACATATATCCAGCCAGTTTTTCATTTTTCATGTTCCACTTAGCCACTTTTTGATTTTCATATAATTTAAATGGTACCAAATCTGTTGCACTCGCAATAACACTTTGTCATCGTAGTATGTTATTGTACTATGATTAATTTTTGGAGAATTAATCGACAACGTTTGAGGTATGCACGATTCGTAAACGGAACGATAAGTGATAATGCGACTGGCGATAGGTTCCATATTTTGGTAATTTTTTTTAGTGACTAAATATATTTTGTAATTGATTCTTAAAAATAATATTATTTTCAAAAAAAAACAACAGAATAGAGCCTGTCGCCCAATGGTTGGGCGACTGCCAGCTGTCGCCTAACAGTTGAGCGGCAGACATGCGCCTTTTACGGTTGGCGATCGGGTCCGCCGTCAACGGGTGACGACTAGTCCCTGTCGCCCAACGGTGTGGTGACAGAGGTATATTCCTGTAATAAAAAAAGCAAGATTATATTTGTAATTTATATTAAAATATAGATTATTTTTAAAAAAAATTCAGCAAATCTTATCCATTGGGGTTTAATTGAGTGCCATAGTATCGGTAGTCATCTGAGTCTTCTGACATTGGTGAGTACTAGGAGATTATTTCGTCCCTGAAAGGATGCAAATAGGAACACGAAATACAGACCAGAAGTACACTAATATGATTGTTCAGAAGTGGAAGTACTAAATCAACTTAATAAAACCCGCAATCAATTGTATAAGTATAAAGATAGACAACGGCAATAATAACTAACAATAATTGATTCTTGATGCTTCCTAAGTGTATTAAGACAAAATACTAATGGTATTAGAGAGAACGTTGAAGGCGTATACTTGCATTAGATATTCTATCATCAAACAGTGTTTCCTTGAGGACCTTCACTACGGTTCCTAAATGGCTAACCAACTGCCAAGAAGATGTCGTGGAGATCAACATCCGTTGGCATCACATAAGTAATATTCTTAATTATATCATGATAGCTTGATAAGTTCTGGAACATGCCAAAGACTTATTATGTTCAAGTTCGATGTTTGCATGTGGGTGCTACCATTGAAGCAATCATGTGAGAGATCAGACTTGTCTAGATCTCCAGATTACTTACTGATATTTAGTGCAAAACCATTAGAACCACCGGAATACATGGAAATCGCCACGAAGTTGTAAGGAAATCATATTATATTGTAGCGGTGCCTTAGGCTATATTGCAAAACTAACTTTCGGTTAAGCTAGAAGACAAATGGGATGGAAATGGCAATTCGACTTGACAATAACATCACTACCACAAAGACAACTATTCTAAATTTAATAGCAACCACACTGAAGCATCCATCCACAAACCATACAAAATACATTCACTACTACAGAGAGGGTCATCATAGACGGTTCGAAACCATCATCACATATGGTTTTTGAACCGTCTGAATAAGTTGGTCTCTGGTAACAGGTGGTTATCACAGACGGTTCGAAAACCGCCTGTGATATGAATATTACAGACGGTTTTTGTATTAAACCCGTCTGTGAATATGAACCGTCTGTGATAGTCTGCGTATCACAGACGGTTTGTACATAGAACCGTCTGTGATACTATACCTTCACTGCATTTGTTCGTATAAAACCGCTCAGGATATCGCCTTCACTGCACGGTTTAATACAAAACCGCTCGTGATAGTTCATTACACTAACTATATTTTTACTGATTTTTGGCTAGCCTCAGGAATTGCTAGCCATGCTCTCTGAAAACAAGCACGCAGAAAAACATATACATTTACAGATACATCACAGATAATCAATTGTTGACAAACTCAAACTGATCATTACTCAAAATAAATTACAAAAGATCGCATTTGTTCAAGTATTGTTACAAAATAAATTGGATTACAATTGAGTCAATTGTTTGCAGGTGGTTGAGAGGTGTCGGCGGGGTGATGCTCTGGGTCGGCGACGGAGTGAAATTCTCCGGTGTCCTTAATTATCTCTGATATGATAAAGCCGTAGAGCTTCCCTCGAATGTCCTTGATCTCATTCGCAATGAGTCCATCTAATTCTATAAACAAGGCATGTCGCTAGCAAGAGTAAAGTGGTAAGCATATATATTTAAATTTATAATTAGGAAATAATTATTTCAAGATTCACAAACCTCATAATCCTTCTTCCTAGCTCTAATGATTTGCTCCATATGATAGCAAACGTAGATTGCACATAACTCATCATTTTTTTGCTGGCGGCATTGCAAAAATATAATTACATATATCAGTTCGAGACGCGTTATTATGAAGTATGATATAGGATTATCGTGTTGTAGCGTGTACCGAAAATTTTGTCCTGTGTGTTAGTTCGGCGCTCTTTCCATCGTATATTCCTTTGTTGGCAACATAGTCAATGAACGACCTACATGATTCCAAAAAGTTATCTTCGGTCATTTCAAACTAATGAAGAGTACAATAGAGCTATGTATAGAGGAAATGAGCATACCTGTCGAGTATTCCTCTCAGAATGCTAAACTTGTGGTCGCTACGGATTAGGGAATCAAGGTATATCACATGGTTCCTTCTTGGTATAATGACTAAAAGGATCAAGTGGTACCTACTCATGTATGTCGCTATAGTCATTAAACCTAAGTTCATACTGCGTATAAAGTACAAATAAAATTTGTAGAGCAAGTAGTGACACTTACCCCTTGTTGTAGGGCACCACTATATACTTCATGTTCTGCTGACAAAGCAATGCCTCCGTTATGTATTTCTCAACAAAGGACGAGTCTGCTTGGATGGTTTGCAACGATACCACATGTGGGTCAAGGAAACCCACTCGTTCTTTTCATTCCCGGACATTTTTCATCATGTATCTATACATAAGCAATGAGTTGTAATATTTATCGGTATTACATGAATGTAGAACTTGATTGTACGCTCTTACAGAGTTCAACATCATAGAAGCGAGGCGTCTAGGCCAACGAGGTTGAATAGGTCATATAAGTCGTTGAAGCCCATGACGAAGTGGTTCGTCCCGTTGAAGAAATGCTTATGCTCGTATCTGACGGTGATTCCAGTATCGCACCCCTCCTTTTGGGTCTTCTCCAAGTACCAGGCATGCAAAGCCTGACAAGCATATTCAGCGTGCCCTAATACTACGTCAGAGCACAACATTTTTCCGATGATGTACTTCCCGGATATCCCGGACTTTGGAGACGCCTTAACGTTCGTCGATTTCGATTTGGCCTTAAGGATTGGCAGTGTCTTCCTGCGAGACGACTCGGGACCCGATACGGTGGCACACTTTTCTTGTTCCTTCGGCGTATTCTCCACGGGAACCGATAAGGTGGCCTTCTGAGGCGAAATATGAGGTGGAGTCATCGAGACCCGTTGGAGAGGAATGGTCATGTTGAGATCGCGGCACTGCTAGGTCCAGGACGATGTCCTTCTTGGGCCACTGGATAAAACTATGCATGACATTCCCTAGTGTTGTGATCTCTTCGTTCGGGTGAATCTCCAGTGGGACGGCCATGAAATGTTCATGTACCATGTCCACCTCCACCCTGGCGTAACCCTACGCCACTTGGACACCGTGCTGCACTGCCCCTTCCTGGTATGGATGCACCATCCCCCGCCTAGCCTCAATAGAAATGGACCCAACTAACCTCACTTAGAGCTTGCAGGCCGTCGGCTCCTACAAAACGATACACAATTAGCTAAGGCGTCATATAGGTTTATCTTTGGTGCATTCCATAGATGTACATTACCTTGATGTCGTCTATCGGTAATTGGACGTCGTCATGTTCAGAATTATGCGTGGACGCGACGCTACTCCGATATCGAGCAGGACTGGCTCCCAAATTAACAGGGGTGGCTTGCGACTACGACTGGCTCAGGATTTGATTCATTTGATCCTGCAATGCTGCAGCTTTCCTTTAAATTTTTCAGTAATCATCTGTACCAACCGGTCCTTGCGCTCGGCCTTGGATCTCTTCCTACTCCTATACGTGCAGTAGTCGTCTGCGAATCCATGACTCCAAGGTACGTTAACCCCAAGGCCTCGCGTGTGACCAGGGTGCTCCTTGTTTCCCAGGGCCGTAGATAGTATATCCTCTCCTTGTTTGCTTGGAAGGAGCCTTGGGAAGTTTGAGCAAACAATTCATGCTACAAGAGGTCATCATGTTATTATAGACACTATGAAGTTATGAACTTATTAACAACTAGCTAGTTCGACATATTTACCACACGTTGGGACACTTCCTGGTCTGCCGGATTTGTGAAAGAGATGCTGTCCAAAGACGAGACTTTTGCCCTTGCTTTTAACCAGGCTAGGGAACGCGAGTCTGTGACATCAGGAAAAACGTTCTCCTCCTCCGTCGCCCATTCCTCGTATATACCCGCGTACTCAGCGGTGCCGAGTCTGTGCGTGTGAGTGTTTCGTGTCTCGAGAGCTTTGTGCGCCGCACTTTCCTCGTTAAATTCGGTCGTCGTCTCCATAGCCACAAAGGCGTCCCATGTTTCCTGCGTTAAGAATCCATACTTCGCAAAAGGCATCTGACACGTGTTCACGTACTTCGTGACAAGAATGCTCTTGAAGGTCCTCCACAATTTATCGATCGTGAGCATCGCTGTCCGTTCCACGCGTGCCATGTCTGCTTCTGGGATAGTGAACTTTTGTAAAAGTTTTGTCCACAGCGCGCCTCTCGCTTCTTTTGTCAGATCCTTCCACCTTGGTGTGGTGATGGGGACCCGTTTCCTTGCAAGTTGATGAGGACATCACTTCGACTGATATGAACACTCCTCTTGCTACTACCATGAATGATGTCCAAGGTCCAATTACTCGGGCACGTGCTCGTCAACTAAATTATCAAGTAAATCCATTTCTAGGGCTGAGTGTATCACTTAAGAACTCTATGATGCTGCCTAATGGAGATGATTTGCTTGTGCTTAGGAATCTAGGACGGGACAACAAGGAGTTGATGATATGTATCAAGGAAGGAGAAGGCAATAACAATGGCCAAAGGAGATGAAGAATTTGTGGCCTCCAACTCAAAGAGCTTCGGCCACCCTTTACTTGGTGCTGCGTCACCTTTTCTTTAGCCTACAAGGCTTGTATCCGAGTCCTACGGGCTGACTTGGCCCGTATGGCCCATATGTGGAACAGCCACCCCCGGGGCTTGTTACTATTCACGTGAACAGTAATATGGCCATGTGAACAGTACCCCGCCTAGGGTTTCCACGTCCTAGTCGCCCTCCTCATATAGGAGCCATCGCCCTTTAGTCCAATTTGGGTTTTTCTTAGATTATTCTGCCACTTTGCAGTTTCGCCATTTGTTCGGTTTGAGGAACCCCAACTTGTGAGCTTCATTATTATTCGCAATATAGATTGCATCTTTTACTCTCTTGCTTTTGTTCTCGATTCGCTAGCAGGAGATAGCCTTCTTGGCGAGGTCAACCGCGTTCGGCACGATTGATAACCAACAGAGCAGTGGTTTAGTGATTGCGAGGGGATCGATCTGTTCGGGTCGGAGCCTTTGGATCATCAACGTCGTGTTCTCCACAATCGACTTATCAGTACCTTTCGGAAGATCGGGCCACACTCTCATCAGGTGGTATCAGAGCAACGGTTGTCCGTTAGGTAATCACAGTTTTCCCCTTTTAGTTAATGTTCATCGTCCTAAAATCCAGAAAATTAGCCCCACAAAAATATTGTGTTCGTCGTGTTCTTCCGCTGTCCCATCACCCCTTGTGCCATTGCAATTTTTCTTTTCAGTGTTGCTTGTTGAATTATTGATTGCATCGTCGTGTCTAGTTGCTGAATTCTAGTTTAGTTGGAGTCTAGTACGTCATTGTCTAGTTGTATCTCGTGTTTCCTTCGCGTTGCTTGATCGTTCTTTTAGGGTTCTTAGTTTTGTATCTAAAAAGAAAATTCATAGGTTAGAACTTCTCTAATCCGCACCAAAAATAGTATTTGTTTCTACTTCATCTAATCCAAATTGCCTGCTAGAGTTCAAGCCGATTTCACCACGATACCGAGAGGATTGCCTTGATCTTTTGGGGGAATTGGTGTCCGAGTCCAGCATCCACCCTTTGCTATTATTTGTGACTTGCGGCAAACCCTAGGGCCGGCCAAATATTAGAAAGAGAAAGAGGCAGCTGCATAGAACAAAAGCTGCGGTAAAAAAAAAAAAAAAATACAAAAAAATACAAAATAAAAGTGCGTGAAAATTGGTGGAGACCTTCTACATATAACCACAAGATTCCACAAAAAATTTCAGTAAGTTTGGCCCACGGGTTTGAAAGATATAACAGTTTCAAATTTGAACCCGAGACGGTTTCGAGTCCGAGTAGGATTCCGTTTCCGAGACACCTTCAGTAAAACGGGCATAACTTTTGCATACGGTGTCCATTTTTGACGTTCTTGTGCTCGTTTCGAAGCTAACGACGAGGCGCATCCTTTCCACCTAAACCACTAGTCTCCCTCTAGGGTCCCCAAAATCGGCCATCTTCGGTCCCGAATTCGCGTCGCAAGTTTTCGGTTCCTGTTTTTGCCATTTATTTCGGTCTTGCCTTCAGAATTTGGAGTTTTCTTCAACTGCAAAGTTGTAGATCTCGTCGAAACCTTTCCAACGAGTATATATAAGCCATATAAAACTTTACCTTTTCATCATTTGAGACTAGCTGTTGTTTCTGCTCAATCTAGAGGGCTGTTCGCGTTTTTACCGATATCGCTATTTTGTGCTCTACATCGCGCGAATAATTTTGTGTCCTTAGAAAGAAGTTTGAGTAGTGGGCTAGAGTCTCTCCTAGCACTTGTTGTGAGGTTCTCCTTTGCTTACATCAAGTCATATTAATCCTTGTGTGTGCGTACATACACTTCTTTGCATAAGACTTTGATTAGCTAGTTGTGATTAGGCTAGGATCAGCAACTTTGACAAGTACTTTGAACAATCTTTCAACTTGCATTTACTGATTTGATTATTGCTGATCCTTTTGCTACCATATTGTGCCTTCCGAGCTCCACCTACTCTTGATCAGAACAGGTTTCCTCTTGCAATCATACCCACGCTCGACACGGTATCACGAACCAGCCACCGGATGTACCATATTCTGCGTGCTTTGGTAAGAACACTTATAAGAGTGTGGTAAGACACTTGAGAGTGTGTGATTCCACCTTCCACCACCTAGTAGTTGATAGGGATAATACCTTTGTGTTGTCTTTTGTTTTCTACTAACCATGATAGGTGACTCGTCTACTGAGAAAGAGTGTGTGTTAAAGGGAGAACTCATAACGCTTTTGGATGAACAACTCGCTACTATTAACGAGGACATTGACAGAAAGCTACAGGCTACTATAACCGCATTGCAGTGCTCAATCAATGATAGTATTGCAGCGCTCACTACACGCCTTGAAAGAATGGTGAATCGGCCACCTCACAATGGACGCGAGTATGATCACGATGCAGCCCAAGATCTTGAGGAGGGATATGATAATGAGAGACAATACCGTGACGCCGGCGCTGCCCAAGATGCACGTCAACGACATCATCTACATCACAACCGTCACAGTATGGGAGGTAATCATTTTCAGCACCACAATGCTAGTGTTAATGATGACCTATTTTCTAAAGTTAAATTTACCATACCATCTTTTGCGGGTGTTTATGATGCTAAAACCTATCTAGATTGGGAGATGACAGTTGAACAAAAATTTAATGCCCATCTAGTTCCTGAAGTGCATAGAGTCAGACAAGCTACTAGTGAATTTAAAGATTTTGCTATCATTTGGTGGAATCAAGTAGTTAATTCTGGCTTAACACCTGATACATGGGATAGATTGAAGGTAGCTATGCGTGCTAGATTTGTTCCTCCTGCTTTTAAACATGATATAGGTAAGAAATTACAGCGCTTAGACCAAGGTAATAAATCTGTCGAGGAATATTATCAAGAACTACAAATAGGCATACTACGTTGTAATATTATTGAGGATGAGGAGGATAAGATGGCTCGTTTTTATGGTGGTTTAAGGCGTGAAATTCAGGACATAGTTGATTACAAAGAGTATAATGATATCAATAGGTTGTTCTAGCTTGCTTGTTTGGCAGAAAAAGAATTGCAGGGAAAACAACAAAGGATTAGGAGCAACTTTGGAAGTACGTCTACATTGAGATTGACGCTGGGGCAAGCTGACACAGCCCCACCTCTTGCTTCTCGATCTGCTGCCCCCTACGTGAGTAGGGCGCGTTCAGCAGCACCGCCACCACTGTCACGTACACCCGAGGCAAGTAAATCTACTAGTGTGCAGGTACCAGCGCAGAGCTCTTCATCGGTTGCTTCTACGGGTCGTACGACGGGGATTGTGTGCCACCGTTGCAAAGGGATGGGCCACGTCATGAGAGATTGCCCAAGTCAGCGAGCATACATTGTGATAGAAGACGGTGGTTACGTAAGTGCTAGTGATGTTGAGGATGAATATGCTCTTGCAGCTAACCTTGCAGGTAATGATGATGATCAAGAGGAGGAACATAGCGATGGGGAGAAAATTTTAGGTACCGCTATACGGAGAATTATAGGACCATAATTGTGCAACGAGTGTTGAGCACTCAAATAGAGCAAGCGGAGAAGATACAACGCCATAATTTGTTTCAGATGTTCCTCATCGTCAAAGATTGCCATGTTCGTGTCATAATTGATGGTGGGAGTTGTAATAACTTGGTAAGTTTAGATTTGGTCAAGAAGCTTAGCTTGACCACATGCACATCTTTATCCATACCACATTCAGTGGTTCAACAACAGCGGTAAGGTGAAGGTAACACAATCTGCGAGAGTGTATTTTTCCATTGGTTCCTATCATGATGCTGCTGATTTCGACGTAGTGCCTATGGAAGCTTGCTCACTTTTATTAGGTCGTCCATAGGAATTTGATACTGATGCAACTCATCATGGTAGAAGTAATAAGTACTCTCTTATGCACAAAGGAAAGAAAATAATTTTGCTACCTTTGACACCTGTTGAAATTGTGCAATGTGAAAAAGAGATAGCTGCAAATAAGAGGAAAGAACATGAACATGAATCTGAAAATCAGCAAGTAGTGAAGAACATTTTCCCACCTAAGAAAGAGAAGTTGGCACCTAGTTCTAGAACTGAGGGAATTAAATTAAAGGGTTGTGTCATGCTTGCAACCAAATCTGATCTTGCTGAAATTGTCGATAATGATATGCCATGTTATGCTTTGATATGCAAAGACACTTTATTTTCACTTGATGATATATCTAGCTCTTTGCCGTCTGCTGTCACTAACCTTTTGCAGGAGTATGAGGATGTGTTTCAAATGAACTACCCCAGGATCGCCACCTATTAGAGGGATTGAACACCAAATTGACTTAAACCGGAGCGACTTTGCCAAACCGTGCGGCGTATAGAACCAATCCGGAGGAGACTAAGGAAATTCAACGACAAGTCCAAGACCTTTTGGACCGAGGGTATGTACGAGAAAGCCTTAGTCCTTGTGTTGTTCCTGTTCTTTTGGTTCCTAAGAAAGACGGTAGTTGGCGTATGTGTGTTGATTGTAGAGCCATTAATAATATCACAATACGGTATCGTCATCCTATTCCTAGGTTGGACGACATGCTAGATGAGTTGAGTGGTTCTATTATTTTCACAAAGATTGACTTGCGTAGCGGGTACCACTAGATTAGAATGAAATTGGGAGATCAATGGAAAACAACGTTTAAAACTAAGTTCGGGCTATATGAGTAGTTAGTGATGCCTTTTGGTTTAACTAATGCACCTAGTACTTTCATGCGTTTGATGAACGAAGTTTTGCGTGCTTTCATTGAAAAATTTGTGGTGGTTTATTTTGATGATATTCTGATATATAGCAAGTCATATGAAGAACATCTGAATCATTTACGTGCTGTTTTTAATGCTTTGCGAGATGCACATTTGTTTGGTAACCTTGAGAAGTGCACCTTTTGCACCGATCGAGTATCGTTTCTTGGCTATGTTGTTACTCCAAAGGGCATTGAAGTTGATCAGGCCAAGATCGTCGCTATCCAGAGTTGGCCGCCTCCTAAAACGGTCACACAAGTGCGGAGTTTTCTCGGGCTCGTTGGCTTCTATCGGCGTTTTGTTCAGGATTTCAGTACCATCGCTGCACCGCTGAATGGGCTTACAAAGAAGGGTGTTCCTTTTACTTGGGGCACCATACAGCAACAAGCTTTCGACTCTCTCAAAGATAAGTTGACACACGCCCCTTTGCTTCAACTACCTGATTTTTGCAAGACTTTTGAATTAGAATGTGATGCTAGTGGCATAGGTCTTGGTGGTGTGTTAATTCAAGAAGGAAAACATGTTGCTTACTTTAGTGAAAAATTAAGTGGGCCTAGTTTGAACTATTCTACCTATGATAAAGAATTATATGCTCTAGTTCGAACTTTGGAAACATGGCAACATTATTTATGGCCCAAAGAGTTTGTAATACATTCTGATCATGAATCTTTGAAGCATATTCGAAGTCAAACCAATCTGAACCGTAGACATGCTAAGTGGGTTGAGTTTATTGAGTCTTTCCCTTATATCAGTAAACATAAAAAGGGCAAAAAAAATATCATAGCTGATGCTTTGTCTAGAAGATATACCATGTTTTTACAACTTGACTTCAAAATCTTTGGATTAGAGACAATAAATGAGCAATATGTGCATGATGCTGATTTTAAAGATGTGTTGCTTAATTTTCAAGAGGGAAAGGGTTGGAATAAATTTGTGGTGCATGAAGGGTTCTTGTACTGTGCTAACAAGCTATGCATTCCAGCTAGCTCCGTTCGTCTTTTGTTGTTACAGGAGGCGCATGGAGGAGGATTAATGGGTCACTTTGGCGTGAAAAAGATCGAGGACATTCTGACCCACCACTTTTATTGGCCAAAGATGAGGCGAGACGTCGAACGCTTCATTGCCCGCTGCACCACGTGCCAAAAAGCTAAGTCACGACTTAATTCTCATAGTTTATACATGCATCTTACTGTTCCAAGCACACATTGGGAAGATATTTCTATGGACTTTGTTTTAGGTCTGCATAGAACAAAGAAGGGGAGAGATAGTATTTTTGTTGTCGTGGATAGATTCTCTAAGATGGCTTATTTTATACCATGTCATAAAAGTGATGATGCTACAAATGTTGCTGATTTGTTCTTTAAGGAAATTGTTCGCTTGCATGGTATTCCGAATACGATAGTTTCCGATCGTGATGCTAAATTTTTTAGTCATTTTTGGAGAACTTTGTGGGCTAAATTGGGGACTAAGCTGTTATTTTCCACTACTTTTCATCCCCAAACCGATGGACAAACTGAGGTAGTCAATAGAACCTTGTCTACTATGCTTAGGGCTGTGCTTAAAAAGAATTTAAAAATATGGGAAGAATGTTTACCTCATGTGGAATTTGCTTATAATCGCTCGCTGCATTCTACCACAAAGAAATGCCATTTTGAGATTGTTTATGGTTTCATCCCTCGTGCACCTATCGACTTGTTGCCTCTTCCAGCTTTGGAGAAGGTAAATCTTGATGCTCAACAACGTGCTGATTTGATACTTAAGATGCATGAGACAACTAAAGAGAACATTGAGCTTATGAATGCTAAATATAAAGTTGCTGGTAGTCAGGGACGCAAGCATGTTACTTTTGAACCTGGTGATCTTGTGTGGTTACACTTGCGTAAAGAGCGATTTCCTGAATTGAGAAAGTCTAAACTCATGCCTCGTGTAGATGGTCCTTTTAAAGTGCTTGAACGTAATAATGATAATGCATATAAGTTAGATTTGCTTGCGGATTTTGGGGTTAGCCCCACCTTTAACATTGCAGATCTACGACCATTCTTCGGAGCGGAAGATGAGCTTGAGTCGAGGACGACTCCAATTCAAGAAGGCAAGTATGATAAGGACATCACTTCGACTGATATGAACCTCCTCTTGCTACTACCATGAATGATGTCCAAGGTCCAATTACTCGGGCACGTGCTCGTCAACTAAATTATCAGGTAAATTCATTTCTAGGGCTGAGTGTATCACTTAAGAACTCTATGATGCTGCCTAATGGAGATGATTTGCGTGTGCTTAGGAATCTAGGACGGGACAGCAAGGAGTTGATGATATGCATCAAGGAAGGAGAAGGCAATAACAATGTCCAAAGGAGATGAAGAATTTGTGGCCTCCAACTCAAAGAGCTTCGGCCACCCTTTACTTGGTGCTGCGTCACCTTTTCTTTAGCCTACAAGGCTTGTATCCGAGTCTTGTGGGCTGACTTGGCCCGTATGGCCCATATGTGGAACAGCCACCCCCGGGGGCCTGTTACTATTCACGTGAACAGTAACATGGTCGTGTGAACAGTACCCCACCTAGGGTTTCCACCTCCTAGTCGCCCTCCTCATATAGGAGCCGTCGCCCTTTAGTCCAATTTGGGTTTTTCTTAAATTATTCTGCCACTTTGCAGTTTCGCTATTTGTTCGGTTTGAGGAACCCCAACTTGTGAGCTTCATTATTATTCGCAATATAGATTGCATCTTTTACTCTCTTGCTTGTGTTCTCGATTCGCTAGCAGGAGATAGCCTTCTTGGCGAGGTCAACCACGTTCAGCACGGTTGATAACCAACGGAGCAGTGGTGTAGTGATTGCAAGGGGATCGATCTGTTCGGGTCGGAGCCTTTGGATCAGCAACGTCGTGTTCTCCACAATCGACTTATTAGTACCTTTCGGAAGATCGGGCCACACTCTCATCACAAGTATCCCGAACATGGTCTGGAATCTCGCCGCTGAGCTCTTGGGACGCAGAGAGACCCCAAACTCACTGACCTCCATGATGACCAGTCGACCCACAGGCATCTTCGATTCTCCTCTGCCATCTCGCTTCCGTATCATTATTGTCGACGGATTTGGTGGCAAAGATGGCGCCTCTGTCATCTACGGCGTCGGCGACGGTGGCGAAGACGGTGCCTTTGCCGTCTGCGGCGTCAGCGATGGCGGCGAAGACGGTGCCTCTGCCATCTCACTTACTTGCTATCTATATAATTTACATATGCATAAATATGAAACAATAAATAATTCCAACATAGATAATTATGAATAGAGCATAGTTCCCTAACCAATTAAATGACACAATAGTCATAAGACTAAGAAAATCAGTTAAGTCATTTAAAAGGAACAATATGCGCATCACATATATATGTATATGCAAAGAGACAGTGCACGATATGTTGGAATACTCACAACGGCGATGGTACTCAAAACCACCGAGAAGATCAATAGACAAGGCACAAGGGAAGACCAAATTAACATAATCAAATGTAAATCATTCAAGTCATTTAAACCAGTGATACAAACTAATGATACGAATCTTTTGCATAGATAGAACCCGAGCCTATCTTTGCCCGAGCCTACTTCATCGAGCCCGACACACTAGAGTGTACCATTTGCTTCATGCCGTAGAGGATTGGCATGAAGCAAAGGTACACTCAAGTGTGTCAGGATCGCTGAAGAAATGGTAAGCAAAGGTATGAATAACTTCAACATATTCATTATAAGAACAACTAAAAACAATATGAAGCTAAGCAAATAAGATTACTCAATTGCTCTCAGTTGACTAATTGCATAAGACATAGTCTTTGCAATCTCAATACTTTATCAAAATCTCTTCACCAATCAATTTTGATAATTACAAAACAGATCTTGAGCTCAAACTACAACTTTCACATATGTCAAGTTATCTCAGAGTAGTAGTTAAACTTAGTGAAATTAAATCACCAAAATAGCACATAAAGCATTATGTAAACAGAACATCTAATCATATGCCTTCAAAATAATTCATAAATTTATATCAACAATAAGCCTAATTGACAGATTGAGAATAGAAATACAAATATCTCACAGAAGATCAATCAGATCACAGAACATACAAGTGTAATCTTAATTCAACTATAACTGAAAACAAAGAGTATAAAGGCTACTAATTATAACTAATCATATAAAGCAATATGCTTAAGCTCAAGTCTGTTTCTAATTATCTATTTGATTTTAGATTTTGACTATCATAACAGAGAACATACAAGTGTAATCTTAATTTAGCTATAACTGAAAACAAAGAGTATAAAGGCTACTACTTATAACTGACCATATAAAGTAATATGCTTAAGCTCAAGTCTGTTTCTAATTATCTATTTGATTTCAGATTTCAACTATCATCACAGAGCATCAACAGATCTCGACTATCATTTCAGATTTCTACTATCATCACAGAGTATCAACAGAACCCATCACAGAGCAAGGGAGGCGCGAGGGAGAGGAAGTGTTGAGTAAGAGCAAAACCCTAGCGACGCCGAGGTCGGAGGCGGCAGTGTCGGAGGCGCCGAGGTCGGGCGGCGAGGTCGGAGGCGTCGAGGTCGGGGGCGGCGAGGTCGGGGGCGCCAAGGTCAAAGGCGCCGAGGTTGGGGATGCCAAGGTCAGGGGCGGCGGCGCCGAGGTCGGAGGCGGCGGTGAACGGGCGAGCCCTAGAGGAGGCGAAAGAGCGCGCGAGAGCCTAAGGGGCGCGGGAGAGGAAGTGATGAGTAAGAGCAAAATCCTAGAGGTTCCCTCCTTATAAAAAGGCTATCACAGACGGTTCCCTAAAAGAACTGTCTATGATACGTTCCATATCACAGACGGTTCCCTAATAGAACCGTCTGTGATATATGTCATAGACGGTTCTATTAGGGAACTGTCTGTGATATGGAACGTATCACAGACGATTCTTTAATAGAACCGTCTATGATAAACTCATATCACAGACGATTCTATCTAAGAACCGTCTGTGATTCCTTATCACAGACGGTTCCATAATAGAACCGTCTGTGATATCCTGACAAAACCTATTGACAATCCGTGATATCCTGACAAAACCTGGTGACAAGTATGATGACAGGCTCATAACACATTTGACTTCAAAAATTCATATCTAATTCAACTCAACTCCAAATCAAGTGACACCAATTTTGATACTCCACATTACAATGAACGTCCACATTGACATCAATATCAAAGATGACACGTTTATAACACATTAACACATGACAATTCCACGTTGACATCAACATATATGAGAGATTACAAGTCCATAACATATGATGTTATGGAATAAATTAATTACAATGGAGTAAATTCTTAATTTAAATATAGCCCTTCATGATGATCGGCGCGCATATAGCTAGCTTCCTCACTGGGTTCTTCCTCGAGCTTGATACTGTCTCTAAAAGGAGGTAACTTGTCAAATTGATTGTATTCTTCCTCATCCACTACATTCTCAACTCCGACAATCCTCCTTTTTCCATGAAGAACTACGTGGCGCTTCTTATTTGTCGGGTTGGTTACATAGAAAACTATAACAACTTGGTTAGCCAGTACGAATGGTTCGTCTTTATATCTGACACGTTCGAGGTCCACGGTAGTGACGTCGTACTTGTCGACCTTCACCTGTGGGAGATGGACCCAACGACACCAAAATAGGGGGATCTTGAAAAGCACGTAGTCGAGCTCCCATATCTCCTCTATTTGCCCATAGTAGGAGCTCCTCAGCCCATTGATACTGAATGCATCTATGCGGACACCGCTGTTCTGGACTGTGCTCTTCCTATCCTGAGCTCCCGTATAAAATGTGTACCTATTTATAGCGTATCCTTGCCATGTGACAGTTGTAAATTGTGGCCCTTGTGCCAACCATAGCAGCGTATCATCACTTGATGACCTCCCAGTGATTCACACCTTTAACCATTCGTTGAACCGACGGTTGTGCTCTCTCATGATCCAAACCTCCGACCGGTTTGGATTCTATTGGCGTACCATGTCTTTGTGCTCGTCGATGTGTTGAAAGACCGTGAAATGGGCTTGGGCGTACATATCCAGATCGGGAGTGATTGATTTCCTTCCGATGGTCCCAATACCATCCAGTCTCCCCTCATGATGAGATAGAGGAACACCTATCGGATCCACCTGAGCCATGTAGTCGACGCAGAACTCAATAACCTTTTCCGTTGCATAACCTTCGATGATGCTGCCCTCCAGTTGAGATCAATTCCGTACGTAGGATTTGAGAATTCCCATGTACCTCTCGAACGGGTACATATGACGTAGGAACACAGGGCCGCATATCTTTATCTCTTTCACAAGGTGAACAATGAGATGGACCATGCTATTGAAAAATGACGGAGGGAAATATATCTCAACATGACATAGAGTCGTCACCACCTCGACTGTAGAGCATCTAGTCCTTGGGGATCAATGACCTTCTGAGCAATTGAGTTGAAGAAATAACACAACCTCAAGATTGCCACTCGGACCTTGTTCGGTAAGATACCTCTAATTGCAACAGGAAGCATTGTGTCATCAGCACATGACAATCATGCGACTTCATATCAATTAATTTCAAATCTTGCATAGAAACAAGTTTCTTAATGTTAGCGGAGTAACCAGACAGGACTTTCACACCATACAAGCTCTGGTACAGTTCATTTCTCTCGGAGAAGGTACGTTCGTCCTGTATCGGTCTCTTGTGGTGCTAACTCGGCCCTTATGTTCATATCGATCAAGTCACACCGTGCGTTAACACCATCCTTTGTTTTGCCACTAATGTTTAGTAAGAGACCAATCAAGCTATCACATACATTCTTCTCCACGTGCATGACGTCGATGTAGTGGCAAACTTCTAAGTGCTCCCAATAAGGCAAGTCCCAAAAATTGACCGCTTCTTCCAAATGTTCTTCTGACGGGTTCTTAATTGATGTCCCTTTCCAAGCACAACATCGATATCCTTAACCATATCATAGACCTCTTTCCCTCTAAAAGCCCTTGGAGCTGAATCGTCCTCCTTATTTCCGTCGAATTGTTTCTTCATCTTTGCAGTATGGGTGACTCTTGGGAAGGAACCTACGGTGACGCATATACACAGTTTTGTGTGAGTTGTTCAGCCATACACTCTCTGTAGCATCTAAGCAGTGCGAACAAGCTTTGGCTTACTGAAGCCTCAGAGGTTACCAATGGCAGAAAAATCATTGATGGTACAGAACAACATGGCGTGTAAAGTGAAGTTCTCTCGTTTGTACGCATCCCATACCAGTACCCCTTCGTTCCACAGTGTCACAAGATATTCCATAAATAGTGCTAGGTACACATCAATATCATTCCCAGGTTGCTTCGGCCCTTGGATAAGTAGTGACATCAAAATGTACTTTCGCTTCATACATAGCCAAGGAGGAAGGTTGTACATGCATAGATTCGCGGGCCAGGTGCTATGTCAGCTGCTCATGTCACCGAAAGGATTCATTCCATCTGTACTCAACCTTAAGCTTATGTTCCTCGGTTCTGCACCGAACTCTTCGAAGCTTCGATCGAAGTTTCTCCACTGGGCAGAATCAGCAGGGTGTCTTAGCTTTCTATCTTTCTTACGCTCCTTCGAGTGCCAACACACCAATCTTGCCTCCTTTGAGTTCGCAAATAAACGCTTCAAACGTGGGATCATAGGCAGATACCACAACATCTTAGCAGGAGGTCCTTGCTTCACCTTAGCAGTATTCTGGCGCTTGTATTGGAATGCTTTGCACACGAGACATACATGCATGTCTGCATACTCTTTACGGTAGTAGATACAATCGTTCGGATATGCATGTATTTTTTCTACTTCCATTCCCAATGGATAAAGAACCTTTTTTGCTTGGTAGGTGGTGTTGGGCAACACGTTTCCCTCTAGGAAGAATGTCCGCTAGGAGACCTAACAACGCCGTGAAACTCTTATCGGACCAACCATTGCTTGCCTTCAATTTAAGCAGTTCAATCACAGTTGACAACCTTATGTATTCTGGCTTGCAGCCAGGGAACAAAGGTCTCACCGAGTCCTCCCTTAAGCCCTCAAATTTACAAAACTCTTTCTCACTGTAGTTCTCTTCTGCATCATGTAGCATCTGATCCAGATTGTCATCGTGCGACCTATCCTCATCAAAAGCACAATCCACATCCGGCATATCGTTGACTTCCCTGGAAATGTCATCATTATTAACTTTCTGTATATTATGCTCTTCACCGTGACTGGTCCAACATGTATACCCTTTTTGAAACCCCTTCAAATCAAGTGCGCTTCGATCTGCGTCATGTTGTTAAACATTTTCAGATTATCGCAATCAATACATGGACAGTACATAAAATTTATCCCCTTCTTCAACATATCCTGCTCGGCGGCTTTTCTAAAAGCAACCACGCCATTAATGTACTCTTGACTCACACGGTTCACACCGTACATCCAGTTTCGGTTCATCTACGCTACGCATGTAAGAAATTAGTGTTAAATTAGACTAATAAACCGCAAGTATGTACTCTTTCTATTTACCAAACATACTTAAATTGATTAGCGATTAATTTATAGCAAACATAAAGGGTTATAGATCGTTACCCTCGGAGCTCACGAAGAAAATACGATTCCTCTCCTTTCCTTCTCCTCTCTAATGTAGCGTAATGGGGGTGGAGGCACAGCAAGGTGCAGGTGGCGCAATGGGGGAGGAGGAAGCGGGGTGGAGGAGGTGCTAGGGGCAGGGGTCCAACCTTCTCCTCTCTAAGGTGGCGCAACGGGGGGAGGAGCTAGGGCAGGCAAGTGGCGCATGGGGGAGGAGCAGTAGATCTAAGTGGAACCAGTGGCAGGGTTGCTCCAGAGCGGTAGAGGCAGCGGCAGAGGATGTGTCGGGCGCAATTTATATAATGCTAGGATATCACAGACAGTTCTTAATTAGAACCGTCTGTGATAACTAATTATCACATACGGTTCTTAATAAGAACCGTCAGTGATAATCCAGCTAATCACAGACGGTTCCTAATTAGAACCGTCTGTGATAATTCACAAACGGTTTGTGAATAGAACCGTTTATGATAATTAGTTATCACAGACGATTCTAATTAAGAACCGTCTGTGATAGGCTAGCAGTGCAAATACCGCGTCCGGACAGACCCAACACAGATGGTTCCAAAGGAACCGTTTGTGATGGGGCGTCTACTATAGCCTGTTTTGTAGTAGTGATTCCTCACTGACACTGCCATCCCTTGTAGTTATCTGGAAATCGACCAACTTTCTCAAAAGATAAAAAAAGGAAATTAGAGTCTTTACAATTTTATAGAAAAATGTATAGATATGAGGTGAATGATAGATCATTTTTGAAGGCAAAAGATGGCTCATGCTACTAAAATAAAAAATAAAACACCAGCTTTGTCTTCCTTCGCAAATTAGACTGACCATTAATTTTGGTGTATAACTCTAATCCTACTGAATAATTTGAGATTGAACATGTATATACTGTCTTCTTGTCCAAAACCAAATTTTCAACAATATGATGTCAAATATGTAGACCATTTAAATAATTCGAAACAAAGCAACGAGGAAAGGAACACAAGAATATACGACAACTCATCAAGACTTCGATGTTGATGTGGCAGTTGTACATCCTCAAAAGGTAAAGATTGTACGACACCATCCACCTGTTGTCTAGCGTCCGCCCTTGAACCTTTGCGCTACGACAGTCGTCATTGCGAAGAGGGGACGAGCGATTAGGGAGGTGGCACATACCTGAAGGAGAAGCTGGCGTACCTGGGATGATCAGGCCCAAGTACGCCAGGTTCCTCGAGGCCATGAACGCGTAGCCCGGCGGGCTCAAACTCCTCGCTATCCTCTGCACCGACCTCCTCGCCTTGCTGGGGTGAGATTGACATTGATATTGCCATGCTTGTTGTTGTCATTACTATTTATCACTAGAGATAGATAGGGATTGAGGATTTAATCAAGATGTATCCTTGTTGGTTTTGGGGGCAATATTAAATTTGCAATGCAGGTAGGAGAACGAGCCGGCGCTGCGCGCATTGGACGCATACCTGAAGGACAAGCTCGCGTACTTGGGATGATCCGGCCTCCTTGCTGGAGAAGATTGTGGCATATGAAGTATGTGGCCAACTCACCATCAAATTGTTCAATGTGCACTCCAGTGGTCTGACCGATGATTCTGTTATCATTTTTTAGGCTATGCATCCAATCAGGAATCGCATAGACTTGAAGAGAAGGTTGGGTGTTGGCCCCCGTTGTTTCGGGTACTTCCATATAATTGACTGTGCATAGGGAAAATTATTACAGGTTGATGCAAACAATTACTTGTAGATGGGCTCCCACATGTGTAAGGGCATGCATGTTGTACATTGTTGTTTGTAACAATCCTGTGATGCTGACATTTGTTCATATGCTTTTTAGTCGTGTTCTTTCTAAATAGTGTTCATCTTGATTGCTACTGTAGCTAAATAGTACCCCTTTCCCCCTAGCAGATGGTCATTTCAATCCTAATTAACAAAGTTTGATGACTTTGCTTGGCTTGGCAATGGCCAATAATTGGGTGTCTACTCAATCGTAAATGAAGAGAAAGTGAACTAGTTGGTGCTGAACTCAGGTGATGTGTTTGTTATAAGGTATTAAAATATAATTTTCTGGTAGTTTCTATGTGGATGTATTATTCAGTTAATAGTATCACTAAACAAACGGGATGCCAAAAATAGTGTCCCCTGCTCCAAAAAAACCTATCATGAACTTCTGATTTTGTATAGTGTTGAATCATAATTGCTTATTGCAGGTTTGTTTGATTACACAAATTTGGTTTTGCACAGCTCCATGGATGGATACCATGTATACTATGCTTTGTTGTTTGGAGCAGCTAATGGAACCTACGTATGGTGCTAGCTTAGAGCCATTGCCTATTTAGACAACCCATGTAAGTATTCTTCTCCGACGTCACTCTTTTTTTCTTCTAATATCCGGTTTCTGTTGGAATTAAAACGGGCTGGGCCCATGTTTAATTCTAATTAATTCCTAGAAAGTCCCAAAGGCCCATGTGCATGTGCTAAAACTGTTTAGTCCCATATGGAGAGTTGAATGGGAGTTACACCACTTTAAAAGGTGGAACATGGTAGCCCCCTTGTGGAATTGGAGAGAGCCAATACACTCGCGCGCCTCGCTCGCCTCACCGAGCCGTGGTGCGGTGCGTGTGCGTGTGCGCGCGTACGCAGGCATGTCGGGTGCGTACACGTGTTTTCTTTATCTATTCGAAAATTGAAACGCACTAACTCGCAGTTAATAGCATTAACAAACGGCTAGCAGTAACGGTTCAGTTACCAGTGAGTAATGGTGACCGTTTCTAGTCTCTTCGTTTTTGTCATTAAGTAGAACATGCTCTGTTTCAGAAATCGTTGGCAGTAATGGCTGCGGTTACTAGTGAGTAATGACGACCGTTTCTGGTCTCTGGGAAATGGCTGCGGTTACTAGTGAGTAATGGCGACCGTTTCTGGTCTCTGGATTTTTGCCATTATATGGAACAGAGCACTTGTTCTTCTGACTATCCAATACTCTCAACGAAAGACACCACTGGTTTTTGTTGCTGTCTCTGGCGATCTCCATCCCGGCAAGGCGCGTGTACGGCTACACCGGGAGAGCAGGCCTCCGGAACCCTCATCCTTGAAGGCTTGCACGAGCGAGGACGAATAAGGTTTTTGGGGAGCGTTCGTGCGACTGCTCGCTTCATCTGATTCTCTGTTACGTCTACATCTGCGCGACTACTACCACGACATCCACAAAATTCTCCGCTACGTCTACATCAAATGCACGACTACTACCACTACGCCATGATGAATGACAATCTAGTCAAGACTCCTGCTGCTGCTACTGGATCTGGAACTCCAACTGCTGCTACTCCTTCTACTGGATCCGAATATGCCTATCTTGTAAATATTTGTTGGTTAGTTTTCTTATCTGTTATTAACTTGAACACTGAGATAGGTATACTAGTTTATGTCCTTCTGGATCTTAGTATGGCTATAGTGTTCTTGTCCTTTTACTTTGTGAAAATGACTAAAGTAATTTTCATGATTTATCTACCATATTTCTGGATTAAAGTAATTCGAAAAATGCTCATATATTCAACAGTTTCATGTAGAATCATGGGTATTTTTGTTGTTGCCAGATTTGTTGGAAACAAAGGGGAGAAAAATCTTTTGTACTACTAGGCCTTTGTTTCGTTGTAGGTAAACATAATCCACCATATCAATGGAGTATTTTAATCTAAAGGCATGCATCATCTTGAACACTTACTCCTGAACAGGAGCAAGCGTTCGAGGCTGCTGATAACCTTTTTAAATGTGCTGTGATTAGCGTTCTTGGTGAGAAGTTAGTTGATGCAAACATGGTGATCAAAACTGGGAAAGAGATGTGGGATGCACTCGAGGCCAAGTTTGGGGTTTCGGATGTAGGTAGTGAATTGTATCTCATGGAGCAATACCATGACTATAGAATGGTTGACAGCCGTTCTGTAGTTGAGCAGGCTCATGAGATACAATCCATGGCCAAAGAACTAGAGCACTTCAAATGTGTGTTACCAGACAAGTTTGTCGCGGGAGGCATTATTGCCAAGCTTCCTCCTTCTTAGAGGAATTTTGCTACTTCCCTGAAACACAAGAGAAAAGAGTTTTCTGTTGAAAATCTCATTGGGTCTCTTGATGTTGAAGAGAAGGCGAGGGCAAAAGATACACACATTAGAGGTAATGAGGGACATTCTAGTGCCAATGTGGTGCAAAAGAAGAATGGCCAAGCTCAAAAGTTCAAAGGCAAGAACAAGACTGCACAAACAACTAGCTTCAAAAAGAAGAAGAAGAACACAAAGGATAGCCTTTGCTTTGTGTGTGGCGAACCTGGTCATTGGGCCAAGGATTGCAGTCAATGCAAGGGTGGGAAGAATCAGCAAGGGCAGAATTCAAAGTCTGCTAATGTTGTTGTTGGTACTACTGAGACGAGAACATCAGGGTATGGTAATTTACCTACTGTTCTTTCCGTATGTCAATCTACCGATTGGTGGATAGACACTGGTGCTAATATACATGTGTGTGCTGATATTTCATTATTCTCTTCTTACCAGGTCACTCGAGATTCAGCCGTTCTAATGGGGAATGTGTCACATGCCACTGTTCATGGTGTTGGCACGGTTGATCTGAAGTTTACTCTAGGGAAGATTGTGCAACTGAAGAACGTGCATCATGTGCCATCTATCAATAAGAATCTCGTGAGCGGATCTCTTCTGTGTAGATATGGCTTTAGACTAGTATTTGAGTCCAATAAATTTGTAATGTCCAAGTGTGGACAATTTGTTGGTAAAGGCTATGTGTGAGGATGCTTGTTCCATCTATCTCTTTCAGATTTGTGTAATAATGTTGTGAACCATGTTTGCAGTGCTAATGAGACTACTATTTGGCATTCACGACTTTGTCACATAATTTTTGGTTGCATGACACGGTTAGCCAGTTTAGAGTTAATCCCGAAATTCACCCTTGTCAATGGTTCTAAATGTCAAGTTTGTGTGCAATCTAAGCAGCCTCGTAAGCCTCATAAGGCTGCAGAGGTAAGAAACTTGGCACCATTAGAACTCATACATTCTGATCTGTGTGAGATGAATGGTGTGTTGACAAAAGGTGGTAATAGATATTTCATGACTTTGATTGATGACTCCACTAGGTTCTGTTATGTGTATCTTTTGAAAACTAAAGATTAAGCTCTTCACTACTTTAAAATCTATAAAGCAGAAGCTGAGAACCAACTTGAAAAGAAAATCAAAAGGGTTAGGTCTGATCGTGGCGGCGAGTACTTTTCTAATGAGTTCAATTTATTCTGTGAGGAACATGGTATAATCCATGAGAGGACGCCTCCCTATTCACCCCAGTCAAACGGGGTTACTGAAAGAAAGAACCGCACTCTAACGGATTTGGTTAATGCCATGTTAGAAACAACGGGTCTTTCCAAAGCATGGTGGGGGAGGCTATATTGACTTCATGTCATGTCCTAAATAGGGTTCCCACAAAGAATAAAGAGATAACCCCATATGAACAATGGGAGAAGAAAAGGCTATCACTTTCATACTTGCGCACTTGGGGTTGTTTGGCGAAAATCAATGTTTTAATTTCCAAAAAGCGTAAGTTTGGACCAAAAACCGTGGATTACGTCTTTCTAGGCTATGCTCACCATAGCGTTGGATATAGATTTTTAGTGGTGAAATCTGGAGTACCTGACGTGCATGTCGATACAATTATGGAGTCCAGAGATGCTACATTTTTTGAGGATATTTTTCCGATGAAAGATATGCCTAGTTTATTGAGTCAGGAGCCTGATATAACTCCTGAACCTGCTATTCCAATGGAATATTTTGAGCAAACCCCTGAGCAAATTCCTGAGGAGGAAGATAATGAAACTCTGAGGAAGAGTAAAAGACAAAGGACTGCAAAGTCTTTTGGTCCTGATTTCATTGTGTACCTTGCGGATGATACTCCAAGTACCATTTCTGAAGCATATGCTTCTCCAGATGTGGAATACTGGAAGTAAGCAGTTCGGAGTGAAATGGATTCTATTATCTCTAATGGAACTTAGGAGATCACTGAGCGTCCTTATGGTTGTAAACCTGTAGGATGTAAGTGGGTGTTCAAAAAGAAGCTTAGGCCTGATGGTACTATCGAGAAGTACAAGGCACGACTTGTGGCCAAAGGTTATACCCGAAAGGTAGGCGAAGATTTCTTTGATACTTATTCACCTGTGGCTATATTGATCACTATTCGAGTACTACTATCTCTGGCTGCCTCACACGGTCTTCTCGTTCATCTGATGGACGTTAAGACGGCTTTCCTAAATGGAGAGTTGGACGAGGAAATTTACATGGAACAGCCAGATGGATTTGTAGTAGATGGTCAAGAAGAAAAGGTGTGCAAGTTGTTGAAATCTTTGTATGGTCTTAAACAAGCACCTAAGCAGTGGCATGAAAAGTTCGACAGAACTTTAACATCTGCGGGCTTTATTGTGAATGAAGCTGACAGATGTGTGTATTATCGCCATGGTGGGGGCGAGGGAGTCATTCTATGTCTGTATGTTGATGATATACTGATATTTGGGACCAAGCTTAATGTGATTAAGGAGGTCAAGGATTTCTTATCTCAGAATTTTGAGATGAAAGATCTGGGAGTAGCTGATGTTATCTTGAACATTAAGCTGTTGAGAGGTGATGATGGTGGGATCACATTGTTGCAATCCCATTAAGTGAAAAAGGTTCTGAGTCGTTTTGGTTATAGCGACTGTAAATCCTCTCCAACACCTTATGATCCTAGCATGTTGCTTAGGAAGAATTGGAGAATAGCCAGAGACCAATTGAGATTGTAATATCTCGAAAAAAAAGGTACTTGAAAGAAAAAGTCGAGAGCGATGAAAGTAACCATGAAAGAACTGTTAGGAAAAAGATTAAATAGGGATTTAACCAGGGGAAAAAATGGAATTTTTGGGCAACCTGGGCTAAGGCCTTCGGCCCGCCGGTTTTTGGCCCATTAGTGGAGGAGGGGGCAGCCAAACCCTAAGCCACCCCCTCCCCTTGCGCCTCCTCCTCCTCCCCATTTGGGCAGCCGCCACCCTCCTTCCCCACTCCTTGCACTGCCTCTCCACCCCTTGCGCCTCCCCTAGCCCCATGGCTGCTGGTCAAGAGAAGGAAGAAGGAACCCCTTGGGTGGCGGCCAAGAAGAGAAGAGAAGAGGGAAGGGAAGAGAAGAGAAAAGAAGAGAAGAAGAGGAGGGAGAGGAAGGGTTGCAACCGGGAGAACGTGGTGATCGTCGATCCGCTGCGTGCACTCTCCGTTCCGGCAAGGGTAACCCGTTGTCCCTTCCGTTGGGTCGTTTTCTAGTTGTTTTATTTTCGGATGTCAGTTCGTCGGTGTTCTGCAGCGGTAAAGGTTGACGTTTTTTGTTAGGTTAAAGGCAGAATTGGGTCTGGGTGTCTCCTAGAAAGTTGTAGATATCATAGTTATCTTTCATTGCCGACAAGAATCAAGTCATTCGGACTTCGGTAGCCAAAGTTATGAATTTCTTAGTATTTCTGTGTTTCTGGAGAGAAGCAGAATTACTAGTGTTGGTTAACCTGATAGAAGCGCATATTTAGAGGGTTTCAGAGGGTCTCACCATAACGAAAAACGAGGCTAATCCTCTTAGATTTCAGGAAAACTAAAGATCACTAAATTCGGACGAACGTAGAAAGTTATGATAGTTTCTTTGTTGCTGTCCAGAGACCCGACGCGAGAATTGATACTCTGTTGTATGGCTTGGTAGGGCTAGTAAAGGGACGAATCAGAGAACCTCACCAACTAGGTTTAGAAGGGAATTCAATAACCTTTTCAGAATGTCCAAGATCTCTTTATTTGGATTTCTGTACAATTAGTTATGTTTTTGAAGGTGACTGTCCACTGGTAGGACAGACTGGTATTTGGTAATAGAATTGGGGACCGCGTTTTAGTGGCCGTTATGCTCGATTGTATCTATAGTTTTGCTTTTGAATCTATATGGTAGCCTTAGCGTGTCTCATATGTTATCCAGTGTGGGTTTGATTCGGGAGCAGCACCGTATCCCCAACCTCCTCGTTCGCACGGTTGAGGCAAGTGCATTGTTGTTAAATGAGTGTGATTGATTGGCTATGTTTGTGTGCTATTTGATATATGGTTGCATAGCAAGATGGCTTACTTGATGAATGTTTAAGTATGGTGATGGCTCAAATTATACTTATGCTCTCTGTGGTTCAATGTTGTTGTCTTTTGGTAAGATTGATGATGAATGAAAGATGAGCATTTGCATATTGAGAGCATATTGAGGCTTGGTCACGCGGTGACCAAGCATGTTTCCTTGAGATCCCGTCATGAATGTGACGGGCCGAGATCCTCACTCGTGGGCGTGGGCTTGAGGTCCCGTTACTTGCGGAGTAACGGGCAATTGGTCCCGTGCTTGCGCGCCTGAGCATGGGTATGCGCGCGCGGTTGCATACTGCATTACGGTGTAATGCACACGAAAGTTAAAGATAAAGGTTCCTTGAGCATTGCATTTGCATATGAGATGTTCTATTGTTGATCTCCTTTACATGTATGTTGATGTTATAGTTTTTATGTACTTGCTGAGTTTGTGGACTCACTCTTGCTTTTATTGTTGTTTTAGGTACTGAGCCAAAACGACATGCACTGGGAAGTAGTGCGCTAGTCACACACATGCCACATGAACTAAATAAAGTTGAATGATCTTGGATCGTAATTGTTTTTAGTAATTGGGCAAGATACTCAAAGGTTCATTATGTCTTGTCTCTTGCGGGGTTTAAGTATAATAATGATGAGTAGTGGAACTTTATACTTCATTGGATTGCTAGATACTTAGCATGTCTTTGATTATCTTTTGATGTGTCGGATGATAGTTTAGTTAATTTATGAATTATCGTATGTTGGAACCTCAGTGTAATTAATTTTACTGAGGAGGTTCTGCTAAATTTACTAAAGTTGCCTTGATTAGAATTATTAGGGTTTTGTTTAGTAGCATTCCGGGCTCATGTCGGGTGGGGTGTTCTGATTGGTATTAGAGCCAGTTTTAGGTCCGTGGTAGTTGAAATATTAAATTGACACACTGTACCTGATGAGGTGGGTTAGGTTTTGCATTGCATTTACGCTTAGTATGTTGTATTGAAGAATCTGTTGTGAGTTGAACTAATATATCTATAATATAATACTATTGTTATCTTGTGTGGGGTTAACCCACGTTTGAGAGGTTGAGGTCGTGGTTGTGACCTTGGGCTTTACCAGGCTACACCACCATTCACGGTGTGAGAATAGGGAAGTGGTTTTCTCGAATATCTTAGTATAGGTGATAATTTGAGTATCTTTGGAGAGATTGTTCTCTTCCCTAAAAAAAATAATTGATTTGGTCTACTCGAGTTAAGGTGTGCTTGATGAATTGCTCTTAGATTTGAAGTTTCTTCCAGTTGAGGTGTTTCCATTGATTTAATTTGATCATTTAAAGCAAATATTGTTTTTCCAACTGTTGAGCCGCCCGCCGTTGATGAACCTTCTTTGGTTAGTGGTTACAATGCAGTTGATGGGTTTCAATTGGTTTGTATTTGTTTTATAGAGCAAATGTTGTCTTTTCTGACTCTTGAGCTATTCTTGCTACTTGTGATCGTCGTCTTTGATAGTATTGTTCCTTGTTATGGAGGTTCTACTTTCTTGATGGAAATCTTGACCCATTTATTCGCTTGATAATTTGGATCATGAACGTTTCCTATTGAAATACCTTTAGTACGTGGAGGATTTGACTTTATGTATTTCTTTTGGGTATGATGAGTGTTGAAGTTTAATGGTTTCATTCTATGAAACAAGATGTTCAACCCCTTAGCGATGACTTTTTGTGGTTAAATGTGAGGTTGTAGCCAAAAGAAATTAATGATTTTGATTTGGGTTGTCAAGTTGGGCCTGTTCAATAGTGTTTAAACGATTTTAACTAAAATCCTTAGAAGGAAGTTGATTGAGTTTTTCATTTGCAAATTCTTTAACTTGTGAAACCTTTGGCTTATGTGTTTCTCTGGATTATTTCGAGTGTGGAAGTGTTATGCCTCTTTTCCTAAAGAAAAGAAAAGATCTTAAACTCGTTTATGTGTCCAGTTGAGTTTAGTTGGAATGTGGTAATCATCTAGATTAATTGATAAGGTATGAATTACCAAGATGAGACTTTTGCATGGAACATGATTGGTTTTAAACCGAACTTTGTAATTGAGGTCGATTAAGTGAATCTGTCTTTTAGTAGTTCTTGATGACTTGTTCTAATCTTTAAGATTGTGGAATTTGGTAGATTTGTTGGGTATCTGAGTAATGTGTCTCAATGGATTAGTCTACCCATTCGAATGGTTATGTTAAGGATGTGTTTGAACGATGCATAGAGGATATCAATCTGAAAATTTCATAAACTAGTTACTCGATGATCCTACATAAATTGCTAGATTGAAACATGTATAATGATTAGATGAATGTTGAGGTAGTTTCTCATGAAACCTTGTTTCACAGAGATGATATTATTGAATGTTTAAGTTTATTTTGCCCTAAAACTCGAGCATAAACTGGAAGGTTGACTCGGTGTTTACGGATGGTTAGGTGAATACAAATAGACGTAGAATCTGTTGCATGCGTGATAAAGATAAATGTCAATGATAGTTGAAGTGTGTTGAGCAACACTAATGGTTGCATAGATGAATGAATAAGTGATATACAAAACGTCTTTGGCGAAGATGATTTTTAATAGGTATGATTTTGTACATGAGGTTTGTTTCAACCTTGACTGGTGTTTCTTTGGGAGATTTAGAATGGGATGAGAGGCGATGATGATTATCGCTAGGAGTGTATTATTTCATTGATAGTGTGATTGTCAATAAGGGATTATGATGATAATAGTGAATGTTTTGTATAAAGGGATTGTACCGCTTGCCTGACACGGATTAAGTGAAAAGGTTTCTAGTTTTGGGTATGTGATCTTTCAGACCTCATGTTGATGTGGTAGCTGAATTTGTTTTTGCGTTTAATGACGTGTTGAGAGGTTTTATTAGCTTCTTAGTGATTTTTGTATTGAGGTTTATGAATCTCTTATTGTTGGAGTTGGCAAAGTGATGTCAGAACCAACGAAAGTCTTTTCTTTGATAAAGGTAAGAGTGAAGTAGAAGTATTTGAGGCGAAGTCAAGTTTGGTAACTTATAGTTTCGAATTTTGCTTAAACTTTCTGCTTTGCCCATCGAGTTTCTTGAATTCCAAAGGTAATGTTTTATTCCGTTTGAGGACGTGTGCCTCAACCTTGATCCTATCTTTTATTTTCCAAGAACATCATTATCTGATTGTTTCTCGTGATTTTGAACTACTGTAAGTGGTAACGTTTTCCTTCGCGCTGAAATTTATTTCTATTTGCCTCTTCTTCTAAGAAAGGGTTAACCGAACTATATTACAAAGTCTCTTTGGATGTGAATTGGCAACGAGATAGGGGTGGTCTAGTGGATGATTTGTGAACCTTTGGGAGAGGCATCGAATAATTAATCAATTTATTAGAATAATCCTTGAAAAGGATTTGAGTTAAAAGAATATTAGTCTTTGGAGTTGTGATTTCGTAGTCGCAACTAGTAGGACCTATAGCGAGATGTGGTCCAAGATTTCGTGTTTATTTTGTGAGAACATTAGAAGTAGCAAGTATCGAATCTTGATCAGAATTTTAGAGTATCACATTTGGGTACTCAGTAAGATTGTGTAGAAGAAACATGATGGTGTAGTTTCATGACGGTAATAGTGTGGAGAAAATTAATCGTTGCGTTAATTAACGGGATAGTAGGAATAATTGAGTTATTGTCAAGTATGACTCGGCCTGAGTGAGTAACCCCATAGGAGTTAGATTATCTCGATGGATGACTTGGTCAAGAATATATTTATCTTTTGACATTAAATGATTGAGTATGTTTGAATCTTGGTCAATCAGTTAGGGTATTGCGAAGAGGTATATTACAGTTGTGTAGTTGGATTGGATTGGTGTGGATTAGAGAAGGTCTAAGGTTGGTGAAATAAAGTACCTTGGGGCGGTTATCTGATTAGTTAGGAATATTGATATTAATGACTAAGATTATTGTCGAGCTGGGTGAAATTTTAGTAAACGAATGTGAGGATTTCCTATCAACTAAACCAGAAATTCACGATAGGAGACTTGAAGGTTAAATTTGGGGGTTCTGTATGTTATGCTAGGACCGAAAGACCCGATAATATGTGCAGAGGTGGAAGAACAGAACTGAATTTTAAATAGTGTGTTGACCTTTGATAGAATTCTTTGGGTAAAGTAAATGAGTGGGAATGTGGTGAATATCAAGTTGATTATCTATAAAAGATTGAGGTGATGTGATTGTGGATGAAATTTATATTGAGGAGTGTTGGGAACTATTTGTCAAGATAATTCTTTTGGTAGAGAAGTTGATCAGAGTATGCTATTGTGGATTGGAAGAGTCTCTCTTCATAGGTGTGGATTCTGTGTTCAGTTTGAGCATAGCTTTGATATTGCCAAATAAAAAAAAATGAATAAATTAGAGTGTTATGCGATGATTGGGAATCTCAAGGTTAAAAATAAAGATGAAAACCCTACAAGAAAGTTTGAGGAAAAGGTTGTATTCTTGGATAATGAAATGTTCTCTTGGCTTTTATTTGAGATTTGTCTTGTGATGATGCCAAACATTTATTAAGTTGGTTCTTCTCGGTATGCGGGATTCTTTCGGTTAAGACAAATAAAGGAAATGGTTGTTTTGAGCATTCGAGTGATTTTGCCTTTGGCTTATGTGGTGTTCATTGGTAGCATGTCTAATTCGAAAGTGGAAGAGTTTCATGATGAATCTTTTGGTTTTGAATTTAACTCTTTTGGTGGGGAGTTGGTGATGCGTGTTCGCGTTGAGAATTCTTTATTCTCAGTTGGGTTTTGTTTTGTTAGAGCTTGTTTAAAATGAGTTCTGTGGTGCGTCCACAGTTAAAGAAGGTGCCCTTTGTAAAATTGAAAAGATCGAATGATACAAGGAACACGAGTTATGTGCTATGTGCAGGTTGTGTGATTTGGTACTAAAGAAAATGTTGACCTTTGGTACTTTGGCTGTTTCTGAAATAGGCGAAGATTCGGGAGATAGCGCATTACTAGGACCGTCTCGAGTCCTAGCGTGCCTAGAGCGTGAAGCTCGTTAGGGCCAGTGGCCCACGAGTAAGACCATGTCAACGAGACGTGACCGTTGAGTAACTCGTGAAAGGTTGGGGCGTGAAGTAAGGCGTAACATTTCAATTATGTCGGTATGGTGGTCCCATAATTCCGAGAGGAAAAAACTTGGGAATGGGAGTCGCATATGCGAGCTTTGTCCGAGTTATTCATAGCAGGAGCGTGGCAATGTTAGTAATCCTTAGCTGTGATTATTCTTTGGCTTTAGCGTGTTGAATTCGGGTCGAGTCATTTTAAGGGGGTAGAGTGTAATATCTCAAAAAAAGGTACTTGAAAGAAAAGTCGAGAGCGATGAAAGTAACCATGAAAGAACTGTTAGGGAAAAGATTAAATAGGATTTAACCAGGGAAAAAATGGAATTTTTGGGCAACTTTGGGCTAAGGCCTTCGACCCGCGGTTTTGGCCCATTAGTGGAGGAGGGGCAGCCAAACCCTAAGCCACCCCCTCCTTGCGCCTCCTCCTCCTCCCCATTTGGGCAGCCGCCACCCTCCTTCCCCACTCCCTTGCACTGCCTCTCCACCCCTTGCGCCTCCCTAGCCCCATGGCTGCTGGTCAAGAGAAGGAAGAAGGAACCCCCTTGGGTGGCGGCCAAGAAGAGAAGAGAAGAGGAAGGGAAGAGAAGAGAAAAGAAGAGAAGAAGAGGAGGAGAGGAAGGGTTGCAACCGGGAGAACGTGGTGATCGTCGATCCGCTCCGTGCACTCTCCGTTCCGGCAAGGGTAACCCGTTGTCCCTTCCGTTGGGTCGTTTTCTAGTTGTTTTATTTTCGGATGTCAGTTCGTCGGTGTTCTGCAGCGGTAAAGGTTGACGTTTTTTGTTAGGTTAAAGGCAGAATTGGGTCTGGGTGTCTCCTAGAAAGTTGTAGATATCATAGTTATCTTTCATTGCCGACAAGAATCAAGTCATTCGGACTTCGGTAGCCAAAGTTATGAATTTCTTAGTATTTCTGTGTTTCTGGAGAGAAGCAGAATTACTAGTGTTGGTTAACCTGATAGAAGCGCATATTTAGAGGGGTTTCCAGAGGGTCTCACCATAACGAAAAACGAGGCTAATCCTCTTAGCTTTCAGGAAAACTAAAGATCACTAAATTCGGACGAACGTAGAGAAAGTTATGATAGTTTCTTTGTTGCTGTCCAGAGACCCGACGCGAGAATTGATACTCTGTTGTATGGCTTGGTAGGGCTAGTAAAGGGACGAATCAGAGAACCTCACCAACTAGGTTTAGAAGGGGAATTCAATAACCTTTTCAGAATGTTCAAGATCTATTTATTTGGATTTCTGTACAATTAGTTATGTTTTTTCGAAGGTGACTGTCCACTGGTAGGACAGACTGGTAGTTGGTAATAGAATTGGGGACCGCGTTTTAGTGGCCGTTATGCTCAGTTGTATCTATAGTTTTGCTTTTGAATCTATATGGTAGCCTTAGCGTGTCTCATATGTTATCCAGTGTGGGTTTGATTCGGGAGCAGCACCGTATCCCCAACCTCCTCGTTCGCACGGTTGAGGCAAGTGCATTGTTGTTAAATGAGTGTGATTGATTGGCTATGTTTGTGTGCTATTTGATATATGGTTGCATAGCAAGATGGCTTACTTGATGAATGTTTAAGTATGGTGATGGCTCAAATTATACTTATGCTCTCTGTGGTTCAATGTTGTTGTCTTTTGGTAAGATTGATGATGAATGAGAGATGAGCATTTGCATATTGAGAGCATATTGAGGCTTGGTCACGCGGTGACCAAGCATGTTTCCTTTGAGATCCCGTCATGAATGTGGCGGGCCGAGATCCTCACTCGTGGGCGTGGGCTTGAGGTCCCCATTACTTGCGAGTGCGGGCAATTGGTCCCGTGCGTGCGCACTGAGCATGGGTATGCGGCGGCGGTTGCATACTCTGCATTACGGTGTAATGCACGAAAAGTTAAAGATAAAGGTTCCTTGAGCATTGCATTTGCATATGAGATGTTCTATTGTTGATCTCCTTTACATGTATGTTGATGTTATAGTTTTTATGTACTTGCTGAGTCTGTGGACTCACTCTTGCTTTTATTGTTGTTTTAGGTACCGAGCCAAGAACGACATGCACGGGGAAGTAGTCGCTAGTCACACACATGCCACATGAACTAAATAAAGTTGAATGATCTTGGATCGTAATTGTTTTTAGTAATTGGGCAAGATACTCAAAGGTTCATTATGTCTTGTCTCTTGCGGGGTTTAAGTATAATAATGATGAGTAGTGGAACTTTATACTTCATTGGATTGCTAGATACTTAGCATGTCTTTGATTATCTTTTGATGTGTCCGGATGATAGTTTAGTTAATTTATGAATTATCGTATGTTGGAACCTCCAGTGTAATTAATTTTACAGGAGGTTCTCACGAAATTTACTAAAGTTGCCTTGATTAGAATTATTAGGGTTTTGTTTAGTAGCATTCCGGGCTCATGTCGGGTGGGGTGTTCTGAGAGATATTCTCGATAATTGGTTCACTCATGTATTTAGCTAGCGGTACGGGCTCGACATCTCGTTCTTTGTGAGCAAACTAAGCCGTTTGTTTCTAGTCAGGAGATGATCATTGGCATCTTTGTTGAGAGGGTAATGCGCTATCTAAAGGGTACTATGAGTTATGACATTCACTATACCGGTACCCAGTGCTCGGAGGGTTATAGCGATTCAAACCGGATATCGATGTCGATGAGATTAAGGCCACAAGTGGATATGTCTTCACACTTGGAGGTGGCGTTGTTTCATGGAAGTCTTGCAAGCAGACCATCTTAACGAGGTCAACAATGGAAGCAGAACTCACAGCATTAGAAACTGCCACTGTTGAAGCCGAATGGCTTCGTGAGCTCTTGATGGATTTGCCGGTGGTTTAAAAACCGGTACCGGCTATTCTGATGAACTGTGACAATCAGACTGTGATCGTCAAAGTGAACGGTTCTAAGGATAATATGAAGGCATCAAGACATGTGAAGAGAATACTGAAATCTGTTAGAAAAATGAGAAACTCCGGAGTAATAGCTTTGGATTATATCCAAACAGCTAAGAATCTGGTAGATCCCTTCACAAAGGGTTTATCACGGAATGTGATAGACAATGCATCGAGGGAGATGGGTTTGAGACCCACGTGAGTTATACCATAGTGGTAACCCATCCTATATGATCGGAGATCCCGTGAAGTAGGATTGGCGAAACAAGCTTTTGGTTAACTGGGAGGAGAGTACTTTTATAGACCCACTCCATTGGAGATGCAATTCTTTCCTAAATCTATATGGCAGGTTGATTTTTATCTTAATGTGTTCTGTGGCTTGTTTAAGCAAAGATGCTGTCCTACAGAGCAGTCTTGAAAGAACACACTTATATGAGTCCGACTGCTAGTCACAGTCTATGAGATATGGTAATCTCTAGGAAGCTCATGAATAGACTAGGAGTATGACTCATATGCTCCAACCCGCGGGGATGCTTGGCAGCCTGGTATCAGTTAAGGACTTAAGTAAAACTTATTCACACAAAACTGTCAATTCAAGGCTTAGTCCATTGTGCAGTTGTGGATAAGTGTAGCTTTTGTTCTAGGTGGATGTTCAACCTTAACCGGTCTCCATCAAAACACTGGTATATCAAAACAATACTGTGGATCAAGGCATTTGACATGTGCCCTTGGGATCTGGTGGGGGATTGTTGGAATTAATACGGGCTGGGGCCATGTTTAATTTTAATTAATTCCTGGAAAATCCCAAAGGCCCATGTGCATGTGTTAAAACTGTTTAGTCTCATATGGAGAGTTGAATGAGAGTTATACCACTTTAAAAAGTGGAACGTGGTAGCCCCCTTGTGGAATTGGAGAGAGCCAATACACGTGCACGCTCGCTCGCTCGCCTCGCCACGCCACGCCACGCCTTGCCTCGTCGAGCCATGTCGTGCCGTGCGGTGCGGTGTGTGTGCGTGTGCGTGTGCGCGCGTACGCAGGCGTGTCGGGTGCGTGCGCGTTTTTCTTTATCTATTCAAAAATCAAAACGCACTGACTCGCAGTTAATGGCATTAACAAACGGCTAGCAGTAACGGTTCAGTTACCAGTGAGTAATGGTGACCGTTTCTAGTCTCTTCGTTTTTGTCATTAAGTAGAACATGCTCTGTTTCAGAAATCGCTGGCAGTAATGGCTGCAGTTACTAGTGAGTAATGGCGACCGTTTCTGGTCTCTGGGTAATGGCTGCGGTTACTAGTGAGTAATAGCGACCGTTTCTGGTCTCTGGATTTTTGCATTATATGGAACAGAGAACTTGTTCTTCTGACTATCCAATACTCTCCACGAAAGACACCACTGGTTTTTGTCGCTGTCTCTGGCGATCTCCATCCCGGCAAGGCGCGTGTACGGCTACACCGGGAGAGCAGGCCTCCGGAACCCTCATCCTTGAAGGCTTGCACGAGCGAGGACGAATAAGGTTTTTGGGGAGCGTTCGCGCGACTGCTCGCTTCATCTGATTCTCTGCTACGTCTACATCTGTGCGACTACTACCACGACATCCACGAAATTCTCCGCTACGTCTACATCAACTGCATGACTACTACCACTACGCCATGACGAACGACAATCTAGTCAAGACTCCTGCTACTGCTACTGGATCTGGAACTCCTACTGCTGCTACTCCTTCTACTGGATCCGGGTATTCCTATCTTGTAAATATTTGTTAGTTAGTTTTCTTATCTGTTATTAACTTGAACACTGAGATAGGTATACTAGTTTATGTCCTTCTGGATCTTAGTATGGCTATAGTGTTCTTGTCCATTTACTTTGTGAAAATGACTAGAGTAATTTTCATGATTTATCTACCATATTTCTGGATTAAAGTAATTCAAAAAATGCTCATATATTCAACAGTTTCATGTAGAATCATGGGTATTTTTGTTGTTGCCAGATTTGTTGGAAACAAAGGGGAGAAAAATCTTTTGTACTACTAGGCCTTTGTTTCGTTGTAGGTAAACATAATCCACCATATCAATGGAGTATTTTAATCTAAAGGCATGCATCATCTTGAGCTTCGACTTATGTCCCCATCATAAACAAAATGCATAGCTATCTTTCATGTGGCCCCAAATTTAACTGGAAATGTTTTTGCCATGTTCATAGGTGGAACTGAGAGCTAAGCTATTGGTTCTTGGTCTGTGGTGAGCTTTTTTGTTACTCTCCCCCTTGCTACTTTGCTCCTTTGTTGTATCTTTTTTTTGTGTGTGACGTGTTTAAAAAAATTAGAATGTTTAGGAGCAATAAGAGTATATGAAGGGTGCCTCTGTTATTGCAGATCAGGATGCAAGACATGATCACCAGCATGTACCCCTACCATCTTCCACACATACATCGATTATGCAGTGGCAGGTGAGGTCTTTTGCGCCATGTTCATGTCATCAGCCACATATCTTTCTAGCCATGTTATACATAACGACCAGGTAGCCTAGAGCATAATTGAGCCTATACACTAAAAGCGGGTTGCTGTATATTTTGTATGAAATCTCAGTTGTTGTATATTTTGCTTACTATAGTTTCCTCAACTCACAACTTAATCATTGTGTTTCACATAGTTTTCATGAAGTCTAGGTACTTTTGGTTAGCTTCTATAAAAATTTCCCTTTATATCTGCCCTTTCCATGCAAAAAATAATGCTCATTTTTTTGGCCATTGCATTCTCAATAAGTATTCAGACTCAAATGTCGTCGATTTATATCCTTTTTTGTTCATTTCTTCAATGCAACTATCGCAAAATCTACAACCCTACATTGTTTTGGTTTTGGTTTTTTCGATCTTCACCAAATTTATAACTTGGAAGGGTTGACCCATGCAATAAGATTTGGGTTTTTCCAATTGAGAAAAGCTATCTGCATTATGAACCAAGAGATTAGTTTCCCAGTTATGCTCATTTTTTCTGAATTATTCAGTTCACAGAGGTGCCTCTTAGTTTTTAATGGACACTAGATCCTTCCGTATACCATACTAAAATGATCAACACCCAGGTTTTTTCTCCTAATTTTTCAGTCCTTATCCTCAATTGCTTCCCTTGTCTCTCCCTTGGTTCTGATATGATCTACATCAGACAGGTAATGTGTTCTCTACTGAATACACTTCCTGAATTTGAATTGCTTGCTTATTTGGTTTAGTATTCTTAAATATTCTCCTCTTATGATGAAGAGTGTTGGCCACCTCTTACGAGCACTATTTGAGATAGTTTTGATGAGAGGATGGGCTCAGTTAGCAGAGAAGGCTCTGAATCTTTGCAAGATGATTGATAAGCGAATGTGGAGTGTCCAAACTCCCTTGCGCCAATTTCCTGGTATTCCGAAGGAAATCCTGATGAAACTGGAGAAAAAAAAGGAATTGGCTTGGGAGAGGTACTATGACCTATCATCACAAGAAATTGGCGAGCTAATCCGTTATCCAAAGATGGGGAGGCAGGCAGGCAGCTGCACAAGTCCATCCACCAGTTACCAAAATTGAACCTTTCAGCCCATGTTCAACCTATTACTCGTACAGTTTTGGGTTTTGAGCTGACTATAACACCTGATTTCCAATGGGATGATAAGGTCAGGGAAGAAAAAACCGGCTGGTACGGCGGTTACCGGATTTACCGTTGGGGTCCGGGAACGGGAAAACTGGCTGGGTTTTCTGGGGTTTGCATGTTCAAATTCTAAATTTCAAATTTTGGCTGGTTTTTAAGTAAATTCAAGCGAAATTCGGCCGGACTTTTTCCAGGAAATCCGGTAACTAGCCGGTTTTTTTTTCCGGCCGCCGACTGGGATTCCCCCGGAAACGGCTTTTGGATCCTTGGATAAGGTACATGGATATGTGGAGCCCTTTTGGGCTATAGTGGAGGACAATGATGTCGAGTACATTCTTCACCATGAGTACTACATGTTTAAGAAACAATACGTGGATGAAGATCATACACTTAACTTTTTTTTTCGAGGAAGTGCAAAATCTTTGCACATCATTTCAATAAGACGAAAGAAAGGAATACAGCAACAGGGAAACTAAACATCAATAGCAAAGAGGAAAAAAGAAAGGAGGCCAAGGCCATCCGAAAAACAAAACAAAAAACGACCTAAGATACACACAAACTACTGCTCAGCGTGCATTTCCAGACTCGACGTGACCGCCATGCGCCAACTGCGGTGCTCACTATTAGTGAGAAGAAGTAGCTGATCGATAGTATTGGCTTTATTATTGAAAATCTTTTGGTTGTGCTCTTTCCAGATCATCTAATTGACTAAGATTAAGCATGAATCCAAGTGCTTCCTGTGTTGCTTAGCAACAGAATTCCTGACTGCTAACCAATGATCTTGAAGAAATGGCTAACCGGTGGGAACCGCACAAAGGAACCTGACTGGCTGTAGGAACCGTGCCCAAACTTGTGCCATCACTGCACAACCAAGGAGAAGGTGATCGATGGTCTCCTGCTCGTGCCCACAGAAGACACAAACTCCTTGGTTTGGCAATCCTCGGCGCTGAAGGCAGTCGACCGTCCAACAGCGTCGACGGATCGCAAGCCAAATGAAGATTTTGCATTTGAGAGGAACCTTGGCTCTCCAAATGGCCTCTGCGCATGGGAACCGAATCGAGCCTACGAAGAAAGCCCTGTAAGCTAACTTGGAGGAGTAGTAACCCGAGCTCTCCCAACGCCAAAGAACTGAGTCGACCTCTCCCTGATTTAACTGCAAGGGTTGAATGGCGTCCCAAAGCCGCAGGAATTTTGGAATAAAGTGAGGTTGCAGTTGCCTTGAAATGTCTAGAATCCAGTCATTATTTGCCAATGCCTGTGCAACCGTGCGGGTCCTCCTAGTTGGAAGCTTTACCAACTTGGCAATGGATGGTGCCATACAAAGAATGGAATGGCCATCCAGCCATCGGTCCTCCCAGAACAAGCAATTCTCGTCGTTCCCTACCTTTACCGAAATTGAAGCGTTGAACATGTTTTTTTCCACTCGGCTATATTGGGCATGAAGCCTCCTCCAAGGCCGTGCCGACCAACACCGCTGTAACCATTGCCAGCGCATGCGCAGGGCCCGACCAAGAATAACTAGGTTGGGTAAGCCGAGCCCCCCAAGATGGAGAGGACGGCAAACTGTAGACCACGCCACTAAGCAATTCCCACCGGCCACATTCTGAGATCCTTTCCAAAGAAAAGCTTGCCGTCTTTTATCAATCTCTTTGATGACCGAGAGTGGTGGGTCGAGGGCCATGAAGGAGTACACCAGCATGGCAGACAGAATTGCCTGAACCATCACCAGCCGACCACCTTGAGAAAGTAAACCAGCCTGCCAAGCTTGCAATCTGTTAGCGACCTTGTCAATGAGCGGTTGGAAATCTGCCCTGGAAGGCTTTCGTAGAGTAAGGGGAAGGCCTAGGTATTTGCATGGAAAAGCAGCGGAGTTGCAGCGTAGCACGTCCGAGATTAACTGAGATTGTTGTTGGTTGCATCTAATTGGCACAAAGGAGCTCTTTGTCATATTTTTTGCGCAGTCCCGTTGCCTCGCCAAATAGCTCTAGAATTTCATTGATGGCAAGCAGATCTGAATTGACTGGAGCTATGAACAACACCGCATCATCTACGTATAAGGATAGGCGGTGTGGGAGGCCTCTCCTCCCACCAATCGGTTGTAAGAGTGCTTGATTTTCTGCCGCTAGGATGAGACTGTTAAGGATGTCCATAATGATGATGAACAACATAGGAGATAAAGGGTCTCCTTGACGAAGGCCGCGATCGTGCCACACCGGCTTACCCGGTTGGCCGTTGACTAACACTCTTGTGGAAGATGATCTTAACATGATGCTTAACTAGGCACACCACCTTGGGCCAAAACCTTTGTATCGCAGAATTTTCAGCAGAAAGGGCCAGGACACAGAGTCGAAAGCTTGTGCGATGTCGAGCTTCAACAGAAGGGTCGCCTTTTTTTGTTGCTGGAGTAAACGGGCTGATTGTCTCACCAAAAGGAAATTGTCTTGGATGGAGCGAGCTTTAATGAAAGCAGGTTTGGAGCTACAAGCTTTGCGAGATTCAGTGCGAGCCTTCTAGCGAGGACTTTTGAGAAAATTTTTACGAAGCTGTGAATCAGACTGATAGGCCTGAAGTCGCAAAGCCCGATTCAAGCTCCTGTGCTTCTTGCTTCTTCGGCAGAAGGGTAAGCAAAGCCCGATTCAGATGGTGGAAGTTCGCCCCTGCTGATCGACCAAGTGTTTGGAAAGCTGCCATGATGTCTGGTTTGATGAAATCCCAACAAAGTTGATAGAAACGGCTGGTGAATCCGTCGGGTCCCAGTGCCTTTCCATAGGGCAAGCTCTTGATGGCCTCCTAGACTTCCTGTTCAGAGAAATCCACATCTAGCTCCCGCAAATCATGAACAGCCAAGTTGAGGAAATTGAGGTCTAAGGAATAGTTACGGTGCACCGGCTTCCCCAGTGAATTTACGAAGTGGTCATGGAAAGCCTCTTCTATCCCTTTCTGATTGAGTACCCAAGAATCAGATATCATTAACCGAGTGATGTAGTTCGGCGCCTTCTGCGGTTTGCATGCAGATGAAAGAAACGAGTGTTAGCATCTCCTTCCCTTAGCCATCTCATGCACGACCTCTGGTGTGCGATTGTACGTTCGAAGGAGCAGAGACCGAGAAGCTTCCTTTTGAGTTCCATCCTAAACCAACGCTCCTAGGGAGAAAGCTGTCGTTTTTCTTCTACCACATCTAAGTGACCAATTAGCTCTTTCGACCACCCTATTTGCTGCCGAATGCTCCCGCGGTGACTTTGACTCCAGCTTTGGAGAGAGCGGCCTGTGGCTATGAGTAGAGCATTTAGTCTTCGTAGAGGATCGACTATGCGGTCGTCACAATTCCAAGCCGCTGTTACTGCCTCTTTGAACCCTTCAACCCTTGTCCAGAAAGACTCAAACCGGAAGCGTTTCTTGGCTCCCGTGAGGAAAGCCGAAGAAAGCAATAGAGGGCAGTGGTCGGAAGCCGTGGAGGGTAATGCACGGAGAAAGGAGTCTGGGAAAAGCTGCTCCCAATCGGTAGAAACGAACACCCTATCAATTCTCTCTAGTGTTGGTCTCTCCCTAGCATTAGACCAAGTGAAAGCTCTACCATTAAGTTGAATTTCATTGAGCTCTAGGTCATCAATGACCCGGCAGAATCTACCCATTTGTCTTCTGTTGAGGCGGCTATTATTCTTGTCGCTGGCCTGCAATATTAGGTTGAAGTCTCCAAGAATCATCCAAGGCCCCGAAATGGAGCTTTGTATATCCCGTATTTCCTGGAGGAAAGGCGGTTTTTCGGTGTCTTCCGAGGGACCATAGACAACCGAAAGCCAGATGCACGAACCACAAGGTAGAACGACCTTAGCTGTTATGGAGTGATTTCTTGTGCAGGAATCAGAACAGGTTACCCTACTAGAATTCCAGGCCAGCAGAATACCACCTCTAGACTGGGACGACGGAAGGTAGAAAAACCAGTCAAAGGGGTGCCTGAGGGTTTCTATTACAAGAGAATCATCAATTACACTGAGTTTCGTTTCTTGAATACATGTGACCGACGCTTGCGAAGCTATAACAGATTCTCTTATTACATTCCTCTTGGCCCTCATATTTAGACCCCTAACGTTCCAACTGAGGAAGTTTATGTTGAGAGTGTCCATGAGACTGCCGAAGCGACGGGTACCTTGTGCCGCATAGCTCAGGCGGCAGCGATGGCTGCAGGAGACAGGATAGTCTCGTCCAGGGCGTCACAACCCGACGGCAGTGATGCTGGGACGGGGATCTTGAACAAGGCAGCCAGTGCCACTAAGTGCTCTTGCGAAAGTTGGTTGTCAAACAACTTGACGAAGTTACTTATGATCGCATGATGCTCTGAGTTGCTTCCCTGATCGAGGCCCAGCCTGGCGGCGAGCATCAGTTGAATGCGCTCGGTTGCTGGGGCTTTCTTTTGGCTTGATGCTGCCAGTCGCTTGCTGCGCCTAGGCGTGAAAGCCATAGGTTGAGCAAGGCTTGGACGCTGGACGTCCGGTAGAGGCAGCAGCGGTTTCTGCAGACGCCCTTTCGCCCGACGAGAGAAGGTGATGAGCTTACGAGCGCTTGCCGACAATTGCTCGGCAGGAATGGGCGGACCTCCTTGGTCTTGGAGCGAACCTCCTTGGTCTGGAAGGTCTACGGCCTGGGGTGATGGCTGTTAAGGAACCGTCGCTGGCGAGTCCAGTCCGAGCGATTACCTCGCAGACAAGCGTAGAATCGTAAGAACAATGCATGAACAACAAGAACAGAATAAGAGATAAAACACAGAGATGTAGGGGACTTCTTGCTTCTCTTTATTCCTTCATCCATCGATCGATGCGTTTACAATGAATAGCACCCCTATTTATAGGCTACGCCTGCTAGGGTTTGGGATGAGGAGCCCACCTTGGGCGGGACTCAGTCCCGGGGGCGATTCTTAACACTCTCCCTTGGGCACTCATCCTTCATGTCCATGTCTCATCAAAACTCCATAAAAACCCAGTGGGAAAAATTTAGAGAAAGAGTACATGAATCATGTTCTGTTATGCTGCACGAATTGCCTCATTAAAAACCTTAGCCGAGAAACTTCAGGAAAACTCGTCAAGGGAAAAAGAGTACAATCCACCCAATTTCATTTAATCTCGGGATTTACCTTTGGGTACTCGATCTTCGTGATCAAGCTTTAGTAATGAGTTTGTGAAGATTCTCCCCGACTCGCACTTTCTAAGTCTCATCATTCTAATTCCACGTATGCACCTTTCAAAGCTAGATCTTTGGAAGTGACTTAGTGAATAAATCTGCAAGATTATCACATGACTTAGTATGCAGTGCTTTGATTACGTTCATCTTTTGCAATTCACGAGCATAGAAGAACTTGGGGTTGATATGCCTTGTGAGAGGATTCTTCACATAACCCATATGTACTTATGCAACACAAGCGCATTTATCTTCATAGATAATAGTGGGGGTTAGTGCGGCATTCAATCCACATGATTCTTTGGATGTGGTGAATCATCCGCCAAGACAAGCACATTCTTGTGAGGCCTCATACTGTGCTATCATTTCCGAGTGGTTCGTCAAGTCGGTACAAGACTCGCTAGACGTTTTCCATGGAATTGCAGTTCCACCACATAGCAGTTCATAGCTTTGTTTGCAATTTGGTCGTATGCGGATCCTACAAGTACGAGTCATCACGTATTGCCATTCATAGTTAAGTATTGGTTCTTTTCAGAGAACAGACTAAATTCTTTGCTTCTTTGGAGGTATTGAAAGATATCCTTCATTCTCTACCAATACCTTTGGTAGGTTCTGTACTATACCTTGCTAATAGGTTCACGGCAAATGCAATATCCGTTCTAGTACAGTTTGCTAAATACATTAGTGCTTCTATTGCACTTGATTGTGGAATTCGGTCCCGGACTTCCTCCCCTCTTCTTTAGGTGCATGCGGGTCTTTGTACAAAGATCTCCCGACCATTGACACTTTCAAAGGGTATGCCTTTGCAAAGTCGAACCTTTCTAACACCTTACGAGTGTAGGTAGTGATGCACTAATATCCCTTCGAGGGCATGCTCAAGCCGCAAGCCTAAGCAATATTTGGTTTTACCCAAACCTTTCTTTTAGGACTCGACTCGGTAAGAGCTTGCTTTCTTAATATCCTTGGGGTTCCGATGATATTCAGATTATCTTGAGATTATACAAAATCCATTCAGGATAAATCGTATAAATACACGAGATTATTCTCATTGTTCGTGTAGCCTTTCTTGCATAGAAAGTCGCCTGCGATTATACCACATTACGCTCGATTGCTTAAGTTCGTACAATGACTTTACGAGTTTCACACTGTACATATTTCTATTTGCTCTGTTTTTGATTGGAGACGATGATACATTGAGTATCTTCATATAAATGTCCGAATCCAATATTTCATAAAGGTATCTTTGGTACCTCATCCATCAATTTCACTTCTAACTTCAAGTTCACTTGTCATTGAGATAAATATTTAAAGGGAGTTCCGCCCATGACCGGGAATAGGTTTCTTCATAATCATCTTACGGATGTCGGTGAAACCTTGTTCAACGAGCCTTGCTTCTTTTATTTCTCTTTGAACAAATACCCACTTATGCCCTACAGGGTGTACAAGGGGAGGCGTGCGGCACAAGCCCAAAACACCTTTCTTTTATTCGGAGAGAATAATTCAATTTCTATTGCCTTCTTCCAATCTGATCTTTTCTTTGATTTATCGAGCGATGCGAGCTCTGGATCAAGATTGATGATTGTGGCAAGTTTCTTTGCAAAGTAAGTGTCGACATTGGTCGTTGTAATAATCAAAGGTTCTCCGAGGTCATAAAGTTTTATAACTTATTTCTTCAAGTGACGATTCTTTTAATGCTTCTACTTGCTCACATTGCTTCATTGCGGGCAAGTCCCTTTAGTTTTTCAGCTCCGATGTGTGCGCACACATCCATGCTGATGTCTCCCTTCATAGGGATGTTCAATTCTTGTATGCCTTTTCTGAAGGTTCCATACCGATGCCAGGTCTCAACGGCTACCCTTCAGTTCGGGCACGGTGATCGGTGTGTCAAGTCCTTCTTATCCTTTTCACCAGCGTCCCGGTTGCTCGGATTCGAGGACCGGAGTTCTCGTCCTTTTATTACGAGGCCTGCGGGCGGGATTAGGGATACCTTCAATGGTATTTCAACCCTCTCCGGTGCATTGCTTGCGAGCAAATGCTACTTATTCACGCTCTTCAAATCACTAAAGTAGTCCGCGGTTGATTCGCTAATACTTGCAAATCAATTATCTTACGGACTTCAATTGTCTTCTAGACTTCAATTCAATTATCTTACGGATGCAATTATCTTCCAAACTTCTCTATTTGCTTCACTAGTGCTCGAGTCATATGCATAGATTTCAATTATCTTACGGACTTCAAATGTCTTCTAGACATCAATTATTTCCGACATTATCATCAAGGGTTGATTTCTCCCTAATGACGGAAATTAATCTCATCTATTGTACTATCGTGAATCGGTATTATACAAATCTCCAGTCATAGGGTCCAAATACTTGATTATGGATGCTGTCTCATAACCAACGTATATCCCAGACTTTCGGAGAAGACCCATTGCAGTTCGCTGCGGTGGTGGTATATGTATATAACCCTTGCAAACCAACCTGCGAAGATGAGAAGTTTTCAGTGCTGACCCTTGCGCTAGTTGCATAGTTGGATGGGTGTTATAGGCCGACGGTCTTAAATTGATGAGAGCTGCTACGAGCAGGACTGCGCGTCCCCAACATATAGTTGGTAAATTACAATTCTTCAAAGTTCTGCTAGTCCATTCTGGGTGCGGATGTGCGGTATAGAATGCTCAACTTTAATTCCCATTTTCATACAATAATCATCAAATGCTTTCAAAGTAAATTCTCTGGCGTTGTCCATTCAGGTGGACTTCATATGATGATCAGGGAAAATATTTCTAATTTAATTATCTGCGAGATTGGCTTTGCAAAAGTATGGTTTCGTAGACAATAAATATCGTGCGACCATTCGAGGAAGCATTGATGAGCACTATAAAATACCTAAATGACCCTTACAGAGGTGTATAAGACCGCAAATGTCTCCTGGATACGGTCCGAGAATGCGAGGACTTCATCCTTCGCTTTGAGCAAAAGGTCTAATAATTAATTTCCGGTGGCATATGCGGGGCACACAAAATCTTCAGTTCGGAAATTCTTTATATTCATATCATGTCCTGTGAATTGTTAATTATATTTCTCATCATCCTAAGACCTAGGCGGCATAATCTATCATGCGAGAGATAGAAAAGTTCGAGCTTCTAAATCACGGTTTCAGGTAAGTATAGGTGCAGTGCCTTAATATTAGTGTAGTATAGCCCAATTTCATATGAAGGAAGATATTCTAATGCTATTTTCACTTTCTTCACGCTTTGTAATGAGCATGTATTCTGTACCATACTCTTCTTCAGTCTCTACATGGAAACTGTTAGCGCAAAAATCCTTAAGAGTTCTAGTCGATTCTGGGTACAACAAGTCTTCTTCAATGACCAAAGTTGTGCCCGTTGGGAGTATAATTATGGCCCTTCCTGGGCCTATTATACAAGTATCGCTGCCTGCGATTGTCGTAAGACTACCAGCATTCTTGCTGATCGACTGGAAAAAAAATTCTATTTCTCTCAGGATGGTATTCGTTGTGCCGCTACATGCTAAGCACAGTTCCTCCAGAGGGCGCCACACGCGTTCTACTATAATGTACTTTATTAATATGTAGCAGAAAGCAAGCAACACATAAATAAAATACTTCAGATATCAGAACGTAACTTGCTATTATAAAGACGGGAAAATAAGTCTTGCATGACTCGTAATAAGAATTTAATGCTTTGCTCTCCTAGAGCTTGTAACCATTATTCAATAATTCAAAATTCTGCTTCAATTACAAACTGCAGGTTGCTATAAAAGATCCAAGTGCAATGCGTGCACTAGATCGAATCGGCGAAGTATTCAGGAACTTCTGCCTCAATCGGCTCCATGCGCGATCTTCTCCTCTTGGCGACTCACAGTGCGCCATCGCGATGTCCAAAGGAGGGATGATGGGGGCTGCTACTGGGCTGTCCACATCCATAATGTGCAACTAATAGATGTGAATCCTCTATGCCTGCAATGGCGAGGTATGCCTCATGCTGTCATTTGCCCTTTTTCCTAGACTGGAAAACATCAATAATGTGCGACGCACTACCTTATCCTTCTTGCCCCTCTCTTCGTGAGAGATTTTATCACCTTGTAGCTACTAGTAGTGGTTTCATGGCCAACATTGCTACTAGGTGGCTGTGAGATGAAGTTCTTTCTTAGAACATCATCTTGAGCTTCTGCAACTTGCATGATGTCAATTAATTCGGCATACTTCATGTAGCCGTCTTGACGATAGTTGCGTGCAGATTACACCGCATTTGGGTGAAAGGTAGAGAGAGTCTTCTCAATCTTCTACTCATCTATGATTACATTACCACAGGATTGAAGACTGATACAAATTCTATACAAATTCTGGCCATGCTGGGTCAGTACTTTGAACTACTGGTTCGTGATGCCAGTCATATTCATATTCATGCAAAAAGTTCAAAGGATTACTGCTAGTAATCTGCATAAAATGGTTGCAAAATTCTCATAATGCTCATCGAACTCCAGGTTCGTATTCCCGTATATTTTTTATGCATTTTTCATGATTTACTGCTATTTCCAGTGATTAAAAGTAATATAAACAATCACAGATAATCAAAAACAGTAAATACAGAAAATAGATTGCATAGAAATAACAATAACAAAGTTAAACATGCTTCATATGCTCAAAAAAAAATATTCAAAATTTGAATTCCCGAGGTCCTTTTCTGCTGGAAAAATGACTTTTCGATGAAATCGCAACTTACAAGGGTTAACACGTAAAATTTCGATCTGAGAGAAAAATTTACGCGTAAGGATCCCCGTGATTTTCGAATCCCGAAGGACCTTTGCAAAACCTCCTTTTTTCGAGTTTTTTCTTTCTTTTCCGGTTATTGGAACATTCCCATGGGCCCTTGTCCTCTTTCCCGGCCCAAGTCGGCCCACCCTTGCCGGCTAAAAATGCGCATGGGTAGGGTTTCCCTGGCCGCATTCAAAGGAGGTGGCGGCGGCTGGTGATCACGCACGGGCGGCGTGGCCCGGCTCGGCGGCGGCGACCACTCGTGCGATCCGTCGCGGGAAACGTGAGCGGCGGCTCGCCGGCGGTTGGCGTATGCGCGCGGCGGGCCAGCGGTGGGGCTTTGCGGCGGCTCCAAAAACGCCGCGGCGGCGGCCTTCAACGTGGCCGGGCGCCGTGCGATGGTGCGGGGCGGCCGTCGCGGTGCGGCTCAAGCGCGACCGCGTGTGGTCGAAGCGGGCGCCGGCATAGACGCGCGGCTCCAAGCGCGGCGGCTCGGCGTGCGAGGCGGCTCGGCGACTTCATGCGGCCGCTCGTTGGTGCCGCTGGCGCGCGGCTCGATCGCGTGCGCGGCGTCGGCTGCCGCGGGCCGAGAGGGCGCCGGGCGCGATGCGGTGCGGCTGGCGGCGCCGTCGGCTCTGAGCCGAGTTCGGCGATCCCCCCTCTTTGCTCCCCCTCCTTTTCTTTTTCTTTGGGTGATGCATGGCGGCGATCATCAGGTGCGGCTAGCGGTGCGAGCGAGCGGAGCAGAGAGGGCAGCGGCGGCGCGCCAGGCGGCGGGCGGCGCCGGCCGTCGTGCGGCAAAGACCGTCGCGGAAGGGTCGGCGGGCGTCGCGAGGCGAACTATGGCGGTGTTCGGTGCGGCGGAGACGGAGGCGGCGTGGGAGCCCATGCTTAGCGGTGGCCCGCCTACGGGCGGTGACGGCGCCACGCAGAGCCAACTGGCGCCGCGGCGGCGGTGTGGCTCTACATGGTCGCGGCGTTTTTCTTTTCATTATTGTTCATTCATGCAAATGTATGCTATGCAATGTAATACGGTATTGCAACGAGGGCGGCTTCATGCCGACATGTGCGTGCTTGCCGCGTGCTAGCGACGCAGCTTGCCGTTGCCTCCGTGGTCAGACGTGATGGCGGACTATGCCGGCCGTAACGTATCGCGAGGTAGTGACGACCGCTGCGGGCGGTGCCATGCACATGATGCCTTTCATGCGATTGCATCTACTATCTACGGTACAATCATCATCTACTCTTTCATGCAATCTACCGATCGGCTTGGCGGCGACTTCAAGTCGGCTCGCGGTAGATTAGAGCGGATTTGCACCGTAGGAAACCAATCTAGAAAGCCAAATTTGCGAATTGAAAGCAATCTAAGAAAACGATTCAATCTACGCGTCGTTCATCGACGGTTACCTTTCGATGCGAGGAGAGTCGATCGTCGCGATAACGTGTTAAGGAACCGTCATTGGCGAGTCAAATCCGGCGATTACCTCGTGAACAAGCGTAGAATCGTAAGAACAATGCATGAACAACAAAGCGAGAATAAGAGATAAAACACGAGAGATGTAGGGGACTTCTTGCTTCTCTTTATTCCTTCATCCATCGATCGATCGTTTAATGAATAACACCCCTATTTATAGGCTACGCCTGCTGGGGTTTGGGATGAGGCCCACTTTGGGCGGGACTCTGGTCCTAGGCCCAGTTTCTTAACAATGGCGACGTGCTGCAAGTTCCACCAGAAGGTTGCACGTCTTTGGAGGGCCCCGAGCAGTTGGTGATGGACCCCTGCAGGTTAGGAGCCCCGCGAAAGTTGCTTCTGCCTATGGACGACCTCGTGCAAATGCATGGCACATGCAACCTGGTCTGTAGACCGCTCGGTGGCCGAGTTCAAAAGTTGTGGCGAGGAAACTAGTGCAGTCTGGTTAGGGCCAACAAGCATCACGGGGTGGATGGTTGCCCCCCTAGCATCAACCGCAGCGAGAGCAGGCACGCAAGGATGAGCAGCTACCTCGGGCAGAGGGACCAGAAGCGGAGGCTCCATACTGAGGCAGCGCGCGTCCCTGACCGGGCTGAAGGGTTGAGCGGTCACATTTAATGCATGCGTTTGCTTTGAGGGCAACGCAGCGTCACTCTGCGATGCCGAAAACGGCAAGCAGCTGTTTGATTTTGAGGCCAAAGAAACGACCTGCTTGAACGGACAAGGCAGCCCTCGAGCCTTTCTCACGCAAAACACGGCACGAAGCATGGCCTCTCTGCCCAGCCTGGGGCCCACTGTTGACAACGGTGGAAGTTTCCAGGAAGGGGCCAAGGAGTTCCCGAGTCGTCTGCTACCACGGAAAGCTTCTTCCCGACCTCCGGCGTGCCGGCCAGAGCCGTCGACGACACCAGGTTTTGTACTGAAGTAAAGGTGATGCGAACTGGAGCCATCTGAGTCGTCACGGGGCAGTCCGCCGATCCAATATATGAGCCACTGCCCCTTCAGCACTTTATACATCTTGTGTCTGACAAGTGGCTTGGTTCTGAGACGATTCTTCCAGTCTGTTTTAGGCACTTAATTCTTCCAGAAAAATATGCTCCACCTACTGAATTGCTTGATCTGCAGCCACTACCTGTTACTGCATTGAGAAATGCACGATACGAAGGCCTTTATAGTGCTTTTAAACATTTCAACCCCATCCAGACTCAAGTGTTCACTGTCTTGTATAACAGTGATGACAGTGTGTTGGTTGCTGTGCCCACAGGTAGTGGAAAGACCATATGTGCGGAGTTTGCCGTACTAAGGAACCACCAGAAGGCACAATCTGGTGAAATCAACATGCGTGTCGTGTGCATAGCTCCTATTGAAGCTGTCGCAAAAGAAATATACAGGGAGGGACTGGGAGAGGAAATTTGGAGAATTTGCCCGTGTAGTTGAGCTAACAGGTGAAACTGCAGCTGATTTGAAGCTTCTCGATAAAGGGGAGATCATTATTAGTACTCGTTTGTACGTATATGTTTTGCTTGATGTGAGAGAAATTTGATGTTTACTACACTGTTTTGAGATGACATTTGATATATGTATCATTCTCTTTGGTATACCATTTCAACGCATGTGCACGTACACCCAAAAGTTATAAATGATACCGACAGTGCAAAGCATTTCAACGTCAGCTTGTTCCCTGACCACGCAAATATTCCTCGTGTTCAATTTTGGCTGACGTCCAGCATTCTAGATGCATCCCGTCCCCCACTTTTTTTCTGAGACTCGATGCATCCTAGTTTACCACGTCCACCCCCTGTGAACAGCGAACCACCCCCAAAATCGGCGTCCTCCTCCGCCCGGCCGGACAGGGACGCAAGTGCCAGGCGGCGGCGCATTTCCCGGACAACGCCCCGCGGATGCATAGTTCCTCCGTCCGACCTGGGAGCTCACCGCGTGTCCAACTATTGAATCGATTTAATGTGTTTTTTTTCTTTTTTTGAATCGGCTAAAATACAACGTCGGAGATGACATTAGAACCAGCGTTAGCGAGTTAATGTTTGTAGTGGGAACATCGAGCCTTCCGAATAGAATTAAGCAATTAGTGACGCGTGAGAATCCTAGCAGGCTAGGAGCTGAGGTAAATAATATATGTAGATAAATTCTTCACCGGCATGTAAAAGGAACAGTCTTTTAGAAAATGTGTACAATTAATCCTAGCTATCCTTGATCAGCACGTACTTAACCTCAATTGACCTATATATTTTGCAGTAGACAATCTTTGGGCCAGGCCTAGTCCGTAATTGCTTCCCAGTCTGAAAAAGAATGTCAACATATAATAGTATGCTAATGGAATTCATTTGTCCAGTAATCGAGTTCAAAATATGCTGCATTGTAAAGCAAATAAACAAAGCGATGCTGTTCTCAGGTTGAAGTTGCACTCAGAGAAAAAAGCATCCTTAATGTCATGTCATTTGTATGATACAAAAGCATGATTACAGCATACATGTACCAACTGAACTGATTTCCCCCCAAATAGTTACATTTTACTATTAAGAATAAAACCATGGTACACTCAGTCATAGCTTTTACATCACACAAAATTCAAACACATCAGACAGTTGTTCCTTGTCTATTCCATTTCCCAGAGTAGATGGAATTTCGGAACTTACTACAACTTACAAGTGTTTGTATACAAAAAGTGGTTCATGCTACCGATGACAGATATACAATCATACGATGGTCTGGCCCGCTAAGTCTAGACAATGGCAATGGCACGGCTCAAGAACCTAAGCACCAGGGGGTGGTAGGAAAGGGCCTAGAAAAGACATGAGGAGGAGGACATGCGTGATGAACTCCCCACCAGTGCTGAGATGCTGGTAATGGAAAGCACCCCCGCAACGAGGCGCGGTGTAGTAAAGCATCCCCAACCACACCTCGGCGATGAGGTCCCAGCGGCGAGCTTCATCCATGCCAATCAGCTCCTGGGCCACCTCACGTGCACGAGGCAACACTGGAGAATAAATAGCTTCTGCAGTGCTCTGCCCGAGTTCCTGCAGATGACTGGAAGTAGCATCTTCCGTGTTGGCCAGCTGTTCAAATCCCTTGCCTTCAAACACCTTCATGACAGCTTCCTTCTCGCCTAGATGTTGAATCTGTTTATATTCAAAACAATACATCATTTCATCTTGAACATTGTGATGTACAAGCCGGGAGGTGCTTGTAAGCATCACACCACACTTGAAGACAAGGTACATGATATAATTTGATAGCTCTCTGCTCATCTCCTTCATTTTATGAGAATCAGTGCTGGCCGCATTGTCTCCGGAGTAGTAGCATATGTCTGTTGCAATGTGCCAGATGAGCACGCTTGTGGGGAAAGCCGCATCATAGATGCTATTGTGTAGCGCGGTTCCTGGCCTGTTATTCGTCCACTTCTGAAGCGCTAGCTGGCCACGGAAGCTGGCAAACTCGTATTGTTTACTTGTTCCGAAGAGTAGCAAATTTCTGAGGACAAACTCCTTGAGATCTTCAGTGATGGGTGTGTGTGTTAAGCTTGGGTCTAATAACTCGACACCACAGGCATTCAAACGCTTACCAATCCGTTGCCGTACGGATGACATGCCTGCAGTATCTTGCATGGTGTACCTCTTGATCATGCTGTATTGCGCTAGCTTTTCGGACCACTGTTTTCTGCTCCCTGCAGCCTGAATGTAGTCGGCTACACGCAAGATTGCACTTTTAATCCTACCGTCCGGGAAAAAATGGGTCCTCAATAGGGTAAAAATAGACATGGAGGCAGAGGACACGTCCAGGATTATGGCTCCTACGAGCAATATGTAGGACACGATGACATCAGCTCTACTATGGAGTTGGTCCCCCTTTTCGGCGACCGTGAAGAGAACCAGGGCTATCGGGGTTGAAAGATACTGGAACAGGGTGGCTATCAGGTAGAATCCAGAAGAAGGATGCCCATATGGACAAGTACGAATAGCAATATAGCAGACCCGAAGAACAAGACTTTTGGTGTAGAGGACTTGATAGCAATTTTCCAGCAGTCCGCCCACATACTCATAGGGCCCGCGGCGGCCTGCACTTGACTCAAGAAACTGCTCGACCTCGAGCATGCCTGGTAGATCACCCGCACCTAAAACGCACTCCACCTGATTGACCGGAGCATCCACTGTCATGATTTCAATGGCACGAGTGTCGTCCAGAAAACTTCCCTGGCCCCTATCACCATTAAGCATCAAACCAAATCTTCTACGCAATTGTTTACAGGCTTCAGACCTCCATTCTGCTCGGCCGGCGGATTGCCACAGCATCGCTAGCTTCCTTGACATATTATTCATGGACTCAACCCTGAGGTTCGCTGGGCTGGCTAAGGCAAGGCAGTAGGTACGCCAAGCGTACTTGAAGCTCCCAGAGAGGAACATGAGCACCATGGCAGCCAGCAGCCGCCCGTCCGGCCAAGACGACTTCGAGACGACGTAGCCGGCCACCGCTACTTGGGAGACCAAGCCCAGTAGGTGGCGCGTCCACAGCTCGTTGTCCTGCACGGAGAGGGCGGTGATGGTGTCCTGCCCGCCCAGGTGGACGAGCACGAACGGCGCCCAGAAGAGCAGAAGCTGGTGCCGCGGGCCGCTCGCGTGGACCGCGAGGTGGCCGAGCGCGAAAATGGCCACGGAGTCGGCCGACAAGTAGGCCAGCCACAGGACACGGCGGAGAACGCCCGATGTGCTGCGCCTCCGCATGCCTGCTGTGACGAAGAGGAAGACTTGCAGGGCCAAGCTAACAAGTATCACGCAGTGGATCTCCCATTCGTTCCACAGCGCTTGGACAGGCGCCAAGCTGAGGAGTTCATCCAAAGCAAAAAATATTTAATTTAATCGTCACTCGCTCGGCAAATATTACAAGCCCAGTAGCTAGGTAGCACCAGATTAACACAAGGCAAACAAAGATGAAATCACATTCCATCAAAGGATGGTCGTCCTGCAGACTGCAGAGCTTTGCCCCCTAGTATAATATCAACTAGTCGAATTTCCCGCGGAGCGATAGATACCGTTATACAATTAAAACTTTAAAGTATTCGTTATAGGACTCTAATGTCTTATGATTGCATCCATACTTGTATTTTTTAAATTATATAACTATAACAGTTCTAATATATTTTTGATTAATTTGCAACGTTATTATAATCTAGAACCACCAAAATAAGTAGCGTAGAACTTCTCCTTTTTTTTACTAATTAATGTGGGAACTTTTAGCCTCTGATAATAAATATGAAAGTTTGTTTTAACATCGTTTTAATAATATAATATATTACACATATCCTAAGCTGTAACGAGAGCTGCCACAAACTCTGGGTCTAACCATATGAAAATTAATGAGCAATTGTCATGTTTTGATTTGTGGGTGATAGAGAGAATATTTTGAAATCGGGGGGTGACTACCATGTTTGAATTTATATATGTTTTGCACTTCTATTGCTTAGCGATCCACTGTGAACAATATTTTATTTCTAGAGGGCCCTAACCTATTTGTTTTATCAATGGTTGCTTTACTGAAAAAGTTTGTGTGCACAAGGATTCCTCGTCGCATTCTATGTATTACATTATTAAAACGATAGAAAAAAGAAGTAACCATGTTCGCTCTCAATGACTATAAATTACCATGTTAATCGGAGTAAAAAAAGAAAATATATATACACCGTCGATTATGGCTTGTCCAGATTATAACGATGTGGATTAAATAAGTATAGTATAAGAGTTGTTATATTATATAAGAAATATCATAAGCATTAGAATTGTATAATAAGTAGAACTTTATGTTTAGATATAAAGATATGAATTGTAGTATCTAGTTGCGCAACTGCACGGAAAATTTGACTAGTTAATACATAATATATCTCATTTACAATAAGCAGAATGGATGCACACGTCAACTTTACAATAAGCTAGAGAGTATTTTCATAAACAAAATGAAAGCAAGAAGTTGCATCATGTTACCTTTGTTTTCCCGTCAAATTTTCCCCGCCAACATCCTCAACGTTTTTCAGTGGTCTCATTAATTTCAATCAGGTGGATACACAAGCACACCACATGGAACCTATGTGGTCCTGCCCTGGTGCACCCATATTTAAATATGCTTGTAATGATGGAGTAAATGCCAAGTTTTGAGCGCCAGTAGATGCTTGCTTCGATGGAGAGCAAGTCTGCATGTGAGCATGCACGCTGCATGTAGATTATATGACAAATAGAATTACCACATGTCAATCTTTCCGTGCAAATAATAGTTAATTCCATCCAAATCCGTCTTTAATATGCGTTTTGAATATACCCGTTATTCCAATGAAATGTCTGCTCAAATTCGCAGCACATACGATTAGCTTAACACTTGCATTGAATTTATCAGCATTTCATATTTGGGGCAAATTAATGCCACAAAGAAATTAAGTGAGATGGGAGATAACATCCATTTGGTGCAGGCAGACATTTATCCAGCCCTGGGCTTCACATGTCAGCCTTACATTTGATGTTATTTTATATGTCGGACCCTGGGCTTTTGAAGCCCTCGTGTGTGTACCATACTAGTCCAATAATCAGTGGCTAGTACACACATACACAACATTGCTATTCACATTCATATACATTATACATACAACATGAAACAAATAGGACATTAAACTTAAGCGTTTACATAGCAAGTTCACAATACGCGGCCAACCGAACAAATTAAAGCTCAAGTATCAAATATAAATGCGGAAGCATAGCAAGTAAAACCCAAAAGTCCAGCGGTGTGTCCAGCATCCATACCCTCAGGCAACCGACAAGGACAAACCCTAGCAAGACCCATCACCGTACACTCTGGTACCAGATGCAAAGAACACGTCGTCCAGAACCGGTTCATCCTCGTACTTCGATCAATAATTTAAGCAAGAATGAGTATATTTTGTACTCAACAAGACTTGTAGTATATCGTGTTGGTGATATACCCTAGAGGCAATCATAGAGATGATTGTATCACGTCTACGTTTATGATCAGTTATTGAATAAATGTTATTCTGTTCCTTGAATGAATCATTGGTTATAAGATTAACAAGTATGTGACTTGTTGATGAAGCTCTTTAATTTATATGATGTCATTCTAAATATATTCCTGGTCGGATGTCACTGGTTGGAATACTAGTGACTCTACGACCAGCACATGTATTGATTGATGACCATATTTCACCGGTCATGGATATAGGGATATCGAATCAATAATGCGAACACATGTTAGAGAACATAGGGTTGGATTGACCCAAATTGAGATACTGTTGAGATTGTTATGATTCTATGTGTTATCAGTTGCTCTCAAGCAATGATGATGTATAATCCTTAGACCTGAGATCAGCATGGTTCCCTACATGTGTAATTTCACCAATTTTATTTGAATTAATAAAGCTTAATTGAGAATTTTCTAAATTAAAAATATTTAATTTGACTAATCTAAACATCAATTAAATAAAAACAGTATTATTTGGCTTCCATGTGTTACAAGGAATTTTTTGGTATTTTCTGAGATTTTTCTGAATTTATTTGCTATTTATTTGGTCTCCTTAATTTTTGGGATTTGATTTAAATCCAAAATCTGCCCTTTTCTCTCTCCTGCCACATGCTACAGTGTCTCGCGATTACTGTTCATCATAGTTTCCAACCGAACAGCCGAGCATCCAGAGAGTCAGTACCTGTACGTGTTTCAGCCAAAACTTCCCAAATTGATATCTTTCTCTATGGTGCATATAAAAGCAAATCGTTTGCGCCCAGACATCCGTATTGATCTCCTCTTTCAATCCCCTGATTTGATTTCATCCGAATCGATCTATTTTCGTCACCATCTGCAAAATACCGAGCTCCAACTAAAGGTCTTCTCCGACGAGTTGTGCCTTCATCCAACGTACTCCGGCCGAACCATCTGCGGCGTTGGGTTCGCGTCGTCGTGCTCTACGTCATGGTTTGATCCCCTTCGCCTAAAGATCGCCGGAGCAACGTTGGGCATTAAAGTCAAACCGTGTTCATCGCGTTGCTCACTTCCTCGATGAGTTTTTCCAAAAATCCGACCGCGCCATCACGTCCGGCTCGTCGTTTCCTTTCCGTTTTGCCCCTTCACCGCCGCTGCATCACTTCCATCCGTCGTCCATCCTGTGCGCATGAATCGGCCATGCCCCTATTCACTGTTGGCGTTTCTTGCTTTGTTCATATGTATTCTAGAACGTGGTTTGCTTCTCTGGCTCTTCCCTTCACTGATGTGGGGGCCAACTCTATGCTCCTCCTTGTTCTCTTATAAATTCTTCTCTATTCCTTGCTTGCCATCATCTCCTGTAACCGTGTGCAAGAATCGGTTGGCAGCAGCAACCCTCCATGCCTCTATCCCTGTTCATGTTCATGTTTGTTGATACTTCTATGTGTCCGGTGCTTGTATTCTCAGTTAGTCCATCCTCTCTGTTAATTCTTCCTTTAGTCCTTGCTTTTCCATCTCTTGTTACTTGGCTTGCATCTCCTTGCTATCAAGCACCCGAACCGGCCAGACAGCCCTGTGGAAACATTTTGATGATTCTTTTGTTCTCTGTTGATGCTCATGACTAATCCTTTCTCTCTCTTTGCTTTGCCACTTCCTGCTAGTTCATGCTTCCTTGCTGCCAATTTCTTGCCGCAAGAACAAGCCGTGAAGCTCCATGCTTTGTTTTATCTTCTTGCCATTCAATCAATCCAAATTATATATCTATTTCCTTCTCAATTACATGTAGTCCCCACATGTTATCCACCCAATTAAAAACCCTAATTATTTCTCTCTCTTACATGCGGGTCTCGCATGTCAGTCAACTCTTGGTCAACCCTAGTTCATGAGCTTGGTCCACTATGAACTAGTATCTCTCTGTGGACCTAGTCCATAAAATAGTGGCCCATATGTCAACCCCTAATCCTATTTTTGAGAATTAATTTAATTCTTGAAAAAACTTTTTATCTTATTGGTCCCACATGTCACCATCTCTACCTTATTTCTGGAATTAGTTTAATTCTGGAAATTCATAAATACTAGTTGGTTTCACCTGTCATACACTTAGCCAATTTCCAATATTTCCGAAATAGAATATTCTAAGAATATTCCGTAGACCCTACTTGTCAGTTTCTCTCATCTTTTTTCTTTTTCGTCATTTCATGTGAATTTCAATTTTTCGAGAGCCATATCTTCTCCTTCCGAATTCCGATTGAACTCATTAAGTTTCTAAATTCATTATTTACCTTCTAGTACCATTCAATTTTAATTTGGAGTTTATTGGATTTGTCTTTTTGAATTTAGTTTGTTTTTGCGCTTTCTTTTTCGTTAGATGTTGAAGTCCCGGAATCGTCCGAAGGAGTTGAAGGTCAAGGAAGCAGAAGATTGAAGATAAAATAAGATCAACATTGCTATAGCAAGGCAAGTCATACCTTTGATCATGTTAGATCCCAGTTTTTAAAATTACTTTGATTCAAAGTATTGCATCTACTTTAATTATTTATTTAAATATTTTTGGGTTTAGTTATTAATCCAACTTGTTATATCCACATTGTCTATTGTATGTCATAATCTTTTATCACCCTAGATTGGTTTACTTTTTAGTTGGTATTATTGTAGCACTAACATGGGTTGGTTAGTACAATTAGATTGCTTAGCTAGGCCACGAGTCATCATCTCATGTGAGTTGCAAATATAAACTTGACTAAGTGATTTTGGAGCTAAGTGATAAAACTGTGTGTACTATGTGTTATTGCTCGTTAGTGGCATATGTTGCACTTAACCAACACGGTGGGAAAAGATTTAGACGGAGGCAAGTGGCATTGTGTGCATTGGTGGATTTTGGGAATAGTAATCTCCATGGCATAGTTAGAAAATCGAAGTCTTGCCTTGGTCAATTAAGGACTTAGCTTTGTGCGCCATTGAACTGAGCTTTATTGTACGACCACATGCCTGATGGGACGGACCTAACTTAGTAAGTTATAGATTCTTGACATTGGTTACTTAGGTTGTAGGTTAGGCACTCAGTGATGAGTGGAGGTGTGGACTACTAGGTAGTCGCATCACGGGGTGGTTCGCCGTGTCCCTGTCCAACGGTGTGTGTTATGCCAAAGCACTGTGTAAGGGTTGGTATAGTGGTAAAGCACACTAGTAGTGTCAATGTTGAAATGAAGTTTCGGAAAAGTTTTGTAATGATTAGTGCTTGCGACACTGATTGTATTGTGTGGGTAAAGTGTACAACCTCTGCAGAGTGTTAAACAATCTATTCGAATAGCCGTGTCCGCGGTCATGGACATGCTCGGGGATTTCACACAAGGGGTAGATTTTCATAAAAACAACTGGAAAGGGACAGCTGTCACTACTACAAAAAGGCTAATACTGGACGTCTCATCACAGACGATTGGCCAAAACCGTATGTATTACATGAAATCACAGACGGTTTTGGTTTAGAGACCGTCTGTGTAAATGAATGCGCTAAAAACCGTCTATGAAGAGAAAATATCACAGACGGTTCATGTTTAAAACCGTCTGTGAAGTATCATAGACGGTTCGTAAAACTAACAGTCTGTGAAGTAAACCATTATCACAGACAATTTGTAACAAACAACCGTTTGTGAAACTTCCAAGATAGTTCTTTTAACTAACCGTCTGTGATAATGTATACTTCACAGATGGTTTTTATCAGAACCGTCTGTGATAATTTAATGTTTCGACTCCCGCGCGTTATGCGTCTCGTCTCCCGCGTCGACGGGCGCCGATGTGTCTCTTCGTCTCGCACGCCGACGTAAATGTGTCTCTTTGACGTTTTATAAGAGTGATATTATCGCGCGCCATGGCAGCAGTACACATGGTGATCAATAGTAGTACGTACACCATGGTGAGCACGCAGAGCATGACGGAGCGGGCGAGGAGGTTGGCGATCGCCATCCTTGATCTTCCTGACGAGGTCGTCGTCCACATCGTCGGCCTCGTGGCCGCGAGCTCTCCTCAGCCCATGGTTGACCTCTGCAGCCTACGAGCCACGTACTATTCTTTTATTTTTGGTATATAGGTCTTAGCTATAGTTAGGATCAGTTTGTGAAGATGATTGTAGCGTACAAAACCAAAAAGTCGTATCATGATACGGCGCAAAAAATAAAATCTCGTGATGATTTCGTTTTGTGTCCAATATCTAGTAATTAATTCTTGTATTAAGATTCTATATATCGTCTTGAATTTTAGTTGCAAGGCCATGTACAAGGCGTCCAAGGTGCGCACCGTGGGGATGCGCATGGTGCTGGAGCGGGAGGCGGCGGCGATGAAGTGGCAGGACTACGAGCGCTACCTCACCGTCGTCAACCACCTGGCTGCCGCCGGCAACCCAGAGGCCTGCTTCATTGTCGGCCTCGATCTTGTCTTCGCACCCCAAGACATGTAGCGCGGCCTCGTGTTCCTTGAACGGGCGGCTGACGCCGTCGCCGGCCACAAGACCGCGGCCTACGTGCTCGGTCTCCTCCTCTACACGGCAAGTGAGACGCGCGACGTTGGGAAGCAGTACATCAGACAGGTCGAGGGCGAGCCGGCCGCCGGCGGGTGCGAGACGGCGCCCAAGACCAACCGGGAGTGCAGGTGGTACCAGAGGCTTGCCGTGGACATGATCGAGCGGCGTGGGGAGGATGGCGGCTGCCGGCGGGCGGTGTGGCGCTGTCGGAGGACGGCCACCGGTGCACGAGCACCAGCTGCGGCGTGTCAGGGTGGGACGACTACGTCGTCTTCTGCAGCGATGACTGCAGGATTAGGCATGAGTATTACAAATTCTTTGCACTCGTGTTGGACTACTTACCGTAAAATTAGCTATTTTATGTACATATGTTATAATTTGCATTTATCTATATCAGAATGCATGTGTCAAATGTTCTGAGAATTTTCAATATTTGTATTTATATATGTATTTATCACAGACTTCCAAATTAACGAGAGAGAACCTCTCTTTTATATATACGCCATGTTGTTCTACACCATCAATAATTTATCACAAGATTAAACCTTAACATAATTAAAGCTACTCCCCAAAAGAAAATAGAAATGAAAAAACTTGTATATGATCATCACAGATCACTTCCAAACGAGAGAGAACTTCTCTAGCTTTATACGCCATGTTGTTCTGCACCATAAATGATTTATCACAAGATTAAAAACCTTAACCTAAAGCAACTCCCCAAATGAAAATAGAAATAAAAACTGATGATCATCATCTGGAACTATATTTCACCTACAGACAAAAGGATGACCGTTCTATTATGGGACCGTCTGTGATACGTCTCACAGACGGTTCTATTATGGACCTGTGTGTGATAGGAGACCATATCACAAACGGTTATATTATGGACCTGTTTGTGACACGTATAACTGACGGTTCCATAATAGAACCGTCTGTGATATACCTTTATAAATAGGAGCCCGCGCGCTAGGGTTTGCACCCTAACTCTCACTCCCTAGCGTGCGCTAGGGTTCGGGACTTTGGTCGGGCTCCTGCATCGCGACTCCCCCGTCGCCGATTCGACCTTACCGCCATCTCCCTCGCTGAATCGAGCTCGCCCCGCCATCTCTCCCGCCGAATCGAGCTCGCCCCGCCATCTACGCCGTCGAATCGAGCTCGCCGCCATCTCCCTCGCCGAATCGAGCTCGCCCCACCATCTCCCTCGCCGAATCGAGCTCGCCCCGCCATCTACGCCGCCGAATCGAGGTACGCCGCTCCCCTCTGCTCCCTCGGCTACCTCACCTCGGCCAGATCTGTCTCTCTCCCCTGGATGTGGGTTGTGCTGGTGGTGGCAGGTGTTTGCCGTCGTTGCCGCGTCGTGTCTGCACTGGATCATGATTTCTTTATTTACCATGGACGTCTAAGAAATCTACCAAGCAGCATGAGGAGGATGAGACAGCATGCAGACAAGGACATCCTGCCTGTGCGGACTGCTTCATCAGCATGAATTGATGCCTTGAGATGTTAGATTACCTGCTGTTATGTATTGTGTATAGATTAATTGTGCCTTGAGCTGTTAGATTACCTGTTGTTATGTATTGTGTATAGATTGTGCCCTTGGATGATACTTCTATGATGAATTGATGTCACAAATGCAATTGGATGTGATATTGTGTATAGATTAATTGTGCCTTGAGCTGTTAGATTACTTGCTGTTATGTATTGTGTATAGATTGTGCCCTTGGATAATACTTCTATGGTGAATTGATGTCACAAATGCTATTGGATGTGATAATATTGTGTATAGATTAATTGTGCCTTGAGCTGTTAGATTACCTGCTGTTATGTACTATTGTGTATAGATTGAGCCCTTGGATGATACTTCTATGATGAATTGATGTCACAAATGCAATTGGATGTGATATTATGTATAGATTAATTGTACCTTGGGCTGTTAGATTACCTGCTGTTATGTATTGTGTATAAATTGTGCCCTTGGATGATACTTCTATGATGAATTGATGTCACAAATGCAATTGGATGTGATATTGTGTATATATTAATTGTGCCTTGAGCTGTTAGATTACCTGTTGTTATGTATTTTGTATAGATTGTGCCCTTGGATGATACTTCTATGATGGATCCTGATCTCTTCTCGATAAAGTCTCTAAGCAGTGTCTGCTTATGCCTTTAAAACCGACATCATATATATATTATGTATATATTGTTCGTAGTCCCTCAGCCACTTTCGGGGGGTCATCCACGCAGCATGAGGAGGATGAGACAGTAGCCACATACAACTTCATCGAGCCCCTACAAGTTCAAGAAGCATGGCTGCCGAGAGAGCGTCAGGACATCCAATTACTTGGATGTTGTCGACAGGTAATTGGACATCGTCGTGTTTAGAAAGTGACGTGGACGCACAACTACTCCGACTGGTATCAGCCACGTTACTTTCTGAACACAGCGACGTCCAATTACCTGTCGACGACATCTAGGTAATTGGATGTCCTAACGCTCTCTTGGCAGCCATGCTTTTTGAATTTGCAGGGGCTCAATGAAGGTGTCCATGGTTGCTGTCATATCCTCCTCATGTTGCGCGCACGACCCCGCGAAAGTGGCTGAGGGACTACGAACAATATATATATATATATATATATATATATATATATATATATATATATATATATATAGGCATATATATATATATGATGCCGTTTTAAAGGCATAGACTTTGAGACTTTATAGAGAAAAATCATCGCAGACGGTATCAGCTACAAACCGTCTGTAGAGAAAAGTTATCACAGACGATTTCATCTACAAACCGTCTATAGAGAAAAGTCATCACAGACGGTTTCAGCTACAAACGTCTATAGAGGAAAGTCATCACAGACGGTTTCAGTAACAAACCATCTGTGATAGTTAGATATCACAGACGGTTCTAAGTTAATAACCATTTGTGACAGTATGCATCATAGACGGTTTGAATAATCGTCTGTGATGAATCATGTCATCACTGACCCATAGACTCAGACGGCTCACGAAACCGTCTGTGGTGACATTTTTCAACCGTCTATGAAGACCTTTTCTGTAGTAGTGTGTGTGACATAAGTCATATGGCTATGTGAAAGAAATTGATTAGGCTTGATGTCCTTTGTGAAAATAAATTGTTAAACTATTATTGTTTATTTATTTTTGAATTACATTTTCAATCTATTATTTATATTCAATTGTAAATGTTGCATTTCTACAAAAGAACCACAGAAGTCATTCCTTTGGAATAAGCCTGCATCTATACATTGCATTATGTGGTATGACTTGCGAGTACGGTTGTGTACTCATGCTTGCTATAATCAATCTACAGAAGTGGAGGAATCGTCGGTCAGCAAGGTCTACTTCAAGGATCGTGGAGAACTAGGTCGCACTACCCCAACCAATTGCCTGTGGGCATATGGATGGGCTTCACTGAAGTTATTCCGTTTCGTTCCGCTGCAGCTTAATTAAGCTATTCGCTTTCTGATGCATTAATTGTAAGCTTTGACCTTAAGGTCTTTACCTTGATATTTATTGTTATTTATCTATTTAATAGTCATTTTTGTATATAAAAATGATATTTCATCGATCTTTTCACTGTGTGCACTAGCGTGATCCTGGACTTGTGCACAATTCATAGAGGGTCTAGAATTGTATTTTTGGGTCCCGACATAGGGATGGTGAAGGAGGAAGGAATTGGTGGCACCAGGGTGGTGGCATACAGCAAAAGCGTCTGCAGCGGATGGAATTGGGGAAGAAGCGCGGGCGCTCAGATCCTCTATGAGATGGGCATCATAAAGCAAGGGAATATCGTCAATAGGGTATAGAACACATTGTGACGCAGTTGTGTGAGATTCAAGCTCACTAGGATGTCGGGAACGTGCAAGCTTGGATAGGGGTGCGTGGTGAAGGTGAAGAAGACGATGGCGCGATCGTGCTACGGAGCTCTAGGGGCAACATCAAGCAAGGAGATAGCATGAGTAAGGTATGAGGCGCATAATGACGCAGGTGCCGAGGGAAAAGAAGCTCACCAGAGGCAATGGAGGTTGGGAACTCGCTCACCGGCGTCGGGGACAACGCACTCGTTCTCGGTGATCTAGAGAGCAAGAAGCTCAAAGGTTGCGCGAGATGGAACCAGGGGCGAGCTGGAGAGAAAGTGACGTGCATGGGTGCTTAAGTATGGTGGAGAAACATGCGAGATGAGCGACGAGATAGCGGCGGGTGCGGCGAGAAAACGCGAACGCACTCTAGCTCTTCACCCATTCGGGAAAAAAGTGGCGACAGGCGGGTGGTTGGCATGGGCAAGGTGATGCGCGACATAGCGTGGAGGTGATGGGAGTAGGTGAGCACCAAAAGCAGTGGGCGGCGGTCGTTTCCCGTGGGCGAGTGGCGGAGTGGGTGCGACACGCTGGCATGTGCGAGGTGGACGAAGGCATCTGATGTGCGGGCCCAGTGCGTCAGTGACAAAGAGAGCGAGGGAATAGGGCGGGCTCGGCTGGATCATGGTGGCACGTGAAGGAGCTAGGCCGCTGGGCTTTCGGCCCAATAGGCGAGCGGGAAAAGAAAATGAGTTTGAATTTTATTGAACAGGCTGATAGTTTGACGAATTTTTAAATATGGTAAATGAGCTCCAAAAATTATAAATGTTTGTGTGGAGGCTCCTGGCACAATGTACTTACTTGTGTAATTGTTTCAGAATTTTATCTGTTCTACATTTTTCTCGAAAAGTCTTTTAAGGCTACTGTTTGTATGCAAATGCATTATTTGATTCGAGAAAAAAAATTCAAAAATATGCTCAAAATATTCCCACATTTATTATCAGTACAAATATCCCAAGTTTGGATTTTTGGGATGTTACATTATAATTTATACATTTTGTAGTGTTATCGACCTGATTTTCCATTCAGAATTTATTGAACTCAATTCAAAACCTCCTAAATCTGAGACATTCGAACCTCTAATGGCTCACACAAAATTCAAATTTTGGCACCCAAATTAAAGAAGTGGCTCAAACTGGATACCTCCTCGTTATCATCTACATACGGGCTATATATGTGGATATCCAACTATGATTTATTATAGTAAACAGAATATTCGAATTTGCATCCGATCTGTTCATCCAAGCCCTTTTTTCTTTTCGAAAACATCCAATCCACGCTTGAATATAAGTATATCTGAATTCATATTCATGTCTTTCTTTAAAACGTGGATGCAAATAATTATCCGACCATTTTCACACATAAAATTCTTTGTTGATGTCGCACAAAAGAGCAAGGATTAGATTCCCATCCCCTTTGCTTGTCTTACGAGTATGGCATAGATCTTCTCTAGTGTGGTCGCACAACAGAGCAAGGATTAGATTCCCATGCTGTGAGCCTGTGATCGACCACCACCACCACTGGGAATCAGTTCTTGCTCCGAGTTGCCGGAAAACATACTTCCGATTCTTCTTTCGAAGCATTCGTAGTTTCGTTGGCTAACTGTGGATGTTTAACCATGAGTTATGTATTGAACCCTTGTTCTAAATACATAAGCAAAAACTAGTGGAAATATATTTGCGTTTTCAGTTTTAATATTATGACAGTTTATTATATATTATTTTCAAAATATCATAATCATCATATAATTATTAAAATTTTATTCAAATTTATTGATCATTTTTAGTTACTTCAACTATGCACAGTCACACCTTGAGACACAAGAAAACTGTAGGAGCCATGAATATAGCTCATTCTTCGATCTTTTTGTGTGGGTACATGACCAAACCATCGTACTAAGTAATTAAGCTGTAAGGGCATGTACAATGTAATTAAGATGTTTAAGTTAGATCATGTGGCTAAGTCTAGAATATTTTAGTTGATGAATAATTGACAATGTTGCATATAAATTTTATTTGAGGCATGTGGTGTGCGTGTGGACTTATATCGGTCAAGTTAGGAAGAACTTGTGTCAGAAAAAAATATTGCTTTAGTCTTTGTATGTGCACGGTAACTCGGTGGCGATTGTGGTCTACGACAAGGACCACAAGATGGCTTGATACGAAGTCATGGTCCAGAGGGTCGAAGATACTGAAGGAGACGGTCGAGCTCGAGTTGGGACGCGTGGAGATTAAAGATGGATGATGCGTGTTGGAGCTACAGAGGTACGGTTCGGAGGTTATGACACATGATAATTTTGGGATATCCAAAATTGAAAAGCTGAGCAAAATTGAAAGGCTGAGAGAAATTGAAATCGGTCCCTTGTTTGTAGGTATTGGACTACATAATTTTGGCAGGAGATAAATTTTGTAGGAGGTGATTTCGGACGAGTGGATTGCAAGATGTGGCAGCACATATGTGTATTGATGTGTTAGCGGCTGTACATGGGGCGTGATGTGAGATGTTTGGAGGGACACGTTTTTGGTACTAGTACGTGAGGTGCTAGTGCTGGCGGCTGGAATGTGGTGCTAGCGGCGGCTGGAGATTAAGAAAAGCTTATGTATTTTTGGTGCTAGTTTTTTAGTGGTGCTTGTAGAGCACTTTGTAGCCAAAAAACGTGATGATCCAGCAGTTAGATTTAATTACTGTCTGCTCGCTGCTCTCTCTCATGTGCGCTGTTTTCTGATTGGGTAGGTTATCATCGTGAGCTGATTACAAAGGTAGCATCTTGTCCCGTGTACATCCAGGCATCTCCATGGTTGATGAACGTACAGTTGATCGGGTTGGTGCGCTGAAGAAAAAGGTTTGCATTGCTTTTCTTCTACACGTAAGAGAGAGTTAGGGTGAGAAAAAAACTTCAGTGATTTGGCGGGTTGGAAAAAATCTTACATTTAGACGTTCCATTAGTATTTGGATAACCAAACTTTATGATATAATGTTAGTGTACTTCAATTTTATCAGAATAAAAGTATTACTATCTAGCTCAAATGCTACAATTAGACGTTCCATTAGTATTTGGATAACCAAACTTTAGACACAATACGTGACAGTACGTACACATACGCATGTTGGAATCATTTATATAACACTGTCAACGGTAAAATTGTCGGACCCGGATTTCGCAATCCAGAATCCTCTGTGATTTCACCGCACTATTCCCTGGATCAGTAGGTAGTGCTCACAGTTACATTACTGGATATCAAACACGTATCATGCGAAAGCGTAAATATAATAGTGGACTTACTCATGGGCCGATCAGGCCGAAAACAATAAAGAGCAGCAGCGGAAACGGAAAACTTCATACAGGTGGGACCCTCAGGACACGCCCACAGGCAGCCAACTGGGGTTCGCGACCTAGCTCTTGGCCATCATCATCTGGATCCTCAAAATAGTCGTAATCTCCCGGGTTTCCTGCTTCTGAGGGTTTTAGGGGAGAGCGAGAATGAGCACAACTTCCGTGCTCGCGAGCCAATACACAATGCAATAATATACATGCAAGGCTTACAAGGATGGCTCGGTTCTTTTATTTGCGAAGGCAGTACTTTTAAATATCATAAGTACAAATTCCTAGCACTTAGCGGTTTTAGCAAATTTCATTTTAGTTAAAGAGAGAAATTGTGCAATATTTGTATCAGCAGAGGTTACCTCCACCTTCATGCTTATTTTGATTGTGGTTACATCCACCACTAAACGACACTGGGTACAAAGACCCAGGAATAACCAATCTCAGGGCTAGGTGAGCCCGCCAAAATTTTCATACCACCCACAAAGGAAATTTTTAAATAGAACTAACTCAAGTTAAGTTCCCATGTCCGCCTTTGACCGTAGGCACGGCTGTTTAAACAGTTTGTAACTCTGCAGAGATTGTACACTTTACCCACAAGAGACAATTAACTCGTTGCCCTACACGATTCCGTAGTCGTGTAGTCGAGAGGTTGTCACAATAACTTTCTAAATATCTCGTCCCTTCCTCGTCTCACCCATATGGGGTTATGCCCATACGTATGCGCGGATGTCCACCTCGGCCCGGCGTGGCGTGGCTACACCTCGGCGATCGCGAACTTCACCCTTGACTCGGTGTCCCATCCAAGCCCGACATACCCAGAGCTTGTGCCTCCTTTAACCCTCCGGTGAGATGATTTTCAGATTTGATAAATGTACTAAGCCAAGTCGCGATTTGTTGCGGACTTGTGGTTGTACTTGTTATACAGGAGGTCGTGACAAGATTAAGTCCTTAGGGTTGTGCGGACGGCTCAACCACATTCCCGCCATTCTTGTGCTACATCCGCACCCACCATCTTACCATCCGCCCAGACGGGGTATTAGCAGTTTAGGGTTTTTGAGATGTAAAATACAACAATTCAACCATCTCGTCATTTACCGCAATGACGCCCAAATCATTTTATGTTTGAAATGATGATGATTAGGACACGTTAATGTCCCGGTACTTAAGCAAGTCTAGCATGTCGCTTAAGTACAACCTATAGCTAGTATTACCATATAATTACTAGGGTGACAATGGAATTAAGGGATTCAAGTTGTCAAGGATGGCATAGTAATTAATTATTCAACAAATGGGTATTAACTACCTTAAGCTTTAACATACATTTGATTAAAGAATTAAAGCATGCAATTTGCTATTTTAAAAGAATATAATTTGCATAAAATGTAGGCTCAATATGATCAAAGTATTGACTCGCCTGGGTCTATTTACCGCGGCCTTGATCTTACTCAAAACCTTCTCAGTCAGTGGTCTGGAATTCTTGGTCTTTGTTTTTATCTGAATCTTGATCCTGCTCGAGTCGTTGTTTCTTCGGGACTCCCACTTCTAATTACACGATAAGCGAAATAAAACCAAATAAATCCAAATAACTTCAAGAGACCAAATAAAATCAATTGAGCTTAAATAAAATTGCGATGATTGAGAAGTGGAGTGAGGTTTAGCGAACGGAGATGTTTGACGAAGTCAGCGATATTTGAGCTAAAGGGAAAATGGCAGAGAAACTCGTCGGGAAGGAAAACAAGGAAGGATCACGATTGAAGGAACATAGCGAGGATATACACTTGATTTGGAAGATGGCAAGATATTGTCGATCGGGGAAATGTCTTGGCTCGATCTTTGGATTCAAGAGCTTCTTTTAATTATTAGACATCCATTAAGGAAGTTGCAAGGGTTGGGTTAGATTTAAGATATAAATGAATTTAAAACGATATTGAGTATTATTTGATGAATATCAACCATTAGAGATTTGGGTGTGAGTTTCAACATGAGAAGAGCATAACTTTAATTTATCGATTTAAACTTGGAGTCCATACATTACCATAGTTCTCTCTTGAGGTTGACCGTGGAATTGTTGGTACATTAATTATTCATAATTACCACCGTGATTTAAATCGAGAGATAAAGATAGGATTGATTGATATTATTTGGGCAAGATGATTCTTCTAGCAAGACTTCAAAATTAAGTTTGCATGTTAAATTAGATAGCGAAGGATATTGGTTAATCACTTCATTTTAACTTATTTGTTGTTTACACGGGTTGTGCATATAGCCATAAATATGTTATATTTGATACAAGAGTTAGGGACTTAAGATTCAAATAATTTTCCTTAATTATTAAATCACTATTTTAAAGAACTTTATGATTTTTGAATATAGAGATGATACTAGTTATTTTTTTGAGCTTATCTTTACGCTAATTATTTTTAATTAACAAAGATAACTTTAGATCGGAGGATAAAGATGCGATGGTTAACTTTTGGGTCAAAGAATATTTTGAGTGGATCTTCAATTAAAATTCATGTTTCTAGAGCAAGATATAGAGAGCATCAAAAATTATTCTTGAATAGCTTTGAGTTCTAATTCCAGAGATTGGTAGGTTAATCTCTTGTATCTCTCAGACTTAAACATTAGTGCAAAATTATTAACTTAGTCTTAACAGTTAAATATTCACTAATTACAAAGAGGTTCTTACAATAATTGAAAGTTTAACAAATGATCTTCAATTTGCAAGATGAATAGCTAATCGCCTCCACTTAGCTACTAGAGAGGTAGGCCCACATGTCATTGAGAAAGAGAGAGAACAGGAGTTAGGGAGCTCAAAGACAGGGAAAAGAACGAGGAGCCGGGGAGACGCTCGAGGCTGGCTGGAAGCGGCGGCCGGAGAGGTGGCGGGGAGCAGTAAAATGAGTCGCCGGGGAGGGGAGGAGGCCATGGGAGGTGGCGCTGGGGCCAGGGCAGCGCGGGGGAGGAGCTGGCGGCAGTTGGAGCGGGCGGGCGCAGGGGAGGAGCTGGCGGCGACGGCGGCCGGAGGGAGGAGAGGGGAAGGGGAGGGGAGCTTGGGCACGGGGGAGGTGCAAGGAGTCTCACCGTGCGGTCGGTGGAGGTGGGGGAGCACCGGAGCGGAGCGGCATCGATCCGGCGACGCTGGCGGCGCTTGCGGTGGCGGCCTAGGGTGGAAGGGAGCCCGGCCGACGGTTGGGGAAGGTCGAGGCATCGAGGTGGTGCTCCACTCAGGAATCGGCCGTTGAGTGCCGAGGAGGAGATGGCGGCGTGGAGCTCAATCGGCCGGCAATGGGGGTGTGGCGCCGGGCTTCTTGGTGCTCCTAATGACAGAGGCAAGGAGTGAGGTGGGAAGAGAGGTAGAGGGAAGGCTGGGGCTTCTTATAGCCGAGGGGAGGAGTGGGAGCGGTGAGGGCGGTGGGAGCAAGTGGCGCAGATCGAGCCGGCGCCCAGTCGCGACTGGGCATGGCAATGAGCGGCACGCGCGCGGCGAGCGAAGAGATGACGCGACGAGGCAAGGGGTGACGAGGCGGGGCAAGGAAGGTGGCGCGGCATGGCGGCGGTGGTGGCAGAGCGACGGGACAAGGCGAGCGTGGCTATGGCGCGGCCACGAGCAAGCTCTGCGTGCGCATGCGCTGGGCGACGGGACGGGAGGGTGCAGGCGCGTGCGCGCTGCTTGCAGCGCAGCGCGCATGTCCGGCGCGAGCAAAGTGGGGACCGGCAGACGAGGAAGACGCAGCGCGGGTGACAGGGAGGTTAAAAACCAAATTTGAAAATAGATATTGAAGTTGAACTTTGAGCTAGAAATATTGAATTGGAGCTTTGAACTCAAAAGCAAATGAAGTTCTTGCTCTAGAACTGAAAACGGGATTGAGGCTTGAATTCTGGATTTGATTTGGAGGTTTTGAACTCAATTGAAGTTCTTTAATTACTATTCACTTCCTGAAAAACAGGATGTTACAAATCCTACCCTCCTTAAAATGAATCTCGTCCCCGAGATTCTAGTAGAAATAGACGGAAGGAGGTGGGGCTACAACTGGCTAGCATTAGGTTCCAGGGCTTTGCTTGACACATTGTCCTTTCTTTGGAGTAGTCGGACAAGAGAATCTGCACAGAGTGGGTTAAGACTTGCAGAGGAAGGAAAACATAGAGAGACCTTGCTCTTCTGGGTAGGTCGGAGTTGTCTTCGCTTCATCGTGGAGTGCTTGTTGCTTGTTTCTCCTAGGCGTTTGTTGTTCATTATTGTTGTCTTCAAAGCTCCCTTTTCTCCATCATCATGTCTGTTGAATTGTGATCCGAATTTCTAATATGGAAGTATCCGGATTAGTTGCCATATTAGCGGATAAGTTTCTTACTTGGACTCTAAGTCCTTTTACTCCTTTATATACCTCTTGTAAGCCGTCACGAGGAGAGTAGACGCCAGACGCCTGACGCCTCATTGTAATTCCCAGCGTTTTGTAAACACTCCTCATATAGTGATCATCGCCGATTAGCGTCCGTGGTTTTTTCCTACAAGGGTTTTTGTAACATCCCCAAACTAACTAATGGGATATAGTATGCATATTATCAGCATGCATGACATTTTGGAATCATTTGCATAAGTTGTTGCACTTGGAAATTATCAAACCAAAGATTAAACATACACTTCAAATTTTTACTCCAAATAAAAACAGGAACAAAAACATTTGATCATCATCTAGAAATAATTTATTCAAATACTATAATAATTATCATGAATAAATATAATTTTTCGAAAATTTTTGGAACTAGATTCAACCCTCAGAAAATTCAAACACCATTAAAAGACCTATACTAAGTTTGAATTTATTTTTACTCAAATTATATTATGAACAGTGACTTTAATAATTTTTATAGATACTAGGTCATCCCAGGAACACCCATGAATTAATTCAGAATTTATAGAATTCTATTCCTATATTTTAAGCCTCGGTCAAACTTGTTTAGCTTCGATCAAATCAGTTTTCAAAACTTCGGGCTCAGCACTGTTGCACCGACCCGGGCCATTCGTTCCGACCTGAGCCCGACGCAACGTGGTGCAACCAACCGCCGCCGCGCACCGACTCCTTTCACGATCGGCCGTGGCCCTGGCCCCACTGCGCGCTTTCTTCAACCTCGGGCAGGACCGTGCTCAGGCGCCGAGTGCCACGAGGCCGCCTTGCTCTGCCGCGCCTCCGACACTGCCGTGACCCACCGCCCTTGTCGACCAATCCCTTAGCACCGCTCGCTCACGTCAACTCCAACCCGTCATCTCCCTGAGCTTAATACCTCTCGCACGCCTCTCTCTCCCCTCACTTCTCTCCTCGTGTGGAGAGAAGGAGGCTTTGAGCTCTCCTCCATCCCGGTAAGCACCACCGCGACCGCGCCGTTCTTTTCCTATCTCGATGCCGCTTCCGTTTTCGCTAACCCGAGCCCCTCACTCGCAGTGAATCTCTCAGAACGCCGCCGTGCTCCCACTGCTTCCAGAGCGCGGCCACCGTGCGCCATCGTGCCCCTACGCGCCTGGGGTGAGCTTGTCTTGCACGATCATGTCAATCTCTGTCACAGCCCCAACTAATTAAATTGGATTAATATGTATTTCACTAACCTGCATTATCAAATTCAAATCATTTCATAATATATTGTACTTGGAAAATCTGATTTGAGGTAAACATACACATCAAAATTCAATTTTTAATTCAAATCAGTGATAAGAAGTTGTGATCATAATCTGAAATCAATTTATTTAAATACTACACTAATTATTAGGAATTAATAGAAATTTTCCCAAATTTTTGGGACTAGTTTGAACCTCATTAAAATTCAAACAACATTTATAGACACACAACATGGTTGAATTTAAATATCACAAACTATCTTATAAACAGTAGGGTTTTATAATTTTTATGGGAACTATATTTTCCCAGGAACCCCCACAAATTATTTCATGATTTTTGGGAATTTATTTCTAATTTTAAGCCCCTGGTCAAAGTGGGTAAAATGATTTAAAGCTCAGTCAAACTCTGGAACCTAAACCCTAGCTACTGTTCCTCCGACCGAACCTTTTTGCGACTCGGTTGAGCCCGATCAACTAAACGCACCTCTCGAGAGCCGTCCGATGGGAACTCAGCGGCTGAGATTGCGTACCCCTTCATCCCTACGCCACTTAACCTCTTTAAACCTCAACCTTCCGATCGAGATCTAACGGCCGCTGTTGGACCACGTCCTCCCTCCTACACGCGAACATAGAGCCGACCGGTGGGGCGTGTTGTCGAACCGTCGTCTACCTGGCCGTGGCGCCGGGCATCTAATGCCACGCGGCCGAGCGACTGCGACGCGCACCAGAGCGGCGCCAGGCACGCCGTCAATCCACCGTTGCCGTTGGCCAGACCCAGAGCTCGCTCATCTAACGCCGCCTCCACTCCGTCACTTTCCGTGCTTAAGACACCTCCAACCCTAAATGCTGCTCACTTCTCTCTTTTTTGGTGAGGAAGGAAGCTCGTTCTCGGTCTCTACTCCGGTGAGCTTCTCTGCATGGTTCCTCCTCTTCCACCTTCCATGTCGTTTCCATTTTTGCTCATCTCAGTTCCTATCTTTGCTTGTAGCTCCTGGACCGTGATCGTGCTCTCGGCGACTCTAGAGCGCGCACCCGCGGACATCTTCAAGCTTTCTTCGTGTCCGGGAGGTATTATCCTCAATCCACCGCGTCACCTTGCATGCCTTAGCTCACTAATCAAAACCCCTAACTCTATTTGGGCATTGCACGACATGTGCGCGTGTATTGGAAGATTTGATCTTTTCGGCCATAGCACGAACCCTTCATCTCCTACCTTGTTCCGGTAAGCTCCTCTTCGATTCCTTGCTCTTAGAGTATCCTATGTGGATCTTTGAGCTATACCTAGCTCTCAGTTACCTCCTTTTGGCTTCAGGCATCCTCTCCACGTGAAGCCCTTTTTGCCGCCACCTTCTTCTCCGGCGCCGTCACTACTCCAGCCATCTCCAAGCTTCCCCAAGCTTCTCACAGCTCCAGGTGACCTCCCCAAACCTTTAGGTAGCTTAAGCAACCACCGGTTGTCGAGAAGCTCGATTGAGCTACTTGCACTTTTGCCGCTTGAACCGCGCCGCTTAACTCCGCTAGCCGCGTTCGGGCGGCTCGTCGTCGGGACTACTCCCATTAGGAGCGCCTTGCTATTCTCCATCCGCCCATGCTCTTGGTTCACGCCCCGTGGGCGGATCGCCGACAAACGCCGGTGGAACGCGGACCGAAGTCCCGTTGTCGACGCCGACAACATCAGTAGCCAATGATTAGGAATAAATGATAATCATTACCATTTAATCCTCGTCTTAGCGGCGCTAATGTCTCACTTACATGCGGGCCCCACGCATGTAAAACGGAAACGTTTTGGTTAAAGCCACGATGGTGACATGTGGACCCAAGTCTCTAAACACGTGCTCACGGAGCTAAATGCACCGGAGTTAACGGACCGCCGATGCGAAAGGAACGGCTGGATTTGTGAGACATTCGGACCGCCCTATTGCATCTCGAATATGGACCGTTGGATCTTGATCCAACGGCCGCAACCGTCGCCTAGGACGCACACGCGCGCGCGCCGCATGATCGCGAACGAGCAGCGGGCCCGCTGGTCGATGATCGTGGCTAGCGCCGCACTCGGTGAGAAAAGTAGCTAATGTTTGTAAAATACGAAAAACCCTTTTCTTACACATGAAAAATATGTATAACTTCTAAAAGCATAACTAAATCATTTCAACTTCAAATTGATGAAACCACTGAAATTTACATTCTTAGTGTACTTCCTATAAAAATTATTTTCATACATGTCTCTGTAGTAGAGCTTTAATTGGAAATTTATTCATTAAAATCATTATCTCTACAATAGGAAAATGGTGAAATCTTTAAAAATACATAAGTAAGTATTGGAAACTCCAAAACAAAGTGAGACCACTTTTGATAATTTTCATTTCAGTGAACTTAATTATAAAAATGGTCTCCACATTACCTCATCACAGAAACTATATTTGGGAGGATATAATCTTTAACTCTATTATTGTTACATTATAAAAGATGATAACTTTGAAAATACATAACTAAATCATAAAAACTCCAAAAGGACAAACTCAACTGTTTTAACTTATAATAATATTGCCTATTTATCTATGTAATCCATGTACTCACTTAATCGTTTCTACAAAATTTCACTTCATAATTAAATTACATAATGACGGCTTATTGAAATCTGAAATTCAAACCATTATAACTTTCATATACTAAATCAAAATGAAATAATTCTTTCACCAAAAATCATTTAGAATCATGATCTAACTCTGTAGAAAAATCATGCATTTTTAGCATTCAGTTTTTGAGTTGTTTTCTGTATTTATTGGATGTTATAATTATATAGATCCCGAGCATATTGATATCGACACTTACGCTACTGAGAGCGAGCAGCTACTGTACCAGCAAGGCAAGCATCATTTGGACTTTCTTTTGCATCATATTTGATCCCAGTTTTGGTTAAGATAGTGCAATAATAATTGCTTGCATGCTATTTTGATTATGTCAATATTTTTGTGATGTGTAGTTTAGTTATGTCCTATGCTTGAGGTTAATCTTGAATTATGCCAACTCCTATATGCTTAAGATAGGATGTGTGAATTATGGGTTATAGAATTGCTTAGCCATGCAAGTCTAGATCCGGTAGTTCGATCGTCGGGAATAACCCGGCGGTTTTGGGATACACACAACTCTTACTTTATGTTTTTACTTCAGATCTTTGTAGCTGTTTTATGAGTAAAACTTTGTCATTTTTAAATGAGATTTGGTCCGACAAGTGTTGGTTAGTGATGGTGTCTTTGTGCACGAGAATTGGGTATGTGGAAGGACTTGTCCGGACAATTGAGGACCGAACTTTGTAACGTCGTTAATTCAAGTACACTCGTCGCCGCCACACGGGTTGGGAGCCGTATGGTTAAGTAGGGGAGGGTTTTATTGTGTTAAGTCCTTGGTGGTGTAAGGGGCATAGCGACCGTGAAATCCTATGTTCTTTGAGGAGCCGATGTAATCCTTTATAGTGTGCAAGGAGCACCAATTCTTTTGTTTTGATTGCATTGGTATTTCCAATATAACTTGTGAGCCCCTAGCAAGTGCTATCGACGCTTGTACTAGGCAAGGAACCATCTCACAAGAGGGACTTAGCCCAATAGGGCTTTCTTCTTTGAAAATGACTATATCTTGATTTACGGCGGCATACCATAGGAAGTATGCTATTTTCGGAGGCATCCGGAGGCTTACGGGCTAATCAAGTCGTGTGGGTAAAGTAGTACACCCCTGCAGGGTATAATCTATTCGAATAGCCGTGTCCACGGTTATGGACAACCGCTTGAGTTCGGGAGTTACTATTGTTAGACTTTCAATTAAAATTGTGGTTGAACTTGGGATTCATCATGAACGGGTTGTTCATGTGTTTAGTATATCAAAGTGGGCTGCCACTTTGGTCTTTGTATGATTTAATTGTTTATTACTGAAATGCTTTACTACATGTTTTACTTCTACTTCAAATCTGATTTTAAATGGGCACATGAAAAACTAGTATGTGTAGGATGTTAATCGTTGCGTCTCTTTCGCAAAACTAAACCAATATGAGCCATCCTTTGAATGACCCTTATGCATAACTATTTTTATTTGTGTAAGACTTGCGAGTACACTTGTACTCAGTCAGATGTTTGCTGGCCTTTTCAGGTGAGGAAGGTTATGATTATGACGATCTAGTTAGTGTTGACTTGGGTGACACTAATGAGTAGTGTGCTATCATTTAACTCCCAGTCGGTTGCCGATGGGTGATGGGCATACCACTACTGGTCTTTTGCTTAATTTACTTGCTCATTGCTACTTGATACTCTACTTTAAATTTGGCCGGTCGGCGCTTGTAATAAGTCGTAGACTTTGACTATTATGCAGATGTCTTTTGATCTCTTGTTGTATGCGTTGTATGGATGTAATCAACGTTGGATGAGGGTATGAGTATATTGGTCGTTGATCTTGGGAGCCAATATAAGTCATACTCGTTGTTAATGAATCCCCATTTAACTCACTAAGTGTAGTGCTTGAATCGAAAGAGAATCGACAATCATGTAGCGCCGCAAAGGAGCAACGCGCATGATCGTTGAGGCTCTAGTATTCGGCTAAGCCCTCACTTGGATAGAGTTAAATTGGAATTATTTATCGAGACCGTAATTATGTCCCTAAGACCTTGTCTAATCTCGGTCTTATGGAGATAATTACCGGGTCCCCACGTTAGTATCGAGCCATCGATTGTAGGTTAGAGGTAGCATCATGCGCTCGAGTTAGTAAGCCTTCTAGAGTCAAAATATTTTGAAATTATCAAATTACTTTCAGAAAGTTAAGGTTAAGAATATCTTTTATTCCTTATCCATCTTAGTATCTTTTCTCTCCTGATCCTATTTTGGTTTATGAAACTAACTTACCTTGCCTTCTTGCCTCTAGATGAACCCTCGCATCTTGTCAGGAAACTCAAGTGAAGGAGTGGATGGATACCCGTTGCTTACGAGACATGATGTGGAGGGCGATTTCACATATCAGCCCACTTATTCCATCTCTACCGTGATCGAGGACCCGAATGGAGGAATTTATGGCGATAATAGATATCGTTGCGACAAGTCACGGGAGCATACCTTACCGCTTCCAGGCGCGTGGTACTTCTGAGGCCATGGCGTTACAAGAAGTGGCTTTGGTGGCCATGAGTCGTCTTCGCTACGACCTGACAGAGTTAGCCCAGCCCCCATACGACCACTTTCCGATGCGCGCACGCGCTAGGGACGTGAACTCGTTTGCTAGGATCCAGTTTGGGGAGGACCCCAAGTCGAGCGATTGGCGAGATTGGTTCACGTAATGGACCAAATGCATCGCTGCATGATGCATGAGTTATGGGAGACGCGTCGTCGTCTCATTATAGCTCAGGAGCATTTACAGCTTATGCATGACATGAGGCTCATTCGTCCGGATGTGCTGTATGGCGCTAATGAGGTTTCACCATACATTTCTGCGCCACCGGACTATCGTCTCCCTGAAGTAGGAGGCCACATCATCGGCGTAGGATCCCCCTTACGCCTCACCAACCCGGGAGACCCAGAAGATACAGGATCCCCTGGATACCACCTGCTCGATGACTTTCCGGTGAACTTCGACCGGAATAATATCTAGGCTGTTAAGGCAGGGAGCTCTATGTTTGAGCGTGTATCCTTAGGATTATGTAATAGGGTAGTAGATGTCGAACCGTTAGGTTTCATTTGCAAAAAAATACTATTTCAGTTGTAATCTTAAGCCTGCGGGCGCTTATGTACGGTGTTGTATCGATTCGGTTTTATGTTGATTAATGTTCGGTGTTCCATTTGATGTTACAATTTTCTTGCTTTTTGATATTGATTGTGCATGTACAGCCAAGTAATGGCTTTTGTCTTATTTACTAACCATCCTTGTCCAATACAGGATGACAGGACCGACTACGCGATCAGGAGCTCTGCGCGCAGGCTCCTATCCCCATCTAGGGCACCGCCTAGCACCTCCGAGCGATTTCTACGATCGGGACGGTCATCCCAAAGAAATGTCTGGCATGGTGAGCCCTCTCAGAGCCGGCCCCAACAGGTGGACCGCTGAGGAGGTGTAATACCCCGAATTTGTATCGAACAAGAATCGGGAGAGGTTAAACTTTCTGGGAAGGAATTCAATGGTTTTGGGAGGGACCAACAGAGATTTCTTAATTTAATTACTAAAGAGGGGGTGATCGCTGTTGTAGCACAACCGGGCTTGGGCCGCCCATGTGGCCTAGGGGTGGCCGGCCAAAGTGGGGCAGCACTCCCCACCTCCCCAACCCTAGCCGCAACCCCTCCTCTCCCACTCCCCACCTCCCCAACCCGGCCGCCACCTCTCCTCCCCTTTCCCCACGCCTCTCTTGCCCTCGGTTGCCCATCCTTGCGCTCAACCTCCTCCAAGAACTCCCATTGCTGCCGGCCTAGTGGAGAAGAAGACAACATTGCAGCCGCCATAGAGGAAGAAAGGAGGGAAGAAAGGAGGAAGAAGAGAAGGAGAAGAGGAAAAAGGAGGGATCGCCATCCGGGTTCGCATTCGCAGCGTCGTCAAGGGTAACATGCTGTTCTTGAAGGATATCTAGTCTTGGGAGAGATTTTGGTTAGTCTTTGTTTAGATGGTAGTCGGCCTGCTGTAATGCAATTTTCGTCCAGTGGCTTGCGGGGTAAATTTCGTGTGGTTAGAGGATGAATCTGGAGTTTTGGTCTCCTAGAGAGTTGTAGGTTATTGTCTTAGATTTCAGTGGCCGCCAAGTTCACTCAAATCCGATTAACGGTTAGAGAGTTATGATTTTTCTAAGTCTGCTGTTCCACTGCTCTGTCAGTATTTAGACAGATTGTAGAAAACCAATTAAAAGTGATGGATAAAGTGAAAATCTGAGAACCCCAGTATAACTAAAGTTGTAGATAATCCTTCTAGCTTTCAGGAAAACTAAAGATCATGAAATTCGGACGAACGTAGAGAAAGTTATGATAGTTTCATTGTTGCTGTCCAGAAACCCGACGTGAAAATTGATACTCTGTTGTTTAGATTGGTAGGGCTAGTAAATGGCCGAATCAGAGAACCTCACCAACTAGGTTTAGAAGGGAATTCAATAACCTTTTCAGATTGTCCAAGATCACTCCATTTGGATTTCTGTACATTTAGTTATGATTTTTCGAAGGGGCTGTTCTCTGAAAAGAAATCTGACAGCCCGCTTTAACGTTGGGAGTTACGTTTAGTGGACGATGTACTCATGTTGTGTTTATGATTTTGTTATTAGACCTTTATGGTAGCCTTAGCTTGTCTCAATTGTTGTCAGTGTGGGTTTGGCTCGGGAGCAGTACCTCATTCCCGACATCCACCTTCGCACGGTTGAGGCAAGTGCATTGTTGTTTGAATGGTTGTCTAAATTGTGTGTTATTTGTTGTATGGATGTATTGCAAGATGGTATACTTAATGAATGCTTAAGTATGGTTATTGCTCAAATGATGCTCATGCTTTACTATGATTAAGTGATGTTGTACTTTGGTAATTTGATGATGATTACATGATAAGCATTTGCATAGAGATATCATGTTGAGGCTTGGTCACGAGTGTCCAAGTATGTTTCCTTTGGAGACCCCGTCATGAATGTGACGGGCCCGAGATCCTCACTCGTGGAGTGTGGGCTTGAGGTCCCGTTACTTGGCGGAGTAACGGCAATTGGTCCTGTGCGTGCGCCTGAGGCATGGGTATGCGGCGGCGGTCGCATACTCGCATTACAGTGTAATGTACACGAGAAGTTAAAGATAAAAGTCCTTGAGCATTGCATTTGCATACACGATGTTCTAATGTTAATCTCCTTTACATGTGTGTTATTGCCATGGTTTCTTAATGTACTTGCTGAGTCTATGGACTCACTCTTGCTTTATTGTTGTTTAGGTACCGAGACAGAATGACATGCATGGGGGAAAGTAGATCGCTAGTCACACACATACCACATGAACTAAATAAGGATGAATGATCTTCAGAGAATGATTGATCTTTGAATATTATGATTTGTTTTATGCTATGGATTAAATGTAATAATGAGGAGTAGTGGAGTTTTATACCTCTCTAGTTATGATGGATTCTTAGCATGTTTCGATTATCCTTTGATGTCTTGGAATGGAAGTTTAATTAATATTTGATTATCTCGTGTTGGAACCTTCATGTAAATAACTTTACAAGGGAGGTTCTGCCAAAATTTATTAGAATTGTCTTCCTTAGAGTTTTTTAGAGTTTGTTTAGTAGCATTCCGTGTTCATGACGGATGGGTGTTCTGCTTGGTATCGAGCGGTCAGAGGTCCGTGGAATATGAAAGGTTAAATTTGACACACTATGCACAGAGGTGGGAATGGGTTAATGCATTGCATTATCGCTTTTGAGATTTTGATTTCTTTTGTGTTGATAGCTGCTAGCTAGACTACTCTTGTGGTCCTAGATGATGAAATTGCTTATTGTTTGATTGTTTTTTGTGATGATTAGATATGGCAAGGGGTGGAGGCCGAGGTCGTGGTCGAGGCCGCAGGAGCCGGCGAGGCGGGCATCGCCCCGCCGAGTTCGAATTCGTAGTGGGAGAAGCTAGCTCTGCGGAGTCGAGGAAGAGGTTGCTTCAGCAGACAGAGAACCAGCCCCGCCACCGCGCTCGTTGTCGCTCGTGGTGGCCCTCGCGATGGCACTGCGGCGATGCCATGGGATTACATCAATGGAACGCTTTGAGGTGGACACCTTCGGACGGTCAGCACGCGCGTCGACGCAGCCTAATTGGCTGCGACACATGGAGAGGCACCGGAGCTCGGGGATGACATCGAAATGAGGGCTCGGTTCGTGGCCTTCCAATTGAAGGCGGCGGATATCCGTGGGAAGGAGTTCGATGGCGGACAAAGCTCATGGACCGATTACGGGAGTATTTTGTTGAGCACTTCAGAAGAGGTTTTATCCACTTCATATGTGGAGCGAATGGAAGTCTCCTGCGTAACTTCAAGCAGGAAGATGACGGTGATGAGTATGAAGCGTGTTTTAACAACTGGTTCGCTTTGTTCCATTGTGGCCACAAATGATGAGGAAAAAGCCAAGAGGTTTCACGGGGCTCGGGCAAGAGTTCCGGCGGTATTGGGAGCATTGGAGTTGCGGGATTTCAGCTCCCTGGTCGAACAAGCCGGGGCATGGAACCGAGATGCGGCTTGGTGAGGAGCCGCCAGAGGAGAAGGCGCTGTGGTATCCGAGGGAGGTGGCGCGTAAGAGGGGTTTTGGCGGTGGGGTGGGACCTTCAGGTCCACTTCAAGAGGTTCAAAGGTCCGCAGAAATCATTCAAGACCAAGTTCACAGGGCACGATCTTCTTCCACCTCGCGTGCGTCTGCACTGCACCTAGGTTACGTCCGGTCCCGAGTGGGGGCATGAAGTGCTTCAAGTGCGGCAAGTGAGCATAGAGCTTGAGTGCGGTGGTTGGTCTTGCCGCCATTGTGGTCGGGAGGGCCATAAGGCATTGGTTTGTCGCTGAATCCGCTAGTATCATCAAGTGGGAACCTGTGCGTTGTCGGTGCAGCGCCAGCTTCTTCTCGAGGGTCGGTTCAGATGTTAGCAGCTACTCCTACTCCTACTTGGGCACCGCCACAGTCTTACTTCCCTACTCCTGGAGGAGCTCCACCGCCAGGGTATTTTTGGCCGCCCCCTCCTGTGGCTCCATTTCCAGTAGTAGCACCTTCAGCACCTCCAGCAGTTCCCGCACCACCGTACCAGGGCGTTGGAGCCCCTACCGCCCCAGCAGCAGTCTCCTACGCTATGCCGACGGCAGAGTCGGTGAGTCGTCCTGATGTGGTGACAGGTACGCTCTTGGTGGATTCAGTAGAGGCACTTGTTCTATTTGATTCGGGGGCTACCTTTTCTTTTGTATCACTAGATTTTGTTAGTAAGGCGAGTTTGAGTCTGCAGCCAATAGCTCAGTCAGTTCTAGTTAATTCTCCTGGGGGAATTCTCTCTAGCTCTACAGTTTGTCCTGGTTGTGTGATTTCGTTAGATGGAGAAGAGTTTATTGCTAATCTGATGGTTATGAGGATGGAGCCGTTTGATGTCATCTTGGGGATGGACTGGTTGCATAATTACCGTCGCTGTCATTTCCTGTTTTTGGAAGACAATAACCCTGCAAGCTCCGTCTGGGCAGGAGATAGTATTCCAATGTAGCGCTCCATCTCACTCACTTTTGTGATGGCTAGTCTTTTCCGGTGGCGTGCTGGCTAAGAATGGGTTCCTTTTGTCTCTAGTGGAGAAGCGGAGTTCATCTCAGAGCGAGAAGAAATTTTGGTCGCTCGGGAGTTCTGGATGTTTTTCCAGTGAGAACTACCAGGGATGCCACCACCTCGCCCTGTAGAGTTCGAGACTGATTTGGTACAGCGCCCGACTGCCTCTATGACCCCTTACCGGTTGGCCCGTCCGTTCCTGTGAGGAACTAAAGAAGCGATTGGATGATTTAAAAGCAAAAGATCTCATTCGTCCCAAATGTGTCTCCATGGGGAGCCCCTGTTTTTTTACCAAGAAGAAAGATGGTAGTTGGCGCATGTGTATTGATTATCGTGCTCTTAACCGATTAACCATCAAGAATAAGTATCCTCTCCTCGTATAGAAGATCTATTTGATCGCTTGAGAGGGGCCAAGGTATTCTCAAAGATTGATCTTCAATCGAGTTATAATCAAATCCCCGTCCGAAAGGAGGATATTGAGAAGACGGCATTCTCTACAAGGTATGGGCATTTTGAATTTAAAGTTATGTCTTTTGACTAACGAACGCCCGCCGCTTTCATGGAGACTATGAACAGGATGTTGCACGAATACTGGATGATTTTGTGGTAGTCTTTATAGATGATATCTTGATATATTCAAAGACTGAAGTGAACATGAGCGACACACGAGGCTTGTGTTGGAAACACTAAGGAGCATAAGTTTTATGCCAAACCAAAAGTGCGAAGTTTTGGACGTCAAGTGGGATTTGGGCATGTCATCAATGATAAGGGAATCACAGCTTGATCCAAGTAAGATTTCTACTGATGGTAGAATGGAAGACGCCAACCAATGTCAAAGAAGTGAGAAGCTTTCTCGGCATGGCGGGATACTATCGGCGTTTTGTGCAGTGATTTCTCCATTATTGCTAAACCCTTATCCGACTCACGAGAAGGATGTGAAGTTCGAGGTGGGATGATGACCGTGAGCGTAGTTTCCAAATCCTTAAGGAAAAGCGGTGACCGCCCTGTCCTTACACTTCCGAGCACGGGAAGCGATTTGATGTACTACGATGCGTCTCGGATTGGGTTGGGTTGTGTCCTTATGCAGAAGGGAAGGTGATAGCTTATGCGTCAAGGCACCAAGAAGCATGAATGTAATTACCCAACTCATGATTTAGAGTTGGCGTTGTAGTGTTTGCCCCAAACTTTGGAGGCATTATCTCGTATGGTGAGGGTTGTGATGTTTTTACAGATCACAAGAGTCTTAAGTATATTTTCACCGTAAAGATCTGAATTTAAGGCAGCGCAGGTGGCTGGAGCTAATTAAGGATTATGATCTATCTATTCAATACCATCCTGGAAAGGCAAATGTGGTGGCTGATGCTCTTAGTCGCAAGGCGACGCCCGCTACATTGGATTATCTCATTGCTGACTTTGACCGTATGGGAATATCATTTTGCTATGCGGGGACTGCACGTGTTGAAACACGGCTGATCTTGGAGTCGGCCATTCCAGAGCGGGTGCGAGAGGCACAACAGGAAGATCAATTATTGCAAAGGGTTCGAAAGCGGTTGGATTTGGGCAAGGACGGAGATTTCAGTTTGGATGGGTGTGGTGCGTTGCGGTTTAAGGGCCGCCTTTGCGTACCACAGAAAGCGAAGGTCAAGGATGATATTTCGAAGAGGCACATCGCACTCGCATAATCGCTCATCCGGGTGAAACGAAGATGTATCGTGATCTAAAGCAGAATTTCTGGTGGAAAAGGATGAAGGTGGACATAGCTAATTATGTGGCCTCATGTGGTGTTTGTCAACAGGTGAAGGCGGAACACAAACGTCCTGCAGGGTTGTTGCAACCTTTAGAGATTCCGCAATGGCCGTGGGACGATATTTCTATGGATTTTGTAGTTGCGCTACCCGGTCACCAAGGGTAAGGATGCATGTGGGTGGTAGTGGATCGTCTCGTAAGTCCGCACACTTTATACCATTCGCACTACTAACTCGGCCAAGTGATTTAGCTCCCATCTATGTGCGGGAGATTGTGAGATTACATGGGGTGCCAAAGACCATCATTTCCGATAGAGATGCCAAGTTTGTCTCCAAGTTTTGGGAAAGTTTACTGAGTGCCTTGGGCACACACAGCTCCGTTGAGTACAGCATTCCATCCACGCATGGATGGGCGCGCATGCACGCACCATCCGGACTCGGAGGACATGTTGCGGACTTGTGTTTTGTCTTGGAAGGGTAGCTGGAGGATCAATTGCCTTTAGCAGAATTTGCTTATAACAACAGCTATCATTCAAGCATAAAAGCCGCTCCGTTCGAGGTTTTGTATGGGCGTAAGTGCAGGTCACCACTTTGCTGGGAAGCCGTGGGTGAGAAGGCAGTTTTGGGTCCGGATTGGGTACAAAAGACTGTAGAGCGAGTAGCTCTGGTGAGACAGAACCTGTTAGCAGCTCAAAGCAGACAGAAAAGTTATGCAGACGTGAGAAGAAGAGATTTGGAATTTGAAGTGGGGGATCAGGTGCTCTTGAAAGTGTCCCCCACTAAAGGTGTGGTGAGGTTCGGTACCAGAGGGAAGCTTAGCCCAAGGTACATAGGACCATTCACGATCTTGGCTCGAATCGGGAAGCTGGCTTATCGTTTAGAACTACCAGAGTCTATGCGTGGAGTGCACAACGTTTTTCATGTGTCCATGTTGAGAAAATACTTGAGGGACCCGGAACATCTTATTGCATTAGAACCCCTAACAATTGAGCAGGACCTGTCCTTTGAGTCCAAACCAGTGCGAATTCTGGAAAGATCAGAGAAAGAATTGAGGAACAAAACCCTGAAGTATGTCAAAGTGCTTTGGTCGCAGCAGACTGAGAGGAGGCCACTTGGGGCTGGAGTCTCAGATGCGAGCTTTATCCGGACTTATTCTCTTAAGGTACATACCCTTCGTTGTTAAGTTATTAGTCTCGGTTACCCTTTTGAGGTTTGGCGTTTAGATTCGGGTCGAATCGCAAGGGGAAGACTGTAATACCCTGAATTTGTATCGAACAAGAATCGGGAGAGGTTAAACTTTCAGGAAGGAATTCAATGGTTTTTGGGAGGGACCAACAGGAGATTTCTTAATTTAATTACTAAAGAGGGGGGTGATCGCTGTTGTAGCACAACCTGGGCTTGGGCCGGCCCATGTGGCCTAGGGGTGGCGGCCAGTGGGGCAGCACTCCCCCACCTCCCCAACCCTAGCCGCAACCCCCCTCCCTCTCCCACTCCCCCACCTCCCCAACCCGGCCGCCACCTCTCCTCCCCCTTTCCCCCCCACGCCTCTCTTGCCCCTGGTTGCCCATCCTTGCGCCCCCAACCTCCCCTCCAAGAACTCCCATTGCTGCCGGCCTAGTGGAGAAGAAGACAACATTGCAGCCGGCCATAGAGGAAGAAAGGAGGGAAGAAAGGAGGAAGAAGAGAAGGGAGAAGAGGAAAAAGGGAGGGATCGCCATCCGGGGTTCGCATTCGGCAGCGTCGTCAAGGGTAACATGCTGTTCTTGAAGGATATTTAGTCTTGGGAGAGATTTTGGTTAGTCTTTGTTTAGATGGTAGTCGGCCTGCTGTAATGCAATTTTCGTCCAGTGGCTTGCGGGGTAAATTTCGTGTGGTTAGAGGATGAATCTGGAGTTTTGGTATCCTAGAGAGTTGTAGGTTATTGTCTTAGCTTTCAGTGGCCGCCAAGTTCACTCAAACCGATTAACGGTTAGAGAGTTATGATTTTTCTAAGTCTGCTGTTCCACTGCTCTGTCAGTATTTAGACAGATTGTAGAAAACCAATTAAAAGTGATGGATAAAGTGAAAATCTGAGAACCCCAGTATAACGAAAGTTGTAGATAATCCTTCTAGCTTTCAGGAAAACTAAAGATCATGAAATTCGGACGAACGTAGAGAAAGTTATGATAGTTTCATTGTTGCTGTCCAGAAACCCGACGTGAAAATTGATACTCTGTTGTTTAGATTGGTAGGGCTAGTAAATGGCCGAATCAGAGAACCTCACCAACTAGGTTTAGAAGGGGAATTCAATAACCTTTTCAGATTGTCCAAGATCACTCCATTTGGATTTCTGTACATTTAGTTATGATTTTTCGAAGGGGGCTGTTCTCTGGAAAAGAAATCTGACAGCCCGCTTTAACGTTGGGAGTTACGTTTAGTGGACGATGTACTCATGTTGTGTTTATGATTTTGTTATTAGACCTTTATGGTAGCCTTAGCTTGTCTCAATTGTTGTCAGGTGTGGGTTTGGCTCCGGAGCAGTACCTCATTCCGACATCCACCTTCGCACGGTTGAGGCAAGTGCATTGTTGTTTGAATGGTTGTCTAAATTGTGTGTTATTTGTCTGTATGGATGTATTGCAAGATGGTATACTTAATGAATGCTTAAGTATGGTTATTGCTCAAATGATGCTCATGCTTTACTATGATTAAGTGATGTTGTACTTTGGTAATTTGATGATGATTACATGATAAGCATTTGCATAGAGATATCATGTTGAGGCTTGGTCACGTAGTGTCCAAGTATGTTTCCTTTGGAGACCCCGTCATGAATGTGACGGGCCGAGATCCTCACTCGTGGAGTGTGGGCTTGAGGTCCCGTTACTTGCATGGAGTAACGGGCAATTGGTCCTCGTGCGTGCGCAAGACAGCATGGGTATGCGGCGGCGTCGATACTCGCATTACAGTGTAATGTACACGAAAGTTAAAGATAAAAGTCCTTGAGCATTGCATTTGCATACACGATGTTCTAATGTTAATCTCCTTTACATGTGTGTTATTGCCATGGTTTCTTAATGTACTGCTTGAGTCTATGGACTCACTCTTGCTTTATTGTTGTTTAGGTACCGAGACAGAATGACATGCATGGGGAAAGTAGATGCTAGTCACACACATACCACATGAACTAAATAAGGATGAATGATCTTGAGAGAATGATTGATCTTTGAATATTATGATTTGTTTTATGCTATGGATTAAATGTAATAATGAGGAGTAGTGGAGTTTTATACCTCTCTAGTTATGATGGATTCTTAGCATGTTTCTGATTATCCTTAGATGTCTTGGAATGGAAGTTTAATTAATATTTGATTATCCTGTGTTGGAACCTTCATGTAAATAACTTTACAAGGGAGGTTCTGCCAAAATTTATTAGAATTGTCTTCCTTAGAGTTTTTTTAGAGTTTGTTTAGTAGCATTCCAGGTTCATGACGGACTGGGGTGTTACAGGTGCTCCCTCCGCCACCATCCATGGTCGAGTTTATGATGATGATTGAGCGCAACCGGATGGACCAGACCCGGATGCTTGAGGCGATCGTGCGCAACACCGCTCCAGCTCCCGTTCCGACAGGAGGGGCTGCCCCGCACCGAGCGTCCGGAGGTCTCGCTGAGTTCCAGCGGACCAACCCTCTGACATTTGCGGGCGGCAAGGACCCGATGGAGGCAGAGGACTGGCTGCACAACATTGAGAAGAAGCTGAACATTGCGCAGTGTACCGGAGTTGAGAGAGTCTTGTTTGCCAGCTATCAGTTGGCAGGTGCGGCGAGCGCGTGGTGGGATAGTTATTCCGCCATGCAGCCCGCTGGTCACGTCCCGACTTGGGACGAGTTCGGGGACTCGTCCCGAGAGGCCCATATACGAGGGAGGTCGCTTATCAAGCGGCAGTTCCTTGCTTTGAGGCAGGACGGAGGACCGTCACCGAGCACTGCATGACTTCAACTACTTGGCGGGTATGCTCGGACGACGTCTCGGCGACGCTCGTCGCGAACGAGTTCTTCCATGGGCTATCGAGGAGTTGCGGCTTCTTTTAGCGCACATGATTTGGGAGTTTCGGCAGATCCGGTCAACAAGGCGATAGTGGTGGAGCATGAGAGCATGACGATGGATGAGTCGAGGAAGAGGAGGAAGGCCTTTCGGATGGCGATGGCGAGTGGCGCTTTTCCGTGCCACGCCAGACTACCTCGGGCACCTCGTGCCCGGCCCAGCACCATCGAGGTCTCTGTGGCACCTCCACGACCTTCTCCACGGCGGCTAGCGGCCTGTGGGGCGAGACCACTGATGGCGGAGCATACAAGCCCGGCGTCATTTGTTTCCACTGTGCCGCTGTGGCCATTATGCTGCAGATGCCTCGCCAAGCGGCGAGGATGCCCGGACGTGCTGCTCCCGGCACCACCACCCACTCGGTGAGGCCACCGCCACCACCACAAAGAGCAGCACCTACTCCACCCGGCTTGCACGTGGTCGTGTCAACCACGCCTCAAAGAGAGGCGGCACCGACGCACTGCACGTCGTGCTAGATGTACGCTTGTTAATTCATGTCTGCATCGGTTCTATTCGATTACGGAGCATCTCATCCATTTATTAAAAACGAGTATGCTGAAATTAACCAATTCAAGATACATACACTACACCCACCTTATCATATTCGGTCCTGTGGTCGGTTTTCTACTGATCAAATCCGCAGGGACGTAAAAATTGAAATACAAAATGTTAACTTTTCAAAGAAACTTAATAGTAATAAGTTACGTGGGCATTGATGTTATCTTAGGGATGGATTGGTTATCTAAGAATCAGGGAAGATTGATTGTGCCCAATGGTCTATCTCGGTGACTAGCGAGGACGGCACCAGTCGTCTTTGCACTGTAGTGGGTAGTTCTCACCTATACGCTTTAGAGGCGAGTACCTCTCTCGCTAGAGGAGGTACCAATAGTGAGTGAGTATCCCGATGTGTTCCCCAAGAACTTCGAGCATGCCCCGACCGAGAAGTAGAGTTTGTCATTGAGCTTGCACTGCACGCGCCCATCTCAAAAGGCGTATCGGATCTTCGCCCAATGAGCTAGCTGAATTAAAAGAACAACTTAAGGAGTTGCAAGACAAGGGTTTCATCAGCCTAGCTCTTCGCCTTGGGGATGCCGGCTCTCTTTGTCAAGAAGAAAGACAAGAGTCTACGGATGTGTGTTGACTACTGTTCGTTGAATGAGGTCACCATCAAGAACAAGTATCGCTCCCGCGGATCGATGACCTATTTGACCAGCTTAGTGGAGCTCGGTGTTCTCCAAAATTGACTTGAGGTTAGGCTACCATCGATCAAAGTTAGAACCGAGGACATTAGAAGACCGCCTTCTCTACTCGTTGGCAGTGCATGCAGTACACGGTCATGTCCTTTGGTTTGACCAATGCCCCAGCTTATTTCATGAACCTCATGAATTCGGTGTTCATGGAGTACTTGGATCAGTTTGTAGTGGTTTTCATCGATGATATCCTTATCTACTCTAAGTCTGATCTCGAGCACGAGCAACATTTGAGACTTGTGTTAGAAAAACTTCGCCACCATCAGCTGTACGCCAAATTCAGCAAATGTGAGTTTTGGCTTCGAGAGGTTAGTTTCTTGGGTCATATCCTATCTAAAGGCGGTGTCGCTGTTGATCCTAGTAAGGTACGAGATGTCCTTGAATGGAAGCAACCCAAGAGCGTCACTGACATTCGTAGTTTTCTTGGACTTGCGGGATACTACCGTAGGTTCATCAAGAATTTCTCAAAAATCGCGAAGCCTATGACCCAACTTCTAAAGAAAGAAAAGAAATTTGAGTGGACAGCAGAATGCGAACAAAGTTTCCAAACCCTGAAAGGATGCCTGACAGAAGCTCCTGTGCTTGTTTTGCCAGACATTCACAAGAGCTTTGATATCTACTGTGATGCATCTCGCCATGGGCTCGGTTGTGTGCTTATGCAAGACGGCCGAGTGGTGGCCTACGCATCGAGGCAATTGAGGCCCCATGAGGCCAATTATCCCACACACGACCTAGAGCTCGTGGCTGTAGTTCATGCCTTGAAGATTTGGCGACATTACCTCATCTGTAATCGTTGCGAGATCTACACCACCATAAGAGCCTTAAATATATTTTCACCCATGCCGACTGAACTTGAGACAAAGAAGATGGCTTGAGTTGATTAAAGATTATGATATGGGACTCCATTATCATCCAGGGAAAGCTAATGTAGTGGCCGACGCATTGAGCGTAAAATCTCAACGCAATCTGTTTGTCGATAACTCCTTTTCTCGCAGCTTATGTGCCGCGACCGCAAAGCCTACACACGGAGATAGTTGAAGAAGGTTCGCTTGCAGCCCTCGGTGTGACTTGCACCCTTGAGGACCAGATTAGAGAAGCCTAAAACCGATGCGAAGTGGCCCAAATTTTAGAACTAATGAAACAAGGCAAGGCTAAATGTTTTAAGCAAGATGCACAAGGTACTCTATGGTTTGGAAACCGTTTGGTGGTACCATTTGATCGCCACTTGAGAGAATTGATTCTCAAGGAGGCTCATAACTCAAAATTCTCTATCCACCGGAGTACGAAAATGTATCAAGATTTGAAAAAAAATTGTGGTGGAGCGAATGAAGCGCACGTTGCACACAAGATGTGGCCGAAGTGCGATCTATGTCAAAGAGTTAAAGTGAGCATTTGAAGCCGGTGGCACTCTAGATCCCGCCATTCCCGATGGAAATGGGAAGAAGTTGGCATGGATTTTATCACCGCCTTCCTAGAACTAAAATTGGATTTGATTCTATATGGGTAATTGTGGATCGTTTAACCAAGGTTGCCCATTTTATTCTGTCAAGACCACTTACTGGGCCAAACTAGCGTAACTTTATATTTCCGAATTGTTTGTCTCCATGGTGTACCCAAAGTGATTGTTTGCATGCAGGTCCCAATTCACCTCTCATTTCGGAACCGCTTGCATCAAGCAATGGGAACCAACCTATCCTTTAGCTCCGCTTATCACCCGCAAACGGATGGACAACCGAGAGGGTAAACCAAGTTTTGGAAGACCTTCTCCGGGCTTATGCATCGTCCTACAAATGATAGTTGGGAAAAATGTTTACCGTTTGCGAGTTCTCCTACAACAACAGACTTCCAATCGAGCATTCAAATGTCACCCTTGAAGCAATCGTATGGGAGAGCTTGTAGAACACCCTTGAACTGGTGCGGTCGGGAGAGGCCATTCTATGGCCCAACCTTGGTGGAAGATGCTGAGAACAAGTTCGTGTCATTCGTGAACGACTTAGGACGGCTCAATCACGTCAGAAGTCTTATGCCGACCGTCGTCGTCGTGAGTTGAGTTTCGAAGTGGATGATCATGTTTATCTTAAAGTCTCTCCTATGAAAGGAGTTCGTCGTTTCCAAATCAAAGGTAAATTTGCACCTCGCTATATTGGACCTTTCCGTATTCTAGCTAAGTTGGGATCGGTGGCATACCAGCTGGAGTTGCCACCATCACTCTCAGACGTGCATAACGTCTTCCATGTCTCCCAACTCAAGAAATGTCTTCGAGTCCCAACGGAAGCAACCGAGTTGGATAAACTCGACTTGCAACCCGATCTATCTTATCGAGAGAGCCCGATTCGTATCCTTGAGGAAACCGAGCGTAAGACTAGGAATCGTAACATCAAGTTCGTCAAGGTTCAATGGAGCAACCACACGGAGAATGAAGCAACTTGGGAACGTGAAGACCGGATGCGAGCGGCATACCCAGACCTCTTCTCTACCTGAAGTGCCTTCGTATCAAGAAAGGAAAGGTAAAGCATATTAATGTAAATTATAACCTGTCAACACTATCTTTGAAGGAAATCAAGACAACGTAAATTATAACTTCTAATGAAAACTTTCTAATTCTTCTCCACCCAGATCTCGGGTCGAGATCTTTTGTAAGGGGGGGGGGAGGTTTGTCACAGCCCCAACTAATTAAATTGGATTAATATGTATTTCACTAACCTGCATTATCAAATTCAAATCATTTCATAATATATTGTACTTGGAAAATCTGATTTGAGGTAAACATACACATCAAAATTCAATTTTTAATTCAAATCGATGATAAGAAGTTGTGATCATAATCTGAAATCAATTTATTTAAATACTACACTAATTATTAGGAATTAATAGAAATTTTCCCAAATTTTTGGGACTAGTTTGAACCTCATTAAAATTCAAACAACATTTATAGACACACAACATGGTTGAATTTAAATATCACAAACTATCTTATAAATAGTAGGGTTTTATAATTTTTATGGGAACTATATTTTCCCAGGAACCTCACAAATTATTTCATGATTTTGGGAATTTATTTCTAATTTTAAGCCCCTGGTCAAAGTGGGTAAAATGATTTAAAGCTCAGTCAAACTCTGGAACCTAAACCTAGCTCTGTTCCTCCGATCGAACCTTTTGCGACTCGGTGAGAGCCCGATCAACTAAACGCACCTCTCGAGAGCCGTCCGATGGGAACTCAGCGGCTGAGATTGCGTACCCCTTCATCCCTACGCCACTTAACCTCTTTAAACCTCAACCTTCCGATCGAGATCTAACGGCCGCTGTTGGACCACGTCCTCCCTCCTACACGCGAACATAGAGCCGCTGACCAGTGGGGCCGTGTTGTCGCACCGCCGTCTACCTGGGTGGCGCCAGCATCTAATGCCACGCGGCCGAGCGACTGCGACGCGCACCAGAGCGGCGCCAGGCACGCCGTCAATCCACCGTTGCCGTTGGCCAGCCCCAGAGCTCACTCATCTAACGCCGCCTCCACTCCGTCACTTTCCCGTGCTTAAGACACCTCCGAACCCTAAATGCTGCTCACTTCTCCTCTTTTGGTGAGGAAGGAAGCTCGTTCTCGATCTCTACTCCGGTGAGCTTCCTCTTCATGGTTCCTCCTCTTCCACCTTCCATGTCGTTTCCATTTTTGCTCATCTCAGTTCCTATCTTTGCTTGTAGCTCCTGGACCGTGATCGTGCCCTCGGCGACTCTAGAGCGCGCACCCGCGGATATCTTCAAGCTTTCTTCGTGTCCGGAGGTATTATCCTCAATCCACCGCGTCACCTTGCATGCCTTAGCTCACTAATCAAAACCCTAACTCTATTTGGGCATTGCACGACATGTGCGTGTATTGGAAGATTTGATCTTTTCGGCCATAGCACGAACCCTTCATCTCCTACCTTGTTCCGGTAAGCTCCTCTTCGATTCCTTGCTCTTAGAGTATCCTATGTGGATCTTTGAGCTATACCTAGCTCTCAATTACCTCCTTTGGCTTCAGGCATCCTCTCCACGTGAAGCCCTTTTGCCGCCACCTTCTTCTCCGTGCGCGTCACTACTCCAGCCATCTCCAAGCTTCCCCAAGCTTCTCACAGCTCCAGGTGACCTCCCCAAACCTTTAGGTAGCTTAAGCAACCACCAGGTTGTACTGAGAAGCTCGATTGAGCTACTTGCACTTTTGCCGTTTGAACCGCCGCCGCTTAACTCCGGCTAGCCGCCGTTCTGGGCCGGCTCAGTCGTCGGGACTACTCCCATTAGGAGCGCCTTGCTATTCTCCATCTGTCCATGCTCTTGGTTCACGCCGCCGTGGCCGGGATCGCCGGCAAACCGCCGGTGGAACGCGCGGGACCGAAAGTCCCGTTGTCGTACGCCGACAACACTGTAGCCAATGATTAGGAATAAATGATAATCATTACCATTTAATCCCTGTCTTAGCGACGCTAATGTCTCACTTACATGCGGGCCCCACGCACAGAAAACGGAAACATTTTGGTTAAAACCACAGTGGCTGACATGTGGACCCAAGTCTCTAAACACGTGCTCTGGAGCTAAATGCACTGGAGTTAATCTGGACCGTCAGATGCGAAAGGAACGGCCTGGATTTGTGAGACATTCGGACCGTCCTATTGCATCTCGAATATGGACCGTTGGATCTTGATCCAACGGCTCGCAACCGTCGCCCTAGGACGCACACGCGCGTGCGCGCCGCGATGGGCGCGAACGCGGGCCCGCTGGTCAGTGACCGCGTCTAGCGCTGCACTCGGTGAGAAAAGTAGCTAATGTTTGTAAAATCCGAAAAACCCTTTTCTTACACACCAAAAATATGTATAACTTCTAAAAGCATAACCAAATCATTTCAACTTCAAAATGATCAAACCACTACGAAATTTACATTCTTAGTGTACTTCCTATAAAACTTATTTTCATACATGTCTCTGTAGTGAGAGCTTTAATTGGAAATTTATTCATTAAAATCATTATCTCTACAATAGGAAAATGGATCAAATCTTTAAAAATACATAAGTAAGTATTGGAAACTCCAAAAACAGTGAGACCACTTTTGATAATTTTTATTTTCAGTGAACTTAATTATAAAATGGTCTCCACATTACCTCATCACGAAACTATATTTGGGAGGATATAATCTTTAACTCTATTATTGTTACACTATAAAAGACTGATAACTTTGAAAATACATAACTAAATCATAAAACTCCAAAAGGACAAACTCAACTGTTTTTAACTTATAATAATATTGCCTATTTATCTATGTAATCCATGTACTCGCTAACTGTTCTACAAAATTTCACTTCATAATTAAATTACATAATGACGGCTTATTGAAATCTGAAATTCAAACCATTATAACTTTCATATACTAAATCAAAATGAAATAATTCTTTCACCAAAAATCATTTAGAATCATGATCTAACTACTGTAGAAAAATCATGCATTTTTGAGCATTTTGGTTTTTGAGTTGTTTTCTCGGTATTTATTGGATGTTATAATTATATAGATCCCGAGCATATTGATATCGACACTTACGCTACTGAGAGCGAGCAGCTACTGTACCAGCAAATCAAGCATCATTTGGACTTTCTTTTGCATCATATTTGATCGATTTTGGTTAAGATAGTGCAATGATAATTGCTTGCATGCTATTTTGATTATGTCAATATTTTTGTGATGTGTAGTTTAGTTATGTCCTATGCTTGAGGTTAATCTTGAATTATGCCAACTCCTATATGCTTAAGATAGGATGTGTGAATTATGGGTTATAGAATTGCTTAGCCATGCAAGTCTAGATCCGTAGTTCGATCGTCTGAATAACCCGCGGTTTTGGGATACACACAACTCTTACTTTATGTTTTTACTTCAGATCTTTGTAGCTGTTTTATGAGTAAAACTTTGTCATTTTTAAATGAGATTTGGTCCGACAAGTGTTGGTTAGTGATGGTGTCTTTGTGCACGAGAATTGGGTATGTGGAAGGACTTGTCGGACAATTGAGGACCGAACTTTGTAACGTCGTTAATTCAAGTACACTCGTCCGCCACACGCGGGTTGGGAGCCGTATGGTTAAGTAGGGGAGGGTTTTATTGTGTTAAGTCCTTGGTGGTGTAAGGGCATAGCGACAGTGAAATCCTATGTTCTTTGAGGAGCCGATGTAATCCTTTATAGTGTGCAAGGAGCACCAATTCTTTTGTTTTGATTGCATTGGTATTTCCAATATAACTTGTGAGCCCCTAGCAAGTGCTATCAGACGCTTGTACTAGGCAAGGAACCATCTCACAAGAGGGACTTAGCCCAATAGGGCTTTCTTGCTGAAAATGACTATATCTTGATTTACCCGGCCGGCATACCATAGGAAGTATGCTATTTTCGGAGGCATCTGGAGGCTTACGGGCTAATCAAGTCGTGTGGGTAAAGTAGTACACCCCTGCAGGGTATAATCTATTCGAATAGCCGTGTCCACGGTTATGGACAACCGCTTGAGTTCGGGAGTTACTATTGTTAGACTTTCAATTAAAATTGTGGTTGAACTTGGGATTCATCATGAACGGGTTGTTCATGTGTTTAGTATATCAAAGTGGGCTGCCACTTTGGTCTTTGTATGATTTAATTGTTTATTACTGAAATGCTTTACTACATGTTTTACTTCTACTTCAAATCTGATTTTAAATGGGCACATGAAAAACTAGTATGTGTAGGATGTTAATCGTTGCGTCTCTTTCGCAAAACTAAACCAATATGAGCCATCCTTTGAATGACCCTTATGCATAACTATTTTTATTTGTGTAAGACTTGCGAGTACACTTGTACTCAGCCAGATGTTTGCTGGCCTTTTCAAGTGAGGAAGGTTATGATTATGACGATCTCGTTAGTGTTGACTTGGGTGACACTAATGAGTAGTGTGCTATCATTTAACTCCCAGTCGGTTGCCGATGGGTGATGGGCATACCACTACTGGTCTTTTGCTTAATTTACTTGCTTCCGCTGCTACTTGATACTCTACTTTAAATTTGGCCGGTCGGCCGTTTGTAATAAGCTGTAGACTTTGACTATTATGCAGTATGTCTTTTGATCTCTTGTTGTATGCGTTGTATGGATGTAATCAACGTTGGATGAGGGTATGAGTATATTGGTCGTTGATCTTGGGAGCCAATATAAGTCATACTCGTTGTTAATGAATCCCCATTTAACTCACTAAGTGTAGTGCTTCAATCGAAGAGAATCGACAATCATGTAGCGCCGCAAAGGAGCAACGCATGATCGTTGAGGCTCTAGTATTCGCTAAGCCCTCACTTGGATAGAGTTAAATTGAATTATTTATCGAGACCAGAATTATGTCCCTAAGACCTTGTCTAATCTCGGTCTTATGGAGATAATTACCGGGGTCCCCACAATCTCGTTCGCTTCATTGTTCTGAGCAGTCCAGTGCGTTTAATTGAGTTTTTGCTTAGTATCGAAGGGGTGCGGCGCTTTCTTCCCCGGCCCAGGCCATAAGTGCTCGCACCGCCGCATCATCCCCGGCAAGCCCTACGTCAATTCTTCGTGCCAGGAGCACCGCCGTGACCTACTCTACCTTCCCCAACTTCCCACTGGAGCTCTCCGCCACCCGGCTGCTGCCTCCACGACGTCCTCGTCGCGCCGCCGCTGGCTCGCGTCGCCGTACTCCCTCGGCCACTCCCCGTCATCACTAAGTACTCCGGTGAGTTCCCCTTAGCACCCTTGTGCTCATGCTCCTCCTACTTTGCCCTCTATTCCACCCGGGTAGCATCGCCATGGTTCACCTCCACGGCCGGCCGCCCCGTGCCCTTGCCGAGCCGCCACCAAGCCGCCTGAGCCCCAAAACCGCTAACCCTAGCCTCCTTGTTCCCCAGGCTTTCCGTTTTTGTGGTCGCCTCCGCCACGCCGTCGCTTCCCCGCCGGCGACGAATCACGCCCGAGCCACCCTGGACCTCTCCTGTGATAGCCTTCTCTGTTGTTGCTGTACATGAACCTTTGTCACTGAAAACTGGGAACCCACTGGTAAGGTTAACAATTTCTTGGCTGCCCATTAGCTCACTCCAATGCTTTGATCTTTTAAAAGTTTGAATTTTGGTGGAAGTTTAGGCAATGGCATTTCAGCTCAAAAGAAGTTTCCTTTTGTCTGTTGAATGAGTAGTTGTTTGATCAGAAAAGAGTTTAGATGAAAATTGGAAGTGTCAGTAGACCCCAATTGCAAAGCCAGCTATCTAATGCTAACCAATAGTTTGAATGTCAGTTAGGTCACTCAAATAACTTAACCTTTTTTTTGAAATTGATATTTGAAGGAAGTAGCCAGAAGCACCTCAAATCAGGAAGTTGTCTGTTGCAATATATATAAACAGAGAAGTTTTCATAGGAGGAATTGAAATGACAGTGGACTAATACAACTTATAGAAGTACATTTGACAAAAGGATAATTGAATCAAATGAGAAAAACTCATTTAACAATGCCTCAGTATAGCAAATCCTTTTTATGAAATGCATTAACAGAAAAGATGTTCTGAGCTAGCTAAGGAATGACAGTAAGCTAGAAAAGCGCTTTGTCAGTGAAACCCATTTTGCAAAACCAATTATCAAATGATAACAAGTGTTATAGTTGTCCATTAGTTCACTGAAAGGCATTAACCAATTTGAAGATTGAAATTTAAAGAAATTTTAGTTAGCAACATTGCAGTTCAAAAAGCAGTTTTCCTTTGTCAAAAATTTGAACAAGGAAGGTGTGTAGTTGAAGATTTGAGTTGGTAGTAGGTTAATAACATTTTAATACAAACAGCTAGTAAGCTAATTAGTCCAGTGAGCATTGTAATTAGCAAATTGGAACTCTGGGCTAGTAAGAAGATTAGTTAAACAACAAATCATGTTTTATGAAATACTGACAGAGAAGATAATCAGTGGTTGATTAAAAAGAACAGTAGGTGAGTGACTTGGTTAATATAAATGGTTGAAATTTTATTAAATTATAATAGCCATATGAACTCTAATTGAACTAATTATATCACCTAAAATCATGACCTACCTACTATATAAATTTCATGCATTTTTGAGTACTTTGGATTGTTGGCTTTAATTGATATTTATTGCAATATCGTTTTTCGATTAGGTTTTCGATGATACCATTATATTCGTGAGATCAAATTAAGTGTAACCTGAGAATGAACATGTGATACCGACAAGGTGCGAGCACCCTCCTCTTGATCATATTGCTCAAGTGGTTTTAAATGTTTTGTGTGAGTTTTATTATCGCAATTGCATGCTATTTTGAAATGTATGTTTATGGGTAGAAGTAGTTAATCTCCTAATTGCTGCATTAGCCCTCCTTTGAATGTTGATTACCCCTTTTTCCTTGAATGACTAAGGTTATATGTTATATGGGGTTGTTTACTAGTTTGTAGAACGATGCTTAGCCATGCTAATGGTTGTAGCCGAAAGTGGTTGATGGAGCTAGTCCATCGGCCGGTGGATTGAATTGAATCTTGATGAAATTTGAGGATTATATGGATTGAATTATATTGATATTGAGGATTGTTTCCAGATCTTCGAATCGCTTATTTGTGACTTGTTAGGTGGGTTATTCTTTGTGTGTTGGACTTGGGACGGGTGATAGGGTGATGAAGGGGTGGTCCCGGATTCGTGTAGCCCCATCCGGGTATATGAGGACCGGTCTGTGGTGTGATGAACCAAGTCTTACGTACAACCACACGCCGGATTTATGGGCGATGGATTGGCTTAATAATTTGTTGTGTGTTAGCTATCAAAACACAATGGGATTGACAATTGTTATTGTTATGTATTTAATTGTTCTTTTGCCAATCTCATGGGGGCATGTTAAATTTTTGCCTTACTTGCCCTTAAGGGTCTCTTGTTTGTTAAGGGACTTACTTACACAACGGGGTTCACCTGTGGTGCGAGGCGCTTAGTCTGCTATGGGATTCTGTTCCTCGGGTGGTTTGATAGTTAGGACATGGCATTGTAACGGCCTCGTTATGATATCTTAGTCACACTCCTTCGGAAGAGTGCATGGCGACAGCATAAGGTATTCATATCGTGTGGGTAAAGCTGTACAACTCTGCAGAGTAACTAAATCTATTCGAATAGCCTCATCCTAGGTTGTCACAGCCCCAACTAATTAAATTGGATTAGTTTGTATTTCACTAACATGCACTATCAAATTCAAAACATTTCCATGATATATTGTACTTGGAAAATCTAATTTGAGGTGAACATACACATCAAAATTCGCTTTTCAATTCAAATCAGTGATAAAAAGTTGTGATCATCATCTGAAATCAATTTATTTAAATACTACATTAATTATTAGGAATTAATATAATTTTTCCCAAATTTTTGGGACTAGTTTGAACCTCATTAAAATTCAAACAACATTCATAGACATACAACATATTTGAATTTAAATATCACAAACTATATTATGAACAGTAGGGTTTTATAATTTTTATGGGAACTATATACTCCCAGGAACCCCCACAAATTATTTGAGGATTTTATGAAATTTATTTCTATTTATAAAGCTCTGGTCAAAGTAGTAAATCTAATTTAATTCTCATCAAACTTAACCTAATCGGCTAGCACTGTTCCTCGGACTGAGTCCGACTCGCGATCGGACTCAACCCAACCGCCTAATTGCACCGCATGAGAGCCATCCGATGGAAGAACCAACGCCCGGATTGCATCGCTTCAACCCCGCCGATCGTCCTTTCTTTTAAACCCGAGCCGCTCGGATGCGATCCAACGGCTGTGATGACCCACTCACTTGGACTCGCGCGCCGCGCCAGACATCGACGCCTTGGGCCCGCCTTGTCGGGCGCCTCCTACCTCGCTGCAGCCCTCGAGCGGGCGCGCCACGCGCCGAGCGACTCGACGCGCACGAGCAGCGCCAGCACGCCGTGGATCCACCGCGCCGTTGACCATTCCGAGCTTCCTCACCTAACGCCGTTCTGCTTCCGCCTCTCACTCGGCTTAAGACCCCTCCATGCCCACCTTTACCCTCACCTCTTCTGTTGGATCGAGAAGGGAGGCTAGCCGAGCCCCGTGCAGGTAAGCTCGGTCCGGTGGCTCCTCCTCTCCCTGCTCAATGCCTTTCCCATTTTTCCTAACCTCGGCTCCTCTCGCACCTTGTAGCTTGCCGACCGTTGTCGTGCTACCGGTGACATCCGAGCGTGCCCGGCGACCTTGCCAGTGTTTCCTTCACCTCCGGTGAGTATTATCATCGCTTTGAATGCGCCACCAGTGCCTCTATGCTTAGTATTGATTTCCCCTCAATCAATTCATTCGATGCTTCACAGATCCGCCGATTTAGAAGTTTATCTTTTGTCGGCCGACTTTGCTTTTCGTCTCGGCTCCCGGTAAGGCTTTCCCTGGTTTCTCTCATTCCTACCATCTCCATACCTCACTTAAGCGTGTCCAACCGCTACTTGCTTTTCTACCTCTCAAGAGCGGCCTTTCCACGTGAACCGCAACTGCCGCCGTGGACCTCGCCGCGCCAGTGCACCGGAGTTGAAGATGAAGGCCCTTGGTTCCCCTGCACCTCCTTCGACGTCGCCGTAACCGCATAAGCCTTTATTTGGTGTCGATTGTCCCTGGAGGAGCCTCTACCTCGAGCCCTCCCGATATCCGCACACGCCTCCGCTCAACTCCGCCGCCGCCCGCCACCGTGCCTCTTCACGCAAAGCCACCACCGGAAGGTAGCTCTCACTAATGTCCTTCCGCTTTAGCCGTACACCGCTCTCCATCCTTCCCTCGCCGCCGGCGAGTGCGACAACGCCGCGGCAGAGCCCGACACTGTTGCCGGTTTTGACAACCGAAATGATGTAATTGTGGATTAGCTTAATCTAATGACGTGGCTTAGTGAGGTTTAGAGTCAGCGACTTGTGGGCCCTAGGTTAGTCTAAGTGGATCGCATTTCATTAAACATGTTTTCACCGAGGAAAACGCACTAGCTTGCTCAAAGACGAAGTTTTCGTTTTGATTGTTTGAAAACGTAATCTGTGAAATACGCCTTCGGCTTGTTCTGGCCGAGCCAAGTCGCTTTGACTGGGTCAAGCCCTGACTTGGCCCCGCACGTCAGCGACTGCGGCTAGCGCGTGGCCGGTAGGAAAAGTAGTAAATACTTTATGAAATTCAAAATCAGTTAATTTGCACACTGAAAAATATGTATAACTTCTAAATTGCATATCAAATTCATTTCAACTCCAAATTGAATGAAACCACTTCTGAAAATTTACATTCTTAATGGACTTCATATAAAAATTGGTTTCATACATGTCTCTGTAGCATAGGGTTTTAATTGGAAATTTATTCATTAAAATCATTATCTCTACAATGGGAAAATGGGTGAAATCTTTAAAATGCATAAGTAATTATTGAAGCTCCAAAGACAAGTGAGACCACTTTTGATAATTTTCATTTTCAGTGAACTTAATTCTAAAATGGTCTCCATGTTACCTCTGTCACAGAAACTATTTTGGGAGAATATACTCCTTAACTCCATTATTTTTATACTATAAAAGGTCGATAACTTTAAAATCAATAACTAAATCATAAGAACTCCAAATGGGACAAACTCAACTATTCTGAACTTGTATTAATATTACCTATTTACCTATGTAATCCTTTACCCCACCACTGTTCTACAAATTTTGGCCAAATAATTAAATTACATGATTTAAGGTTTAATGAAACCTGAAATTCAAAATAGCATAACTTCCAATTCATAACTCCAAATGAAATAATTCTTTCACCAAAAATTATTTAAAATCATGACCTAACTACTGTAGAAAAATCATGCATTTTTGAGCATTTTGTCTTTTGAGTTGTTTTCTCGGTATTTATTTGATGTTATAATTATATAGATCCCGAGCATATTGATATCGACACTTACGCTACCGAGAGTGAGCAACTACTGTACCAGCAAGGCAAGCATCATTTGAACTTTCTTTTGCATCATATTTGATCCCAGTTTTGGTTAAGTTAGTGCAATGATAATTGCTTGCATGCTATTTTGATTATGTCAATATTTTTGTGATGTGTAGTTTAGATATGTCCTATGCTTGAGGTTAATCTTGAATTATGCCAACTCCTATATGCTTAAGATAGGATGTGTGAATTATGGGTTATAGAATTGCTTAGCCATGCAAGTCTAGATACGGTGAGTTCGATCGTCGAATAACAGGCGGTTTTGGGATACACACAACTCTTACTTTATATTTTTACTTCAGATCTTTGTAGCTGTTCTATGAGTAAAACTTTGTCATTTTTAAATGTGTTTTGGTCCGGACAAGTGTTGGTTAGTGATGGTGCTTTGTGCACGAGCATTGGGTAAGTGGAAGGACTTGTCTGGACAATTGAGGACCGAACTTTGGGTACCTACTGTTCAAGCAACACTCGTGCTGCCACACGCGGGTTGGGAGCCGTATGGTTAAGTAGGGGGGGGTTTATTGTGTTAAGTCCTTGGTGGTGTAAGGGGCATAGCGACCGTGAAATCCTATGTTCTTTGAGGAGCCGATGTAATCCTTTATAGTGTGCAAGGGAGAACCAATTCTTTTGTTTTGATTGCATCGGTATTTCCAATATAACTTGTGAGCCCCTAGCAAGGGCTATCGACGCTTGTACTAGGCAAGGAACCATCTCACAAGGGGACTTAGCTCAATAGGGCTTTCTTCTTGAAAATGATCGTATCTTGATTTACCCACCGCATACCATAGGAAGTGTGCTATTTCGAGAGGCCTCGGAGGCTTACGGGCTAATCAAGTCGTGTGGGTAAGTAGTACACCCCGCAGGGTATTAATCTATTCGAATAGCCGTGTCCACGGTTATGGACGACCGCTTGAAATTTGTGGCTGCTTATTGTTAGACTTTTAATTAAAATTGTGGTTGAACTTGGTATTCGTCATGGACGGGATGTTCATGTGTTTAGTACATCAAAGTGGGCTGCCACTTTGGTCTTTGTATGATTCAATTGTTTATTACTGAAATACTTTACTACAGGTTTTACTTCTACTTCAAATCTGATTTTAAATGGGCACATGAAAAACTAGTGTGTGTAGGATGTTAATTGTTGCGTCTTTTTCGCAAAAACTAAACCAATATGAGCCATCCTTTGAATGACCCTTATGCATAACTATTTTTATTTGTGTAAGACTTGCGAGCACTTGTACTCAGCCAGATGTTTGCTGGCCTTTTCAGGTGAGGAAGATTATGAGTATGACGATCTCGTTAGTGTTGACTTGGGTGACACTAATGAGTAGTGTGCTATCATTTAACCCCCAGTCGGTTGCCGATGGGTGATGGGCATACCACTACTGGTCTTTTGCTTTATCTATTTACTTACCGCTACTTGGTACTTTACTTGAATTTGGCGGTCGGCCGCTTGTAATAAGTTGTAGACCTTAACTATTATGCAAGTATGTCTTTTATCTCTTATTGTATGCGTTGTATGGATGTAATCAACGTTGGATGAGGGTATGAGTATATTGGTCGTTGATCTTGGGAGCCAATATATGTCATACTCGTTGTTGATGAATTCCCATTTAACTCACTAAGTGTAGTGCTTGAATCAAGGAGAATCGACAATCATGTAGCGCCGCAGGGAGCGGCGCATGATCGTTGAGGCTCTAGTATTCGCTAAGCCTCTCACTTGGATAGAGTTAAATTGGAATTATTTACCGAGACCCGTAAGTATGTCCCTAAGACCTTGTCTAATCTCGGTCTTATGGAGATAATTACCGGGGTCCCCACAGCGTTGGTATCAGAGCCATACTGACTGTAGGTTAGAAGTAGTACTGGCATTAGGGTTAGTAAGCCTTCTGGAGTCAAAATATTTTGAAATTATCAAATTACTTTCAGAAAGTTTAAGTTAAGAATATCTTTTATTCCTTATCCATCTTAGTATCTTTTCTCTCCTGATCCTGTTTTGGTTTATGAAACTAACTTACCTTACCTTCTTGCCTTAGATGAACCCTCAGTACCTTGTCCGGGAAACTCAAGCTGAAGGAGTGGATGGATACCCGGCGTTGCTACGGGATATGATGTGGAGGGCGAACTTCATATATCAGCCCACTTATTCCATCTACCGCCGTGATCGAGTACCAGGAATGGAGGAATTTATGGCAGTGATAGATATCGTTGCTAGACAAGTCACGGGGAGCATACCTTACCGCTTCCAGGCGCGTGGTACTTCGGAGGCCATGGCGTTACAAGAAGTGGCTTTGGTGGCCATGAGTCGTCTTCGCTACGACCGAGAGTTAGCCCCCATATGATCACTTTTCCGATGCGCGCCGCGCTAGGGACGTGAGCTCGCTTGCTAGATCCGGTTTGGGAGGACCCCAAGTCGCGATTGGCGAGATTGGTTCACGTAATGGACCAAATGCATCGCTGCATAGTGCATGAGTTATGGGAGACGCGTCGTCTCATTATAGCTCGTGAGCATTTGCGACTTATGCATGACATGAGGCTAATTCGTCCGGATGTCAGTATGGCGCTAATGAGGTTTCACCGTACATTTCTGCGCCACGGACTATCGCCTTCTGAAGTAGGAGGCCATATCATCGCATAGGATCCCCTTGCGCCGCACCAACCCCGAGACCTGAAGACACATGATCCCCGGTTACCACCCTTCGATGACTTTCAGGTGAACTTTGACCGGAATAATATCTAGGTCATTAGGGCGGGGAGCTCTATGTTTGAGCTTGTATCCTTAGGTTTATGTAATAGGTAGTAGATGTCGAATGTTATGTTTTATTTGCAAACACTACTATTTCAGCTTGTAATCTTAAGCTGCAGCGCTACGCATTTGAGTGTATCGATTTGGTTTATGTTGCTTAACGCTTGGTGTTCTATTCGATGTTACAATTTTCTTGCTTTTAATATTGATTGTGCATGTATGGCCAAGTAATGGCTTTTGTCTTATTTACTAACCATCCTTGTCCAATACAGATGACAGACCGACACGCGATCGAGAGCCTGCGCGCGCAGAGGCTCCCCATCCCCATCTAGGGCACCCTGCCTAGCACCCTTGAGCGATTTCTACGATCGGGACGTCATCCCAAAGAAATGCCGTCGAGCAGGAGGAGCTGCCCGCACCAGCGCCCGGAGGTCTCGGCCGAGTTCCAGCGGACCAACCTCCGACGCTTGCGCGGCGGCAAGGACCCGATGGAGGCGAAGACCGGCCGCACAACATTGAGAAGAAGTGAACATTGCGCAGTTGTATCGGAGTTGAGAGAGTCTTGTTTGCCGGCTATCAATTGGCGGTGCGGCGGCGCGTGGTGGGATAGTTATTCGCCATGCAGCCGGCTGGTCACGCCCCGATTTGGGGCAATTGAGGACGCGCCCGAGAGGCCCATATACGGAGGGAGTGCGCTTATCAAGCAAGCAGCAGTTCCTGCCTTGAGACAGGGGCGGAGGACGATCACGAGTACCGCATGATTTCAACTACTTGGCGGTATGCTCGGACGACGTCTCGGCGACGCCGTCGCGAGCGAGTTCTTCCATGGATAGAGGAGTTGCGGCTTGTCTTAGCCGCACATGATTTCGTGAGTTTCCGGCATCCGGTCAACAAGGCGATAGTGGTGGAGCATGAGAGCATGGCGGTGGATGAGTCGAGGACGAGGAGGAAGGCCTTTCGACAGCGATGGCGAGTGGCGATTTTCCGAGCCACGCCGGGACTACCTCAGGCACCTCGTGCCGCAACTTCAGCACCATCGAGGTCTCCTGTGGTACCTCCACGACCTTCTCCACCGGCAGCTCAGCGGCCTGGCGGGGCGAGACCACAGGCGGCGGGCGTACAAGCCCGGCGTCATTTGTTTCCACAGGTGGCCGTTAGGGCCACTATGCTGCATGCCTCGCAAGCGGCGAGGATGCCTGACGTACTCGCCCAAAGACCACCGGCCCGACTCGGCGAGGCCACCGCCACCACCACGAGAGAGCACCTACTCCACCTCAAAGATGCACGTGGTTGCGTCAACCACGCCTCAAGAGAGGAGGCGACCGACGCACCTGACGTCGTGCTAGGTACATTACTTGTTAATTCATGTCCTGCATCAGTTCTATTTGATTATGGAGCATCTCATTCTTTTATTAAAAACGAGTATGCTGAAATTAACCAATTCAAGATACATACACTACACCCACCTTATCATATTCGGTCCCTGTGGTTTTCTCACGCCATCAAGTCTGCAGGACGAAAATTGAAATACAAAATGTTAACTTTTCAAAGAAACTTAATAGTGATAAGTTCGGTGGGCATCGATGTTATCTTAGGGATGGATTGGTTTTCTAAGAATCAGGGGAAGATTGATTGTGCCCAGCGGTCTATCTCAGTGACCAGCGAGGGCGGCATCAGTGTCGTCTTTGCACCTTTGGTGGGTAGTTCTCACCTATATGCTCTAGAGGCGAGTACCTCTCGCACTAGAGGAGGTACCAATAGTTAGTGAGTATCCCTGATGTGTTCCCGAGGAACTTCCTGCATGCCCCCTGACCGAGAGGTAGAGTTTGTCATTGAGTTTGCCCCCGGTACCGCGCCCATCTCAAAAGGCCGTATCGGATGCCGCCCAATGAGCTAGCTGAATTGAAAGAACAACAGGAGTTGCAAGATAAGGGTTTCATCAGCCTAGCTCCTCGCCTTGGGGATGCCCGCTCTCTTTGTCAAGAAGAAAGACAAGAGTCTACGGATGTGCGTTGACTACCGTCCGTTGAATGAGGTCACCATCAAGAACAAGTATCCGCTCCTGCGGATCGATGACCTATTTGACCAGCTTAGTGGAGCTCAGGTGTTCTCCAAAATTGACTTGAGGTTAGGCTACCATCAGATTAAAGTTAGAACCGAGGACATTAGAAGACCGCCTTCTCTACTCGTTACGGTTTATGCGAGTACACGGTCATGTCCTTTGGTTTGACCAATGCTGACCTATTTCATGAACCTCATGAATTCGGTGTTCATGGAATACTTAGATCAGTTTGTAGTGGTTTTCATTGATGATATCCTTATCTACTCTAAGTCTGATCTTGAGCACGAACAACATTTGAGACTTGTGCTAGAAAAGCTTCGCCACCATCAGCTGTACGCCAAATTCAGCAAATGTGAGTTTTGGCTTCGAGAGGTTAGTTTCTTGGGACATATCCTATCTAAAGGCGGTGTCGCTGTTGATCCTAGTAAGGTACGAGATGTCCTTGAGTGGAAGCAACCCAAAAGCGTCACTGACATTCGTAGTTTTCTTGGACTTGCGGGGTACTACCGTAGGTTCATCAAGAATTTCTCAAAATTGCAAAGCCTATGACCCAACTTCTAAAGAAAGAAAAGAAATTGAGTGATGCAGAATGCGAGCAAAGCTTCCAAACCCCGAAAGAATGCCCCATGTAAGCTCCGTGCTTGTTCCGCTGACATTCATAAGAGCTTTGATATCATCGTGATGCATCTCGCCATGGGCTCGGTTGTGTGCTTATGCAAGACGGCCGAGTGGTGGCCTTCTGCGTCAAGGCAATTGAGGCCCCATGAGACCAATTATCCCACACACGACCTAGAGCTCGCAGAATCGTAGTGCATGTCTTGAAGATTTGGCGACATTACCTCATCGGAATCGTTGCGAGATCTACACCGACCATAAGAGCCTTAAATATATTTTCACCCAAGCCGACCTGAACTTGAGACAAAGAAGATGGCTTGAGTTGATTAAAGATTACGATATGGGACTCCATTATCATCCAGGGAAGGCTAATGTCGTGGCCGACGCCTTGAGCAGAAAATCTCAATGCAACTGTTTGTCGGTAACTCCTTTTTCTGCAGGCTTATGTGCTGCATTGCAAGGCCTACACCTGGAGATAGTTGAAGAAGGCTCGCTTGCAGCCCTCAGTGTGACTTGCACCCTTGAGGACCAGATTAGGGAAGCCCAGAAAACTGATGCGGAAGTGGCTCAAATTTTAGAACTAATGAAACAAGGCAAGGCTAAATGTTTTAAGCAAGATGCACAAGGTACTTTATGGTTTGGAAACCGTATGGTGGTACCATTTGATCACCACTTGAGGGAATTGATCCTCAGGGAGGCTCATAACTGAAAATTCTCTATCCACCCCGGGAGTACGAAAATGTATCAAGATTTGAGAAAGAAACTGTGGTGGAGCCGAATGAAGCGGCACGTTGCACAGTATGTGGCCGAGTGCGATCTATGTCAAAGAGTCAAGGCTGAGCATTTGAAGCCAGCTGGCACTCTAGATCCCCTGCCCTTTCCCCAGTGGAAATGGGAAGAAGTTGGCATGGATTTTATCACCGACCTTCCTAGAACTAAAGCTGGATTTGATTCTATATGGGTAATTGTAGACCGTTTGACGAAAGTTGCTCACTTCATCCCTGTCAAGACCATCTACCGTGGGGACAAGTTAGCGGAACTTTACATTGCAAGAATTGTTTGTCTCACGGTGTTCCAAAGGTGATAGTTTCGATAGGGCCCTCAATTCACATCCTATTTCGGGAATGCTTACATAAAGCGATGGGGACAGTCTATCTTTTAGCTCGCTTATCACCCGCAAACGGATGGACAAACCGAGAGGGTAAACCAAGTTTTAGAAGACCTTCTCCGGCTTTGCATCTTGTCCCACAAATGATAGTTGGGAAAAATGTTTACCGCTTATGGAGTTCTCCTACAACAATAGTTTCCAATAGAGCATTCAAATGTCACCCTTCGAAGCATTATATGGGAGAGCTTGTAGAACACCGTTGAACTGGTCCGAAGCCGGGGAGAGGCCATTCTATGGCCCAACCTTGGTGGAAGATGCTAAAGAACAAGTTCGTGTCATTCGCGAACGGCTTAGGGCGGCTCAATCACGTCAGAAGTCGTATGCCGATCGTCGCCGTCGTGAGTTGAGTTTCGAAGTGGACGATCATGTATATCTCAAAGTCTCTCCTATGAAAGGAGTTCGTCGTTTCCAAATCAAAGGTAAATTAGCACCTCGCTATATTGGACCTTTCCGTATTCTAGCTAAGTTGGGATCGGTGGCATACCAGTTGGAGTTGCCACTATCACTCTCGCGCGCATAACGCCTTCCATGTCTCCCAACTCAAGAAATGTCTTCGAGTCCCAACGGAAGCAACCGAGTTGGATAAACTCGACTTGCAACCCGATCTATCTTATCGAGAGAGCCCGATTCGTATCCTTGAGGAAACCGAGCGTAAGACTAGGAATCGTAACATCAAGTTCGTCAAGGTTCAATGGAGCAACCACACGGAGAATGAAGCAACTTGGGAACGTGAAGACCGGATGCGGCGGCATACCTGCCTCTTCTTCTACCAAGTGCCTTCGTATCAAGAAAGGAAAGGTAAAACATAGCAATGTAAACAAAATTATTCTTATGGTATAATTATAACATGTCAACACTATCTTTGAAGGAAATCAAGACAACGTAAATTATAACTTCCAATGAAAACTTTCTAATTCTTCTCCACCCAGATCTCGGGTCGAGATCTTTTGTAAGGGGGAGGGGAGGTTTGTCACAGCCCCAACTAATTAAATTGGATTAGTTTGTATTTCACTAACATTCACTATCAAATTCAAAACATTTCCATGATATATTGTACTTGGAAAATCTAATTTGAGGTGAACATACACATCAAAATTCGCTTTTCAATTCAAATCAGTGATAAAAAGTTGTGATCATCATCTGAAATCAATTTATTTAAATACTACATTAATTATTAGGAATTAATATAATTTTTCCCAAATTTTTGGGACTAGTTTGAACCTCATTAAAATTCAAACAACATTCATAGACATACAACATATTTGAATTTAAATATCACAAACTATATTATGAACAGTAGAGTTTTATAATTTTTATGGGAACTATATACTCCCAGGAACCCCCACAAATTATTTGAGGATTTTATGAAATTTATTTCTATTTATAAAGCTCTGGTCAAAGTAGTAAATCTAATTTAATTCTCAGTCAAACTTATGTGAGGACCCCAGTTTATTTGGTTTGTAATGCTTAACCAACCACCTGGTCCTAGCATCACAAATCAAATAAACTGATCCTCGAGATATGTATACTTCCCAGAAAGCAGTATACACACCCCGGTACAAAATTAGACATCAACTCCATTCCACACATAGAGTCCAAACACCACACCTCCAAACGGAAGATAAACAAATAGTAACAATATTATGGACATAGGCCGATGTGCCACAAGGTACACAAATAACAACAAAAGACAATGAAGCAAAGTGCCATAAGATGGCTATAAACAAAGCCAATCGTGCCTTCAACCCACAAGGCATCCGACCGACCGCAAGCCTAGTCGTTACCCACGGCGACAAAGACTGACTCACGTAGTGAGGACCCCGAGGCTCACCTTCTTCCTCTGCAACAAAAACATTAAGCAAAGCACCGAGTACAAAGATTGTCTTTGTACCGCAAGATCGACGTGTGAACTAGCAGGCACTGCTCATATGCTACATGCGAGCTTGTTTAGTGGAGGCCATATGTTTTATTTGCATAAAGCCAATTTTCATTTGCAATAATGTAATACTGTTTAAAGGCAAGTTTGCAATTCATTTTTAATGTTGAAATACAAGAAAAGATAATAATAGCAAAAGAGTAAGTAAAAACATCCTAGAAGTGACTATCCCAATAGTCACCACCACAATAGCACGAATCCCAGTTATTCGCACCACCCATCAAGTTTTAATTTAAATGTTGTAGTCTAGTTCTTGGGGCGATCCGAGCGTGTCCATAACCTAGGACGAGGCTATTCGAATAGTTTTAAACCCCGCAGGGTGTACCAATGTACCCACACCTGCATCGCCTTTAAGCCGAGGCACACTTCCAAGGTATGCAAGCACATGCTAAGTCCTACGAGACTGTTTCAATATTGTGTATCAACCTCGAGCTCAGATGGGTAGAAACACCATACGCTTACATGGTAAAGCCGAAAAGACAACTACCCACTCAGATAAAGCTTTTGGACAACTACCATGCTCCCACCTCCGTCCCTCCCGCGACCTCCTGCGACCCGGGACCGATACACGCCAAAGTACTAGGTCAAGAGAGGTCCATATACTCTAGTGTGGTTAGCACGCAAAATGCTCGAAGACGGTGGCGCAAGTAACTCGGTCCTTAATTGACTCGGGCACCTTTCCAATACACCCAACAGATCACACCGCCTTACCATTGTGCCCAAGTCTAAACCATTTTTGGTTTTCATTTTTAGTTTTATGAGATAAACATGGCGAAATGCTAAAACATAAAGTTATAGTAAATTTTGTGTGATCAAGGTTACCGACTAAAGTCGATAACCGCCCTTGATTCTACCGATAGCTAAGCATGTCTAAGCAAGTTGACCCGAATCTACTAAGTGACAAGAGATCATCCAATGATCTCTAATCACAACAAATAACCTAGGCTCAGTAGTAGAGATCAATATTTTGGCTACAGGATATGCAACTACAGATTTAACTAATCAATTTAACACAAATTAAGCAATGCATACATACAATTGAAACAAAATATTAATCTTTAAAATATAGGATTAAACATGATCAAAGCGCTTGCACGGATGTCGTTGCTCAATAAGGTGCGGAGGATCGTCCTCGTGGTTGCGCAAATATCGCTTCTAACGATCGAACACATCAGCAAATAAGGACTAATAACACCGACAAAACTCAAGCATACAACAACATCAACTCATGCCAAAATTCACACAAGAGCCTAAACAAGATATAACAAAATTTAGAAACAGAGAACAAATCATTTTAAGCTTTTATGAATTTTCTATGAATTTTCTAGGAATTTTCTAAGCTAACAATACCCATGAAAACACTAGTTAATTACTTAACAAATTTTCATGATCAGAAACAGTGTGTAAAACCTACCCTAAAAGTTAGTATACTGAAAATGAAATTTTACAAAACTGGTTCATTGAATTTGGACAATTATTGGAAAAGATATGCATTTTCTAATTTAGAAGATACATAAGACATCATTTTATTAGCTAACAGATTTTTGCTACAGAGACATGGGTGAAACTAATTTTAGTAAATAATACATTTAAAATGAAAATTAACAGACTGGTTTTATGCAATTTGGATAAAATTGAATTAGTTATGCATTTTACAAGTTTAATCGAATTAACAGCAAATGTAAAAGCATTCCGTAAATACTAAAGCATTTATACCCTTTCCTACCGATGACCAACTAACCCGAGACATCGACAGATGGGCCCGCGAAAGTGCTTGACTGAATAGCCCGCACGCCGAAAGCGGCGTCGGCGTATTCTAAGAATACGCTTTGACATATCAACGCCGCAAACTTAACCTACTCTCACAAAGAAATACGCTTCCCAACAGAGAAAACGCATTATCGGTGCTACACAACTAACAATCGACAAAGATGGGCCCACATGGCGGTGACCGGAGAACAAATAACGATTGGATTAAACGATTTTAAACGTGATTACCAGAGAGGCCCACAAATCGAGACTCAAAGAAGACATGATTAGAGTTAAACTAATCTTCACCGCGGTTCATCGGCGAGCACCGCACGGCAAGTGCGGCGCGCAGTGATCTAGCAAACGATGAGTTTCAAGACGAGTGAGTGGTACCTTCGGTTCGCAGGACCTCGCGAACTCGATGACGGTGACGCTGAGTCACGGAAATGCCGGCGGCGAGTGGCGGCGCGAACGGAGGCGGAGAAGAAGATGCGCCTCGCGGAGAAGATGATACGAGCTCGAGAAGACCGGAAGGTGCGCCCAGCCCGCCTTGATCCCGTGAACAATAAGCACAAGATGATGGCGACGAAGGAGGTTCGAGACGGCCGGAATCACCACGCGCGGCAAACATCGAGCTCGAGAAAAATCGGTCGCACGGCTTCCATGATGCACCAAAGACAGAAACGAACCCACCGTGAGCATCAGTGGAGCATTGCGATCAAGTGGAACCAAACGCTGAGGCTTGAGACTCACCAGAACGCTAGCAAGCTCGCGGGGACGAGATCGCCGAGGCGAGATTTACGATACCGCCCCTGGTGATCCACTGGACGCCAAGGACCCGGAATAGGCAAAATGGAGGCGGCGAGGCGAGAGGAACACGACTGTGCGGTCGCTGGCTCAAGGGCGGCTCAGAAACGGCGGCGCTACGCTCGAGTTCTTCTCCGGCCGAGAGGAAAATTTGGGCGGAGAAGGTGAGAGAGCGAAGGAAACGATGACTGAATGAGTGCGGTGAGGTTATGAAGCTCTGGCGATGCTCTACGACGCACACGAGGGCAATAGGTGGCGCGGCGCAGGTACGTGGCAAGCATGCACGCACGCCGCGAGCCGGTGAGGTCGCGGAGAAGACGAGGACGGTCGGCAAGTGGGGACCACCAGTCAGCGATAGCAGCGAAGCGGTGCGAGCCAGAGGTTCGACTCTATCGGAAAGATGCCGACCGTTGGATCTGAAATGGACGGTCGAGATTGATGTATGCATTCGGACAGGTCGGTTGCGCACGCAACGTGGATCGTTCGATTTGCATCGGACGGCCACGATCAATTGGACTCGCGCGCGGTGCAGCTAGTTGACGCGACCGAGTCAAGTGGCGCGGGTCGGACTCGAGCCTGAGTTGGGTTCGGCCCGAGGAAGCAGATTTTTAGATTTTGATTTAAAAGACAGAGAAGGTTTGGGAATTTTTTAGAGGTAGCTCCTGAGCTCCAAAAATTTCGAAATTTTTATGGTAGCTACTAGGGACAGAGGACAACCTTGTATAATTTTTCCAGAACTTTTATGCACTGCATTGTTCTAGAGAAAATTCACAAGCTGCTGACAGGAGTTTGACCAGATTTCAAACAGAGTTGACTTGGCCATTTGAAATAGCAAACAAAATCTAAAAATTGTGAAATAATTCAGGAGGTAGATAGGATGATCAAGATGCTAGGAAAAATAGTTTCAGAGGATGATCACAAGTTTGAAGGCTAAGAATCTGATAACAACAATTTCCAATCACAAGAATTAAATTCTACAAATTGAAATTGCTAGGAAAATTGTAGAAACTTTCAAATGATTTGAAGATACAACAAAAGTTTTTATTTCTCCTCAAAATTTTACATTTGAAATACAAACCTAAGTTAGGGTGTTACAAATCTCCTCCTTACAGAATCTCACCCGAGATTCTCGATCACTGGGAAAAGAAGGATGGGTAATCTGCTCGGAGACGATCCTCCCGCTCCCAAGTGGCTTCATCCTCGGAGTGGTTTGACCACTGAACTTTAAGGAACTTGATCACACGGTTCCTTGTTCTGCGTTCAGCTTCTTCGAGGATACGAACGGGGCGCTCACGATAAGACAGATCTTCCTGCACATCGATATTTTCCAATGGTGTTTCCTCAACCGGAACACGGAGGCACTTCTTCAATTGCGACACATGGAAAACATCATGCACCCCTTCAAGTGTAGCTGGCAACTCCAACTTGTATGCAACAGCTCCCACTTTCTTGATGATGCGATACGGTCCAACATACCGAGGGGCCAACTTGCCCTTGACACCGAAACGACGATGTCCCTTCAAAGGTGAGACTTTGAGATACACAAAGTCATTGGGCTGGAAACTCAACTCACGGCGACGCCGATCTGCATAGCTCTTCTGCCTGGATTGAGCTACGCGCAAGTGCTCACGAATCAACTGCACTTGACTTTCTGCCTCATTGATCGAATCCGGGCCAAAGAACCGCTTTCACGGCCGACCAGTTCAATGGTGTTCTGCAGCGCCCCATACAAAGCCTCAAACGGTGCCATACCGAGACTAGCTCGAAGTCGTTGTTGTAGGAGAACTCGGCAGCGGTAGGCACTTCTCCCAATTCTTTCCGTAGGAGAGAACACAAGCACGGAGCATATCTTCTAGAACTTGGTTGACTCGCTCCGTCGACCATCACCGAGGATGATAGGTGGAAATAAAGAAAGACGGTACCCATGGCCTCCCGCAGTCGTGCCAAAATCGGAAGTGAAAAGAGAGCCACGATCGACACTATCGCTCGTGGCACACCATGCACTCACAATGCGGGATATGTAAAGATCCGCTAGTCGATTCACATCAATCTTCGATCGCGACCGAAGGAAATGGGCCACCTTCGTCAATCGATCAATTATAACCCATAATGCATCCTTCCCGAAGAAGCACGGGGCGGACGCTGATAAAATCCATGCCTCGTAATCCCACTTCCATTCTCGAATAGGTAAGGGTGAAGAAGACCACTGACGCCGATGCTCGCCTTGACGCGACAACATATGTCACATCCGCCACTAACTCGCAATCTCGCGCTTCATGCGAGTCCACCGTAATCTCGACGCAGATCTTGGTACATTTTAGTGGCCCCGGATGGATGGATAAAGGCGAATCATGGGCTTCAAGGATCAAATCCGCAACTCGGGATCTTTGGGACCACGAGGACGCCCAAACCATACAACACCGTGTTCATCTTCTCGTGAAACACTTGGCTGAACCATCCTCGATGTTACGCTTGATTTTACCCACGCCATCATCGATTGTTGTGCGCGCTTGATCCGATCCACCAAGGTTGGTTGCACAATCCAGGCGAAGGGAACCGTGCTCAACCAAACCCAAGTTGAGACGCTGAAATTTCGCAAGAAGTGCAAAGTTCTTTGCTCTTGGATCATCAAAGTATTGCAATACACCTTTCGACTAAGTGCATCAAGAACCACATTGGCTTTGCGAGATGATATGAATACCCATGTCATAATCTTTGATCAATTCTAGCCATCTCCTCTCGCCTCGAGGTTCAGATCCGCCGAGTGAATAAGTATTTCAAACTCTTGTGGTCGGAATACACCTCACAATGATTTACCGATCAAATAATGCCGCCAAATCTTGAGTGCATGAACCACCGCAGCAAGCTCTAAATCATGGGTGGGATAGTTGAGCTCGTGAGGTCTCAATCGCTCGATGCATAGGCAACCGCCTTGCCTTCCCGCATAAGAACACACCCAAGTCCCCGACGAGAGGCATCACAATAAATATCAAGCTCTTGCGGATATCGGAAGAGTGAGGACTGGAGTGAAGTCAATGTTGCTTGAGCTCCCGAAAGCTCTCATCACAAGCAGAGGACCACACAAACTTCTTGTCCTTCTTGAGCAATTCGGTCATTGGCTTTGCGATCTTGGAGAAGTTCTCGATAAAGCGGCGGTAGTAGCCCGCTAGACCAAGAAAACTCCGCACATCGTTGATCGACTTGGTGGCCCCAAGATAGAACATCGCCGACTTTGTTGGGATCTACTGACTATTCCTCCATTGAAAGAACATGGCCCAAAATGCCACTTCCTTCAACCGAACTCACATTTGTCGAACTTTGCATGGTGATGCTCCAAGAACTTGCCCAAAATAATCTTCGATGCTCAAGATGCTCGCTTGACCTTGGAATAGATAAGAATATCATCAATAAAGACCACCACAAATTTGTCCAAATACTCCATGAATACGAATTCATAAGGTTCATGAACAACGCTGGAGCATTGGTCAAACCAAAAGACATGACGGTACTCGCATGCACCATAACGAGTAGTGAAGGCCGCCTTCGAATATCCTCACTCGATCCGACTTGATGATAGCCCGATCTCGGATCAATCTTGAGAACACTTGAGCTCCGCATAACCGTCAAAAAGATCATCAATGCGGGGCGAGGATATTTGTTCTTCACCGTCTCCTCATTGAGAGGACGGTAATCAACACACATGCGCAAAGTCTTGTCCTTCTTCTTCACAAAGATCACCGACAACCCCAAGGAGATGAACTCGACGGATGAAACCCTTTGCTTGGAGCTCGCCAAGTGCTTCTTCAATTCTTCTAGCTCATTGGGAGGCATTCGATACGCGCTCGAAATCGGAGCGGTACCGGCAGCAACTCGATGACAAACTCAGATCTCGAACCGAGGCATCCTGTAAATCTTCTGGAAAGACATCCCAAAGTCGATACTATGGGAACATCTTGAATTTGCAAGGTCGCTTTGCTTCTAATGCACATAGACACGGGCCCTCAAGCCGTGGCGAAACCCGACTTGCTCGCCTCAAGGGCTGGTAAGATAGACAGCCTTCCGCACAATCAATCTGCCCCAAGTCTTTGGGACAACCAATCCATGCCAAGAATCACATCCGCACTCTGAATCGAGCGTAATGAGATTTGCCAAAAATCCCACTCCTTCAACTATGATAGAAACATCCCGACATCAGAATCAGCTCTCATTTCCAATCCCGAGAGCGGATGAGCAAAGGAACTCCCAAAGGAACACAAATAAGACCACTAACAAGAGCAAATGATCTTGAAATAAAAGAATGCGATGCTCCGTAATCAAATAATACCGCAGCGGGACGAGAATTAACAAGAAGTGTACCAATCACGACATCCGCGCCCCGAGCCTCCTCGGTGAAAGGTGGTTCACTCGACACGCCGCACTCGGTCTTCAGAATAATCCTCGTCGCGGTGATCGCTCCTGCCGCGCCCTCCATTAGGACGAGGGCTGCTGCAACACTCGAGGCGTGCATTCGCATAATGGCCCTTGTTGTGGCGGCGAAAACAAGTCACCTCGCCGCCGGATTGCGGAGACCGCTCGCTGCCGATCGCAGCGCACGTGGCTGAAACACGCCCGCGGTGGGCGAGGAGCCGGTGCAGATGGTCTCGGCGCCGGTGGAGCAAAAGAACGGGCCATCGGTGCCGCCCACCGAGGACGAACGAGGTGGTGTGAGCGCATCGATGCGCTCCCATTTGCGCTATGGACTCACCTGGCGCCGCCGCTTTATGCTCAGCAACAATGGCCTTATCTACCAAGGCCTCGAAGTCCGAGAAGGCCACAATGGATAGCTTGTCTGCAGCCTCCTGACAAGCCATCCATAAACTTCTCTCCGCTAGCCTCATCCGAGGCCACCTCACCCGAGCATAACGAGCGGATGATTGAACTCGTAAAGGTACTCGTCACGCACTTGCGCCCTTGCTTGAGCGCGAGGAACTCCTTTTCTTCAGCTTCATCAGCCGCCCGGGATGTGGGCCCGACAAAGCCGACGGAACTCCTCCCACGCGACCACATGGCCCGCGGGCTGCATGGCGAGATAGTTCTCCCACCATGAGAGTGCCGCGCCTCGCCTGGTGGGACGCGAAGAGCGCCTTGTCTCGCGCTCGCATCGAGCTATGTTGAGCTTTCGCCAACCATGCGCACCAATCGTCCGCATCGAGAGGGTCCTCGAGCGGGAGAAAGTCGGCGGTGGTACGAGGAACTCGCAAGTCCCCGCGAGCCCGGTGGCCGCCACCACCGGCAGGAGTGGAGGTATTCCTAGCAATAACCTCCAAGATGCGCGCGTCGTCCATGCGGTTTCGCCGATCTGGCGAGAACCTCACCATGGCTCGAGGAGGAGGAAGCTCCTCATCATGACCACCTTCACGACTACCACGCTGCTCTCCCGCCATCCTGCTTTACTAAGACAAGTTAGCAACAAATTTAAGAGCAAGAAAGCCCAAAATTCATGAGAGCGGTCAGAAACAAACACAAGGCAGATAAAGTTCGACCAAAGAAAAATCGGACACATAGCAACTCATACATATCTTACCCTTATGCTCCCACAAATTTTACTTAGACTTAATTCTCTATGGTTCTCCCAAAGACTCGATTCTACCAAGAGTAACTATCTTTTGAAAGGAAAGAGAGATACCAAGTTTTAAACTCAAATTAGAGTAAGATGAGAGTAGAAGGCTAAGATAGGTAAGGAGTAAAATCGAGAATCGCCTAGGTTTTCATAAACCCTTTTATACTTTGAAATTAAGCTTTTCAAAATATCCTAAAGACGACTATGCTTGGGTTGCTACGGTCGTAATGGCTCGATACCAACTTTGTGAGGACTCAGTTTATTTGGTTTGTAATGCTTAACCAACCACCGGTCCTAGCATCACAAATCAAATAAATCGATCTCGAGATATGTATACTTCCTAAAGCGAGATACACACCTGGTACAAAATTAGACATCAACTCCATTCCACACATAGAGTCCAAACACCACACCTCCAAACGGAAGATAAACAAATAGTAACAATATTACGGACATAGCCGACTGTGCCACAAGGTACACAAATAACAACAAAAGACATGAAGCAAAAGTGCCATAAGATGGCTATAAACAAAGCCAATCGTGCCTTCAACCCACAAGGCATCCGACCGACCGCCAAGCCTAGTCGTTACCCACTAAGCGACAAAGACTCATTAAGTGAGGACCCCGAGGCTCACCTTCTTCCTCCGCAACAAAAACATTAAGCAAAGCACACGAGTACAAAGATTGTCTTTGTACCCGCAAGACCGCGTGTGAACTAGCGCACTGCTCATATGCTACATGCAAAGCTTGTTTAGTGGAGGCCATATGTTTTATTTGCATAAAGCCAATTTTCATTTGCAATAATGTAATACAGCTTTAAAGGCAAGTTTGCAATTCATTTTTAATGTTGAAATACAAGAAAAGATAATAATAGCAAAAGAGTAAGTAAAACATCCTAGAAGTGACTATCCCAATAGTCACCACCACAATAGCACCTAATCCCTTATTCGTACCACCCATCAAGTTTTAATTTAAATGTTGTAGTCTAGTTCTTGGGGCGATCCGAGCGTGTCCATAACCTAGACGAGGCTATTCGAATAGTTTTAAACCCCGCAGGTGTACCAATGTACCCACACCTGCATCGCTTTAAGCCGAGGCACACTTCCAAGGTATGCCGGCACACTAAGTCCTACGAGACTGTTTCCAATATTGTGTATCAACCCGAGCCGCTCGTATGGGTAGAAACACCATACGCTACATGGTAAAGCCGAAAAGACAACTACCCACTCAGATAAAGCTTTTGGACAACTACCATGCTCCCACCTCCGTCCCTCCCGCGACCTCCTGCGACCGGGACCGATACACGCCAAAGTACTAGGTCAAGAGAGGTCCCATATACTCTAGTGTGGTTAGCACGCAAAATGCTCAAGACGGTGGCGCAAGTAACTCGGTCCTTAATTGACTCTGCACCTTTCCAATACACCCAACAGATCACACCAGTCTTACCATTGTGCCCAAGTCTAAACCATTTTTGGTTTTCATTTTTAGTTTTGAGATAAACATGGCGAAATGCTAAAACATAAAGTTATAGTAAATTTTGTGTGATCAAGGTTACCGACTAAAGTCGATAACCGCTTGATTCTACCGATAGCTAAGCATGTCTAAGCAAGTTGACCCGAATCTACTAAGTGACAAGAGATCATCCAACATCTCTAATCACGACAAATAACCTAGGCTCTGTAGTAGAGATCAATATTTTGGCTACAGGATATGCACTACGGATTTAACTAATCAATTTAACACAAATTAAGCAATGCATACATACAAATGAAACAAAATATTAATCTTTAAAATACCGGGATTAAACATGATCAAATCGCTTGTTCGGATGTCGTTGCTCAATAAGGTGCGGAGGATCGTCCTCGTGGTTGCCGCAAATATCGAAGCCTAACGATCGAACACATCACAAATAAGGACGAATAACACCGACAAAACTCAAGCATACAACAACATCAACTCATGCCAAAATTCACACAAGCAGCCTAAACAAGATATAACAAAATTTAGAAACAGAGAACAAATCATTTTAAGCTTTTATGAATTTTCTATGAATTTTCTAGGAATTTTCTAAGTTAACAATACCCATGAAAACACTAGTTAATTACTTAACAAATTTTCATGATCAGAAACAGTGTGTAAAACCTACCCTAAAAGTTAGTATACTGAAAATGAAATTTTACAAAACTGGTTCATTGAATTTGGACAATTATTGGAAAAGATATGCATTTTCTAATTTAGAAGATACATAAGACATCATTTTATTAGCTAACAGATTTTTGCTACAGAGACATGGGTGAAACTAATTTTAGTAAATAATACATTTAAAATGAAAATTAACAAAGACTGGTTTTATGCAATTTGGATAAAATTGAATTAGTTATGCATTTTACAAGTTTAATCAATTAATAAAGCAATGAAAAGCATTCCGTAAATACTAAAGCATTTATACCCTTTCCTACCGATACCAACTAACCCCGCAGAATCGACAGCGGGCCCGCGAAAGTGTCGACCAGAATAGCCCGCGACGCCGAAAGCGACGTCGGAAGGCGATTCTAAGAATACGCCTTTGACATATCAACGCGCAAACTTAACCTACTCTCACAAAGAAATACGTTTCCCAACAGAGAAAACATTATCATCGCTACACAACTAACAATCGACAAAGATGGGCCCACATGGCGTTGACCGCAGAACAAATAACGATTGGATTAAACGATTTCTAAACGTGATTACCGAGAGGCCCACAAATCAGAGACTCAAAGAAGACATGATTAGAGTTAAACTAATCTTCACCGGCGAGCACTCGCACGGCGGTGCGGCCGCGCAGGTGATCTAGCAAACCAGTGAGTTTCAAGACGAGTGAGTGGTACCTTCGGGTTCGCAAGGACCTCGCGAACTCGATGACGGTGACGCGGAGTCACGGAAATGCCGGCGGCGAGCTGGCGGCGAACGGAGGCGGAGAAGAAGATGCGGCCTCCGCGGAGAAGATGATACGAGCTACGAAGACCCGGAAGGTGCGCCTCGGCTCGCTTGATCCCGGAACAATAAGCACAAGATGATGGCGACGAAGGAGGTTCGAGACGGCCGGAATCACCACGGCGCTAAACACCGAGCTCGAGAAAAATCGGTCGCACGGCTTCCATGATGCACCAAAGACGAAACGAACCCACCGTGAGCATCGCGGAGCATTGCGATCAAGTGGAACCAAACGCCGAGGCTTGAGACTCACCGTAACGCTAGCAAGCTCGCGAGGGGACGATCGCCGGAGGCGGAGACGACGATACCGCCCGGTGATCCACCGACGCCAAGGACCCGAATAGGCAAAATGGAGGCGGCGAGGCGAGAGGAACACGACCGTGCGGTCGCTGCTCTGGCGGCGCTCGAACGGCGGCGCTACGCCGAAGTTCTTCTCCGCCGAGGAAAACTTGGGCGAGAAGGTGAGAGAGCGAAGGAAACGATGGACCGAATGAGTGCGGTGAGGTTATGAAGCTCGCGATGCTCTACGACGAACACGAGGGCAATAGGTGGCGCGCGCAGGTACGTGGCAAGCATGCACGCACGCCGCGAGCCCGGTGAGTGCGGAGAAGACGAGGACGGGCGACAAGTGGGGACCACCCGGCGATAGCGCAAGCGGTGCGAGCGCAGGTTCGACTCTATCGGAAAGATGCCGACCGTTGGATCAGAAATGGACGGTCGAGATTGATGTATGCATTCGGACAGTCGGTTGCGACGCAACGCGGATCGCTCGATTTGCATCGGACGGCCACGATCAATTGGACTCGCGTGCGTGCAGCTAGTTGACGCGACCGAGTCAAGTGGCGCTGGGTCGGACTCGAGCCCGAGTTGGTTCGCCCGAGGAATGCGATTTTTAGATTTTGATTTAAAAGACAGAGAAGGTTTGGGGAATTTTTAGAGGTAGCTCCTGAGCTCCAAAAATTTCGAAATTTTTATGGTAGCTACTAGGACAGAGGACAACCTTGTATAATTTTTCCAGAACTTTTATGCACTGCATTGTTCTAGAGAAAATTCACAAGCTGCTGTACAGTGGAGTTTGACCAGATTTCAAACAGAGTTGACTTGGCCATTTGAAATAGCAAACAAAATCTAAAATTGTGAAATAATTCAGGGAGGTAGATAGGATGATCAAGATGCTAGGAAAAATAGTTTCAGAGGATGATCACAAGTTTGAAGGCTAAGAATCTGATAACAACAATTTCCAATCACAAGAATTAAATTCTACAAATTGGAAATTGCTAGGGAAAATTGTAGAAACTTTCAAATGATTTGAAGATACAACAAAAGTTTTTATTTCTCCTCAAAATTTTACATTTGAAATACAAACCCTAAGTTAGGGCTGTTACAACTTAACCCTAATCGGCTAGCACTGTTCCTCGGACTCGAGTCCGACTCGGCGACTGGACTCAACCCAACCGCCTAATTGCACCGCATGAGAGCCATCCGATGGAAGAACCAACGCCCGATTGCGCATCGCTTCAACCCCGCCGATCGTCCTTTCTTTTAAACCCGAGCCGCTCAGATGCGATCCAACGGCTGTGATGACCCACTCACTTGACTCGCGCGCGCAGACACCGACGCCTTGGGCCCGCTTTGCCGGGCTTCGCCTCTACCTCGCTGCAGCCTCCGAGCCAGCGCCACGCCGCCGAGCGACTCGACGCGCACTGTATCAGCCGCCAGCACGCGTGGATCCACCGCGCCGCTGACCATTCCGAGCTTCCTCACCTAACGCCGCTTCGCTTCCGCCTCACTTCGCTTAAGACCCTCCATGCCCACCTTACCCTCACCTCTTCTCTGTTGATCGAGAAGGGGGAGGCTAGCGGAGCTCCGTACACGGGTAAGCTCCAGTCCGGTGGCTCCTCCTCTCTTCCTGTTCAATGCCTTTCCCATTTTTCCTAACCTCGGCTCCTCTCGTACCTTGTAGCTTGCCGCACCGTTGTCGTGCTCTGGTGACATCCGAGCGTGTCCCGAAGGACCTTGTCGTGTTTCCTTCACCTCCCGTGAGTATTATCATCGCTGAATCGCGCACCAGTGCCTCTATGCTTAGTATTGATTTCCCTCAATCAATTCATTCGATGCTTCACAGATCTCTCGATTTAGAAGTTTATCTTTTGTCGCCGACTTTGTTGCGTCTCCACTCGGCCGTAAGGCTTTCCCGGTTTCTCTCATTCCTACCATCTCCATACCTCACTTAAGCGTGTCCAACCGCTACTTGCTTTTCTACCTCTCGTGGCGGCCTTTCCACGTGAACCTGAATCGCCGCTGTGGACCTCGCCGCGCCAAAGCACCGGAGTTGAAGACGAAATCCTATGTTCTTTGAGGAGCCGATGTAATCCTTTATAGTGTGCAAGGGAGCACCAATTCTTTTGTTTTGATTGCATCGGTATTTCCAATATAACTTGTGAGCCCCCTAGCAAGTGCTATCGACGCTTGTACTAGGCAAGGAACCATCTCACAAGGGGGACTTAGCTCAATAGGGCTTTCTTGTGAAAATGATCAGATCTTGATTTACCCGACGGCATACCATAGGAAGTGTGCTATTTCGAGGCCTATGGAGGCTTACGGGCTAATCAAGTCGTGGGTAAGTAGTACACCCTGCAGGTATTAATCTATTCGAATAGCCATGTCCACGGTTATGGACGCACCGCTTGAAATTTGTGGTCGCTTATTGTTAGACTTTTAATTAAAATTATGGTTGAACTTGGTATTCGTCATGGACGGGATGTTCATGTGTTTAGTACATCAAAGTGGGCTGCCACTTTGGTCTTTGTATGATTCAATTGTTTATTATCAAATGCTTTACTACTGGTTTTACTTCTACTTCAAATCTGATTTTAAATGGGCACATGAAAAACTAGTATGTGTAGGATGTTAATTGTTGCGTCTTTTTCGCAAAAACTAAACCAATATGAGCCATCCTTTGAATGACCCTTATGCATAACTATTTTTATTTGTGTAAGACTTGCGAGTACACTTGTACTCAGCCAGATGTTTCTTTGGCCTTTTCAGTGAGGAAGATTATGAGTATGACGATCTCGTTAGTGTTGACTTGGGTGACACTAATGAGTAGTGTGCTATCATTTAACCCCATCGGTTGTCGATGGGTGATGGGCATACCACTCTTGGTCTTTTGCATTATCTATTTACTTCATTGCTACTTGGTACTTTACTTGAATTTGGTCGGTCGGCCGCTTGTAATAAGTCAGAGACCTTAACTATTATGCAGTATGTCTTTTTATCTCTTGTTGTATGCGTTGTATGGATGTAATCAACGTTGGATGAGGGTATGAGTATATTGGTCGTTGATCTTGGGAGCCAATATATGTCATACTCGTTGTTGATGAATTCCCATTTAACTCACTAAGTGTAGTGCTTCGAATCAAGGGAGAATCGACAATCATGTAGCGCTCGCAAGGGAGCAGCGCGCATGATCGTTGAGGCTCTAGTATTCGGCTAAGCCTCTCACTTGGATAGAGTTAAATTGGAATTCATTTACCGGAGACCCGTAAGTATGTCCCTAAGACCTTGTCTAATCTCGGTCTTATGGAGATAATTACCGGGGTCCCCACATAGGTTATGGACAACACTTGTGGGAAAGCAGGCACAGTTAGCTTTTGGGAAATTAAGTTCGGGTTATGGTTGAAAATGTTATGTCATTATTTTAGTTTGTTCAAATCTGAAATGAATTCATGAACGCGTAGTTCGCGCGTTATTTTTTGTTGAAGAATGAATGATGCCACGAATGAGATGTTCGTGTGTTGATTATTTGGAGAGTATACCACTGATGATCATTACTTACTGCTATAAAATATTTTCTAAATATTTTACAAATGGCAAGTTAGAATCTTTTATCCATGTGTAAAACTTGCTTTACGCTGAAAATTGACTAGTGTAGAAGCCTTCCATTGATACTTACATGCATCCTTATTTCTTTTGAAAGTCTCGCGAGTACAACTTTGTACTCTAAAAGTGTTTATTTGTTCAGGTGAGAACGACGGGTGCAACGGCTTTAACTCCAGTTGGTTGCTTGTGGGATTGTGGGCATACCAACTCGGTTATTCCCTTTTTATTTTAAGTTTATCTTCCGCTGCAATTTAATTGTGTTGTTTAGATTTGGCCGATCGGCCCTCTTATGCAACCTTGTACTATAAGGTGCTATTTAAATGATGTTGTAATTGATTCTTTTACTCTTGTACATTGTGTATGGATGTGATTGCAATGTTGTGTACTAGGATATGTGCATGTTAGCCACTGATCCTTGGGAGCTAGCATGTGACACATATCCGGGTCACTCGGAATCGTGTTCGTCTCAAGTTAAGTGTTGCGTTTACGGCGTGATCACTTAGCTTGATACGGATCCGATCTCGGGGGTCCTGACAGCGTTGGTATCAGAGCCATACTGACTGTAGGTTAAAGTCGTAGAAATGGACATCGTTAGGATTTTGATTTGCAAAGAATATTTTTAAACTATCAAAAGTTTGGCAAAAATCCAAGTAATATAAATTCCTTTCTTTCTTACCTATCCTAGCATCTAATTCTTACCTTACCATTCTTTTGATTTGAGAAAAATCGTTTTCTCCTTTGCTCGTCTCTCTTCCAACACCTGAAATGTTAAATGGTCACCGGTGAAGAGCAATAATGGAAGAACAAGAAGACGACGCCTTGCTGCAATATTAGGACCAAATTAGGGTTTATCCTTAGATATTATACCCCCTAATTATATTACTTAGCTTGTAGACGCTGGATTTTGTGGTGACCATTTGCTCTCTTTCATTCCAAGTAGTTGTGCATCGTCTACGGACGGGTTGGATCGCAACTATGTCGGAAAACTAACTGTGTTTTCATTTGTATCTTGTGCTATCCACCTGGGCTCTAGCACCCCATTTTGTGATGCATAAATATGTTTTCATCGTGCAATCATACTAGGATAAGTCACTCCCTGCTATCAATTGCTTACCTTCGGTTTTTTCCTCGTTTCTTTTGCCGTTGCTAACAAGTTGTATGGCAACAGGATGTCGGGTTGAAAAACTCGTTTGACGTCGGAAGTAATGGAGGGCTCACAGCCCGTGGGTTCTCAAATCACCGATAATCAACCCCGATTCCTCAACGGCACAATCCGGAGCACCCCGACCCGAAATTTCAGCACGTAGGTCAACAAGAAGAAGTGACTCCACCTCAGCCGTCTGTGGCCGATGTGTTGATCCAGATGGAACGGAGTCAGCAAGACCAGACTCTCATCTTGCAGCAAATTGCTCAGAACACCGCCAATGCCCTTGGTGCTCAAATGGCAGTAGGAGAAGCCGATCTTTGTGGCTCCCGATTTGCTGATTTTCTGAGCACGAAGCCTCCGTGTTCTCTTGTTCGAAGGATCCTCTCGATGCTAATGATTGGCTCCGGAGCATCGAACGAAAGTTGATCATTACTCAGTGTGCCGATAATGAGAAGGTCTTATACGCCTCCAATCAACTCGAAGGGGCCGCTTTTGCATGGTGGGACAATTTTTGCGCCATGCAGCCCGCCAGTCACGTTCTATCATGGGACGAGTTCCGGATAGCTTTCCGTGAGGCACATGTTCCCTCCAGCATCGTGGGTATCAAGAGGCGTGAATTCCTCGCGCTGAAGCAAGACAACAAGTCCGTGTTGGAGTATCTCCGCGAGTTCAATCGTTTGGCTCGTTACGCTCCAGACGATGTCTCCACCGATGCAAGAAAGCAAGACCAGTTCTTGAATGGGCTAACAGAAGTGTTGCAGCTAGCACTCACTGTACACGACTTCCGGAACTTCCAACAATTGGTGGACAAGGCTATAGTAGTGGAAAACAAGATGCAAGCGGTTGTAGAATCGCGAAAGCGCAAGAAGGTTGCACAAATTTCAGCAAGCTGCAGTTTTCAAGAACCGCATGCTTGGCAGCCCTCTCCTCCTGATTTTCAGGACTTGGCATCTCCAGTATCTCCTATGCAAGTGTTTCCACTGCCTCAGCAAGAAACCCAGTTAAGGCAGCCTGGAAAGAAGCTAAGAAGCCGGCACAGGCGAAGCATGTTAGCGGTATGTTTCACTTGCGGCAATCCAGGGCATTTTGCAAGCCACTGTACAACGAAGCACCAAGCCTACCCCCGTCAGTGCCAAGACCTTGAAAACTCCTTTGTTCAGCAGTCCGATGTCACTTCTCAGAACCCCGGTCGTGCTCATGTCAACCATGTCACCGCCGAGGAAGCGCAGGAAGCACCCGACGTCGTGTTGGGCACATTTCTAGTCAATTCGACTCCTGCGACCGTGTTGTTTGACTCTGGAGCATCTCATTCTTTCATATCTAGAGGTTTTGCTACCCTCCACAACATCTCACTCAGCTTGATGTCTGCACCTATGATGATTAAATCGCCGGGTTCAGAAATGAGAAGCATTCATGAATGTCGGGAAGTTGAAATTGAGATTAAAGGGGTGAAGTTTTTGGCCAATCTTATTGTGATAAATTCAGCGGGCCTTGATATTATTCTTGGGATGAATTGGCTGTACAAGAATCATGGTCAAATTGATTGTGCCCGCAAAGTAATTACTCTCACAAGTCCTCTTGGTTTTCTAGTCGAAATGGTGCCGAAATTGGAGCATCCTCATCTCTATGCCCTTAGCGGCGAAGATAATCAGTGGTTGATTAAAAAGAACAGTAGGTGAGTGACTTGGTTAATATAAATGGTTGGAAATTTTATTAAATTATAATAGCCATATGAACTCTAATTGAACTAATTATATCACCTAAAATCATGACCTACCTACTATATAAATTCCATGCATTTTTGAGTACTTTGGATTGTTGGCTTTAATTGATATTTATTGCAATATCGTTTTTCGATTAGGTTTTCGACGATACCATTATATTCGTGAGATCAAATTAAGTGTAACCTGAGAATGAACATGTGATACCAGCAAAGGTGCGAGCACCCTCCTCTTGATCATATTGCTCCCAGTGGTTTTAAATGTTTTGTGTGAGTTTTATTATCGCAATTGCATGCTATTTTGAAATGTATGTTTATGGGTAGAAGTAGTTAATCTCCTAATTGCTGCATTAGCCCTCCTTTGAATGTTGATTACCCTTTTTCCTTGAATGACTAAGGTTATATGTTATATGGGGTTGTTTACTAGTTTGTAGAACGATGCTTAGCCATGCTAATAGTTGTAGCCGAAAGTAGTTGATGGAGCTAGTCCATCGGCCGGTGGATTGAATTGAATCTTGATGAAATTTGAGGATTATATGGATTGAATTATATTGATATTGAGGATTGTTTCCAGATCTTCGAATCTGGTTATTTGTGACTTGTTAGGTGGGTTATTGCTGTGTGTTGGACTTGGACGGGTGATAGGGTGATGAAGGGGTGGTCCCGATTCGTGTAGCCCCATCCGGGTATATGAGGACCGGTCTGTGATGTGATGAACCAAGTCTTACGTACAACCACACGCCGGGTTTATGGGCGATGGCTTGGCTTAATAATTTGTTATGTGTTAGCTATCAAAACACAATGGGATTGATAATTGTTATTGTTATGTATTTAATTGTTCTTTTGCCAATCTCATGGGGGCATGTTAAATTTTTGCCTTACTTGCCCTTAAGGGTCTCTTGTTTGTTAAGGGACTTACTTACACAACGGGGTTCACCTGTGGTGCGAGGCGCTTAGTCTGCTATGGGATTCTGTTCCTCGGGTGGTTTGATAGTTAGGACATGGCATTGTAACGGCCTCGTTATGATATCTTAGTCACACTCCTTCGGAAGAGTGCATGGCGACAGTATAAGGTATTCATATCGTGTGGGTAAAGCTGTACAACTCTGCAGAGTAACTAAATCTATTCGAATAGCCTCATCCTAGGTTATGGACAACACTTGTGGGAAAGCAGGCACAGTTAGCTTTTGGGAAATTAAGTTCGGGTTATGGTTGAAAATGTTATGTCATTATGTTAGTTTGTTCAAATCTGAAATGAATTCATGAACGCGTAGTTCGCGCGTTATTTTTTGTTGAAGAATGAATGATGCCACGAATGAGATGTTCGTGTGTTGATTATTTGGAGAGTATACCACTGATGATCATTACTTACTGCTATAAAATGTTTTCTAAATGTTTTACAAATGGCAAGTTAGAATCTTTTATCCATGTGTAAAACTTGCTTTACGCTGAAAATTGACTAGTGTAGAAGCCTTCCATTGATACTTACATACATCCTTATTTCTTTTGAAAGTCTCGCGAGTACAACTTTGTACTCTAACAGTGTTTATTTGTTCAGGTGAGAACGACGGGTGCAACGGCTTTAACTCCAGTTTGTTGCTTGTGGGATTGTGGGCATACCAACTCGGTTATTCCCTTTTTATTTTAAGGTTATCTTCCGCTGCAATTTAATTGTGTTGTTTAGATTTGGCCGATCGGCCCTCTTATGCAACCTTGTACTATAAGGTGCTATTTAAATGATGTTGTAATTGATTCTTTTACTCTTGTACATTGTGTATGGATGTGATTGCAATGTTGTGTACTAGGATATGTGTATGTTAGCCACTGATCCTTGGGAGCTAGCATGTGACACATATCCGGGTCACTCGGAATCGTGTTCGTCTCAAGTTAAGTGTTGCGTTTACGGCGTGATCACTTAGCTTGATACGGATCCGATCTCGGGGGTCCTCACAGTTTTCCACGTAAAATTCGTGTCTTTTGTCTATATTGATCCGTGCATTATTTCTAACAAGTGGTATTAGAGCACGGAAGATTAGGGTTTAAGAGATACAGAAAAAAATAGCAGATCGATCTAAGCCGCTGTCACCGCGGCGAGTCCTCGTCTCTGAGTGTTGCGCCTTCGCCTCGATCGGATCGCCAAGATTTTCGCTGTGGCAAGTCAAGATGAGAGCTGTGTTGGCACAAATGGATTTGGATGATGCATTGGAACGATTTGCGAAACAACCTACCACATGGATCGCAGATGAGAAACGTAAAGACCGTAAGACTTTATCTCAGATTCACCTTCATCTATCAAATAATATTTTGTAGGAGGTTTTGAAGGAGAAGACATCTGCTGCATTATGGCTGAAGCTGGAACAAATTTGCATGACAAAAGATCTTACCAGCAAGATGCATCTTCAAGCAGAAGTTGTACTCTCACAAATTGCAAGAAGGAGAATCCGTGCTTGATCATCTTTCGGTGTTTAAGGAGATCGTTGCCGACCTAGAGTCGATGGAGGTAAAATATGAGGATGAGGATTTGGGTCTTATTCTTTTGTGTTCCCTGCCTAGTTCATTTTTAAATTTCAGAGATACCATATTATATAGTAGAGATACTCTCACTCTTAATGAAGCTTATGAAGCTTTGCATGCTAAGGAGAAGATGAAACAGATGGTACCTTCTGAAAATTCAAGCTCGAAAGGAGAATGCTTGTTTGTTCGTGGCAGGCAAAAGGAGAAGAACTCAAATAATAGACCTCGAGACAAAAGTTCGAACGGCTACAAGAACCGGTCGAAATTTAGAGGCAAGTACAGGTCGTGCAAATATTTCAAGAAAAGTGGGCACGACATCTCTGAATGCTAGAAACTCCAGAATAAAGAAAAGAGAACTGACCATTATAAACCAAAAGGTAAACCAGATGATGAAGGTAAAGCTTCTCTTGCTGCTGATAATAGTCCTAATGGAGAAATCCTTGCTGCCTTTGCTGGATGTGCTAAGACCAATGATGAATGGATTCTTGATTCTGCTTGTAACTTTCATATGTGCCCAAATAGGGTTTGGTTTACCACCTATGAACCTGTTGAAAGTGGTACTGTGTTGATGAATGATAACTCATCTTGTAAGGTTGCAGGAATTGGTTCAATTCAGATCAAGATGTTTGATGGTATTGTCAGAACTTTGACAGATGTGAGGCACATTCCAGACTTGAAAAGGAACCTCATCTCTTTAAGTACTCTTGATGCTAAAGGGTATAAGTATTCTGATGAAGGTGAAGTTTTAAAGGTATCAAAAGGCTCTCTTATTGTGATGAAAACTGATATTAAAACTGCCAATTTGTACCATCTACGAGGTACTACAATATCAAGTAATATTGCTGTAATTTCAAGTTCATTATCTGATTATGATGTTACTAATCTTTGGCATATGCGTCTTGGGCATATGAGTGAACTTAGTTTGGCAGAATTGAGTAAGAGAGGACTTCTTGATGGAGATAGCATCGGCAAGCTGAAATTTTGTGAGTATTGCGTGTTTGGCAAACACAAGAGGGTGAGATTTAATACCTTAGTTCATACTACAGAAGGTATTTTGGATTATGTGCATTCTGATTTATGGGGGCCATCTCGCAAGACATCTCTAGGAGGCGCTCATTATATGTTAACAATTATTGATGATTATTCTAGAAGAGTGTGGCCTTATTTTTTTAAGCATAAGTCAGAAGCATTTTCAGCATTTAAAGAGTGGAAGACTATGATTGAAAGGCAAACTGAAAAGAAGGTAAAGAAACTTCGCACTGATAATGGGATGGAATTCTGTTATGATGAATTTGAATCATATTGCAAGGTTGAAGGCATTGTTAGACATTACACCGTTCCTGGTACTCCTCAACAAAACGGTGTAGCTGAGCATATGAACAGAACCATCATTTTCAAGGCCCGTTGCATGTTGTCTAATGCAAGTTTGCATAGGCATTTTTCGGATGAAGCCGCTTTCACTGCTTGCTATCTTATTAATCGGTCACTCAATATTGCAATTGAAAAGAAGACTCCAATTGAGGTATGGTCTGCTTCTCCAGCAAATTATTCAGAATTAAGAGTTTTTGGTTGTACTGCTTATGCTCATGTTGATAATGGAAAATTAGAGCCTAGAGCTGTAAGTGCATCTTTCTTGATTATAAATCTAGTGTTAAAGAATATAAGCTGTGGAATCCTAAAACAAAGAAGGTTGTGATTAGCAGAAATGTTGTCTTTAATGAATCTGATATGCTTTCTGATAAACTACCTACTAATATTCCTGTTGAGAGTGAGCAGAATTCAAGTGTTCAGGTGTAGCACTCTGTTGGTTCAGGTAACACATCAGATAAGGAAAATACCGTTGTTCATAATGCACCTATTGTTGAGGATACTCCCATTGTTGAGCAGCCACCACAACGGTCTATTGCAGTTAACAGACCTAGGAGGGAGATTAATCCACCCAAGAGGTTGATTAAAGAAGCTAACATTGTTGCTTATACTTTAAGTGTAGCAGAAGAAATTCAAGGTAATACAGAACCTTCATCATACTCTGAGGCTATTAGCTCCACTGATTGTAATAAGTGGATAACTGCTATGCATGATGAGATGGAGTCACTTGAAAAGAATGACACTTAGGAATTAGTGAAATTGCCAAAGGAGAAGAAGTCTGTTCGTTGCAAGTGGATTTTCAAAATAAAGGAAGGTATTTCTTCTACTGAATCAGTAAGGTATAAAGCAAGGTTGGTTGCTAAAGGCTATAGTCAAATTCCAGGTATTGATTTTAATGATGTCTTTTCCCCAGTTGTGAAGCATAGTTCTATTCGCACTTTACTCAGTATTGTTGCTATGCATGATTATGAACTCGAGCAATTAGATGTTAAAACTGCATTCTTACATGGGGAATTAGAAGAAGACATTTATATAGACCAACCTGAGGGTTTTGTTATTCCTGGAAAAGAACACCTTGTTTGTAGATTAAAGAAATCTCTTTATGGTTTGAAACAATCTCCTAGGCAATGGTACAAGAGATTTGACTCCTTTATGCTCTCTCATAATTTTAAGCGGTCTGATTATAACAGCTGTGTTTATTTAAAGACTGTTAATGGTTCAGTCACTTATTTCCTTCTCTATGTTGATGATATGTTGATTGCTGCAAAAGATAAGTCAGAAATAGCAAAACTGAAAGCACAATTGAGTAATGAATTTGAGATGAAGGACCTAGGTGCAGCAAAGAAAATTCTTGGCATAGAGATTATCAGAGAGAGAAAATATGGCAAGTTATACCTTAGTCAAAAAAGTTATATTGAGAAGGTTCTTCGTCGCTTTAACATGCATGACACAAAACCAGTGAGTACTCCATTAGTTTCGCATTTCAGATAATTTTCGGCTTTATGTCCTAAGTTAGATTATGATATTGAGTACATGTCTAGAGTTCCATATTCCAGTGTCAGTTGGTTCTCTTATATATGCCATGATTTGTTCTCATCCTGATTTATCTCATGCACTGAGTGTTGTTAGTAGATACATGGCCAATTCTGGAAAAGAGCATTGGAAAGCAGTTTAGTGGATTTTCAGATATTTACGTGGCACTTCTAATGCTTGTTTGCAGTTTGGGAATTCTAGAGATGAACTTGTTGGTAATGTTGATTCTGATTATGCTGGTGATTTGGATAAGAGGAGGTCTCTCACAGGTTATGTTTTCACCATTGGTGGTTGTTCTGTTAGTTGGAAAGCAAGTTTGCAAGCTACCGTTGCCTTATCCACCACTGAAGCAGAATATATGGCTATTTCTGAAGCTTGTAAAGAACCTATTTGGTTGAGAGGTTTGTACGCTGAGCTTTGTGGAGATAATTCTTGCACTATTATATTTTGTGATAGTCAGAGTGCTATATACCTTACAAAGGATCAGATGTTTCATGAGAGAACAAAGCACATTGATGTGAGATATCACTTTATTCGAGGTGTTATTGCTCAAGGTGATGTCAAGGTGTGCAAGATAAGTACTCATGATAATCCAGCTGACATGATGACAAAGCTAGTCCCTGCTGCTAAGTTTGAGCTTTGCTCAAGCTTAGTTGGTTTTACAGTCTAGTCCTAGAGACTAGTTAGCGCACGGTGATTTTTATCTTATTGTGGAGATATTTGATGATTGATGATTCTTCATTATGCTACAAGAGGAAATTTGTCTCAAGGTGGAGATTGTTGAATTGTGATCTGAATCTCTAATATGGAAGTATCCAGATTAGTTGCCATATTAGCGGATAAGTTTCTTACTTGGACTCCAAGTCCTTTTATTCCATTATATACCTCTTGTAATCCGTACGGGGAGAGTAGATGCCGGACGCCTAACGCCTCATTGTAATCCCCGGTGTTTTGTAAACACTCCTCATATAGTGATCATCGCCAATTGGCGCCTGTGGTTTTCCGCAAGGGTTTTTCACGTAAAATTCGTGTCTCTTGTCCCTATTGATCCGTGCATTATTTCAACAATGTCCGTCATGATTTTGTCAGCTTTCCCTTCTGTCACTTTTGGGCTGTCCAAGGATGACATGTTACGATACAGATTAAAAAAAAGTTAACATATTAGATTCCAATATAAAAAAAAATCGAAAAAAACGCTAGAGAACTACATGCTAATGCATTAAGAAGAAATGAAACAGCAAAAATGACAAAGATCATCAGAGCCAAAAGGAAAGATGGACAAAAAAACATAAACGAGATTATAGAATCACAAAAACAATCGGCAAGGCACCTAGCAATACACAAGCGAGAAATAGATGAGTCGTAATCTCCTGCTCCTATGCACAAAGAACACATGATCGTCGGTCCAGCATCTCTCCTGAAGAACCAGCCAAACAAAAAACTTGAATTTGAGTGGAAGGGGCACTTGATTGGCCCTGTAAACAATGATCTGTACGGTTTATCTGGATGAATACTGCAAGTTACAAGACCACCACCAGATGATTCCAGAGGTAAAAATTTTCCAATAGAGAGGCTTCTCTGAATGTCTTTTTATCCAAAGTTTTCTTGAGAATGCCTCACTAACAAGCCTTTCCTTCTGTTTTTCCACGCTAATAGCACAACCAATTTCCTATCTAAACAAGCACAACACGCACACATGAACCATATAAGGCATTTCAATCCTGATCTTGTAGAACAAGGATAACAGTAATCAAGAAGAGAAATACAAACTTAGCATGCTCAAGGGAACTAAATTGGTAACCAACAAAATATTTCAACGATGAAAGATGAAAGTCCGTTAAGAATGAACAGTATCGTACCAAAGTGTCATCACTTACTAAAATTCAGTCCAGAGATGGGGTGTAGTGGAATCGAAAATTTATGTATGAATCTTTCTTGACCAGGCATAAATTACGAGCACTATGTTCTTTCTTCGATACATATTGTCGGGACCCAAAATTTCGAATCTGGAACCTTCTGTGTATAATGCACTAGTCCAGGATGACGCTAGTGCACACAGTATCAACACAGGTGAATATCGATCCACACAAGTGATAAATAAAGTAAACGATTAGTTTGAATAACAAATACTGGTTTTGACCTTATGGTCGAGTTTACACTTATTGAGCCCACGCGTACTGCGAGAGAATAAAATAGTAGCGGAACAGAAATAACTTCAGCGTAGATCCCATCAATTCACCACAGGCAACCAATTAGGATCCAGACCTTAACGATCAGCAACCTTCGAGGAACTCCTCCTCGAAAGCAGGCGTAGACTCCTCTTCTGTAGGTTTGGGCGCAAGTTTTACAACAAGCGTGAGTACACAACCGTACTCGCAAATCATACCACAGAATGCAATTTATAAATGCAGGCTTATTCCAAAAGAAATGGCTTCTGTGGTTATTTTGCAGGAATGCAACATTTGCAATCGAATACAAATAATAGATTGAAAGCATAATTCAAAACAAATAGATAATATTAATTTAACAGTTATTTTCACAAAGACACAAAGCTAAGCAGTTTAATTCACATAGCCATATGACATGGATCACATAGCTCCCATCCCAATATTTTATGAAAACTACCCCTCGTGTGAAATCCCCGAGCATGTCCATGACCGCGGACGCGGCTATTCGAATAGATTGATTTAACACTCTGCAGAGTTTGTACACTTTACCCACAAGATACAACTAGGGTAGATAGCACCAATCGTAACAAAAAAGTTCAGAAACTTCATCTCAAACATTGACGTTCCCAATGTGCTTTCCCGCCACACCAGCCCACAAAGAATGCTAGTCCGACACACACCGCTGGACAGGGATGCGGCGAACCGTCCCGCGATGCAACTACCAGGTAGTCACACCTCCACCCTGTCGCACTGCCTAACCTATCCACCTAAACATCAATGCCGAGAATCCATAACCTACTATGTTACGCCCGTCCCATCAGGCATGTGGTCGTACAGTAAGGCTCAGTTCAATGGCGCACAAAGTTAAGTCCTTAATTGACCAAGGCAAGACTTCCATTTTCTAACTAGGTCACAAAGATTATCGTTCCCATTCACAAAGTCCACCATATCACACAGTATCCACCACTTACCTCAGTCCAAATCCTTTACCACCCAGTTGGTTTTAGTGCAACACATGCTATCACGAAGTAATAACACATAGCACACAGGTTTACACAAAGTTACATAGTCACTTAGTCAAATTTAATATTTGCAACTCAATCAGAAAGTGAGACTCGTAGCATGGCTAAGCAATTGTACTCGCATCTAACCAACCCACGTTGGTGCTACATTATTACCAAGTAATAACCAATCTAGGGTGACAAGGGGTTATGACATACAAAGCCAAAGTGGTTATAACAAATTGGATAATAATATACACAAAAACATTTAAATAGATAATTAAAGTAGAATGCAATACTTTAAAATAAAGTAATTTAAAAACTGGGTCCAAGATGATCAAAGGTATGACTTGCCTTGGAAAAGGTCTAGGTACTGGTCTTGATCTTCAGGTGCTCCTTCTTCTCCAAAATTCCCCGAGGTATCAACGTCTACTCGCAAACGAAATAAATAAACAAAACAAATAAATAACAGAGTCAAAAGAAACTCCAAAAATTAAATAAAAATCTCAGATAAATAGATCTCGAATTTAGATGAATTTAAAAATTTGAATGGGCTCAATTGGAGTTCGGATGCAAAAGTTATGAGCTTTGGAAGTTTCAATCTAAAAGAAAACCCTAATTTTGGATTTACTGGAATTTCGAATTATTTCATAACAGAAAAATCAGATTATTGCGCAAGCACGACGTCAGCACAGAGAATTTCGGAAATAAAAGAAATTAAAAGAAAATACTGACATGTGGGACCCACATGTCGTGAGATGGCTCACGATAGACCGGTCTCACGAGCCGAGGTTTTGAGTTGGATCGATCGCCGCGTCGTGTGATATGGAGGTGGCCCAGGCGACACCGGGTTGCCACGCTTGCACGGGGCTGACGCTGGCGCCGACGTGGATGGCCACGTTGCCAACGCCGACAATGGTGGCTCTGGACCCGATGGTCGTCGGCGAACGGTGGCTCGCCGGCGAGGGTGAGTGGTACCAGCGGGTAGAGGGGGTTATTGCAAACCTAGGGTGTACCTCTGGGTGGTTGAGGACAATAGGGTTGGCCGGCGGCGAGGTTTAAGCGGCGGAGCTCCTCGGCTTTTGTCGGACAGGGACTCCGGTGAGGTCTAGGCGGCGTGGGTGGTCGCTGGAGGTAGCCCGGGCGATGGTGATGACGGTGGTGTACTCCACGAGGGCAGGGCGTCACCGGCGGCGGCGCAATTCGAAGAAAAATGCCGGCGGTGATAAAAACCTAAAACCCGAGTTGCGGCGGCGCTAGGGCTCGTTTGGCGCAATAGGTTGAGGGGTTCTGGTGCGCACGTCAATGCGATCCCGGGGGTGCCTTTTATAGGGGCCGGGAGGGCCTAGGGCGGAGTGCGGCGGCAGAACCCTAAAAGAGTCCGAGATGGTCTCGCGTAAAAACGGAGATAGAAACGGAATCGAGATATGATTTTGATCCGGAAAGATGCGGGGAGGTTGCGGATAAGATTTGGCGCAATTTCTAGAAGGGGTTTAGTTGGAAACGACGCGTTGTCGTACGGGGCTTTGAAGCTCGGCAATGGCGGACGGGCGCAGCCGCGTGCGAAGACGAGGCCGGGTGCGAGGGGGACGACGAGGGCGTGGGGCCCATGCGTCAGCGGGCGCGTGCGGGAGCCGGGTGTAACATCCCAAGTTTAAGACTTGTGTTTCCAATGTAAGAAAATGAGTGAAAATTAAAACTTTTTCTTACGTCATGTATTTCCTGTGAGTGCTAAACAGTTCTTGTACAAGAGTTATGGAAATACAAAGTCACAAGTCCTTTTATCCAAAAACCATGTCTTCCAAAAACATTCAAGTCAAATCTTATGATCATCTCCTGGAAATATTTGTCCTAAGTTCTTGGGTTGGTATGTGACCCCTCTGAAAAATTTCACAATTTTTAGAAATTGTTTGAATATTTTTGGAAGTCGGTCAAACCCAACTAAATCCTAGTCAAACCTTGGTCCAGCACATTGTAGAATTTTTGGGGGAATGTGTACAGCACCAAAACCTCTGAAAACTTTACACAAGGCTCATAACTCAGCTAGCAAGCTCCTGTTAAAATTTCATAGTTTTTGGAGTAAGTTTGCTACCTCATTTAAAATCCCCAAACTTCAGCTCTGTTTGAAACCCAAAATTAGGGCTGAGTCAGACTCGGGCTCGAGTTAGACCCGAGTCCGACCCAGCCAATCGACTCGGTTGAGCCAAGTCAGCAGCGCCGCACCCGGGCCCGATCTCGTGCGCGCTTGTGCTGGCCGTGGGATCTCCATCTGATGCTCCCGACCTCCCTTGGACCTCCTAGCCGTTAAGACCTCCCCACCCCGAGTTAATCAAGGACGTCCAGGACCTCCCTCGGACTGTTCTTCTTCCTCCCGACCTCCCTGAGGTCTGGTCGGCATGATTTTTTGCGCACCCGTGCGTGTATCAGTGTCAGAGCGGTTGGGGCAGTGGCCTGTCACCTTTTGGTCCTTCCCAACGTCTCTTTTTGCCATGCATTAATTGTGCCAGAAGCTTTGCCCGATAGGAGTCCTCCCCCTGCCTTGTCCAATCTAGCAAGTCCATGGCAGGGCATGGACTTTGCTCGCTGTGGACTTTGCCCACACCATCACCGAGCTCCCAGGCTATGAATAGCCTGAGACCTCCTTTCTCCTTTTCTTCCTCCATTCTTTGTTGTGCTTGAGCTCCCTTAGTGCGAGCTGGTCCTCAAACTCAAGCACCCGAGAACACCACCCCCCTACCACCATTGTCACCCTTGGAGCTCCCTGCCGAAGCTCGAGCTCCAGTGGTCCCAGCAACATTCTTGCCTTGTTCACTGTCATCTTGATCTCCTCAAGCTTGCTCTAACTTGGCTTGGTTCCCATTGCAGAGGTGAACGAGTTGGGAGGTAGCTTTTCGGGGTCGAGGCCATCTTCTTCTTCCTCACCGGCAAGCTCTTCATCGCCGGACTTCGTCGACCTTCTCCAAGCTCCTCCGACCTCCCTGGTTCCCTCTCTGCCCTCACGTGCCCTTTCTTGGCTTGGTCCTTGCGTTTCTAGTCATCGTAGAGCCCGTGTAGTTTTTGGTAGTTTTGCCGTATCAGCCTCCTTCCTCTCTCTCCGACTCACCGGCGTTCAAGGCCGTCGCCGCCGTCGAGAGCACGTCCTTTAGGTTCTTGGCGGTATTTGGAACTCAGTCATGTCCTTGGTTCTCGCCGGCGAGGCCCCCATCGCCGGCGGCAAGCCGTTGAACGCGCTCGGGATTTTGCCGGTGCAAACTCCCGTTTTCGTCATCTTTTTAGGACATCATTAATGCCCAGTTATTGCTAATCATTGGGTGCATTAATCGTGTCTTAACCTACGTCGTTGTGTCTCTGACATGTGGGCCATAGGCTTAGAGTTAAAATCCAGAAGTCATTAGTGCCCTTTTGGGTTCTGTTAATTCCAATCATTAGCAGCATTAATTGGTCTGTAGCCGCCACCTTTTCGTCGCTGTCCTAAGGAACCGCACCAGTAGGAGCACCTTAGACCTTCTAGAGCAGATCTGGCCGTTAAAGACCTCCGTAGGCCAAATCCCAGCCGTCGGGTCACTTCCTGTATTACCGCTAGGACCTCCCTCCGCGTTAATCATGGCCGTCTAAGACCACCCAGGCTAGATCTGAGCCGTAGAGCCGTTTCCAACTAAATCGCTTAGTCGCTGGACCTCTTGGAGCAATCCTGACCGTAAAAGACCTCCCCAAGTCTAGATCTGGACCCTTAGATCCTTTCCGTACAAATCTTGCGCACTAGGACCTCCCCTAGAGTCGATCCTAACCGTCTAGGACCACCCCGGTTAGATCCTAGCCGTTTAGATCCTTTCCCGTGCGCAAAAGACCTCCCCTTGGTCATTTTGCAAAGACCACCCTCGGGGTCCTCTTTGTAAAAAGCCGCTCTTGGTCTTTTATAAAGACAACCCCGCTCAGACCTCTTATGTAACAGCCCCAACTTAGGGTTTGTATTTCAAATGTAAAATTTTGAGGAGAAATAAAAACTTTTGTTGTCTCTTCAAATCATTTGAAAGTTTCTACATTTTCCTAGCAATTTCCATTTTCTAGAATTAAATTCTTGTGAATGGAATTTGTTGTCGACACATTCTTAGCCTTCAAACTTGTGATCATCCCTAGGAATATTTTTCCTGTCATCTTGATCATCCTATCTACCTCCTGAATTATTTCACAATTTTTAGATTTTATTTGCTATTTCAAATGGCCAAGTCAACCTAGTGAAATCTGGTCAAACACATTCAGCAGCTTGTGAATTTTAGTGGGAAAAATCTAGTGCATGAAAACTCCTGGAAAAATTTCACAAGGTTGTCCTCTGTCCCTAGTAGCTACCATAAAAATTTCAGAAATTTTTGGAGCTCAGGAGCTACCTCTAAAATTCCCCAACCTTCTCTGTCTTTTAAATCAAAATCTAAAAACACTGTTCCTCGGGCCCGAACCCAACTCGGGCTCGAGTCCGACTACGCACCACTTGGCTCGGTCGCACCACCTGGTTGCACCGCTTGCGCTTTTGATGGTTGTCGGCCGTCCGATCTGGATCGAGCGATCACGCGGCGCGCATGCAACCGACTGTCCGAATGCATACATCAATCTCGACCGTCCATCTCAGATCCATCGGTCGGCGCAAAAATGGTCGAGTCGAACCACTGGTTTGCGCCGCACCCAACTCTGGCTCGCGCCACTCCTTTTCTTTCGCTGACTTGTGGGCCATCCTCGCCGGTCATCCCGCCACGTCGCCGCCCGGCTCAGCGCACCGCTCGCGTGGCGCTCGCGCGGCTCGCCGCCGCGCTGCATGCATCTTGCCACCTCGCCTCACGGTCTTTTCACCGCCACCGTCTCACCTCATTGCCTCACTTTGCTCCTACAAAACCCTCCAAAGGCTTTCCCTACTTCGTTTTCGTCCCCATCGCCTTTCTTCTCCACCGAGCTCTGAGAGCCGTAAGCGTCGCCGCGCCACTTCCGAGCGTTTCAGCCGCTCCGGTGGGCTCCGGCCATCGCCGACCGCGTCACGGCGTGTTCCACATCCCTGGGAAGTAAACCCCTCAAGGAATTTCGGGTTTCATCGTCTGTGGAGCTGCGCGTGGACTTTCTTCTCCAAGTCCGGCCGAAACCGCCCCTTCCGCCACCGCATCCTCTCTGGTGAGCTCCAACTCGATTCCTTGCTTGGTGAGCATCACCTGGACTCCACTTTCCTTCTCCGGTCATTCACTTGTCCTCTCGGTCGCCTCAGGCTCCGGTCGTCGTTGACCACCTTGCGCCGCCGTGGGCTCTCGTCGTCGGGCCATCTCCGGCAACCTCTTGAGCTCGCGTCATTCGGTGAGTTCTGGTAACTCGCGATGCCCATCTTGCGCGCTAATTCTTGTTGTCTACCTCTGCGTGCAGCCGCTGTTGTCACCCCACTGCCGGCCGCGTGCTCGTCGCCGCGCCACCTCTGTGCATCTCCGGTGCCGCGCGACCACCCTTAGCCGGTAACCTGGCGACCCATTTTGGCGTCGACGGCCAGCGCCGCCACTCCTTCACCGGCGTCGAATCGAGTCGAGCCTCTCGATCTTGATTGTGTTCCTCTGCATGCATCGACGGTGGGACCCACTCCTTCAAAACCAGTTCTTTAGTCTCTAATCATGATTAGGAATGTTCTTCAGTTCACTCTCTTGCTTGATTAAAAGTTGGGATTGGAAGTTTGAAAGTGTTTTAGTGTGTTCTCTGAATTTGTCACCTGTTGTCGGTTACATTGTCAGTGGCTAAATTCTAGTTTCATGCTTATGCTTTGGATTCTTGTTTAGTGCTAGTTGGCTCCCTTTTGTTGTGGTGGTTAGCATGAAATCAGTTAGTTAGTATCTTTAAGTTTCAAAGCTCTTGTTGTCATGTTTGATCATAAGGGATAGTTATTTGTTCATTTTATTGTCTCTGTACTTTTGAGTTGTCGATGCTATAAGATTTGGTGTAATGCCGCATCTTTGAAACTTGTTAGCCTTGCAAAATCTTGGTGTGATGCTTAGGAGTGCGAATAGTGAGCATCCTTAGCATCCTATCTTAGGTAGAAGATTTTTGTTTAGCATCTCATAGTTGGATACTTGGTGGTTAGTGTTGTCAATAGCTTTTGTAGGTTACGTAATATCGACTAATAATGGTTGAGTTAGAGAAACTAGCTGTTTTGATATATTAACTTGATGATTAAATAATAGATGTGCACACAATCACCATCAAAGTCTGTCCAAAGTTTAAATCAGGTAAGAGGTTTGATTTTGTGGTTAACCTAACAAATAAGTGAGTGGGTCTCTGTAGTAGTTATTTCTCATTATTTTTGTGATGGTCTAGCCTCTGTGTACAAATTGGTGTTTGTGTTTGATTATTGAGTTTTGCCGGTGTTATTCGTTCTTATTCGCTGTTATTTGTTCTATCGTTAGGCTTCGATATTTGCGGCAACCACGAGAGCGATCCTCTGCAACAGTTGAGCATTACGAGCAACGGCGGCCGAGCAAGCGGTTTGATCATGTTAATTCGGTATTTTAAAGTCTAATATTTTGTTTCAGCTGTATGTATGCATCGCTTAATTTGTGTTAAATTAATTAGTTAAATCCGTAGCTGCATATCCTGTAGATAAAATATTGGTCTCTACTACACGAGCCTAGGTTATTTCTTTGTGATTAGAGGTCATTTGGATGATCTCTTGTCACTTAGTAGATCGGGTCAAATTGCTTAGACATGCTTAGTATCGGTAGAAATGGCGGTTATCGACTTAGTCGGTAACCTTGATCACACAAAATTTTCTATAACTTTATATTTCAGCATTTTCGCTATGTTTAATTGCAAAACTAAAACTGAAAACAAAAATGATTTAGACGCGGGCACAATGGTAAGATTGGTGTGATCATTGGGTGTGGATGGAAAGGTGCAGGTCAATTAAGGACCGAACATCTTGTGAGTTTTTGTTATCCAGGCATTTCGCGTGCTAACCACACTAGAGGGTATGAGACCTCTCTTGACCTAGTACTTTGGCGTGTATTGGCTCCGGGTCGCAGGGGGTCGCGGGGAGGGATGGAGGTGGGAGCATGGTAGTTGTCAGAAAAGCTTTATCTGAGTGGGTAGTTGTCTTTTCGGCTTTACCATGTAGCGTATGGATTTCTATCCATACGAGCGGCTCGTAGTTAATACACAAGATTGGAAAAAGTCTCGTGAGGACTTAGTGTGCGGCATACCTTCGGAAGTGTGCTTTGGCTTAAAGGCGATGCGAAGTGTGGGTGCAGTGGTACACCTGCAGGTTAAAACTATTCGAATAGCCTCGTCCTAGGTGATGGACACGCTTGGGTAAGCTTATCGAGAGTTAGACTACAACATTTAAATTAAAACTTGATGGGTGGTGCGAATGGGATTAGTGCTATTGTTAATGGTGACTATTGGGATAGTCACTTCTAGGTTGTTTACCTTTATTCTTTTATTATTATTTATCCTTACTTGTTATTTCAACATTAAAACAATTGCAAACTTGCCTTCAAACCGTATCATATTATTGCAAATGAAAATTGGCTTTATGCAAATAAAACATATGGCCTCCACCAAACAAGCTTTGCATGTAGCATATGAGCAGTCCGCTAGTTCACACGTCGATCTTGCGGGTACAAAGACAATCTTTGTACTCGGGTGCTTTGCTTAATGTTTTGTTGCGAGGAGGAAGAAGGTGAGCCCCAAGGGCCTCATACGTGGCGATGTTGCCGATTCGTGGACGACTAGACTTGGCGGTCCGGTCAGATGCCTTGTGGGTTGGAGGCAGGCTGATTGGCTTTGTTTATAGCCATCTTATGGCACTTTTGCTTCCGCTGTCTTCTCTCTGTTGTTTATGTATCTTGTGGCACATGGCCTTTGTGCGTAATAACTCTACTATTTGTTTATCTTCCGTTTGGTAGTGTGGTGTTTGGACTCTATGTTTGGAATGGAGTTGATGTCTAATTTTGTAGCAGGGTGTGTATCTTTGCTTTACAGGAAGTATACATATCTCGAGGATCAATTTATTTGATTTGTGATGCTAGGACCAGGTGGTTGGTTAAGCATTACAAGCCAAATAAATTGGGGTCCTCACAAAGTTGGTATCAGAGCCATTCTGACCGTAGCAACCCAAGCATAGTCGTCTTTAGGATATTTTGAAAAAGCTCAATTTCAAAGTATAAAAAGGGTTTATGAAAACCTAGGCAGATTCTCAGATTTTACTCCTTACCTATCTTAGCCTTCTACTCTCATCTTACTCTAATTTGAGTTTAAAACATGGTTTTCCTCTTTGCATTCAAAAGATAGTTGCTACCGGTAGAATCAGTCTTTGGGAGAACCATAGAGAATTAGTCTAATTAAAATTTGTGGGAGCATAAGGGTAAGATATGTATGAGTTGCTAAGTGTCTGATTTTTGTCAATTGGTTTTGTAACTTAAAAGTCTTGTGTTTGTTTTGTGCTGTTAGTAAGTTATTTGCAGTGGGTTATCGACTTCGTGTTTTCCGGCTATTGTTAACTTGTCTTAGTGAAACAGGATGGCGGAGAGCGCGTGGCGATCAGCAGCTGGTCATGATGAGGAGCTTCCCCCGCCGACCATGGTGAGGTTCTCGCTCGATCGGCGAAACCGCATGGACGACAGCGCATCTTGGAGGTTATTGCTAGGAATACCTCCACTCCTGCCGGTGGTGGCGGCCACGGACTCGCGGGGACTTGCGGAGTTCCTCCGTCGCAGCCACCGACTTTCTCCGCTCCGAGGACCCTCTTGATGCGGATGATTGGCTGCGCATGGTTGGCGAAAGCTCAACATAGCTCGATGCCGAGCACGAGGATAAGGCACTCTTCGCGTCCCACCGGCTGAGGCGCGCACTCTCATGGTGGGAGAACTATCTCGCCATGCACCCGCGGGCCATGTGGTCGCGTGGGAGGAGTTCACGTCGACTTTCGTCGGGCCCACATCCCGGATGGCACGATGAAGCTGAAAAAGAAAGAATTCCTCGCGCTCAAGCAAGTGCGCAAATGCGTGACGAGTACTTATGCGAGTTCAATCATCCGCTCGTTATGCTCTAGGGAGGTGGCCTCAGATGAGGCTAAGCAGGAGAAGTTTATGGATGGCTTGTCTGAGGAGCTGCAGGACAAGCTATCTATTGTGGACTTCTCGACTTTGGGCCTTGGTAGATAAGGCCATTGTTCTTGAGCATAAGGCAAAGCGTTTGGCGAGTCTCGCAAGCGCAAATGGGAGGCACATCAGTCTACTCACATGTGAGGACCCCAGTTTATTTGGTTTGTAATGCTTAACCAACCACCTGGCCCTAGCATCACAAATCAAATAAACCAAGCCTCGAGATATGTATACTTCCCAGAACTGCAGTATACACACCTCTATACAAAATTATGCATCAAAACCATACATTACGATAAATACAAGTCTAACAATAAGACAACAAATAAATAAGTAAGCAATGAGCGTAAATGCCATAAGATGGCTAAGACAAAAACCAACCGGTTAGCCACATAACCACGGGCAACCGACCAAGGCATAAGCTAGTCGTCAAACATGACACACCTCACAAAGGGAAGCCCTAGGGGCTCACCTTCTTCCTCTCGCAACAAAACATTAAGCAAAGCAACTGAGTACAAAAATTGTTTTTGTACTCATAAGACTGACGTGTAAGGGTATGAGAACTATAATTTAACTACATGCAAGCTTTATTTAAGTGGAGGGTTCGGACTTACTTTTAGCGAGAAAGCAAGTTTTCTTTTGCAATAATGTAATAGTTTGAAGGCAGTTTAACAATTCAATTTTATTTGCGAAATAACAATGATCTGATGAAGTAGTGACAAAAAGACATCACGGAGATGACCAACCCAATGGCCATCACAACAATAGTATGAACACCCGTTCATACCAACCCATCAAGTTTTAATTAAAAGGTTGTAGTCTAACTCTTGGAAGACCTCCCCAAGCGTGTCCATAACCTAGGGCGAGGCTATTCGAATAGTTTTAACCTGCAGGGTGTACCACTGCACCCACACTTTAGACCGCCTTTCCACCGACCACGGTTAGCATACTTCCTTTGGTATGCGAGCACGGCTAAGTCTAACATGGCGTTTTCCAATATTGTGTATCAACTACGAGTCGCTCGTATGGATAGAAATCCATACGCTTACATGGTAAAGCCGAAAGACAACAAATCCCATCACGGGTGAAGCTTTTGGACAACTACCATGCTCCCAACACTATCCCTCCTGCGACCCCTGCGACCGGAGCCAATACACGCCAAAGTACTAAGTCAAGAGAGGTCCCATATACTCTAGTGTGGTTAGCACGCAAGAATGCTTGGTTTAGTGTAACAAGATGTTCGGTCCTTGTTGACTCGGGCACCATTCGATCACACCCAAAAATCACACCAACTTACCATTGTGCCCAAGTCCAAATCATTTTATTTTCAGTTTTAGTTTTCACAATTAAACATAGCAAAAATGCTGAATCATAAAGTTATAATAATTTTTGTGTGATCAAAGTTATCGACTAAGTCGATAACCGCCCAATTCTACCGGTATCTAAGCATTGCTAAGCATCATATCGTAGAGACAAGTAAAAGGCCCTAACTCATTCACCGGGCTCTAATTCACCGGTGAGAATAATATTCCTAAGGTGGTGGCAGGGGTGAACAATTTTCAGGGCAACAATGCAATGGGATTAACTACCTCTAATCGACAAAATTACTTTGACACAAGAGCATGCATACATACAAGTTAAACAAAATATTAGACTTGAAAATAATGGGAATGAACTGGATATGATCAAGCGCTTGCCTTTGCTTTGTTTGAGATATTCGACTTCGCAGAGTTCACTCTCGTTATCGACGCCATCTAGCGATAAAAGCGCCAAAGCGAAAACAACGAATAAACACGAACGCCAAAAGGAACCAACAATTAAATAACAACACGAGAAAGCATTATGATTTTAGACAAATTTAAAGACACAAAATTATTGAACTAGGAGTTGATTTGAATTGGTTACAAATTTTGAAGTTAAGATTTGGCATAAGGTCTACTGTTATTTGACATGCATATAACCTAATTCTTGCATTTTAAATAACTTTTACATCCTTAGACTAAGAATTAATGGCTAATCCTCAATGGGTTTACTAAGCTGATCTTTGATTCAGGTATTACTTAATGAATTTCTTTAAGTGAAAGCTGATAATAGTTGGTACCTTACTGTCATCCATCCTCTAATTAATCATGCAATTCTAAACTAGTATGCATTCCCAGGTTAACTACTTAGTGCACTTATCACCTAACCTTTGAGCTAACCTAAATGTCAGCCACACAACTAACTTGCATTGGATGGTTGAGTTAGCAATTTAAGGTATGCCGACACTTCATATTTTCTCCTATCCAACTTGTCTTCACCATCTAGCATTTTAATGGAACAACAATAGAACAAGTTGATTGTCCATCGCTATATTCGAAAATTCACCTCCACTAATGATTTTGAGTTGGCTACTAAAATTAAAGAGTTGTCCAAAGACTAATTTGATCGACAATTCAAACTCTGCATTATCCAAACCATTAGTCTATTGATAACACTAACATCCCAAGTTTTCTTGGCTCTCACCTTTTCTCCCCTGTTAGTTTTTGAAAATTCTCATCTAGGATTGGTTTTTCATATAAGCTGTTCAACCTACCCAAAGAAGAATTTTACTAACTAACTATTCTAGCTTACTAGAACAAACATTCATTTATCTATTTGTTAAACAAATTTTTGGTGATCCTTTAGTTAGACACAACACTAGCACTAATCTCCTTAAGAGCTAATACTATTGTCGATTTAAATACCTTGGACTTCGGTTCAAAAACACCTCAAGCACTAAAGCTGCTACCCTCAAATCCAACTTAAACTTTGCAAATCACTAAGAGTGTCCAGAAATACACTAACATATTTGATTAGTGAACAAGGTTGGGTTTGAGAGGTGGGGCCCACTATCGAGAAAGCAGAGGAGGACCCAAATGAAGAATAGAGGCTCGCCGAATTTGGAGGCGTGGCGGTCGCCGGCGGTAGAGTGGTGGCGTGGCGAAGGTGAGTTCAAAAATGGGTTGCCCGAGTGAATGGAAGCTAGGGGTAGCAATGGTGCGGCTTGAGCGGGCTGTGGCGGCGCGGCGAAGGTGGCGGCGGTCGGCGTGGCGGTGAAAGGCGATGGCGCCGAGAGGAAGGGATGAAAAGCAGTGCGCATGAGCACCGATGATGTACTGGAGCATGTTAGGGTGATCGCGGCGGGAGGCACCGGAGAGGGCATCCATGGTGACCGGGGCGCGGGCGCTTCAGCGGTGGTGGTGGTCGGAGAGAAATAGGCACAAGTGGCGATGGGGTAGAGTAGGGTGAGGTTAGGAGATGCTCACGGAGAGAAGAATTGAGTTGGAGCTCTCAGAAGAGCGCGCATGAAATGGCGAGTCGGCGGAGGCGGGGAAGAACAGTGCGCGCAGCTCCATAGTGGTGATAGCTCCAAATTGATAGAGCGTTTTGTTTCTCTAGGCGAGGCGCGCCGTGACGGTTGTTCGAGGTTGGAGCTCACCGGAGTGGCTAGGAGCTCGGGGGCGCGCGGCGAAAATGGCATTGGGAGTGGTGGAGAAGAATGGGAGAGGAGGGGAAAAAAAGCCGGTAGGTGGGACTTCACGGCTGGCTTTGTAGGAGAGGGCGGGGCAGCGAGGTGGCGGCGATCTTTGTCGTGGCGTGCATGCGGCGAGGTTGTGCGAAGGTGCGCTGTGGTAGCCGAGGCGAGGCAGCCAGAGGCGGTGGCGAGCGCGGTGCGTGTGCCGCGTGGAGAGAGGAACCTGGCGGGTGGGGCCCACAGGTAAGTGAGAAGGGGGAAAAGGTGCTGCGCCGAACTGGTGCGGTCGGAACGGATCGGTGAATGGGCTCGGTCGGACCCGAGGAATAGTGGATGGGTTTAGGTTTTGGTTTTAAATTTGACCGAAAGAAATTGAGTTTGACCTAGCAGTTTGAAATAGAAATAAATTTCTAAAAATTCTGAAAATTTTTGTGGACACTCTGAGGATCACAAGGTACTTAGGAAAAATAAGTTCAAACACTTTCTACATTAAAATTTGTTAGAATTAAATTGTTTTCAAATCTGCATTTGGGATTTCATTTGAATTTTAGTGAAGGTAAAATGACTTCTAAAAATTTGGTAAAAATAATTACCATTTAGTATAAATAATCTAGTATTTGAATAAATTATTTTTAGAAACTTTTATTCACCCATTTTCTGGATTTCAAATAGAAATGAATTTTAAGTTTAAAAGTTTGAAATTTCAACACAAACTTTAATACAATCTTCAAAATTTTAAAATTGTGCACAAGGTTTTGGAAACCATGAGCATGACCAAGGGATACAACCAAAAAATTTTAAATTTTAATATTTTTATACATTTAAAATACAATCCCTAATTTGGGGCATTACAAATCTACCCCTTAAGCAGAATCTCGTCCAGAGATTAGGTGGTCGGAAGTCGGAGCGAAAGGTGTGGCAACCTAGGTGGGCTTGGTCACGGTGTCACTTTTCGGTTCGGGCACGAACCGAACTCAAATCCGAAACAGAGAGGTTCTCTGAAGTTTTAGGTTCTAAAGTGGGAAGCTTTGTTAAAGGATTTCTAATGCCTTTCGATGAGTGTTTCCTAGGTGGTTCCTTTCAACTCTAAACGAAATGCTCCATCCGTTGTCTTGATTTCCTTCAAAGATAGTGCTGGAAGGCCATAATGCAGTATCCTGACGTTGCTGACACATTTTCCTTTCCATTGTTTTGTTTAACCTTTCCTTTCTTGCTTTGAAGGTAATTTGACATCACGCTTCACGTCGTCTTCTGGTAGTGTGAAAGACTCGGCTCCACTTAGTCGACTGAAAAGGGCATCGACCGATGGAACGGAAAGGCTGGTTAGATGGTAATCTAGTATCTACACCAGGATTTAGTGCAGAAAGGAGAAGGCAAGCAAGGTTTAAGGTGGTCTCGCTTAATCTCACCTCTCTAGTTCTATTTGCTTGGCTGGAATAGGAATTGCACAGGATGAATGCACGAGGGGATGCATGTGTGCAAATTAGTCCTAAGGCAAATTTTAAATTTTGGTTAATGAGAGTGCAAATGCTTATATGCATGCTTTCATGATCCTATCAATGTGACACAACAATTTCATTTTTGTTAAGGTGAGCACAGCAAGTTGTCAAACTTCTAAGTTGGTTAACAATTTTAAGACAAAGCCTAATCAAGAATAATTTTAATTTGTACCTTTACATATTAGTCATTTTCATGCTTTTGATCACTAAGAAGAACTGCTAACCATGCTTCTTGTTTTATGCAGCTTGAGTAACATGACATGCTTGACTTAATTTAGAAACTATATGCATGATCAAAGTATGAGAATCAAGATGTCTAACAAGTATTTTGAGGTATCTGCTACCCCCCTTAAACATGTTTGATGTATAAAGGATGAGAGAAGGAAAGAATGGGCATAAGGTGAGGGAATGGCAATGAGTATGCAATTTAATTCTAGCATGTACTAACTACTCCAAAGGTTCAGACATAGTTCTTTGTACATGCCGTCAGTAGGCGATGTGCAACTACTTGGAACAAGGAGAGCATACGATTACAAAATCCAGCGTCTACAAGCTAAGTAATACCATTTAGGGTGTATATATTCTAAGAATAACCCTAATTTAATCCTAATATCGCAATAAGGCATCGTCTAGGGGAAATTGACATTACCCTAACCCGATTACAAACACATAACAATAAATGAACTCCAAATGTTTGTATGAAAGCATAAGATCAGTGCAAAATTACAAAGCAAAAGATTTGCCTCCCGGTACGACTAACTCATATTGAATGAACGAGCAATCGTTTAGGATGATAGAATTTTAGAACACACATCAAGTTATATCGCATCTAACGTGCATGGTAAAAACCATATAAGGGTGCATTGGGCATTAGCCATCTAATATCACATCTTACCCTTTTAACCCCATGAGTTTTAGTTGATTTAACATTTCATTTTTAACCCTAACGACGAATTAAGTGCTTGTAGTCCAAAACTTGTACTTGCTGTCCAGATTTTGTATCCGAGCTCCGAGATGAGTGCTTCAACTCGGAGTGCTTCAAATCTTCATTAAATAACAACTAACACTTTATATTTTCAATTCTCATTATTCCCCAACCCGAATTTAACCGATAATCAACTAACTTTGAAAGGAGAAGAGAGAGGAACAACCTTTTTGAAAACTCAACATGAATAAGGCAAGATGAGCAAGCTAAGATAGATGAGGAGTAAAATCTAAGAACTTACTTAAGTTTTCATAACCCATTTGACATTTTGAAAATAAGTTTTTCAAAATATCCTAATGACGACCAAGCTAGGGGTTTCTACGGTCAGCACAGCTCTGATACCAACTTTGTGAGGACCACAGTTTATTTGGTTTGTAATGCTTAACCAACCACCTGGCCCTAGCATCACAAATCAAATAAACCAAGCCTCGAGATATGTATACTTCCCAGAACTGCAGTATACACACCTCTATACAAAATTATGCATCAAAACCATACATTACGATAAATACAAGTCTAACAATAAGACAACAAATAAATAAGTAAACAGCGGAAGCAGAAATGCCATAAGATGGCTAAGACAAAAAACCAACCGGTTATCCACATAACCACAGGGCAACCGACCGGGCCGCCAAGCTAGTCGTCAAACCCGCAGCACACCTCACAAAAGGGAAGCCCTAGGGGCTCACCTTCTTCCTCTGCAACAAAAACATTAAGCAAAGCAACTGAGTACAAAAATTGTTTTTGTACTCGCAAGACTGACGTGTAAGGGTATGAACTATAATTTAACTACATGCAAGCTTTATTTAAGTGGAGGGTTACGGACTTACTTTTAGCGAGAAAGCAAGTTTTCTTTTGCAATAATGTAATAGTTTGAAGGCGTTTTAACAATTCAATTTTATTTGCGAAATAACAATGTACTGATGAAGTAGTGACAAAAGACATCACGGAGATGACCAACCCAATGGCCATCACAACAATAGTATGAACACGTTCATACCAACCCATCAAGTTTTAATTAAAAGGTTGTAGTCTAACTCTTGGAAGACCTCCCCAAGCGTGTCCATAACCTAGGACGAGGCTATTCGAATAGTTTTAACCCTGCAGGGGTGTACCACTGTACCCACACTTTAGACCGCCTTTCCACGACCACGGTTAGCATACTTCCTTTGGTATGCAGGCACGGCTAAGTCTAACATGACGTTTTCCAATATTGTGTATCAACTACGAGTCGCTCGTATGGATAGAAATCCATACGCTTACATGGTAAAGCCGAAAAGACAACAAATCCCATCACGGGTGAAGCTTTTTGGACAACTACCATGCTCCCAACACCATCCCTCCTGCGACCCCTGCGACCGGAGCCAATACACGCCAAAGTACTAAGTCAAGAGAGGTCCATATACTCTAGTGTGGTTAGCACGCAAGAATGCTTGGTTTAGTGTAACAAGATGTTCGGTCCTTGTTGACTCGGGCACCATTCGATCACACCCAAAAATCACACCAACTTACCATTGTGCCCAAGTCCAAATCATTTTATTTTCAGTTTTAGTTTTCACAATTAAACATAGCAAAAATGCTGAATCATAAAGTTATAATAATTTTTGTGTGATCAAAGTTATCGACTAAGTCGATAACCGCCCAATTCTACCGGTATCTAAGCATTGCTAAGCATCATATCGTAGAGACAAGTAAAGGCCCTAACTCATTCAGGGCTCTAATTCACGGTGAGAATAATATTCCTAAGGTGGTGGCGGGGTGAACAATTTTCGTGGCAACAATGCAATGGGATTAACTACCTCTAATCGACAAAATTACTTTGACACAAGAGCATGCATACATACAAGTTAAACAAAATATTAGACTTGAAAATAATGGGAATGAACTGGATATGATCAAACTGCTTGCCTTTGCTTTGTTTGAGATATTCGACTTGCTGCAGAGGTTCACTCTCGTTATCGACGCCATCTAGCGATAAAAACTGCCAAAGCGAAAACAACGAATAAACACGTAACGCCAAAGGGAACCAACAATTAAATAACAACACGAAAGCAGATTATGATTTTAGACAAATTTAAAGACACAAAATTATTGAACTAGGAGTTGATTTGAATTGGTTACAAATTTTGAAGTTAAGATTTGGCATAAGGTCTACTGTTATTTGACATGCATATAACCTAATTCTTGCATTTTAAATAACTTTTACATCCTTAGACTAAGAATTAATGGCTAATCCTCAATGGGTTTACTAAGCTGATCTTTGATTCAGGTATTACTTAATGAATTTCTTTAAGTGAAAGCTGATAATAGTTGGTACCTTACTGTCATCCATCCTCTAATTAATCATGCAATTCTAAACTAGTATGCATTCCCAGGTTAACTACTTAGTGCACTTATCACCTAACCTTTGAGCTAACCTAAATGTCAGCCACACAACTAACTTGCATTGGATGGTTGACTTAGCAATTTAAGGTATGCCGACACTTCATATTTTCTCCTATCCAACTTGTCTTCACCATCTAGCATTTTAATGGAACAACAATAGAACAAGTTGATTGTCCACTGCTATATTCTGAAAATTCACCTCCACTAATGATTTTCAGAGTTGGCTACTAAAATTAAAGAGTTGTCCAAAGACTAATTTGATCCTGACAATTCAAACTACTGCATTATCCAAACCATTAGTCTATTGATAACACTAACATCCCAAGTTTTCTTGGCTCTCACCTTTTCTCCTGTTAGTTTTTAGAAAATTCTCATCTAGGATTGGTTTTCATATTCTTTGTTCAACCTACCCAAAGAAGAATTTTAGAACTAACAAACTAATCGCTTACTAGAACAAACATTCATTTATCTATTTGTTAAACAAATTTTTGGTGATCCTTTAGTTAGACACAACACTAGCACTAATCTCCTTAGAGCTAATACTATTGTCGATTTAAATACCTTCAGACTTCGGTTCAAAAACACCTCTGCACTAAAGCGCTACCCTCAAATCCAACTTAAACTTTGCAAATCACTAAGAGTGTCAGAAATACACTAACATATTTGATTAGTGAACAAGGTTGGGTTTGAGAGGGTGGGGCCCACTATCGAGAAAGCAGAGGAGGACCCAAATGAAGAATAGAGAGGCTCTGGCCGAATTTGGAGCTGTGGCGTCGCCGCGTAGAGTGGTGGCGCGCGAAGGTGAGTTCAAAAATGGGTTGCCGGAGTGAATGGAAGCTAGGGGTAGCAATGGTGCGGCAGCGGCAGCGTGTGGCGTGGCGAAGGTGAGCGCGATCGGCCGTGGCGGTGAAAGGCGATGGCGCGAGAGGAAGGGGATGAAAAGCGATGCGCGCATGAGCACCGATGATGTACCGAGCATGTTAGGGTGATCGGCGAAGGCGGGGAGCACCGAGAGGGCTGTCCATGGTGACCGGCGGCGCGGGCGCTTCAGCGGTGGTGGTGGTCTGGAGAGAAATAGGCACAAGTGGCGATGGGGTAGAGTAGGGTGAGGTTAGGAGATGCTCACGGAGAGAAGAATTGAGTTGGAGCTCTCAGAAGAAGCGCGCGGCGGAAATGGCGAGTCGGCGGAGGCGGGGAAGAACAGTGCGTGCAGCTCCACGGTGGTGATAGCTCCAAATTGATAGAGGCGTTTTGTTTCTCTAGGCGAGCGCGCCGTGACGCGGTTGCCGAGGTTGGAGCTCACCGGAGTGGCTAGGAGCTCGGGAGGCGCGGCCGAAAATGGCATTTGAGTGGTGGAGAAGAATGGGCGAGAGGAGGAAAAGAAAGCCGGTAGGTGGGACTTCACGGCTGGCTTTGTAGGAGAGGGCGGGCAGCGAGGTGGCGGCGATCTTTGTCGTGGCGTGCATGCGGCGAGGTCGGGCGTGCGCTCGGCGGCGAGCCGCGCGGCGGGAGGGAGCAAGCGAAGCGGCTGGCGCGATGCGTGTGCAGCGTGGAGAGGAACTGGCGGGTGGGGCCACTGGGTAAGTGAGAAGGGGAAAAGGTGCTGCGCCGAAGCAAAGTGCGGTCGGAACGGATCGGTGAATGGGCTCAGTCGGACCGAGGAATAGTGGATGGGTTTAGGTTTTGGTTTTAAATTTGACCGAAAGAAATTGAGTTTGACCTAGCAGTTTGAAATAGAAATAAATTTCTAAAAATTCTGAAAATTTTTGTGGACACTCTGAGGATCACAAGGTACTTAGGAAAAATAAGTTCAAACACTTTCTACATTAAAATTTGTTAGAATTAAATTGTTTTCAAATCTGCATTTGGGATTTCATTTGAATTTTAGTGAAGGTAAAATTACTTCTAAAAATTTGGTAAAAATAATTACCATTTAGTATAAATAATCTAGTATTTGAATAAATTATTTTTAGAAACTTTTATTCACCCATTTTTCTGGATTTGAAATAGAAATGAATTTTAAGTTTAAAAGTTTGAAATTTCAACACAAACTTTAATACAATCTTCAAAATTTTAAAATTGTGCACAAGGTTTTGGAAACCATGAGCATGACCAAGGATACAACCAAAAGTTTTTAAATTTTAATATTTTTATACATTTAAAATACAATCCCTAATTTGGGGTCACATCACACCGGCCTCACTCGTCCTCGGGCCGGCGGCACCGATGGCCCGTTCTTTTGCTCCACCGCGCCGAGGCCATCTGCACAGCTCCTCGCCCACCGCGGCCGTGTTTCGACCACGTGCGCTGCGATCTAGCACAGAGCGGCCTCCGCAATCCGGCGGCCGAGGTTACTTGTTTCGTTGCCACAACAAGGGCCATTATGCGAATGCCTCCCCTCGGGTGTTGCAAAGACCCCTCGTCCTAATGGAGGGCGCGGCGAGGAGTGGTCACCCACGACGGAAGATTATTGAAGACCCGAGTGCGGCAATGTTCGAGTCAACCACCTTTCGGTGAGAGGCTCGGGGCGCGGATGTCGTGATGGGTACACTTCTTGTTAATTTCGTCCTGCTGCAGTATTATTTGATTACGAGCATCGCATTCTTTTATTTCAAGATCATTTGCTGCTGCTAGTGGTCTTCACTTGTGTTCCTTTGGGAGTTCCTTTGCTCATCCGCTCTCGGGTCGGAAATGAGAGCCGATCTTGATGTCGGGATGTTCCTATCATAGTCGAGGAGTGGGGTTTTGGCAAACCTTATTACCGCTCGGTTCGTGAGTGCGGATGTGATTCTTGGCATGGATTGGTTGTCCCAACACTTGGGGCAAATCGATTGTGCGAGAAGATTGTCTATCTCACCGACCCTTCAGGCGGCGGTCGGTTTTTCCCCGTTTGCAAGGGTCGCACCTTTGTGCACTTGTAACCAAGCCGGCTTTGAAGATTCGGAGGTTCCTCTGTTTGTGATTTTGAGGATGTTTTTCCTGATGATTTACCTAGGATGCCTCCGGTTCGAGATCTGGAGTTTTTTATCGAGTTGCTGCCCGGTACCGCCCCGATTTCGAAGGCGCCGTATCGGATGCCTCCCAATGAACTAGAAGAATTGAAGAAGCAGCTTGGTGAGCTCCAAGCAAAGGGTTTCATCCGTCCCAGTTCATCTCCTTGGGGTTATCCGGTGATCTTTGTGAAGAAGAAGGACAAGACTTTGAGCATGTGTGTTGATTACCGTCCTCTCAATGAGGTGACGGTGAAGAACAAATATCCTCTGCCCCGCATTGATGATCTGTTTGATCAGTTGACTGGAGCCCAGGTGTTCTCAAAGATTGATTTGAGAATGGGGTATCATCAGTCGAGGATCGGATCGAGGATATTCGAAGACGGCTTTCACTACTCGTTATGGGTCATGCGAGTACACCGTCATGTCCTTTGGCTTAACCAATGCTCCAGCTTTGTTCATGAACTTAATGAATTCAGTATTCATGGAGTTTTTGGACAAATTTGTGGTGGTCTTCATTGATGATATTCTTATTTATTCCAAGACTGAAGAAGATCATCTTGAGCATCGAAGATTGTTTTGGGCAAATTGCGGGAACACCACTATCTGTGAAGTTCAAACAAATGTGAGTTACGTTGAAGGAAGTGGCATTCTTGGGCCATGTTCTTTCACCGAGGCATAGTGTGGATCCGAGAAGGTCGGCGATGTTACGTCTTGGGGCAGCCCAAGTCGATCCACCGATGTCGGAGTTTTTCGGTTTAGCGGGCTACTACGCCGCTTTATCGAGAACTTCTCCAAGATCGCCAAGCCGATGTGAATTGCTCAAGAAGGACAAGAAGTTTGTGTGGTCCTCTGCTTGTGATGAGAGCTTTCGGGAGCTCAAGCGGCGTTTGACTTGACCTGATCCTCACTCTTCCCGATATCCACAAGAGCTCGATATTTATTGCGATGCCTCTCGTCGAGGACTTGGATGTGTTCTTATGCAAGAAGGCAAGGCAGTTGCCTATGCATCCAGGCAGTTGAGACCTCACAAGCTCAATTATCTCACCCATGATTTAGAGTTGGTCTTTGTGGTGCATGCACTCAAGATTTGGCGGCATTATTTGATCGGAAAGCGCTGTGAGGTGTATTCCGATCACAAGAGCTTGAAATACTTGTTCACCCAGCCAGATCTGAACCTCAGGCAGAGGAGATAGTTGGAATTGATCAAAGATTATGACATGGGTATTCAGTATCACCCTGGCAAGGCCAATGTAGTTTTTGATGCACTTAGCGAAAGGTGTATTGCAATACTACGATGATCCAAGAGCGACAACCCGCACTTCTTGCAATTTCAGCGTCTCAACTTGGGTTTGGTTGAGCATGGTTCCCTTCTTTGTCTTGGTTGTGCAACCGACCTGGTGGATCAAATCAAGGCAGCACAACAATCGATGATGGTGTGGGTAAAATCAAGCGTAACATCGAGAATGGATCAGCCAAGTGTTTCACGAAGATGAGCACGGTGTCGTATGGTTTGGGCAGCGCTTGTGGTCCCAAAGGTCCCGAGTTGCGGATTTGATTCTTCAGAGACCCATGATTCGCCTTTGTCCATCCATCCGGGGCCACCAAATGTACCAAGATCTGCGTCGAGATTCGGTGGACTCGCATGAAGCGCGAGATTGCGGGTTCGTGGCGGATGTGACATATGTTGTCGCGTCAAGGCGAGCATCGGCGTCAGTGGTCTCCTCGACCCTTGCCTATACCGAGTGGAAGTGGGATTCCGTTGGTATGGACTTCATCAACTGGTTTGCCCGTGCTTCTCTGGGAAGGATGCTATCTGGGTGGTTATTGACCGATTGACAAAGGTAGCACATTTTCTGCCAGTATGTACCGCCCTCAGCGTCAGTAAATTGGCAGACCTCTACATATCCCGCATTGTGAGTTTGCATGGTGTGCCACGAACGATGGTGTCAGATCGTGGTTCTCTTTTCACTTCCCGACTTTGCACGATCTACGAGGAAGCCATGGGGACCCGTCTTTCGTTATTTCGACCTATCATCCTCGGTGATGATGGTCGGGAGCGTCAATTAGGTGCTTGAAGATATGCTCCGTGCTTGTGTTCTTTCCTATGGGAAGAATTGGGAGAAGTGCCTACCACTTGCCGAGTTCTCCTACAACAACAACTTCCAGGCTAGTCTCGGTATGGCACCGTTTGAGGCTTTGTATGGGGCGCCTGCGAACACCGTTGAACCGGTCGGCGGTGAAAGGCGGTTCTTTGGTCAATTCCATCAATGAGGTGAAAGTCAAGTGCGATTGATTCGTGAGCACTTGCGCGTAGCTCGATCGAGCGAGAAGAGCTATGCGGATCGTCGTCGCCGTGAGTGAGTTTCGGCCCAATGACTTTGTGTATCTCAAAGTCTCGCCTCTGAAGGACATCGTCGTTTGATTGTCAAGGGCAAGCGGCTCCTCGATATGTCGGGCCATATCGCATCATCAAGAGAGTGGGAGCTGTTGCATACAAGTTGGAGTTGCCGGCTACACTTGAAGGGTGCATGATGTTTTCCATGTGTCACAATTGAAGAAGTGCCTCCGTATTCCAGTTGAGGAAGCGCCATTGGAAAATATCGATGTGCGGGAAGATCTGTCTTATCGTGGCGTCCGTTCGTATCCTCGATGAAGTGACGCGAGCGAGGAACCGTGTGATCAAGTTCCTCAAAGTTCAGTGGTCAAACCACTCGAGGATGAAGCCACTTGGGAGCGGGAAGATCGTCTCGAGCAGATTACCCATCATTCTCTCGGTGATCGTAATCTCGGGCGAGATTCCTGTAAGGGGGGAGATTTGTAACAGCCCCAACTTAGGGTTTGTATTTCAAATGTAAAATTTTGAGGAGAAATAAAAACTTTTGTTGTCTCTTCAAATCATTTGAAAGTTTCTACATTTTTCCCTAGCAATTTCCATTTTCTAGAATTAAATTCTTGTGAATGGAAATTGTTGTCAGCACATTCTTAGCCTTCAAACTTGTGATCATCCCCTAGGAATATTTTTCCTGTCATCTTGATCATCCTATCTACCTCCCTGAATTATTTCACAATTTTTAGATTTTATTTGCTATTTCAAATGGCCAAGTCAACCTAGTTTGAAATCTGGTCAAACTTCTGTTCAGCAGCTTGTGAATTTTAGTGGGAAAAATCTAGTGCATGAAAACTCCTGGAAAAATTTCACAAGGTTGTCCTCTGTCCCTAGTAGCTACCATAAAAATTTCGAAATTTTTGGAGCTCAGGAGCTACCTCTAAAAATTCCCCAACCTTCTCTGTCTTTTAAATCAAAATCTAAAAACACTGTTCCTCGGGCCCGAACCCAACTCAGGCTCGAGTTCGACTCGCACCACTTGGCTCGGTCGCGCCACCTAGTTGCACCGCGGCGCCGATGGTGTCGCACCGTCCGATCTGGTCGAGCGATCCACGTGCGCGCGCATGCAACCGACCTGTCCGAATGCATACATCAATCTCGACCGTCCATCTCAGATCCATCGGTCGGCGCAAAAATGGTCGAGTCGAACCACTGGTTTGCGCCGCACCCAACTCTGGCTCGCGCCGCTCCGTTTCTTTCGCTGACTTGTGGGCCATCCTGCCGGTCATCCCGCCACGTCGCCGCGCCACTCAGCGCACCGCCGCAAGCTCTCGCGCGCCCCGCTGCATGCATCGCCACCTCGCCTCACCGGTCTTTTCACCGCCCACCGTCTCACCTCGCTGCCTCCGCCTGCTCCTACAAAACCCTCCGAAGGCTTTCCCTACTTCGTTTTCGTCCCCATCGCCTTTCTTCTCCACCGAGCTCTGAGAGCCGTAAGCGTCGCCGCGCCACTTCCGAGCGTTTCAGCCGCTCCGGTGGGCTCCGGCCATCGCCGACCACGTCCGACGTGTTCCACATCCACAGGAAGTAAACCCCTCAAGGAATTTCGGGTTTCATCGTCTGTGGAGCTGCGCGTGGACTTTCTTCTCCAAGTCCGGCCGAAACCGCCCCTTCCGCCACCGCATCCTCTCTGGTGAGCTCCAACTCGATTCCTTGCTTGGTGAGCATCACCTGGACTCCACTTTCCTTCTCCGGTCATTCACTTGTCCTCTCGGTCGCCTCAGGCTCGGTCGTCGTTGACCACCTTGCGCGCAGTGGGCTCGTCGCCGGGCCATCTCGGCGACCTCTTGAGCTCGCGTCATTCGGTGAGTTCACGGTAACTCGCGATGCCCATCGCGCGCTAATTCTTGTTGTCTACCTCTGCGGTGCGGCCGCACCTTGTCACCCCACTGCCGCCGTGCTCGTCGCCGCGCCACCTCTGCATCTCCAGTGCCGCGACCACCCTTAGCCCGGTAACCTGGCGACCCATTTTGGCGTCGCACGGCCGCGCCGCCACTCCTTCACGGCGTCGAATCCAGTCGAGCCTCTCGATCTTGATTGTGTTCCTCTGCATGCTGTCTGCGATGGGACCCACTCCTTCAAAACCAGTTCTTTAGTCTCTAATCATGATTAGGAATGTTCTTCAGTTCACTCTCTTGCTTGTTTAAAAGTTGGGATTGGAAGTTTGAAAGTGTTTTAGTGTGTTCTCTGAATTTGTCACCTGTTGTCGGTTCTGTTGTCAGTGGCTAAATTCTAGTTTCATGCTTATGCTTTGGATTCTTGTTTAGTGCTAGTTGGCTCCCTTTTGTTGTGGTGGTTAGCATGAAATCAGTTAGTTAGTATCTTTAAGTTTCAAAGCTCTTGTTGTCATGTTTGATCATAAGGGATAGTTAATTTGTTCATTTTATTGTCTCTGTACTTTTGAGTTGTCAGTGCTATAAGATTTGGTGTAGTAGCCGCATGCTGAAACTTGTTAGCCTTGCAAAATCTTGGTGTGATGCTTAGGGGTCTGAATAGCTGAGCATCCTTAGCATCCTATCTTAGGTAGAAGATTTTTGTTTAGCATCTCATAGTTGGATACTTGGCTGGTTAGTGTTGTCAATAGCTTTTGTAGGTTACGTAATATCAGCTAATAATGGTTGAGTTAGAGAAACTAGCTGTTTTTGATATATTAACTTGATGATTAAATAATAGATGTGCACACAATCACCATCAAAGTCTGTCCAAAGTTTAAATCAGGTAAGAGGTTTGATTTTGTGGTTAACCTAACAAATAAGTGAGTGGGTCTCTGTAGCAGTTATTTCTCATTCTTTTTGTGATGGTCTAGCCTCTGTGTACAAATTGGTGTTTGTGTTTGATTATTGAGTTTTGCCGGTGTTATTCGTTCTTATTATTGTTATTTGTTCTATCGTTGAAGCTTCGATATTTGCGGCAACCACGAGGCGATCCTCGCAAGGTTGAGCATTAGCAAGCAGCGGCGTGCAAGCAGTTTGATCATGTTAATTCCAGTATTTTAAAGTCTAATATTTTGTTTCAGCTGTATGTATGCATCGCTTAATTTGTGTTAAATTAATTAGTTAAATCCGTAGCTGCATATCCTGTAGATAAAATATTGGTCTCTACTACCTGAGCCTAGGTTATTTCTTGTGATTAAATTGTTGGATGATCTCTTGTCACTTAGTAGATCCGGGTCAAATTGCTTAGACATGCTTAGTATCGGTAGAAATGGGCGGTTATCGACTTAGTCGGTAACCTTGATCACACAAAATTTTCTATAACTTTATATTTCAGCATTTCTGCTATGTTTAATTGCAAAACTAAAACTGAAAACAAAAATGATTTAGACGCGGGCACAATGGTAAGATTGGTGTGATCTATTGGGTGTGACTGGAAAGGTGCCCGGGTCAATTAAGGACCGAACATCTTGTGAGTTTTTGTTATCCAGGCATTTCGGCGTGCTAACCACACTAGAGGGTATGAGACCTCTCTTGACCTAGTACTTTGGCGTGTATTGGCTCCGGGTCGCAGGGGGTCGCAGGAGGGATGGAGGTGGGAGCATGGTAGTTGTCCGAAAAGCTTTATCCTGAGTGGGTAGTTGTCTTTTCGGCTTTACCATGTAAGCGTATGGATTTCTATCCATACGAGCGGCTCGTAGTTAATACACAAGATTGGAAAAGTCTCGTAGGACTTAGTGTGTGCCAGCATACCTTCGAAGTGTGCTTTGGCTTAAAGGCGATGCGAAGTGTGGGTGCAGTGGTACACCTGCAGGTTAAAAACTATTCGAATAGCCTCGTCTAGGTGATGGACACGCTTGGGTAAGCTTATCGAGAGTTAGACTACAACATTTAAATTAAAACTTGATGGGTGGTACGAATGCGGGATTCGTGCTATTGTTAATGGTGACTATTGGGATAGTCACTTCTAGGTTGTTTACCTTTATTCTTTTATTATTATTTATCATTACTGTTATTTCAACATTAAAAACGAATTGCAAACTTGCCTTCAAACCTGTATCATATTATTGCAAATGAAAATTGGCTTTATGCAAATAAAACATATGGCCTCCACCAAACAAGCTGCATGTAGCATATGAGCAGTGCGCTAGTTCACACGTCGTCTTGCGGGTACAAAGACAATCTTTGTACTGGTGCTTTGCTTAATGTTTTTGTTGCAGAGGAAGAAGGTGAGCCCCAAGGGCCTCACTTACGTGAGCGATGTTGCCGATTCGTGGGCGACTAGACTTGGCGGTCCGGTCGGATGCCTTGTGGGTTGGAGGCACGCGATTGGCTTTGTTTATAGCCATCTTATGGCACTTTGCTTCGCTGTCTTCTCTCGTTGTTTATGTATCTTGTGGCACATCGGCCTTTGTCCGTAATAACTCTACTATTTGTTTATCTTCCGTTTGGTAGTGTGGTGTTTGGACTCTATGTTTGGAATGGAGTTGATGTCTAATTTTGTAACGGGTGTGTATCTTGCTTTAGGAAGTATACATATCTCGAGGATCAATTTATTTGATTTGTGATGCTAGGACCGGTGGTTGGTTAAGCATTACAAGCCAAATAAATTGGGGTCCTCACAAAGTTGGTATCGAGCCATTCGACCGTAACAACCAAGCATAGTCGTCTTTAGGATATTTTGAAAAAGCTCAATTTCAAAGTATAAAGGGTTTATGAAAACCTAGGCGATTCTCGATTTTACTCCTTACCTATCTTAGCCTTCTACTCTCATCTTACTCTAATTTGAGTTTAAAACATGGTTTTCCTCTTTGCATTCAAAAGATAGTTGCTACTGGTAGAATCGGTCTTTGGGAGAACCATAGAGAATTAGTCTAATTAAAATTTGTGGGAGCATAAGGGTAAGATATGTATGAGTTGCTAAGTGTCCGATTTTTGTCAATTGGTTTTGTAACTTAAAAGTCTTGTGTTTGTTTTGTTTGTTAGTAAGTTATTTGCGATGGGTTATCGACTTGTTTTCCGGCTATTGTTAACTTGTCTTAGTGAAACGGGATGGCCGGAGAACGCGTGGCGATCAGCAGTGGTCATGATGAGGAGCTTCCCCCGCCGACCATGGTGAGGTTCTCGCCGCATCGAGCGAAACCGCATGGACGAGACGCGCATCTTGGAGGTTATTGCTAGGAATACCTCCACTCTGCCGTGGTGGCGGCCACCGGACTCGCGGGGACTTGCGAGTTCCTCCGCACGCACCCACCGACTTTCTCCGCTCGAGGACCCTCTTGATGTGGATGATTGGCTGCGCATGGTTGAGCGAAAGCTCAACATAGCTCGATGCGTGCACGAGATAAGGCACTCTTCGCGTCCCACCGGCCTGAGGCGCGCACTCTCATGGTGGGAGAACTATCTCGCCATGCGCCCGCGGGCCATGTGGTCGCGTGGGAGGAGTTCACGTCGGCTTTCGTCGGGCCCACATCCCGGATGGCTTTGATGAAGTGAAAAAGAAAGAATTCCTCGCGCTCAAGCAAGGCGCAAATGCGTGACTTTGAGTACTTGTGCGAGTTCAATCATCCGCTCGTTATGCTCTAGGGGAGGTGGCCTCGGATGAGGCTAGCAGAGAAGTTTATGGATGGCTTGTCCGAGGAGCTGCGGGACAAGCTATCTATTGTGGACTTCTCGACTTTCGTGCCTTGGTAGATAAGGCCATTGTTCTTGAGCATAAGGCAAAAGCGCTGGCGAGTCCATAGCGCAAATGGGAGGCACATCAGTCTACTCACATGTGAGGACCCCAGTTTATTTGGTTTGTAATGCTTAACCAACCACCTGGCCCTAGCATCACAAATCAAATAAACCAAGCCTCGAGATATGTATACTTCCCGAATCGCAGTATACACACCTCTATACAAAATTATGCATCAAAACCATACATTACGATAAATACAAGTCTAACAATAAGACAACAAATAAATAAGTAAACAGCGGAAGCAGAAATGCCATAAGATGGCTAAGACAAAAAACCAACCGGTTAGCCACATAACCACGAGGGCAACCAGCCAGGCCGCCAAGCTAGTCGTCAAACCCGCAAACACACCTCACAAAGGAAGCCCTAGGGGCTCACCTTCTTCCTCTGCAACAAAAACATTAAGCAAAGCAACCGAGTACAAAAATTGTTTTTGTACTACAAGACCGACGTGTAAGGGTATGAGAACTATAATTTAACTACATGCAAGCTTTATTTAAGTGGAGGGGTTCGGACTTACTTTTAGCGAAAGCAAGTTTTCTTTTGCAATAATGTAATAGTTTGAAGGCGTTTAACAATTCAATTTTATTTGCGAAATAACAGACGTCTGATGAAGTAGTGACAAAAAGACATCCTGGAGATGACCAACCCAATGGCCATCACAACAATAGTATGAACACCCGTTCATACCAACCCATCAAGTTTTAATTAAAAGGTTGTAGTCTAACTCTTGGAAGACCTCCCCAAGCGTGTCCATAACCTAGGACGAGGCTATTCGAATAGTTTTAACCCTGCAGGGGTGTACCACTGTACCCACACTTTAGACCTACTGAAATTACTGTAATATAAAATAGGTCTTCATATGATCCTTGCCACTGAAATTAATGATCTACTAGTTTTAGAGCTTAGAAAAATCATAACTATTTCATTTCAACTCCAATTTGTGCAAACTCAGTTTTGCTGTTGTTAGGATGACCTTATCTACCTACCATAAAAATTTCAGCCTCCAGATCATTCTAGAAATTTTTGCCATGAACAGTAGCCGTAATTAATTTAATTAGCATTTTTCAGGCTGAGAGATCTTAGTTTAGCCATAACTTTTTCATGCTAAGTCCAAATGAAGTGATTCTTGTTTCTAAAATTGTCTAAAATCAACCTCTAGCTTCTGTGTAAATTTCATGGGATTTGGATGTCTTTTGCTTTTGAGTTTTGTTTGGTGTTCTTCGTGCTTATTTGGTTTTATCGCATTTTCGCGTTAGGTTCCGAAGATATTATTGAACCTGAGAATCCTCCTCTGCAGCAAGAACAAATCCAGCAAGGCAAGCAGTTTGATCATGTTAATCCCAGTATTTTAAGTATTTATGTTGTTTACAACTTCTACGTATGCATTGCTATCTTGTTTTAACTATTGTCGATAGTTGGCCTAGTAGATGCATTTCCTTAGACAAATGATTATCCTTTACTACCATGAGCCTAGGTTATTGCTGTGATTTAGAGCTCGTTGGATGAGCTCTTGTCACTTAGTAGTTTGCGAACTAATTGCTTAGCCATGCTTAGCTTCCGGTAGAAATGGGCGGTTATCGACTTGTCGATAACCTTGATCACATAAAACTTATTATGATTCATGATTTCAGCCTTGTGCCATGTCTACTTATAAAAACTAAAAACTGAAAACAAAATGATTTAGACTTGGGCACAATGGTTTGAATGGTGTGCGTATGGGTGTGACTGGAATGGTGCCCGAGTCAATCAAGGACCGAACATCTTGTTACACTAAACCAAGCATTCGTGTGTGCTAACCATACTAGTACTTTGGCGAGTATTGGCTTCGGGTCGCAGGGAGCCACAGGAGGGATGGTGCTAGGAGCATTGTAGAGTCCGAAAGGCTTCCCCCGTGATGGCTGGTTGTCTTTCGGCTGGCAATGTAAGCGTATGGATTCCGATCCATACGAGCGGCTCGTAGTCAATGCACAATATTGGAAAGTGTCTCGTAGGACTTAGCCGTGCCGGCATACCTTCGGAAGTGTGCTCTTTGGCTTAAAGGCGGTCTGAAGTGTGGGTACATTGGTACACCCCTGCAGGGTTAAAACTATTCGAATAGCCTCGTCCTAAGTTATGGACACGCTTTGCAAGGTCTTTCAAGAGTTAGACTACAACCTTTTAATTAAAACTTGATGGGTGGTACGAATCGGGGATTCGTGCTATGTTGTGGTGGCTATTGGGATAGTCACTTCCAGGTGGTTACTTGTATTATCATTATTTCGCTGTTATTTTAACAATAAGACAGATTTTGCAAACTTGCTTTTAAATGTATTACATTATTGCAAATAAAGTTGGCTTTGTGCAAAATGAGACATACAACCTCCACCTAAATAAGCTTGCATGTAGTTTATGAATAGGTCGCTATTCCACACGTCAATCTTGCGAGTACCTTTGTGTACTCAGTTATCTTGCTTAAATGTAATTGTTGCAGAGGAAGAAGGTGAGCTTGAGGGGCCTCACTTTTGTGAGCTGTGTTGTGGTAGCTTGCGGGGCGACTAGCTGGGCGGCCCGGTCGGTTGCCTTGTGGGTTGTGTGGCTAACCGGTCGACTTTTGTTCTAGCCATCTTATGGCACCTTTTGCTTCCGCTGTCATTCTTGTATATTGTTCTATTTGGCCGGTCGGCTCTTTTGTAATAACCTTAATTTATGTATGTCCTTTACTAGACTTGTTAATGTATGTTGTATGGAAATGATGTGTAATTTTGTGATGATGTGCATATGCTGCAATTCTGGGAAGCATATGTCCATCAAGGCTTAGAATGTTTAATTAGTAATGCTAGAACCATTTGGAGGTTAAGTGTTACTAGTTAAATATTCTGGGTCCTCACACCGGGCCTCGCGCAGAGCTGGGCCAAAACAGAGAGGAAATGGGCCGGCTTCAAGGAATTCGGCCCAAAGCTTTTTCTAAGATTTAATTAGCTTTTCTATTTTGTAAAATACCAGAAATTCAAATAAGCAATAGCAAATAGCAAATGACCTCAGAAAAATTCTAGAAAATATATCTGAGCACATAGAACCCAAATAAAATAGTTTTGGCTAATGTTCATGTTGGGATTATTCACATTACATGTTTTTTATTCTAAAGTCCAAGATTAAGCTTTTGAATTAAATTCAAATCAAATCAAATGGTGACTTTTCTCCCTACTAACTATTTAAAAGATTTTTCAAGCTCAGAAAATTAGGATGTTACAAACCGCCCCTTAAAGGAATCGGACCAGTGATTCGGGCTAGCTAGAGAAAAGGCTAGGATACTCGGCCTTCAGCTCTTCTTCACGCTCCCACGTTGCTTCTGCTTCCGAGTGGTTGCTCCACTGGACCTTACAAAAACGCACAGTCTTGCTTCTAATGCGACTCTTTACGACATCCAAAATCTTGACTGGCTGCTCCTTGTAGGTGAGATCCTCCTTCAAGTCAATCGATTCTAGCGAGGCTTGTTCTTCTGGCACACGGAGGCACTTTTTCAACTGCGAAACATGAAAGACATCATGCACTCTTGCTAATGACTGCGGTAGTTCCAACTGATAAACAACTTCTCCCCGGCGTTCCAAAATCTTGAACGGACCAACATACCTAGGGGCAAGCTTCCCTTTGGCATGAAACCTTTTGACACCTCTGAGCGGAGTAACTCGAAGATAAACAAAATCCTTGGGTTCAAAGCTGAGATCACGACGACAATTGTCAGCATAGCTCTTCTGCCTGGACTGAGCTATCTTCAATCTTTCTCTGATCATGGCCACTTGCTCTTCTACTTCTTGAATGATGTCTGGACCGAATACCAAACGTTCAGCTGTTTCTGACCAATTCAACGGGGTTCTGCAGGCACGGCCATACAAAGCTTCAAATGGTGACATTTGTAGACTAGCTTGATAACTGTTGTTGTATAAAAATTCTGCATATTGTAAACTTTTATCCCAACGGGTAGCGTTAGCTAGAGCACAAGCTCTCAGCATATCCTCCAATATCTGATTAACTCTTTCAGTCTATCCGCCTGTCTGTGGATGATACGCGGTACTGAAATTCAGAGGGGTACCCAATGCTTTATGCAAACTCTGCAAAAAACGAGAGGTGAACTGAGATCCTCGATCTGACACTATCTTCTTGGGCACACCGTGTAAACTAACAATTCTGGCCATGTACAACTCCGCAAGGCGATCTCCTGAGTATGTGGTTTTGACTGGCAAGAAATGGGCAACCTTGGTCAAACGATCGACTATTACCCAAATCGAATCATAACCCGATTGGGTCTTGGGTAAACCGGTAATGAAATCCATTCCGATCTCTTCCCACCTCCACTCTGGAATCCTCAGCGGTTGCAACAAACCTGCTGGTCTCTGATGTTCTGCCTTTACCTTCTAACAAACGTCGCATAAGGCAACGAACTCTGCGACTTCTCGCTTCAAATTTGGCCACCAAAACTTATTCTTAACATCCTGGTACATCTTTGTACTTCCAGGGTGAATCGAATACTTGGAGTCATGGGCTTCCTTTAAGATTAGCTGCCTTAGACCATCAACATCTGGTACGTAGATACGACCATTAATCCAGAGTATGTCTTGATCATCCTTGGTAAAATCTTTGAATTTTCCTTATGCCATTTTGAGCTTGATGTCTGACAACACGGGATTCTTTGGTTGCGCTTCACGAATCCACTTCTCCAGGGTAGACTGTACTTAAACCGCCACAAAACCTTCAGATACGACTTCTAGCTTCAGCTTTTGAAAATCTTCTTGAAGTTCTGAACAAAACTCTTCCACTTCCAACGCATTGCAGTAACTCTTACGACTCAAAGCATCTGCAACTACATTGGCTTTTTCGGGATGGTAGTGGATTCCAAGATTATAATCCTTGATCAATTCTAACCATCTCCTTTGTCTCATGTTCAAATCTGACTGAGTGAAGATGTATTTCAGACTCTTATGATTTGTATAGACTTCACATCAATTACCGATGAGATAATGATGCCAAATCTTTAAAGCATGCACTACGGCAGCTAATTCCAAGTCATGGGTAGGATAATTCTCCTCGTGAGGTCTTAATTGCCTTGACGCGTAAGCGACAACTCTTCCTTCTTGCATCAGGACGCATCCTAGTCCTTGACGCGAAGCATCACAATAAATATCGAAATCCTTGCGAATGTCTAGCAAAATCAACACTGTGGCTGAAGTCAAGCGCTTCTTCAACTCTTGAAAACTTTCTTCACAGGCTGGGGTCCAAGTGAAATTTTTATCTTTCTTCAACAATTGCATAAGAGGCCTAGCAATTGATGAGAATCTTTCGATGAAATGGCGGTAATGACCTGCCATTCCTAGGAAACTGCAAATCTGAGTTACAGTCTTGCGCTGCTCCCAATGTAGCACTGCTTTAACTTTACCGGGGTCAACTGCTACGCCCTCGGCTATCATCACATGACCCAGAAAATCAACTTCCTTCTTTCTGAAATCACACTTACTGAACTTGGCATACAACCGATGCTCTCTGACTTTTTCCAAGACTATCCTTAAATGTTCGGTGTGTTCTTCCTCCGTCTTGGAGTAAACCAAAATATCATCAATGAACACCACTACGAACTTGTCCAAAAATTTCATGAATACTTTATTCATCATGTTCATGAAGTATGCAGGGGCATTAGTCAGACCAAAGGACATAACTAGGAACTCATAATGTCCATACCGCGTTGAGAAAGCGGTCTTCGGTATATCCTTAGGACAAATCTTGGTGATAGTAACTCGACCATGAGTCGATCTTTGAGAACACTCCGGCTCCTTTCATCTGATCAAACAGATCATCAATCCGGGGTAGTGGGTACTTGTTCTTGATAGTAACCTCGTTGAGGGAACAGTAATCAATACACATCCTCATGCTTCCATCTTTCTTCTTGACGAACAACACTGGCGCTCCCCATGGTGACGAACTAGGTCTTACGAAACCTTTCTCAAGAAGTTCCTCTATCTGCTTCTTTATCTCTACCAACTCATCGGCTGGCATATGATAGGGTCTTTTTGAAATTGGTGCTGTCCCTGGCACTAGGTCGATATAAACTCAATGTCACGGTCCGGTGGCATTCCTGGTAATTCTTCTGGAAACACATCGGGATATTCGCTGACGATTGGTACCACTTCTAAAGAAAGGGTTTTCAGGATGTTCACTAACAGATGTCCATCACGAACTGAGGTGGCTAGGAATTCTACCTTGTTTCCTTTGGTATCCTCGACTGTTACGGTTCTTCGGCCACAATCTAGCACAACTTTGTGCTTGGATAACCAATCTATGCCAAGAATAACATCTAAAGCTTGGGTATCTAGAACAATGAGGTGGGCTAGAAACTCAACTCCAGCTATGAGTAACTTAGCTCCTAAACATCCCAACTTAGTGCTTAGCTCTGCTCCAGGCGACTGGACTAACAGAGTATGCTTAAGATGAACAATTTCCAGTTTATTCTTGGTTGCGAAAATTCCAGAAACAAACGAATGCGAAGCTCGTAATCAAACAAAGCGATGCACGATCGAGTTAACGAAACTTACCCGATCGACGTCGGTGCTTCCTGGGCTCCTTCCAGAGTGACATGGTTGACGCGACCTCTGACCACCGACTGCGGTGCTCCTCCGCTTGACCGGCAACTTATGAAGCTCTTTGGTTGATGCCTGATGTTGGCGTCTTAGACAGCGTAGCTTCAAGATTGAAGCGTACTGGAGTGATTGTCCCCTTCTACGGACACTGGTTGGCAAAATGTCCTGGCTGACGACAAGTATAACAGACTCTGGGTCCGCTTGGTTGATTGCTTCCCAGGTTGGAGTTGACAAGTGCAGGGTTGCGGAAGTTTTGGGCGGTGGATGAGTCTTGAAGTTGGTGCAGTGCCTGAACATTTCTGCGGTGAAGCTCGGTTAAGCTGCGGCGGGCTGTCCTTATCTTCTGCTGGGACTTATGGTTTCCTTGCTGAGCCATCCGGCGCTTACGGCTATCTTCCAGTTCTTTGCGTTTGTCCTCTAGAATAAAAGCTTTATTGACTAGCTCCTGAAAGTCAGGGAAAGTATGGGCGATTAGACTGACTTGCAGTCTAGTGTTTAGCCCCTTCAGAAAGCGACTCTGGCGAGCCTTGTCCGTGGCAACATCCTCTGCTGCATAACGAGCTAGCTGGGAAAACTTGTTGAGATAGTCGGACACCGACATAGCTCCTTGCTTGAGAGCACGGAACTCATCCTTCTTCAGATCAATAATACCTTCCGGTACATGATATTGGCGAATCTTTGCGAAAACTCTTCCGGTGATATACGCGGCGTCTCATGAGCGGCACAGAAGTTCTCCCACCATTCAGCAGCTATGCCCTCCATCTGGTGAGTAGCATACAAAACCTTCTCATAGTCGCTCCACTGGGTGATCAGCAGCTTCCTTCCAATAACCCGAAGCCAATCATCTGCTTCCACTGGGGAGACGTGTCCAGAGAACGTTGGTGGACGAGTCCTCATGAACTCCGCAAGTTTAGATGGTCCATGGTGACCATGAGCAGCTGGGGCTCCATGTTGATGATTGTTGTTGTTGTTCTGATTGTTCATAGTCTGCATCTGATTCATCATGGTATTCATTAGTTGAGTCTGTGCTGCCATAAAAGCTCCGAAATTTTGCAAGTCAATCGGGGGTGCTTGTGACAGAACTACTCCTGCGGCTGGTTGATCATTGCCTCCCGGTGCTGGGGTACCAGAACCACTTACAGCAGTCTGACGAGTTTGAACCATCTAGTGAAGCTCCATGGGTTAGATAAGGTAGCAAGCACAAGATGAGTTAAGGACTAAGCAGGGGTAAGTTAAACCCAACAAAACACAGCTCAGAAACTCAAACAAAATACTTTTATTAATTAGGGTCTTAGCATGGCTGCAACAAATGCCTAAGGTCCTTTGCAGCTCATACTCGCACACAAAAGAAACAACGACTTAAGCACACAAAACTACCACCTAAAGGGCGACTTACTAAACCGAAACTGGCTAAGCCTGAAAAACTGAAACTAAGACAAACTACTCGAGAAAGCCTCCACAGCCGCGGCGGCGCTCTTGACGGCTGTAGACTCAGAAGTGAGCCGGCATCGTGGCAAACTGATCCTGGTGCCCCGGAACCGGTGCAGCAGGAACAAGCGTTCCTGGTGCAACTGGCTCGGCTAGCTCCTCTGGCTCTGCGGCTTCTTCTGGCTCAACTGGATCTTCTTCGGGGTCCTCCTCGGGGTCTTCTTCCTCGTGGTCATCTTGGTCGTAGAGAATCTCTTGGAGAACAGCGACTTTTTCTTCAACTCTCTGTAAGGCCTCGTAGACATGATCCAGCTCTGTGATAGTCCTCTCCAATGCTTCTTCCTGGGCGGCCGCGAACTAGACGAGGTGCACGACTGTAGCATTACTCTCTTCCTCTGTAGATGGGTAGCGTGCTGGCAAATCTACGGCTGCAGATCTGGGGTGGTAACGGAAGACGGTGTCTTGAAGCTCTCGTGCGTAGATGTTGCAGATACGCAGCATGGCCAAGCGTGACAACTCCTGGATGCCCTCCAGCCAAGTGATCTTCCTCACAGAGATGTGCGAAGGTTGGCTTGCCTTGTCGTTCCTCGTGGCGTAGATCGTCAGACGACAGATTACTCCACAGTCTCGTCCATTCACAATCCAGTTGTTGCCGACGTACAACGGACGATCAAAGCCTCCAAGAACCTATAGCAGCTTCCACAGCTCAGCGGCGTATCCTCCTGTGCGCTCACCATAGCTCTGGAGACGAGGCATCTGTCAAGACAGATGAAGGGTAAGAGCAACTTAAAAACAGCGGGAAGAGAAAAGATTGTAGCAATAGTTGAGTCGAGAGAGATATGAGAAGAGTTAAGCAATTAATTAATCTTGCAAGTTAATTTGTCTTTTAGAAAATAATTTGGACACTCTAAAGACGGCCAATCTAGCTAAGGTCAAGACCTACAGTCAGTATGGCTCGATACCACCTCTGTCGGGACCCAAAATTTCGATTCTGGAACCCTCTGTGTATAATGCACTAGTCCAGCATCACGCTAGTGCACACAGTGTCAACACAGGTGAATATCGATCCACACAAGTGATAAATAAAGTAAACGATTAGTTTGAATAACAAATACTGGTTTTGACCTTATGGTCGAGTTTACACTTATTGAGCCACGCAGGGCTAACAGAGAATAAAATAGCAGCGGAACAAAAATAACTTCAGCGTAGATCCCATCAATTCACCACAGGCAACCAACTGGGATCCAGACCTTAACGATCAGCAACCTTCGACGAACTCCTCCTCGAAAACAGGCGTAGACTCCTCCTCTTCTGTAGATTTGGGCGCAAGTTTTACAACAAGCGTGAGTACACAACCGTACTCGCAAATCATACCACAGAATGCAATTTATAGATGCAGGCTTATTCCAAAAGAAATGGCTTCTGTGGTTATTTTGCAGGAATGCAACATTTGCAATCGAATACAAATAATAGATTGAAAGCATAATTCAAAACAAATAGACAATATTAATTTAACAGTTATTTTCACAAAGACACAAAGCTAAGCAGTTTAATTCACATAGCCATATGACATGGATCACATAGCTCCCATCCCAATATTTTATGAAAACTACCCCTTGTGTGAAATCCCCGAGCATGTCCATGACCGAGGACGCGCTATTCGAATAGATTGATTTAACACTCTGCAGAGTTTGTACACTTTACCCACAAGATACAACTAGTGTAGCTAGCACCAATCATAACAAAACAGTTCAGAAACTTCATCTCAAACATTGACGTTCCCAATGTGCTTTCCCGCCACACCAGCCCACAAAGAATGCTAGTCCGACACACACCGCTGGACAGGGATGCGGCGAACCGTCCCGCGATGCAACTACTAGGTAGTCACACCTCGACCATGTCACACAGTCTAACCTATCCACCTGAACTTCAATGCCGAGAATCCATAACCTACTATGTTAGGCCCGTCCCATCAGGCATGTGGTCGTACAGTAAGGCTCAGTTCAATGGCGTACAAAGTTAAGTCCTTAATTGACCAAGGCAAGACTTCCATTTTCTAACTAGGTCACAAAGATTATCGTTCTCATTCACAAAGTCCACCATATCATACAGTATCCACCTCTTGCCTCAGTCCAAATCCTTTACCACCCAGTTGGTTTTAGTGCAACATATGCTATCACGAAGTAATAACACATAGCACACAGGTTTATACAAAGTTCCATAGTCACTTAGTCAAATTTAATATTTGCAACTCAATGAGAAAGTGAGACTCGTGGCATGTCTAAGCAATTGTACTTGCATCTAACCAACCCACGTTGGTGCTACATTATTACCAACTAATAACCAATCTAGGGTGACAAGGGGTTATGACATACAAAGCCAAAGTGGTTATAACAAATTGGATAATAACTATACCCAAAAGTATTTAAATAGATAATTAAAGTAGAATGCAATACTTTGAAACAAAGTAATTTGAAAACTGGGTTCAAGATGATCAAAGGTATGACTTGCCTTGGAAAAGGTCTAGGTACTGGTCTTGATCATCAGGTGCTCCTTCTTCTCCATAATTCCACGAGGTATCGACGTCTACTCGCAAACCAAATAAATAAACAAAACAAATAAATAACAGAGGCAAAAAAACTCCAAAAATTAAATAAAAATCTCAAATAAATAGATCTCGAATTTAGATGAATTTAGAAATTTGAATGAGCTCAATCGGAGTTCGGATGCAAAAGTTATGAGCTCTGGAAGTTTCAATCTAAAAGAAAACCCTAATTTTGGATTTACTGGAATTTCGAATTATTTCATAATGGAAAAATTGGATTATTGCGCAAGCACGACGTCAGCACAGAGAATTTCAGAAATAAAAGAAATTAAAAGAAAATACTGACATGTGGGACCCACATGTCAGCAAGATGGCTCACGGTAGACCAGATCTACCGAGCTGAGGTTTTGGATTGGATCTGATCTGCCGCGTCAGCGCTGATATGGAGGCTGACTGGGCGACACCGGGTTGCCATGCTTGCACGGGGCTGATGCTGGCGCCGACGTGGATGGCCACGTTGCCAACGCCGACAATGGTGGCTCTGGACCCGATGGTCGTTGGTGAACGGTGGCTCGCCGGCGAGGGTGAGTGGTACCAGCGGGTAGAGGGGGTTATTGCAAACCTAGGGGTGTACCTTCGGGTGGTTGAGGACAACAAGGTTTGTCGGCGGCGAGGTTTAAGCGGCGGAGCTCCACGGCTTTTGTCGGACAGGGACGTTGGTGAGGTCTAGGCGGCGTGGGTGGTCGCTGGAGGTAGCCCGGGCGATGGTGATGATGGCGGTGTACTCCACGAGGGCAGGGCGTCACCGGCGGCGGCGCAATTCGAAGAAAAACGCCGGCGGCGACAAAAACCTAAAACCCAAGTTGCGACGGCGCTAGGGCTCGAGTGGCGCAATAGGTTGAGGGGTTCTGGTGCGGACGTCAATGTGATCCCGGGGGTGCCTTTTATAGGGGCCGGGAGGGGCTAGGGCGGCGTGTGGCGGCAGAACCCTAAAAGAGTCCGAGATGGTCTCGCGAAAAAACGGAGATAGAAACGGAATCGGGATATGATTTTGATCTGGAAAGATGCGGGGAGGTTGGGGATAAGATTTGGCGCAATTTCTAGAAGGGTTTTAGTTGGAAACGACGCATTGTCGTACAGGGCATTGAAGCTCGACAATGGCGAGCCAGCGCGCGCGCGTGTGAAAACGGCGCGCGAGGACGATGAGGTGTGGGGCCCACGCGTCGTGAGCGCATGAGGCCGGGCCGCGCGAGTGGGCGACAGAGAAGAAATGGGCCAGCTTCAAGGAATTCGCCCAAAGCTTTTTCTGAGATTTTAATTAGCTTTTCTATTTTGTAAAATACCAAAAAATCAAATAAGCAATAGAAAATAGCAAATGAACTCAGAAAAATTCTAGAAAAATCTAGAAAATATATCTGAGCACATAGAACCCAAATAAAATAGTTTTGGCTAATGTTCATGTTCGGATTATTCACATTAAATGTTTTTGATTCTAAAGTCCAATATTAAGCTTTTGAATTAAATTCAAATAAAATCAAATGGTGACTTTTCTCCCTACTAACTATTTAAAAGATTTTTCAAGCTCAGAAAATTAGGGTCTTACACATATGGTGCTTGAGTGATGTTTCAATTCAACTTTTGTGGTCCTTGAATCATGTTTCAATTCAACTTATCGTGCTTGAATGATGTTTTAACTTCATAAGACAAGTTGAAAAACTAACGTGGCCTGCTTCTTTTTATTTTAATAAATTCTGTTGGACCAAAACAACGACTAGAGGAGGGGTGAATAGGAGATCTACCCTTTTTCGACCCTCGATCGATTTCAAATTCTTCCCTCCTCAATAGCTATAGAAGCTATGAAGATCAGAGATTACAAGTACAGCAAAAATCTTGCGTTGAAACCGACCAACCCCAAGATAGCAACCAAGAACACAAAGAACCTCACAGAGGTCGGTCTCACCACAGCTATGACAGGTTTGACCGGAGCTTGACGGGTCAACCTCTCATATAGATAAACAGTAAAATCATTACGATTTCAATATCACAAATTAACTCAACTTTTGACCTGATAATCCAAATGTAACATCCCAAAAATCCCAACTTTAGGAAAATATAATGGAAATATATGGGGAAATAATTTTGGGCATGTTTATATGTGGGAAATTTATTTGAGCATGTTTTCAAAATTTTCATCAAAAGCAACTATGCATTTATACGAAAACAGTAAATTGAAAGAATTTTCGAGGAAAGTACAGATGACATAAAATTTTGGAAAAATTTATACAATGAACTAGACTATGTCAGAAGCGTCCCCCAAAAAAATTCATAAATTTTAGAGCAAGATTGATAGGTCTAAAAATTTGGCAAAGTCTCAGCCTTTTTTGGAAAAATTCAAAACCCATTTTGAATTTCCCGCCGGACCTTCGGGCCGAAATCCAGCTTGGCCCACTTCACTCACGCTTGCTCCAACCCACGATAGCCCTCGCTCTCCCTCTCGTTGTCGTGCTGGCCCCATCCGTCGGGTGTTGTCTTCCAGCTTGCCTTCGTCTCCGCGCGCCAGCGTGCCGAGCCCATGCCTGCTCCACCCACGGATCGTGATTGCCGATCACAAGATCAAGCTCCAACTGCCCCATCACCTCCGCCTGCCCTCGGCCATGCTAACCACCCCACTGATGCGCCATTTTCCCACGCGAACGAAGAGATCGAAGCTGTGCGCGAGATACTCATTCGCAATCGTGTTTTCTCACCACTTCTCTCATGCCAATCTTAGCCATTTTAAGCTCCAAACCGTGTCACGAACTCCTCAGCTCGCCATTCTCGCCTCCCGCCAAGAATCAAAGCTTCTCATGCTCCGATTCGCCGGGAACAAGAGCGTCATTCTCGACGCTGGTGAGCAAGCTCTACACCGTCACCGCCTCTGGTGGCTTTCCTTGCCCTCGCCACCAGCATCACCATGTGCTCCTTGCCTCACTGATACTCTTTCCTTGCTTGATGTAACTCCGGGAACCCTGTAGTGTGATCGCATCATCATCTTCTTCGTCTCCAGCGCACACCCCGATTCAGAACTCTGCATACCCGATGCTCTAGTGAGCTTGAGCCTCACCTTACTGCGTCATATTGCGTTCCATACTCCAATAATGCTTCTTCCTTGCTTAATGTGGACCCAAGCTCAGGGAATAATCGGAAACGAGCTTCTTCCCCAAATCTGACCGTCGCCAACTCCTTTTTGTTCATCGCCACTCCGATGAGTCCCCGTCCGATTCCTCGCATCTACATCACCCTCAGCCTACCCGTAGCTAATGCATGCCCTTTTGTAGCCCCTCCGTCGTCGTAGAGCGCCAGCACCGAAAGCCTCCTCCGTGTGCTGTTGTTCAACGTCGACCAACTTCACCAGCCATTCATGATGCCACCAAGGATCCTGGTGAGTTTCTAGTAGTCCCCAAGAGCTATTACGCGCATTAGATGAGTCAATTAGCTAGGATAGTGTAGAGTTCCTCAAAGCCACCCATGGCGCTGCCGTAAGAGATGGTGTCGGCGCCGCTCATCGTTGCCAGTAGCATTGTTATTGCCCCCTAGAGCCAATGCGCACCATCTTTCATTGCCAATATGCCCCATTCGCAAATGCCACCACAGACCCAAGGCACTCCACCACTTCTCATCGACGTAGCACCGTCTCTGTCCACCTATTCGGCCTCCACCACCACCCGGTGGGATCTCCGTCGAGAGGGGAACCTATTTTGCCCATCCCCAAGCCAAGACACTGTGCCATTCGCCACCGACGAGCTCGCCATGGCGCTTGGTCATGCACGGCTCTGTTCTCCCTCTCCTTCACTCACGGACAGTGGGCCCGCGTGATTAGGAGATTATTACTGCTAAGTAACAGAAGTTAAAGTTGTTAAGTCTATGACAAGTGGGATCGGCTAAAAACTTAATAAAAAAATCTAATTTAAAACGCATTTAGTATATGAGTCACTGACATGTGGGACGACCCACTGTTGGAGATATGCCCTAGAGGCAATCATATTGATGATGATATTTCGTTGTATCCATGATTTAATAAATGTTCCTTGAATATTGCCTTTGTGTTGATTAACAAGTATGTGACTTGTTTGTGAAACTCTTTACTTGTATGGTTATTCTAAAGTTGTCCCTAGTCGGAGTTCATGTGAGGACACACGTGAATGATGGATTAGAACATGTATCAGTTGATGACCATGTTTCACAGGTCATAGACATGGAGATGTCAAACCAATAATGTGGACACATGTTTAGAACATGGGGTTGGACCGACCCAACATGAGACATAGCAATTATGCTTATGGTTCTCTCTACACAATGTGTACGCTTGTCCTTAGACACGAGATTGTTGCATGTACTTGAGATGTGAATCGACCTACTTAGGGGCTATCAAACGCTACTCAGAATGGCGGGTAGTTATAAAGGTAGTTTTGGGTTTGTCATGAAGCATGCTGCGAGGCATGGTCAGTCGAGATGGGATTTGCCCCTCTCTACCTGAGAGAGATATCTCTGGGCCCCTCGAGTGATCGGATCCAGAAATGCATGGCCATGCTACTTAAGGTTAAGAGTTAACCTAGTAAGGGATTCCGGATCACACGATCGAGAAAGAGTGGTCAGCTTGGAGCTCGACCGAATATCGTGAGGCAAAGGGATTGGCATGTACATAACGTTGTGATGGTTCGTCCGATATGATCTTTACGTGCGTTTAGGAGTTGTACGTCTTGCTAGAGGCGCTACCAACTATTGACCAAGTATGTGTACTTGCGTCATGTCTAAACATACGTGAACCTATAGGGTCACACACTTAAGGGGCTGAAGCCTAATTCGGATTGGATCCGAATTAGGCTGGGCAATGAGTCCTAATGGGCCTCTATTCGTAGAAGCCCATTATAAGGGCGTCTATAAAAGGAGGCGGCGCCTTTGGTTGATGGATGAGTTTTTCGTGACATCCTCAAACCACGGCGCCACCCTCCCACGCCCTAGTCGCTCGCGCGGATCTAGTAGTTCGGTGTCGTCACTTCCTCCCGTGCGTGTGGATACCTTTGAAGGCGCCGCATCGTGGCGTTGGGACGAACCGCAAGAAAGGAGCATGCGTGGGGCGCCACGGCGAGGACGCGAAGTAGTGCGACTACTCGCCACGACGTCTTGCATCAGCCGAAGCACGACTACACCGCCCGACGTCTTTGCATCAACTTCGCACTGCGCGTCTAGTGGTAAGACCGTGATCTATAACCTGCGGTGATCTTGGTTTACGGGTAGAATTTTTAATTTGCGCTAGTGTAGCCTACCCGTTGCCCTTCAGTGGTATCAGAGCGGTTGCTGTCATGTTATAGGTTTGGGTGATTTGCATATGGCGATATGTAAATCGGTATGATCGATGTGATCGATTGTATAGTTACGTAATGGATTGATCGGTTTCGTGATCATCTTTGCTAAGTTCGTGAAACAACATACCCCTACGGTCGGATTCGCCATCGGGGTAGACAATGACACGTAAAACCGGTTGCGGAATCGAAGACCAATATGATTGGTCGAATCGGAACCTAGATTAATAATCGATGTACCGTGATCGTGTGATCGGGCTCCATGAGCGAGAGTTGTCTTGGTTCTCAAACCACGGCATCTTTTGCGAAGATCGGTACAAATTGGTCGAATCGAACGATGAGTCGATTTGTGGTAAATATGATTTGCCGATCAAAATCCTAAGTAAAAATTACATAGATACGCGGCGGCGCGCCGCCGAACCCGATGGGGAAACCCCTCGACCCCTATCCGATGGTGCGATTCTATGCATAACTTGTTTTTGCGGGATGTATGTGACCAGTATGGCCTAATGTGTATGTGATGCATGTTTGTAATATTTCATGACCTACGTGTCATGGGTTCGCAACACTACTGGAGCCAATGTGTTGTCAAAGTATTGTATTAACGGCTGCGTGCCGACTTGTGATGATTCCTAGTATCCATGTATTTTATTACTAGCTGTTATGAGTAATAGCTTATATTAGTACTCGGAGGACACATCACTTGGAGGATGGCACACATGAACCATGGAGATGGAGATCATCATGGTGGATGATTCTATGGCGATGGAGATCACCATGAGAAAATAGGCCATCTTGAGTCACAATGTGTGAATGTTATTCTGTTGTTTTACTCCTATGCATGTTTGAATGGTAGAAGTATAGCGATCCCTCACAAAATGTTAAGTTAAATATATGCACACCCAATTAAACTTTGCACCATCCCATGTCTTGTAAATTGATGGTGGGTCTATAAAATTAGGCACCATCAACTTTCCTTGACTAGATGGGTTTTGTATCGGATACTTACATGCATAAGGATTGGTGAACTTAACAAGGTTATCATAAAGGTTATGGGCCTTGGGCATAAAGGTTGGCGCAGGGGCATAGAGATGTCACCCAACAACAAGAGTCATATAGAGATATGATTAGCAAGGTGTTGCTTACGAATTACCTTGTCTCCTAGCGGTGATGCAAAAGCTCACTAGTAGACTCGTTAATGCGGATCTTGAATCGCTAAGAATCAACAGAGAGGATGTTGATTTTGGTGGGAGTACATTCTATTAAATTTGTTTTATCTGATTTACTCTATCATGGTTTTATTTGTCTTAGTATTTTGCATTTCCTATTGTAGATCAATGGCATCTAGCAACCACGCACACCCTTTTGCTTTGCGATCGATTCTTGAGAAAGAAAAATTAAATGGAACAAACTATTTGATTTGAGTCCGTAACACGAGAATTGTTCTCGAGGCGGATAAAAGGAAAACGTTTTGGACATCCCAATCCCGTAAGAACTCGCTAACAATCGTCTGCTCTTTGTTAAAAATGCCTACAAGAAAGCATGTGATGACTCTCTTGAGATTAGTTGTCTTATGCTTGCATGCATGGAACTTGACCTTCAAAAGCGGTTTGAGGATCGAAGCGTATGATATGATCATAGCGCTTAAGGACATGTTCGGATACGTGCCGGGACTGAGCGGTTGAATGTCTCTAAGGCTTTTCGGAATGCAAGTTAATGAAGGTGCACCGTAGGCCCACATGTGATCAAAATGGTTGGTTCTGATCGGACTTTGGATAAACTTGGTTTTCCAATTGGCCAAGAGTTGGCAACTAATTTCATTTAGCGTCTCTTCCACCTAGCTATGGACATTTCATTTGAACTACCATATGCATGGGCGGATAAGGGCCTTAATGAGCTTTGTGGGATGCTCAAAGCAGAGTGACATTAAGAAGTGTGCAAGGCCTAGCCATGTGATGGTTGTGCGAGAACAAGTCTAGCTTCAAGAAAAGGGTAAGAAGCCATGGCCAAAAATAAGGGCAAGGTTAAAGATATGATCTCAAGCCAACGCCTAAGCCTAATCTTTGGACTGAGCTGAGACAGTATGCTTCTATTGTAAAGCGCGCCTTTGGAAGAGAAACGCAAGAAGTACATGGATTCCGATGAATGCAAGAAGAAGGTGGAAGTAAGACTTCCACCCATGGTACACTTGTCATAAATGTTTTAGACATTTTTCTCGCTGATTCTCCTATTAACTCTTGGGTATTTGATCCGGATCGCTTGCTCACATTTGCAACTCGATGCGAGGGCTAATAAGAAGTAGAGGAGTCGCAAGAGGTGAAGTTGATTTTCACGTCGGAAATAAAGCAAGGGTTTGCGTTGACCGTCGGCACTATGCAACTTCACTTCCTTCAAGATTTATTATGGAATTGAATAATTGTTATTATGTTCCTAGTATGAGTCGAAACATTTTATCCCCTCATGTTTGATGAGAGATGGTTATTCATTTGCAAGTAAAGACAATGGTTGTTTGATCTCTAAAAATGGAATGTTTATGACTTTTGCCCATTGTGAATGGGTTATTTATTTTAAATCTTGATGATCGCCTATCTTTAACATAAATGCTAAAAGACTTCGACCTAATGATTTGAATCCCACCTATGTTTGGCATTATCGTTTGGGTCACATAAGTGAAAAGCGCATGAAGAAGCTCCATCTCGATGGTCTTCTAACCGTTTGATTTTGAATCATACGAGACATGTGAAGCTTGTTTGCTTGGTAAGATGACCAAATCACCTTTCAAAGGTTCTTTTGAGAGGCGCGGACTTGTTGGAAATCATACATCGATGTATGTGGACCAATGAGCACATCGCTAGAGGTGGATTTCATTACTTCATAACTTCCATCGATGATTTTAGTAGATATGGCTATGTCTACTTAATGAAGTATAAGTCCGAAACTTTTGAAAAGTTCAAAGAGTTCGAATGAGGTTGAAAATCAGCGTGCCAAGAAAATTAAGGCTCTGCGATCGATCGTGGTGGCGAGTATTTGAGTCATGAATTTAGCAATCATCGAAGAGTTGCGGAATTGTTCCACAGCTAACACCGCCGAGCGCCTCAAAGAAACGGGGTATCCGCGGCGTGTCGGACCTTGTTGGACATGGTTCGATTGATGATGAGCGATCAGTTACCATTATCCTTTTGGGGTTACGCTCTAGAAACAACGGCTTTCACACTTAATAGGGTACCATCTAAATCCGTAGTTAAGACACCATATGAGATATGGGTAGGAAGAGTCACGGTTTGTCTTTTATAAAGATTTGGGGATGTGAGGCGTTTGTCAGCGACTCTGATCGGACAAGCTCACACCCAAGTCGGATAAATGCATTTTCGTGGGATATCAGAAGAAACCTTTGGATATTACTTCTACAACCGACTAGAGGGCAAAGTGTTTGTCGCTCAGTGGTGTTTTCCTAGAGAAAGAGTTTCTCAACAGGAGACAAGTGGAAGAACAGTGCGGCTTGAAGAGGTTCAAGATGAACCAATCGGGAAGACTCGACGAATGATGCCCATGTGGCGAATAAGTTGAGGAACCCATGGCAAAGGAAGCACCACCACCACGAAGGTCGGAAAGGCTCCGCAATGCGCGAGATATGTTATTGTTAGACAATGATGAGCCTACGACCTATGCGGAAGCAATGATGGACCGGACTACGAGAAATGGCATAGTGCCATGAGATCCGAGATAGCATCCATGGGAGACAATCAAGTTTGGAATTTGGTTGACACTTTGATGGTGTTAAAACCATAGAGTGCAAATGGATCTATAAAGGAAGATTGATATGGATGGAAATGTTCATATCCATAAAGCTCGACTTGTCGCAAAAGGTTTTCGGCAAGTTCAAGGAGTTGACTACGATGAGACTTTCTACTTTGTAGCGATGCTTAAATCAATACGGATCATTCTAGCTATTGCTGCATATTTCGACTATGAGATATGGCGGATGGATGTCAAAGCGGCTTTCCTTAATGGAAATTTAACCGAGGACGTGTATATGATATAGCCGAGGGTTTTGTCGATCCAAACAATGCTAGAAAAGTATGCAAACTTCAAAAATCCATTTATGGATTGAAGCAAGCATCTAGGAGTTGGAACATTCGTTTTGATGAAGTGGTCAAAGGGTTTGACTTCATCAAAAGCGAAGAAGAATCTTGTGTTTACAAGAAGACAAGTGGGAGCTCACTCGTATTTCTAATCTTATATGTAGATGACATATTACCGATTGGAAATGATATTCCTATACTCGAGTCCGTTAAGACCTCACCTTTGAAAAATAGTTTCTCAATGAAGGACTTAGGGAAGCGGCATATATTTTGGGTATTAAGATCTATAGAGATAGATCAAAAGGCTAATAGGATTAAGTCGAGTACTTACATTGACAAAGTGTTGAAACGGTTCAACATGGAGGAGGCAAAGAAAGGGTTCTTGCCCATGTCTCATGGCATAAATCTTGGCAAGACTCAGTGTCCTTCGACAACTGATGAGCGAGATCGCATGAGTAAGATTCCATATGCTTCGGCCATTGGATCTATCATGTATGCTATGATATGTACTCGCTCAGATGTTTCCTATGCTCTAAGTGTTACGAGCAGATACCAGGCTGATCCAGGTGAGAGTCACTGGACAGCGGTTAAAAACATCCTCAAGTATTTGAGAAGAACTAAGGATGTGTTCCTAGTCTACGGAGGTGAGGAAGAGCTCGTTGTAAATGGTTACACCGATGCAAGCTTCCAAACCGACAAAGATGATTACAAATCGCAATCGGGTTTTGTGTTCCTTTTGAGCGGTGGTGCGATAAGTTGGAAGAGTTCCAAGCGAGGAGGCTGTCGACTCTACAACGGAGGTCGAGTACATTGCGGCCACGAGCGGCAAAGGAAGGTGTTTGGATAAGAAAGTTCATAATCGAACTAGGTGTGGTTCCTAGTGCGTGCGATCCTGCGGATCTTTCTTGTGATAATAGTGGGGCCATTGCGCAAGCCAAGGAGCCGAGGAATCACCAAAAGAACAAACACATATTGCGGTGGTTTCATCTCATTCGAGAGATCCTTAATCGAGGAGATTTAAAGATATGCAAAATACACACGGATTTGAATATTTGAGATCCTTTGTGAAGCCTCTCTCACGACCTAAGCATGAGGCGCACACAAGATCTATGGGTATTAGATATCTTCTAGATTGACTCTAGTGCAAGTGGGAGATCTGTTGGAGATATGCCTAGAGGCAATCATATTGATGATGATATTTCGTTGTATCCATGATTTAATAAATGTTCCTTGAATATTGCCTTTGTGTTGATTAACAAGTATGTGACTTGTTTGTGAAACTCTTTACTTGTATGGTTATTCTAAAGTTGTCCCTAGTCGGAGTTCATGTGAGGACACACGTGAATGATGGATTAGCACATGTATCGATTGATGACAACGTTTCACGAGTCATAGACATGGAGATGTCAAACCAATAATGTGGACACATGTTTAGAACATGGGGTTGGACCGACCCAACATGAGACATAGCAATTATGCTTATGGTTCTCTCTACACAATGTGTACGCCTTGTCCTTAGACACGAGATTGTCGCATGTACTTGAGATGTGAATCGACCTACTTAGGGGCTATCAAACGCTACTCGTGAATGGGTAGTTATAAAGGTAGCTTCGGGTTTGTCATGAAGCATCTTTGCGAGGCATGGTCGGTCGAGATGGGATTTGCCCTCTCTACGAGAGAGATATCTCTGGGCCTCGAGTGATCGGATCCGTAAATGCATGGCCATGCTACTTAAGGTTAAGAGTTAACCTAGTAAGGGATTAGGATCACACGATCGAGAAAGAGTGGTCAGCTTGGGCTCGACCAGAATATCGTGAGGCAAAGGGATTGGCATGTACATAACGTTGTGATGGTTCGTCCGATATGATCTTTACGTGCGTTTAGGAGTTGGCACGTCTTGCTAGAGGCCACTACCAACTATTGACCAAGTATGTGTACTTGCGTCATGTCTAAACATACGTGAACCTATAGGGTCACACACTTAAGGGGTTGAAGCCTAATTCGGATTGGATCCGAATTAGACTGGGCAATGAGTCTTAATGGGCCTCTATTCGTAGAAGCCCATTATAAGGACGTCTATAAAAGGAGGCGGCGCGGTTGATGGATGAGTTTTTCGTGACATCCTCAAACCTAGCGCCACCCCTCCCACGCCCTAGTCGCCGCGCGGATCTAGTAGTTCGGCGCGCGTCGCTTCCTCCCGCGTGTGGATACTTTTGAAGGCACCGCACCGTGGCGTTGGGACGAACCGCAAGAAAGGAGTCATGCGTGGGGCGCCACGACGAGGGCGAGGAAGTAGTACGACTACTCGCCCGACGTCTTGCATCAAGCGAATACGACTACACCGCCCGACGTCTTGCATCAACTTCCGCACCTGCGCGTCTAGTGGTAAGACCGTGATCTATAACTGCAGTGATCTTGGTTTACGGGTAGAAATTTTAATTTGCGCTAGTGTAGCCTACTCGTTGCCCTTCACCCACTGTTTCTGGTTTTAAAACATGTTTTAAAATCGAGAGACTGACATCTGGACCCCAACTGTTATTAAGTTAAAATCAAAAATAGGTTTAATCATTAGTTAATAATAAATGAGTCTATGATATGTGGAACTGCCTCTGTTTTATAAATAAAATCAAGAAAATAAAAATATGAGTTACTCACAAGTAAGCCCCACACGTAAGCTAATAGATTTTGGAAAAATAAAAAAATGAGAAAAGCCGCTTTCAGTTCAGAGGAAAATACGTTTTCTCTATTAGAAAGCGTAAACTTCAGAGAACTCAGAGGAAAATACGCATTCGTTGTTAGAAAGTGTAAGCCTCAGATAATACACTTTTGACGTCACCCTTTTTATTAATTTCAGGATTTTAAAACGAAGCAAATTCAAATCTTAATAACTTTTGCATATGAACTCTAAATGAAATGAATATTTTTCCAAATTCATAAAAAATCATGCTCTATCTGTATATGCAAAAATATTTGGGTTTTCTGCTGTTAAAATTATTTTTTAAAATTAATTGCTATCGGGTTTTTTAGTAGACGTCGATACCGCGAACGAAATTTTTGACGATACTCCATCCTCATACTCTGAGATACCATAGCAAATCAAGCACCCCCTTTGACCATATTGATCCCATTATTTCAATTATTGTACTTCTTTTTACAAAATCTATTATGGATGCTTGTATGTTTGCTTAAAATTGCTATATTTAGAGATAACGGTAGTTGTATTCCTATTCAATGCATGATCTTCCTTGAAATATTGTTAACCTTACCGTTGTAGCTATTAAAGTATAATTTAGACAATAAATGATGTCAAATTGGGTCTTTCGAATACGAATATCGCATAAATACTTAGCATGGCTCTAGTCTTTACTAAAATTTGAAAATAGATGAAATATTGAATATGATTTGGGAGATTTTGAAATGATAGTCCAGAGGGTTACCTCTATTAATTTTGTATAAAAATGAAAAACCTAGATTGCGACGCTGGCCAATTATAATAAGAAATGATGAATGTGAGAGGGTTTCTCGCATGTAGATAGGGAGAGATCCTCGCCCGGGTAAATTATGCACTAAACGCTGGTGCCACCAATCTAAGCCTAAGTGTACAACCACATATGGCGGTATGGGACGACCTTAGCTAATTAAGTCATCGAAAACTAGCCTTGCACGTTGGTAGGCCGTAGTAGCGTGAGCATGTTGGATTGCTCGAATGGGCTTCCTTCATCAAGGAGTCGAGCCTTTTGACACAACGATTAATGCCTCACTTTGATGGGGAGGTACCCGAGATTGAAGTTAGGGTTTTCATTGATGATCTAGTACAAGGTTAGGATGTCGGGACCCCGAGTAGTAATCTCAAGACCCTCTGTGCATTCTGAACTAGTCCTAAATCAGCAGCTAGCTCACACAGTTGCAACATAGATGAAATCATATCCATACAAACAGAACAACTAATGAAGCAGACAAATTAATATTACATAATAGCAAAAGGACCTTATGGTCAAGGTTTTATAGGGTTTGCCTCGTAGGGCTCTCGACAACATACAACTTGCAGCGGAAACTACAACAACTCGTGGAGGCCACGCAACATGCCCACAGGCAATCGAGTGGAGGACGCGGCCTAGCTCGCAAGGTCCTCGACGTAGTCATCCTCATAGAACTCGTTGCTCCCTAAGTTTTCTTCGACGACTGATTAACTAGTGGGCATAAAGTCGTGGGTACTTTGAATGTACTCAACAAATCATAGGAAAATGTATGCAAATAGTATTCATACAAGGCTTGACAATGATAGCTTTATGTTTAATTTGCAGAAAGTAGTATTGATAGTAATTATGGTAAGTAGATTGAGAGCATAATTTGAAAGATTAATACATAAGTAGTCAAGTTTCTTTAAAACCACTCGTGAATAGCCTGTTCACTTCCCAAACCACTCGTGAACAAAGACAACAATTTTGAGAAAAACTACTTCTCGTGTGAAATTACCAGGCATTGTCCATAACCGGGGACACGGCTATTCAAACAATTTACACTCTGCAGAGGTTGTACAGCTTGACCCACAAGAGACAATCATCTTATACTGTCCACCCACACCCTTCCGAGGTGTGCGACTAAGAGATTATCACAACGCCTTTACAAAGCTCTGTTTTGACTTGGTTCTACTCGCTAAGGTTTCGCCTTCCTGGCCCCCTTTTGCGTCGTTCATCAACCCAAACAGAACCGACTCAAAATATTACTAATTATTCAGCCAGGTTCACCCCATAAATGGACTTGTGGTTGCACATTAAGGTCCAGATCAATGGCGCACAAAGTTAAGTCCTTAGTGACTACTCAGCGAAACATCCTCATCCCAATGTGCTTAATGCACCCCTTTTACTACACGATCATTCGCCTGAGTATGAAATCATTTTTGGTTCAACCCGACCAAATGGTAACCCTTGCCATGGTACAACAAATTTTAATATTAGTGGCAACACATGCCACAATTCCATATTCGCTTAGTCAAATTTTTCATCATTGAATCATGTGATCGAGAGGCATCGAATAACTAAAGTAGGATTAAGCATAATACGCACCCATGTTGGTATCATAATAATGTCCAACTAGGATTACCCAAACTATGGTGTCCAAGGGTATATGTCAACATATCGTTCACAATTATTTAAGGAGTCATACTACCAAGTAGGTATTTAACTACTCCCAGCATCGTTTTTATACAACTAGCCATGCATGTTGATATCTAACAATATAATTTTGTAAACTGGGTTTGACATGATCAAAGGTCTACAACTTGCCTTCGTTGAAGAGGTGAGAGGCTTTGGTCGTGGTCGTTGGGTCCAAGAACTCTTCGGAAACGCCGGAATCTACACGTGCGAAAAGAGCCAAATAAATACAACAAATCCAAATAAAATCTAAAGGAACTAAACTAAAAACAAAAGAAAGGTACTAGATTTAGAAGAATATAGAAATTTGAATCACTCTGATCAGAGTTCGAACGAAAGAGAGCGAGCTCTCGGGTGTTTTGGAAATCACAAGGCCGGAAGGAGGTTCAGCTGGTCGGAGGGAGGTTCAACCAACTGGTCGAAAGACTTGGACTACCTGGTCAAAAGAAAGTTTCAACTGGTCGAAAGGTGGTCGAATGAAGGCTTCAACTACCAGGTCGGAAGAGGGATATGACTACTCAAAATGGTCGTAAGAGGAATACGACTACTCAACGTGGTCGTAAGAGGAAATACGACTACTCAACATGGTCGTAAGGGGATACGACTACTCAATGTGTTCGTAGGAGGAATAAGGGATACAACTGCTCGACGTGGTCGGAAGAAGAAAGAAGGAGAACGGGGCACAAGAAATTGACCAAAAGAATAAGAGAAAGCAGGGTATAGGGAACTCACCAGGATCGAGAGAGAGGGGCCGGAGGGGGTCGGCGGATAGCGAAATGGCGGTGAGGAAGCTCGCAGCCGAGGGCGAAGGAGGCCAGGCGGTGAATGGGAAAGCTGGGACGGGAGGAGGAAGAGAAAGCGGTGGCTCCTATGAAACAAAACTGAAATAGAGAGAGAAGATTGCTTCAAGGAGCTCCGGGACAAGAATAGGCGTGGGGCTTAAACTCGGAGAATGGTGCTATAGGCAAACCATAGCAACAAGAGTGGGGGAGGGAGAGTTGGGTGCACGTGGTGCTCACCTGAATAGGCGAAGGCGACACACGGTTCGATGAGGGATGCGAGTAGGATTCATGGTGGCGTACGTGGTCAGCTGCGCACGGGGCTCTGGTGAACCGGCGGAGCTAGAGGCGGCGGTGCTAGCTCCAGCCGACTGCGATGAAACTCAAAGCACGGCGAAATGGGGCGAGAGAAAGAGGAAGAGTTGGAAAGCTAAGGGGAAAAACAAGAGGTCAATGGCTCCCTGGTGCTCTATTTATAGAGGAAGGAAGGAGAACCGGGCAACAAGATGGAGTGATGTGAAAAGGGTAGGAAAAATACGGCAGGCGATGTAAAAAGGGGAGGAAAAATGCGGCGGGCTGGATACAATAGTATTAAATGTGCATGTCGCTGTCGCTGCAGAGATGATGGCATTTAATGCGCATATGGCTGTGGCAGAAGCAGGAGGATAAACACGCCGGAGGTGACGGCATTTAATGCCTACATCGCTGTGGAAAAGGAGGGTGGAAATTGAAGGTGAGCATGGGCTGACAGGCGGTGCTAGTTGAAATCGAGGGGGTGGTCATGACCGAGAGGGTGGTCGTGACCAAGGACTAGTCGAAACCAAAGGCTGGCTAGTCGAAACCAAGGACTAGTCGAAACCAAAGGCTGGCTAGTTGAAACCAAAGGGAAACAGAGAGGGTGGAGTGGCTGGCGACGAGAGGGGGAGGAGCGGGCCAACGAAAAAATCGGAACAAATAGAGAAAAGGGATTCTAAATAACAGAGAACTCCAACAACTCAAAATAAAGCAAATTCGAATTGGTTGAAGTTGGATTAATTCGTATTAAATCGCTTTCAATTTCCAAAATCTCCAGGTTAAGTTTTAGCAATTCAACAAAGCCAAATGGTTACTTTTAAATTTAGAAAACTTTCAAAAACTCTTGAAAATTGGGATGTTACATAGGACTAGGCAATGTAAAGGCTTCGATACGTGCTCTAGACTGCATATCATAATGTTGTGTGCGGTGATATCGACGGATGTTGGATAACTAGAGAATTTGTATACTGTGGGTAAAGTTGTACACCTGTAACGTCCCAAATTTCCAGGATTTTTGAAGATTGTCAAAATAAAAATAACCATTTGGTTTTATTAATTGCTTAAGCTTAACTTGGAGATTTTTAAAAATTCAGAGATTTAATGTGAATAAATCCAACTTCAACTAATCAGGTTGGTTTTGGGTTTGTTGGAGTTCTTTGGTTTGGTTTTCCCTTTTCTCCCGCTCAACCCGCGCATCTGAACGTTCCTCCCTTTGTAAACCGTTCAATCTGGATCGAACGACCCAGCCTCATTTGTACATTCGGTGGTCCGAACATTCCTTTCTTTGTGAACCCTCCGATTGCGCTTGAATGGCTCGATCGTGTTTTTGCGTTCGGCGGTCCGAACATCCTAACCTTTATGGATCGTCTGATCTGAATCGAATGACCGCCTTCACCAGCCCGTTCAGAACCTCCCCCTGAACACCTTGTCCTCATGACCTTCTCCTCCTCCTCCTCGGGACCTCCTACTCCTCAGGACCCCCTAGTCTTTTTGCAAAGACCACCCTCTCGGTCTTTTTGCAAGAGGCCGTGTGAACCACGTCACAGTGGAGGAAGCCTAGATAGCCCAGGACGTCGTGCTGGGTAAGTTTCTTGTCAATTCAGCACCTGCTATGGTTTTGTTTGATTCTAGAGCTTCTCATTTATTTGTTTCTCGAGTTTTTGCTGCCAAACACCAGCTGAAGGTTTTGGATCTTAAAACCTCCTTGTTGATCCAATCCCCCGGTTCGGAGCTTAGTACGAACCAGGGTTGCCCACAAGTTAAGGTGACCATAGAAGGGGTAGAGTTTCTAGCCAACCTGATCATCATTGACATCAAGTCTTTAGATGTGATCTTGGGTTTGGATCGACTCGTTAGTCACAAAGCTATTCTGGATTGTGGCAGTAGAAGCATCACCTTGGTTAGCCCTGAGGGAACCACAGTAAAGTTTGAAGCCTCCGTGGAAAAGGAAGAGAGAAATGGTCTGCAGTGTCCAAGCTATATCTTTAGAAGATGTGCCAGTGGTCTGTGAGTTCCCACACATCTTTCCTGATGAGTTGCTTGGTATGCCACCCGACAGAGACCTGAAGTTTGTCATCAACTTAGTGCCTGGGACTGCGCTGATCTCCAAGAGGCCCTACCGGTTGCCAGTGGACGACCTAGTCGAGCTGAAGAAGCAGATTGAAGAGATGCAAACCAAAGGTTTTGTCAGACCGAGTTTCTCACCTTGGGGAGCTCTAGTGATTTTTGTTCCGAAGAAGAATGGCACCCAACGGATGTGCGTGGACTATCGAGCACTTAATAAAGTCACCATCAAGAATAAATACCCTCTGCTTAGGATCGATGATTTGTTCGACCAGTTAAAGGGAACCGAAGTGTTCTCCAAGATAGACTTGAGGTCAGGATACCACCAGCTGAAGATTTGTCAGGAGGACATCCCCAAGACAGCCTTCTCAACCCGTTATGGGCTGTTTGAGTACACGGTTGTAAGACCCCGGTTTATTTAGCTTGTACTACTTAGCCTTCCATTAGCTCTAGCATCACAAACAAAATACACTGTGTCTCGATGGACATGTGCTTCCCAGAATTTGCAGCACACATACATCATACAAAAGCATGCATCATTTCTATACAAGATAATATAACAAGTCTACCAAAAGACATACATAATAATCAGTTATTACAGAACAACCGACCGGCCAAATGACAGAAATACTAAGCAATAAGTAACAGCGGAAGCAAAAGATGCCATAAGATGGCTTAAACCAAAAGACGACCGGTTAGCCACATAACACCACAGGGCAACCGACCGGGCCGCCAAGCTAATCGCCCCACACACTGCCACAGCACAACTCACAAAAGTGAGGCCCTTCGGGCTCACCTTCTTCCTCTGCACACAACAAGCAATGCAGATGAGTACAATAATGTACTCGCAAGACTTACGAGTAATAAGCCTATACATAGCTACATGAAAGTTGTATCAAAGGAGATTGGTTATATGGTTATTTGGACGCATAAAGCAATTTTCATTTGTAATAATGTAATAGATTGAAAGCAGTTTAACAAATCAGTTTTAATCATTGAAATAACAGCGAGTAACAATAAGTAGCAAGTAACCACCTAGAGGTGACTAACCCAATAGCCACCACACATAGCATGAATCCCCTGATTCATACCACCCGTCAAGTTTTAATTAAAATGTTGTAGTCTAGTTCTCACGGGGCGTTTCCGAGCGTGTCCATAACCTAGACGAGGCTATTCGAATAGTTCAAAACCCTGCAGGGGTGTACCAATGTACCCACACTTCAGACCGCCTTTAAGCCACAAGATTAGCACACTTCCAAAGGTATGCCGGCACGGCTAAGTCCTACGAGACATTTCCAATATTGTGCATCAACTACGAGCCGCTCGTATGGATGGAAACCCATACGCTTACATTGTAAAGCCAAAGAGACAACTACCCCTCGAGGTAAAGCTCTTTGGACAACTACAATGCTCCCATATATAAGTCACCTCATTTTACCACAACACAATACACACACGCCCACCTGCGACTCGTAGCTAACACACGTCAAAGTACTAAGTCAAGAGAGGTCCCATACCCTCTAGTGTGGTTAGCACGCAAGAATGCTCAGAACGGTGGTGTAAGTAACTCGGTCCTTAAATGACTATGGTACCCTTCCAGTCACACCCAACAATCACACCATCTTACCATTGTGCCCAAGTCCAAATTGTTTTATTTTCAGTTTTAGTTTTGCAATTTAAACTTAGCACAAAACTGAAATATAGAGAGCGTAATAAGTTTGTGTGATCAAGGTTATCGACAAGTCGATAACCGCCCATTTCTACCGATAGCTAAGCATGGCTAAGCAACAAACTCGCAAACTACTAAGTGACAAGGGTTCATCCAATGAACCCAAAATCATAGAAAGATAAACCTAGGCTCAGTAGTAGAGGATAAACATTTGCCTACTGATAATGCATCTACTAGGTCAACTATCGACAATAGTCAAAACAACATAGCAATACATACATAGAATTTGCAAACAATATATTAGAATTTGAAAATCGTAGGAACAACGTGATCAAATGATGCTACATCTGCTTGCCTTGCTGAAGTGCAGGGTCTGATGGTTGTGGCTCGGAATCAATATCAATAATATCTTCGGAACCTAACGTGAAAAGGAGATAAACCAATAAGAACGAAGAACACCAAATAGACTTCAACAGAAAAATATATCCAAAACTCATGAAATTTACACAACAGCAAGGGTGTCGGGACCCAAAAATACAATTCTGGACCCTCTGTGTATACTGCACTAGTCCAGGATCACGCTAGTGCACATAGTGGCAACATCGATGAAATATCATTTCCATATGCAAAGATAACTAATAAATAGGCAAATAACAATAAATATCAGAGTAAAGACCTTAAGGTCAAAGCTTACAATTAATGCCTCAGAAGGCGAATAGCTCAATGAAGGCTGGCGGAAGCGAAGCAGAATAACCGGTGAAGCCCATCCATATGCCCACAGCAATCGGTGAGTCGCGACCTAGTTCTTCTCGATCCTTGAAGTAGACCTTGTTGACCGACGATTCCTTCACTCTGTAGGTTTAGGCGCAAGTTTTACAACAAACGTGAGTACACAACCGTACTCGCAAATCATACCACAGAATGCAATTTATAGATGCAGGCTTATTCCAAAGAAAAGGCTTATGTGGTTCTTTTGCATAAAAGCAACATTTGCAATTGAATACCAATAATAGATTGAAAGCATAATTCAAAACAAATAGACAATATTAATTTAACAGTTGTTTTCACAAAGACACACAGCCTAATCAAATTCTTTCACACAGTCATATGACTTAAATCACACAGTTGTCTCTTCCCAATAGTTTTATGAAAACTACCTCGTGTGAAATCCTCGAGCATGTCCATGACATGACGCGCTATTTGAATAGATTGTTTAACACTGCATAGGTTGTACACTTTATCCACACGATATAACGGTGTGGCGCACCGATCATAACAAAACAGTTCGAAACTTCATCTCAAACATTGACATTCCCGGTGTGCTTACAAACCGCCGAGACCAACCCACAAAGAAAGCGGTCCAACACACATTTGGGCGGAAGCGACGAATCGTCCCGCGATGCAACCACTAAGTAGTCACACCTCCACCCTGTCACATAGCCTAACCTAACCACCTGAACATCAATGCCGAGAATCCATAACTTACTAAGTTAGGCCCGTCCCATACCAGGCATGTGGTCGTATAGTAAGGCCCAGTTCAATGGCGCACAAAATTAAGTCCTTAATATACCAAGGTAAGACTTCCATTTTCTAACTAAGTCACAAAGATTATCATTCCCATCACATAGTCCACCATGTCACACAGTCTCCACCACTTGCCTCAGTCCAAATCCTTTACCACCCAGTTGGTTTTAGTGCAACACATGCCATCACGAAGTAATAACACATAGCACACAGTTTTACACGAAGTTCCATAATCACATAGTCAAATTTATAATTGCAACTCAGGTTATGATGATGACTCGTTGCATGGCTAAGCAATCTACTCGTACTAACCAACCCACGTTGGTAATACCATAGCACCAACTAAATATGAACCAATCTAGGGTGACAAAAGATTATGACATATAAAAGACAAAGTGGATATAACAAATTGGATTAATAGCTAAACCCAAAAGCATTTAAATAATTACTTAAAGTAAATGCAATAATTTAAATCAAAGTAATTTTAAAAACTGGGATTCAATATGATCAAAGGTATAACTTGCCTTGCTATAGCAATGATGATTTTATATTATCTTCAATCTTCTACATGCTTGATCTTGACTCCTTGGACGATTAGGGACTTGGTGTCTAACGAGAAAGAAAGCGCAAAACAAACTAAATTCAAAAAGACAAATAAAATAAACTCCAAATTGAAATTGAATGGTACTGGAAGGTAGATATTGAATTTAGATGAATTTACAAACTTGAATGAGTTCAATCGGAATTCGGATGAAGAAGATATGGCTTTTGGAAGATTGGAATTCACATGAAATGATGAAAAAGCTCTACGGAATATTATCAGAATATTCTATTCCGAAAATATTAGAAGAAGAATGAGTGTATGATAGGTGGGGCCGACTGGTATTTATGGATTTCTAGAATTAAAATAATTCCAGAAATAAGGTAGAGAGAGTGACAAGCGGGACCAATAAGATAAAATGATTTTCAAGAATTAAATTAATTCCCGAAAATAGGATTAGGGGTTGACATGTGGGCCACTGGTCTATGGACCAGGTCCACAGAGATATGCTAGTCCATAGTGGACCAAGCTCATGAATAGGGTTTGACCAAGATTGACTGACATACGGGACCCGCATGTAAGTGAGGAAAAATATTAGAGTTTTAATTAGGAAGATGACATGTGGGGACCACATGATATAATATATATATATATATATATACATATATATATATATATATATATATATATATATATATACATATATATATACATATATGGATGGCAAAGGGTCCACATGGAAGTGAGAGAGATATAGGTAGTATGGCTTGAATTGTTTGGATGACAAGTGGGACCGAATAGGAGAAAGAAAAGGTGTTGACCATGTTGACCAAGTCAACAGAATAAAAGAACAGAGCGAACAACAATTCACGTCTTGGACAATAGCATGAATAGTAAGCAGAGGGCATGGCGGTTCTTGCTCATGGCGGTGACGACGAACGGAGGCGAACCAACGTTGGCGAAGGGCAAACGGAAAGGAAACGACGAGCGGAGATGATGACGCGTCGGACGTCGAGATTTTGCTCCATGCGACGGCAGTGACGCCGAAGAACGCCGACGACGGTGGCCTCACGGCGCGTAACACTTCCGGTCATGCTCTGCGAAAAGGGAGGTGAGCACGGCGAGAACGCGCGGCGGCGAACTCAACGGTGGTGGAGTTGAAGGCGAGGATCAGCGGTTGCGGAGTAATTGGCGGAGAAGGACGACGAACAAGAAGCGAGAGAACTCTCGATTCTCGGCGCGGTGGATGAAACTTGAATCTACAAGAGGGGAAAAATAGGTATTGACGAGGGCACAAGATAACGCGGTCGGATTTTAGAAAAACTCACCGAGAAGCGAGGAACGCGATGAACACGTTTGGCTTTAGGGCTTGACATGGCCGGCGGTGCTCGTGATCTTGAGCGAAGAGGAAGGAACCATGACGTAGAACGCGACGATGCGAAGCCAACGCCACAGACGGTTCGGCGGGGGCGTCGGATGAAGTCGCATTCGCGGAGAAGAACGGTTGGGCTCGGTTTTACGGAGATTGCGGCGAAAATAGATGGGTTTGGAGGAAACCAATTCGGGGATTGGAAGAGGGGTCAACACGGATGCGTGGGCGCAAACGGCTCGCTTTTATATGCACCGTAGAGAAAGATATGTAATTTGGAAATTTCGGTTGGAGACGTGCACGAACTCGATCGAACTTGTTCGGAAGATGAACAGTACCCGCGAGATACTGTAGCATCGGCAGGAGAGAGAAAATCTGGATTTTCGGAATTAAAAGAAATCCCAAAAATCAAGGAAGTCAAATAAATAGCAAACAAATCCAGAAAAATCTCAGAAAATACCCAAAAATTCCTTGAAAGACAAGGAAGCCAAATAACACAAGTTTTTATTTAATTAATGTTTATATTAGTCAAATTAAATATTTTTAATTTAGAAAATTCCCAATTAAGCTTTATTAATTCAAATAAAATTAGTGAAATTTTCCAGGGACCTAAACTACTCAAAAGATTTTTGAAAAACCAAATTTTGGGACGTTACAAAGGGTATGATTTTAGACAATTTTAGGAACAATAATCATGCAATTTGGATTTAGTATGCAAAAGTTATAGCCAAAATACACTCTCTCAGCCCATTAATTCACTAAATTAATTACTGGTATTGTTCCTGACAAAAATTTCTAGAATGATCTAAGGTCTGAAATTTTTATGACAGGTAGGTTATGACATCCTAAGGACAGCAAAGTTGAGTTTACTACATTTGGAGTTATCATGATTTACTTATGATTTTTCTAAGTTGTAAATCTAGCACATAACATTTTCCAGTAATGAAATCATGATCGACACCTATTTCATCAGGAAGTATACTAACCGAGGAATTTAACAAGCCTAAGTTTGCTCATTTTGGAAATATACAGAGAAAGATGTGCATTTTCCAAGGTTTAATTCATTTTCTGGAATATTCTTAAAATAGCTGATATCAAGTTATTAGTGTTTGTAAGACTTTCTGTTATCTAAACTTATCTAAATGCATTTTTAGATTAAATTTTAGTTAAACAAGAATTTACCCTAACTGGAATCAACTAAAAAGGAATTAAAACAATTTAGTTATGCATTTTCCAAGTTTTCCTTGAATTTCAGAACATTGAATAATGACAGAAACGAATTAATAATGCTTATATAATTTTCTGCTGTAAAAACATGGCTAGGAGCATTTTTAAATTAAACTATAGTGAAACATGAATTTAATGCAGTTGGAATCACCTAAAAAGGATTCAAAATGAATTAGTTATGAGTTCCTAAAGTCTTAATACAATTTTCAGTTGATAAATAAATGCTTACTCGAATATAAACAAACCTATCGGAACTAAAAAGATGTGGGTGGCTATGGGCCCTTGATCGAAAATCTAACGGCCCGCGCGCGCTGGGAATAGCGCACGCGCACGATTCCAAAAATGAGTCCACCGTTGGATCAAGATCCAACGGCTCACGTGGATGGAAACATTCGGACAGTGCGAATGCCTCGGCCATCCATAGCCGCAGATCTGGAGATGAGCGGCTCAGAGCGCACTTCCCTTCGGGGAGTCCGAACAGCATACGAATCTTGGCCGTTCATCGCGAGATGGACGATCTAGAGCGACTAGGAAACTCGGAGGGTCCGAACGTCCTAAAGATCTAGGACGTTGATCACAAGATCGACGGTCCACGCTCAATAAAGCGCTACGCACTCACCCACGTGAGTTTAAACGCGCAGTGAGGGATTTAATGAGCGGATCCACATGCCAGAGGCACAGCGAACCAGATTAAGACATATTAATTATCCCTAATGATTACCAAAGATTAAGACATTAAATGTGTCTTAACGACAACGGCACAGAGGAGGTCCTCCCGTCCGGCAAAAACCGAGCGGAGGGAAAGGCTTGTCGCCGGCGGCTCCGGCCACGGCGGCGCCCACTAAGTACCAAAATGGGTTCGCAATAGTCTTGCGATCCCGAAGGTGGTGTCCTCGCCGGCGGCGAAGGCTTAGAACGCCGGCTAGCCGGAAAATGGCGATGGTGACCAAATCGACCGAAAACGAAATTAGCTCAAATGCTCCGCAGCAGTCCAAAGAAGCGGGTGCCAAGCATCTAGGGACTAATTAGAAGCTACCTTGGTCAAGAAGAGCTTCAAAGATGGCCGGAGAAAGTCTGACCACGGTGGAGCTTGCCGGACCCGAGGAAGAAGATATGAAATTAGAGACCTGAGCTAAAATGAACACCACTGGTGGTCAAAATAGCTACAATATAGCCCATATAAGCTTCATGAGCAAACAATCGAGAGATGGAGCACTCACCAGAGCTGAGGAAGAAAGGGGATGGTTTCAGCCGAATTTGAACAAACCCCAAATTTGTCAAATCCTGAAATGAAACCCAAAACTAAGTGAGGGGAAATGTTTAGGGTATTAAGGAGTTGAAAAGGGTACAAGAATATTTGAAGAGGAACCACTAGAGCTTCATGATCCTCAGATGAGCTACACGGGTCAACAATGGTGGTTTTGGCGTTTTAAGTGTTTTGAGCTCCACAAGCGAGGAGGAGCTCAGAGAGGTGTAAAAGATTACAAGGAGGGGCTTGGGGTGCCTTATATAGCTTAGAAAACTAGAGTTTGGCAAAAGGAGCCTTTCGGGTGACAATGGCTTAAGGTACAAAATGTGGACCAAAAAGAAGAAGTGATGGGGATGTAGGAGTAGGGTGAGATCGTGGCCGAAAGTGCCCTACAATCCCTAAATGTCGACTAGGAGTGGCTATCGGGGGAGCATGAGTTGACAAGACCATGCCTCTCTCTGTTCACACACGGCTGGAGGTTGAAGATGACCAGAGAAAAGGCTAGGACACTGTGAACTGTTAGATTAAAAATGGACGGCTCAGATTGAACGAAACAATCGGAGGTCCGAATGTATCAAGAGACGTGGACGGTCCGATTTTAATCCAACGGCTAAGGTTTGCTCAAAGCTCCTGAGGTTTGAAACAACAGAGAAGATCGTGAACCCTTGGATCGGAAATGAACGGCCATGATTAGAGGTTACATTCGGAGGTCTGAGCGTTCTCAGATAATCTGGACGGTTAGATCAAGATCCAATGGTTCAAATGGATTAGCGCATTCGCACGGTCCGAATGTTCACGCGAACATGGGCCGAGCGATTAGGATCCAACGGCTGAGATTGGATGCGCGCTTCTAAAAGGAGGCCTGGTGCAGTTAGTTGACTGGACCAAGTCAAGTGGCTCGAGTCCGAGTCTGACTCGCACCCGAGGAACAGTGAAAACAGGTTTTGTGTTTTAAAATTGATCTGGGACTTTGGGGATTTATTTGAGATAGCAAAACAACTCCAAAAATTATGAAATTTTTACTAGAGCTTGCTAACTCGGACATTAACCTTGTGTAAAATTTTCAGAGGTCTTTATGCAAAGTATTTTTCTCCAAAAATCCTGCAAGGTTCTGGAATAGGGTTTAACTGAAAGTCAAACAGGTTTGACTGTCTCCTAAAAATATTCAAACAATTTCTAAAAATTGTGAAATTTTTCAGAGGGGTCAAATACCATCCCAGGAACTTAGGAAAAATATTTCCAAAGGATGATCACAAGATTTGACAAGAATGTTTTTGGAAGACAAGGTTTTGGATCAAAAGACTTATGACTTTGTATTTCCATAACTTCTTACAACCATTGTTCAAAGCATGCAGGGAATACAAGATGTAAGAAAAAGATTTAATTTCTACTCATTTTCTTACATTTGAAACACAAGTCTAAAATTGGGATGTTACAACGGTCATGCCCTTTGGATTGACCAATGCCCCTGCTTACTTTATGAACTTGATGAATAAAGTATTCATAGAGTATCTAAATAAGTTTATCATTGTCTTTATTGACGATATTCTAGTATACTCTAAGAGCAAAGAAGAGCATGAAGAGCACCTTCGCTTGGCCCTGAATAAGCTTAGAGACCATCAACTCTACGCTAAGTTCAACAAGTGTGAGTTTTGGATGCCGAAAGTCACCTTTTTTGGGTCACGTCATGTCCGCCAAAGGAGTTGTCGTCAACCCCAGCAAGGTTAAGGATGTGCTCAATTGGGAGTCACCCCAGTCGGTACCTCAGATCAGGAGCTTCCTTGGTATAGCAGGGTACTATCGCCGATTCATAGAAGGTTTCTCTAAGATAGCAAGATCTCTCACCTAGCTGCTGAAAAAGGAGAAGTTTGCTTGAATGTCTGATTGTGAACAAAGCTTTCAAGAATTGAAGAAATGTTTGACCTTGGCCCTAGTGTTGATCCTGCTGGACGTTCGGAAAGGCTTTGAGATATTCTGTGATGTGTCATGGCAAGGTCTGGGTTGTGTCTTGATGCAAGAGAGGAAGGTGGTAGCTTATGCTTCCCGCCAGTTAAGACCTCATAAAGTCAATTACCCCACTCATGACCTAGAATTAGTTGTCGTGGTGCATGCTTTGAAGATTTGGCACCATTACCTCACTAGTAATCGCTGTGAAGTATACACCGATCATAAGAGCTTGAAGTACATTTTCACTCAGGTCGATCTCAATTTGAGGCAAAGGAGATGGTTAGAGTTGATCAAATATTGCAACGTGAGAATCCATTATCACCCTGGAAAAGCTAATGTTGTATTCGATGCATTGAGTGGAAAGGTCTACTGCAATACTTTGATGATCAAGGAGAATCAGCCAATGCTACACGAAGAATTTCAAAAGCTTAAGCTTGAATTGGTAGAAGAAGGTTTCTTAGCTGCTCTAGAGGTCCAACCCACCCTACAAAATCAGATCAGATCAGCTCAAACTGAAGATGCAAATATCTAAGCGATCAAGAGCAACATGAAGAAGGGAAAATCCCTAAGGTTTTCAAAAGATGAGTAAGGGACCGTTTGGTTTGACAAACGTATTTGTATACCGGATCGGAAGGAGCTCAAGCAGTTGATACTCAAGGAAGCCCATGAAACCATGTACTCCATCCACCCCGGAAGTACGAAGATGTATCAAGACCTCAAGATGTTTTGTTGGTGGCCTAACATGAAGTGTGAGATTGTAGAGTTTATAGCTCAGTGTGATGTTTGTTGTCAAGTCAAAGCCGAGCATCAGAGACCTCCTGAGCTCTTGCAACCTCTGAGCATACAAGAGTGGAAGTGGGAAGAGATTGGCATGGACTTCATCACCGGCCTACCAAGAACAAGAGTTGGTTTTGATTCTATCTGGGTGATCGTGGATTGCCTAACAAAGGTGGCTCACTTCATCCCAGTCAAGGCCACCTACTCAGGAGACAGACTTGCAGAGCTGTACATGGCCAAGATAGTGTGTCAGCATGGAGTGCCCAAGAAGATTGTGTCGGATCGAGGATCTCAGTTCACCTCAAGGTTTTGCGAAGTTGTGCATCGTGTTGGGCACTAATCTGAATTTCAACACCGCCTACCACCCTTAGACCGATGGGCAAACAGAAAGGGTAAATCAAATCCTAGAGGATATGTTGAGAGTTTGTGCTTTAGAGAACCACGCCAGCTGGGAGCACATGTTGCCATACGTTGAGTTTTCTTACAACAACAGTTATCAATCAAGTCTACAGATGTCCCCCTTTGAAGCCCTCTATGGAAGAAAATACATGACACCCTTGTATTGGACCGAAACTAGAAAAGGACAAGTCCTTGGACTTGATATTTTGAAGGAAGTCGAAGATCAAGTCAAGTCAATCTGAGAAAAATTGAAGACAGCTCAAGTCAGGCAGAAAAGCTGTACTGATAACCGTCGTCGAGAGTTAGCCTTTGCCCCTGGAGACCATGTGTACCTTAAGATGTCACCTCTCAAAGGAATGCACCATTTTAGAGTCAGCGGGAAGCTTACACCTCGGTACATTGGGCCTTTTCCAGTACTAGCCAGGAGAGGAGAAGTTGCTTACAAGTTGGACCTCCCACCTCAGCTGTCCGGTGTGCATGACGCCTTTCATGTGTCCCAGTTGAAGAAATGCCTACGTGTGCCCGAAGAGAAAATACCTCTGGAAACTGTCGATCTGTAGGAAGACCTCTCCTACAAAGAGCTTACAAAATTTCTACTGAAAGCGTACTCGCGTATGCATAAAGGTGAGAACTTAAATGACGCATTTTAACATAAAAGTTTAAATGACATGGTAAAGATTCAAATAGAACAAATTACATATTTCTAGTATAGTCGATATCACAAAATATAGCTTGTGTTGGTGGGCTGCTGACTATTAATTGCTGAAAATAAAACAATGTAATTTATTGTATAGCATATCTATTATACTAAATATATATACTACATAATAGATTTACACGTAAATTTTTTTGGGGTGCATGCACCCCATGCTCTAACGTGGCTCCGCCACTGCGGGGAACTCGTCGTAGGCTCGTAGCCGTGGGCTGCCGCGATGGCTGTCAATTTCCGGCTTAAGCGCCAGAGGGAAACCTCGGACAAACGCGCGGAATGAGTAATTCGTCGCTCGGATCGGAGGAAGGTGAAACCGGACGTGGCCCACACAGTGGTTGGGCCGTTGTGTTTCTCCCCTCCTGCGCCGAGCCCTTCTCTTTCCGGTTTCTCGACAGTCGAAGCCCGCGCGGACCCAAGGAAAACAAACGGGCACGGTGGACACGAAACGTGGAAAATCCGGGTAAGAAACCAGCTTCCAGTCCTTGGCTGCTACGCCGTCTCGTTGCCCCTCTCCTTTCCTTTTCCCCACCCCGCCGAACTGTTCCTCCACCTCCAACCTGTTTCCTCTTCTGTCGATCCCGTTGCTCTTCTTCGCAATTCTCCCCTGCTCCAATGATAGGTGCGTGCTCTACCTTCCTTGGGCACACGGCCCCTCCCTCTATTCATGGCTTTGCTGCATCTTTAGAGTTGCTGCCATATCGGGGGAATTTCCTTTTCTAGGGTTCCTTGGATCGTCGTGCTGCGGTCCTTGAAATTATCGTGTCTGGGACGTTCTTGAAGTAAGGTTTCCTTTACCGGCGATCCTTAAAGTTCACCCCAAGACGGCTTGCTGCTGTTCTTGGTGTTCAACCGTACTAGTTATGGTGGATTGGGTATATCCAGTGCAATATTTTTAGGGTAGCGAACTAGCGATGGCCTTTAGATGGATGACAACGGCCGGGCAAACTTTTGCCCTTTGCGTCTCTCGTGGCCTTTTGTACTAACTGCGGTAGAATCTTTCGTCCGTGGCATGGGAGAGCAGCCATACAAACTCCGCCCTATCCGGCTCTTGGGGTTTGTAATTTCTTGAGTGCACGAGAAATTTTGTGTATCCTTGTCGATCTGGACATGAGCTCTTTTTTGTTCTTTTCTGAATTTAGCAATTGGATTGCGTTTGTTCTTCATCAGGTCATTGACATTTGTCTATGCATTTTTTTTTTGTACAGCTGGCATACTAAAGCATTCTTTGTTTTTGTTTTATTTATTTTTCAGAAAGTTGTCTGTTATTCACTGATGACCATGGCAACCTGTAGAGAGGGTTTCTCGTATCACCGGTTGCCTGCACCAGGAGTGGACAACAATATCAAGGATGAAATCCAGACGAAGGTTATGGGCACGATAGGGAATGTGATGAGCTCATTTGATCCAAAGTCGTTGCCTCAGCAGTTAGAAGGGGCATTGGGTACAGCTGGAAACATCATTAACTCCATTGAGTCAAAATTGGCTGGGCAAAAACCATTTGATTTCAGTGGCGGAACTGATTTTCTTGATGGATATGAATGTCCTGATGAGTATTGGGGCTCTGCAACCGTGAAGGCGCAAAAGCCGGTGAACATTAAAAACCTTCTGGGTGGTATAATTGCAATCATTGGTCGCAGTTGCAAAAATGATGAAGTTCAACCACCAAAGGACTCTAAGACTAATGTCTCATTCTTGGGTTCAAGAAGCGATGGTGATACGTTCTTGCATTCCTCAGTCTACGCGCCAAGTGCTCCACTATTGCTTGATGAAGAAGCCTTGAATTACAATATTTATAGGGTTGTCTTAGAAGCAGAACCACCAGAATGGCTGCCCGATAGTTATGCGAACTCGTGCATGCAGTGTGCTGCTCCTTTCACTGCTGTTACTCGTGGAAGGCATCATTGTCGATTCTGTGGAGGAATATTCTGTAGGGCATGCTCAAAAGGCCAATGTCTATTGCCAGTCAAGTTTCATGAGCGGAATCCACAAAGGGTTTGTGATGCATGTTATGATAGGCTTGATCCATTGCAGAACTTACTGATTAATTCCATCAGCAATGCGTCACAAACTGCCAAGCATGATGTTATGGATTGGACCTGTGCAAGAGGGTGGTTAAATTTGCCTATTGGATTAACAATGGAACACGAAATATACAAGGCAACAAATTCCCTGAGGAGCTATAGTCAGGTCCCTGAATTCTGATTTCATTTTCTTTTGTGTATATACATGTTGTTTAATGGCAATACTTTTGATCTGCCATGACTAATAAACCGTAAAAAATATTAATGCAGGTTGCAAGGATAAACCCTGAAAAGTCTATTCCTCATGCAGTCCTTAGTGGAGCAAGTGGGCTGGCCATCTTGACTGTTGTAAAAGCTGGTGTGCTTCTTACTTACAAACTTGGAACTGGCCTAGTAGTTGCTCGAAGATCAGATGGATCATGGTCCCCTCCGTCTGCTATTGTTTCAACTGGATTAGGTTGGGGAGCACAGGTAGTAACTACCTTGCTAATTTCTTCTTTGTATCTTTTATGTGGTCAACTATCAATTGATGAATTACACTATCTTTGTTGTTAGGCTGCAGATGCAGTAAAATTTGTTTTCCTGCTGTTTCATTCCCTGTGATGTTGGAAAAATTACATGCATAACCTATTATTTGCATGTTACAGAGCTAATTATGCAACAGAATTTTTGTCATTGCTATCTGAATAGCACACTAGTTTCATGCTCTTCTTAGAACTGGAAGGACACATACATTATTCTCTCTCTTCGTGTTATTTGTGTAGTGAATCTAGTAACACTGAACTTACCTTTAGGTAGAAACAGCCACTTGTTGTGTTGCCGGAGGCTATGTATGTTTTAGTTTTGAAGAGAAACATCCGGAGCAAGTTGCTGCTTTTTGTAGCAAATGGTACAAGTATGGTCTTGGGAGTTCTACTAAGCAAAAGCGTGTTTGATGTTGACTGCTGTTGACCAAAAATAATTTATCATTTCGGCCATAGTTCATGTACTATGCTAGTAATTTCAATATTCAAGTGTATGATATCTTGCATGTTACATATTTATATATCTTTAAACATACAGGTTGGTGGTGAGTTGATGGATTTCATCATAGTGCTTCATGGTCCGGAAGCTGTGAAGCCTTTCAGCAGCCGAATGCATTTTTCACTTGGGGCAGGTTTAAGTGCTGCAGCAGGACCTGTTGGCAGAGTATTAGAAGCTGATCTGAGAGCAGGTGATAAAGGCTCGGGAGTTTGTTATACATATAGTTGCAGTAAAGGTAATGATTTTGTTCAATTGAAATCTTTAGGCTCTTCATATCATGTGAAGCCTTTCTCTGTTTGCAATTGAGGGTATGAAATTATTAATATAGTAGTGAAAGTTACATTGCGGCACATGCAATGGACCGTCATCCTGGAAAAAATGAATATGAGATGACCAGAAATTTTATTTTTAGACCGAAAACAAACCATCATTATTATGGTTTTTTTATTTATATTTTATATGCATGTACTCTTTATCTGAGTTTTGATGAAATAATGGTGCTACAGTACCCATGGTACTGTTCATGTATTGCTCCATAACATAGGAAAATTTGTTTTCTGTAATTGTCATAATAATCGCTCCTTTCCTAAGCTTATTATATCCATATCAATATTTCATCCTGTCAAATTTGGTGCATTTATTACTTTTTTTCCGGGCACTCGGTGCCCTTATTTTCTATTCGCAAAATGGATTCTGATCAGAATAAGGGCATCCAGACATAACTGCTTAGCGACACACTGTTTCATAAATGCTTGCTAACTTCCACTTTCTGTTCTTGTTTCACACCTTTTTTCTAATAATCTTAATCTCAAAATGAGTTCGTTTAGAAAATAGAAATTCAGGATACAAGTGTATCCTGATTGCTGGCATAAGCATAGGAACAAACTATTTCAGAAATCTTAAGCTCTTACAAGTGCTAATGTTCTTAATATTCTTTCATGCTCATGCATGGATCTGTGTCTACAACCAATTTTTGCGGTGGTTTCTTCACAGGCGCGTTCATCGGTGTTTCATTAGAAGGTAACTTTGTTGCCACCCGGATGGATGCCAATCTGCGGTTTTATGGCGACCCGTATCTAACAACCAGCGATATTCTTATGGGGAATGTGGAGCAACCAAATGCCGCGAAATTTCTGTACAAAGCGCTGGATGATCTTTACTCGGGCCTTGGTTGTTAGCACGATGTAAAGCTCAACTGTACATATTTAATTTGATTTCGACTATAGCTAGCTGTATTGATTCTCAAAATGCTTGTCATTTTTAGCGGGCAGGGTTTGCTCTGTGGGTATGAACCAAATGTCAGAGACAGGTGCAGCTTGCAGTCACAGGTTGAAAGTATGTAAAGCTTGATGTCTTTTGCCAAGTGCACATCGTTATGAAATATAAACATGTTCAAATGTTTTAGGCCCGAAAGCCGTTCCAAACTTCCCACAGCCACTTTTCTCGAAGCCAAAAGCCGTCTTAAAGTGAAAAAGCCGAAACTCGGAAGCCGCCGCGGGACTGTTTCCTGTGGCTTTCCACCTGGGGTGGAAATCAAGCCAAGTAGTCTTTTTACCGAGCTTTTCTCGAAATTGCTACAGATTGATTTAATATCATTTTATTTATAGTTTGAAAGTATTTTTAGAACCTGGGCTAACGAGCCGAGCCTGAGTGAAATCTAATTTCATTTGAAATTGATTTATTTTAATGTTTAATAAAATAACAAGTATAATTGGAGCAATTTTGAACCGAGCCAACGAGCCCCACTAACGAGCTTTTTTCTAGCCCTGTCCACCACCCCCTTCTGGATATGCCCCCCAACTTCATAGTTTATTACCCGTTTTTACCATCACATAAATAACCCAACTCCTTCCCCGATCGCCCCTCGCCCACCCCTTGAGCCCTATTACTCCTCCCTCTTCCCCCACGCTCCTCCCTCCATGCCCTCGAGCCCCTCCTCCGCCGGCAAGCGCCCTCCTCCCTCTTCCCCGCGCTGGCCCGGCGGCCGGCCTCCTCCGTCGACCCTGTCGCCCAAGTCCTCTCCCTCGGCGCCGGCCTCCTCCCGCGGCCCTCCTCCCACAGCTTCCTCCTCTCTTAGCGCCCTCCTCGGCGCCGATGGCGGCCCAAACCGCCACCCCTCTGTCCGTCTCCCCTGACCCAACGCGCCTCCCCCCCACCGCCTCCTCCTCCACCCCGAGCGGCGCAGCGCGCGCCCCCTCCTCCTCCCCCTTGAGCCGCCATCGACCTCATCCTCCCTCGATCTCTCCTCCAGTCCAATAGCCCCCCAAATTTCCAGATCTGAACCTCCCCAAATTCTTGGATGTACACTCTTTTTTCATGTGATCTGGTTCTTGTTCATGTGAATAGTAATTGTCTGTGAGTCACCACTTTTTTTTTAGATCTAGTAGTTGGTAAATGTTTATTTGGAATTTTGTACTGAGCAATTAGACATTAGCTAATATTGTTTGAGCAATTAGACAACATGATATTTGTACTGAAAAGTGATGAACGAGTAGACCACATGAATGCTACTGTTTACTGTTCAATTAATCAAAGTAGCAGTAGTGTTTACTTGCTGTTCATATCTCCTCTCTTTAGTGCCTTTTGAATTGAAAAATAATGAGTGGGTACAGTGTGAAAAAGAACTACTTATGTTAATTACTTTCATGATTGCATGATTATGCTGTTGCCTCATATTTCTCAATAAATCCTTGATATGAATGCTGCTGCTTGAATAAGATATGAATGTTTGTTTAGTAGTTCGTTGCTCAGTTATTACAAGATATGGATGAGCAACAAGTAGTGCTCATTAGTGTAGTCTGCTTCTTGCATGTGGGAGAAATTGGGCGGGGTGGGGGGAATGCAACTAGATTTCGATTGCAAACTTTGAAGAATGTGCTCATGTACAATACAACTTGATTTCAGATGATGCCTGAAATCTGAGTGCATCAATTTTTTTTCTTGCTAGAACTAATGGGCAAAACTGATTAGAACATCTAGAGCTCTGAACAAAATTCAGTGGTAATCTGTGGGAACCCATGATGTTTCATTTTACTTGGTAGTCAGACATATGTGCTTTGAACAAAACTCATGTGCTCATGTTTGTTGCTTGTAATTGTCTCATTGTCTGATTACTTTGACAATTCTCACCCACTAACATCGTGTAATTTGTTTTGTAGTATATGGCTTGTAATTGTCTCATTGTCTGATTACTTTGACAATTCTCACCCACTGGATTCATGACAGTTTTTTCATGAACCGATTGATTATGATATTTGTCGGGACCCAAAAATTCGATTCTGGAACCCTCTGTGTATACTGCACTAGTCCAGGATCACGCTAGTGCACACAGTGTTAACATAGGTAAATATCGATCCACACAAGCGATAAATAAAGTAAACGATTAGTTTGAATAACAAATAAAGGTTTTGACCTTATGGTCGAGTTTACACTTATTAAGCCACGCAGGGCTAACAGAAGATAAAACAACAGCGGAACGAAAATAACTCCAGCGTAGATCCCACCAATTCACCACAGGCAACCGACTGGGATCCAGACCTTAATGATCAACAACCTTCGGCGAACTCCTCCTCGAAAGCAGGCGTAGACTCCTCCTCTTCTGTAGGTTTGGACGCAAGTTTTACAACAAGCGTGAGTACACAACCGTACTCGCAAATCATACCACAGAATGCAATTTATAGATGCAAACTTATTCCAAAGAAAAAGGCTTCTGTGGTTCTTTTGCATAAAAGCAACATTTGCAATTGAATACGAATAATAGATTGAAAGCATAATTCAAAACAAATAGACAATATTAATTTAACAATTGTTTCCACAAAGACACCTGACTAAGCAGATTATTTCACATAGCCATATGATTGAGGTCACACTCTCATCCCAACATTTTATGAAAACTACCCCTCGTGTGAAATCCACGAGCATGTCCATGACCATGACGCGCTATTCGAATAGATTGTTTAACACTCTGCAGATGTTGTACACTTTACCCACAAGATACAACTAGTGTAGCAAGCACTAATCATAACAAAGCAGTTGAAACTTCATCTCAACATTGACACTCGATGTGCTTACAAACCTCTATGCCAACCCAAGCGAAGCGCTTTGGTATAACACACACCATTTGGACGGAAGCGGCGAACCGCCCCGCGATGCAACCACTAAGTAGTCACACCTCCACCCTGTCACACAACCTAACCTATCCACCTGAACATCAATGCCGAGAATCCATAACTTACTAAGTTAGGTCCGTTCCATACCAGGCATGTGGTCGTACAATAAGGCTCAGTTCAATGGCGCACAAAGTTAAGTCCTTAATTGACCAAGGCAAGACTTCCATGTTCTAACTAAGTCACAAAGATTATCATTCCCATCACAAAGCCCACCATATCACACAGCTTCCACCACTTGCCTCAGTCTAAATCCTTTACCACCTAGTTGGTTTTAGTGCAACACATGCCATCACGAAGTAATAACACATAGCACACAGTTTTACACAAAGTTCCATAGTTACTTAGTCTCATTTAATAAATTGCAACTTACATGAGATGTGAGACTCGTAGCATGGCTAAGCAATTGTACTCACATCTAACCAACCCACGTTGGTGCTATAATATTACCAACTAGTAACCAATCTAGGGTGACAAGGAATTATGACATACAAGGCTAAGGTGTGATAACAATTTGGATAATAACTATGCCCAAAGCATTTAAATAAATAATTAAAGTAGGATGCAATAATTTAACACAAAGTAATTTGAAAACTGGGTTCAAGATGATCAAAGGTATGACTTGCCTTGGAAAATGTCTATGTACTGGTCTTGATCTTGGGGTGCTCCTTCTTCAACGAAATTCTCCGACGAATCGACGTCTACTCGCAAACAAAATAAATAAACAAAACCAATAAATAACAGAGGCAAAACAAGCTCCAAAAATTAAATAAAAATCTCAGATAAATAGAGCTCGAATTTAGATAAATTTAGAAATTTGAATGGGCTCAATCGGAGTTAGGATGCAAAAGTTATGAGCTCAGAAGTTTTAAATCTAAAAGAAACCTAATTTGGATTTTCGGATTTTGAATTATTTCTCTAAAGAAAAATCGGATTATTGCGCAATCTCGGCGCCAAATGAAGAATTTCGGGAATTAAAAGAAATAACAAAAATCGACATGTGGACCCACATGTTAGTGAGATGGCTCACGGTAGAACAAGTCTACCGAGCCGATTGAATCTGAGCGGTGGGCCGTGCACGCACGCCGCCGACGCGAGGCGCCACGCATGTGACACGTAGGCGCGAGGCTGAGGTGGCGACGAGGTGGCGCTGACGCGGCTACGGCGAGGGCGGCGGCGCTCGGGAACCGAGGGTCCCGGCGAACGGCGGCGATTCACCGGCGGTGAGTGGTACCAACGTGACGGGGGTGGCACGAGGAACTCGTAGGTGTTCTCACTGGTGGTCGAGAGCGTCTGTGGCGGCCAACGGCGAGCGTTAAGCGGCAGAGGGGCTACGGGCTCGACGGGATCAGTGCTCCGGTGACACTCCGTGCTAAACGGCGCCACCAAGGTGAAGCGCAGCCCTCGTGCGATGCCGGTGGTGCGGACCACGGCTCGAGCGGCTCCGATTGCGGCGGAAGAGCTCGTCGGAGACGGCGGCGCAAAGCGATCTTGAGCTCTGCGCGCTAGGGTTTGGCGCGAGGCGAAGCGGCTAGGGTTGAGCGCGGACACCGAGGCTACCTCCCTTTATACCCGGAGGCTGGGAGAGTCCAGGCACGAACGCCCAAAACGGCGGCGGCGGCGAGATCGTATCCTAACGGTCTCGGAGGCGGCACGAAGATTCGGGGGCCCACACGTCAGCGACGACGGCTCGGGCGCGGCGCGTGCGAAACGGCGCAGCTGCAAAACAGACTCAAGATCGGACCGCCCAAATCTGATCGAGCGGTCCACAATCCAAGGGACGATCGGAACCTCTGGTTAACACACGCGCATCCAGCCGTTCATGCTTGATCCAACAGCGGAGGATGAACGGGGCACTCGGAGAGAGAGAGAGAGAGAGGAGAGAGAGAGAGGCGAGACGGTGGGGTCCACTTGTCGTGTGAGGCGTGCGCAAGACGCGGCGAAATGTCTTGGCGGGAGATGGGCGATCAGTGAAGAGATGGGCCGGAGGAAAGAGATTCAGCCCGAGAGGATTTCTTAGATTTTAATAGCTTTTCTATTTTAGAAAATACCAGAAATTCAAATAAGCAATAGAAAATAGCAAATGAACTCAGAAAAATTCTAGAAAAATCTAGAAAATATATCTTAGCACATAGAACCCAAATAAAATAGTTTTGGCTAATGTTCATGTTGGGATTATTCACATTAAATATTTTTGATTGGAAAGTCCAATATTAAGCTTTTGAATTTAAATTCAAATAAATCCAAATGGTGAATTTTCTCCCTACTAACTATTAAAAGATTTTTAAGCTCAGAAAATTGGGATGTTACAAACCTCCCCCCTTAAAGGAATCTCGACCCCGAGATTCAGGTTAGCTAGAGAAAAGGCTAGGAAACTCGGCTTTCAGCTCTTCTTCACGCTCCCATGTTGCTTCTCCTTCTGAGTGGTTGCTCCACTGGACTTTGTAAAAACGAACAGTCTTGCTTCTGGTGAGGCGCTCTGCGACATCCAAAATCTTGACTGGCTGCTCCTTGTAGGTGAGATCCTCCTTCAAGTCAATTGATTCTAGCGGGGCTTGCTCTTCTGGCACACGAAGACACTTCTTCAATTGCGAGACATGAAAGACATCATGCACTCCTGCTAACGACTGCGGTAGCTCCAACTGATAAGCAACTTCTCCACGGCGTTCCAAAATCTTGAACGGACCAACATACCTCGGGGCAAGCTTCCCTTTGGCATGAAACCTTTTGACACCTCTGAGCGGAGTGACTCGAAGATAAACGAAATCCTCGGGTTCAAAGCTGAGATCACGACGACGATTATCAGCATAGCTCTTCTGCCTGGACTGAGCTATCTTCAATCTTTCTCTTATCATGGCCACTTGCTCTTCTGCTTCTTGGATGATGTCTGGACCGAACACTGATTGTTCAGCTATTTCTGACCAATTTAACGGGGTTCGACAGGCACGGCCATACAAAGCTTCAAATGGTGACATTTACAAACCGCTTGATAAGCGTTATTGTGCGAGAATTCGCATATGGTAGCTTTTATCCCATCGGCAAGATTGGCTAGAGCACAAGCTCGGCATATCCTCCAATATCGATTAACTCTTTCGGATGTCCATGCATGCGTGGATGATACGCGATCGAAATTCAGATGGGTACCCAATGCTTCATGCAAACTTTGCCAAAAACGAGAGGTGAACTAAGATCCTCGATCTGATACTATCTTCTTGGGCACACCGTGCAAGCTGATAATTCTGGCCATGTATAACTCGCAAGACGATCTCCTGAGTTCGTGGTTTTGACTGGCAGGAAATGGGCGACTTTGATCAAACGATCGACTATTACCCAGATCGAATGGGTGATGAAATCCATTCGATCTCTTCCCACTTCCATTCTGGGATCTTCAGCGGTTGCAACAAACCTGCGGGTCTCTGGTGTTCTGCTTTTACTTTCTGACAGACGTCGCACAAGGCAACGAACTCTGCGACTTCTCGCTTCAAATTTGGCCACCAAAATTTAGTCTTAATATCCTGGTACATTTTGGTACTTCCAGGGTGAATCGAATACTTTGAGTCGTGGGCTTCCTTTAAGATTAACTGCCTTAGACCATCGATATCTGGTACACAGATACGACCATTTATCCATAGTATGTCTTGATCATCCTTGGTAAAATCTTTGAATTTCCCTTCTGCCATTTTGACCTTTATGTCTGACAACACGGAATCCTTTGGTTGTGCTTCACGAATCTGCTTCTCCAGGGTAGACTGTACCTCCAAATTGGCTACGAATCCTTCGAACACAAGTTCTAGCCTTAGCTTCTGAAATTCTTCATAAAGTTCTGGGCAACCTTCCCTTACTTCCAAAGTATTGCAGTAACTCTTACGACTTAAGGCATCAGCAACTACATTGGTTTTTCCGGGATGGTAGTGGATTCCAAGATTATAATCCTTGATCAATTCTAACCATCTTCTCTGCCTCATGTTCAAATCTGACTGGGTGAAGATGTACTTCAGGTTCTTATGATCTGTGTAGACTTCACAGCGATTACCGATGAGGTAGTGACGCCAAATCTTTAAAGCATGCACTACGGCAGCTAATTCTAGATCATGAGTGGGGTAATTCTCCTCGTGAGGTCTCAATTGCCTTGACGCGTAAGCGACAGCTCTTCCTTCTTGCATCAAGACACATCCTAATCCTTGACGCGAAGCATCACAATAGATATCGAAATCCTTGCGAATATCTGGCAGAATCAGCACTGGGGCTGTAGTCAGACGCTTCTTCAATTCTTTAAAACTTTCTTCGCAGGCTGAAGTCCAAGTGAACTTTTTCTCCTTCTTCAACAATTGCGTAAGAGGCTTAGCAATCGATGAGAATCCTTCGATAAAACGGCGGTAATAACCTGCCATTCCCAAGAAACTACGAATCTGAGTAACAGTTTTGGGCTGCTCCCAATGTAACACTGCTTTGACTTTACCGGGGTCAACTGCTACTCCCTCGGCTATCATCACGTGAACAAGGAAATCCACTTACTTTTTCCAAAAATCACACTTACTGAACTTGGCATACAACTGATGCTCTCTAAGCTTTTCCAAGATTATCCTTAAGTGTTCGGCGTATTCTTCCTCCGACTTAGAGTACACTAGAATATCATCAATGAACACAACTACGAACTTGTCCAAATATTCCATGAATACTTTATTCATCATGTTCATGAAGTATGCGGGGGCATTAGTCAGACCAAAAGACATGACCAAGAACTCATAATGTCCGTACCGCGTTGAGAAGGTGGTCTTCGGTATATCCTTAGGGCAAATTTTTAGCTGATGGTAGCCTGATCGCAGGTCGATCTTTGAGAACACTCCGGCTCCTTTCATCTGATCAAACAGATCATCTATCCGGGGTAGTGGGTACTTGTTCTTGATAGTAACCTCGTTGAGCGAACGGTAATCGATACACATTCTCATACTTCCATCTTTCTTCTTGACAAACAACACTGGCGCACCCCATGGCGACGAACTAGGTCTCACGAAACCTTTCTCAAGAAGTTCTTCTATCTGTTTTCTTCATCTCTACCAATTCATCGGCTGGCATCCGATAGGGTGTGGGGACCCCGGGTTATCTCCGTAAGACCGAGACTAATCAAGGTCTTAGGGACATAACTCTAAGTCTCCAGTAAATGGATTCCAACTTAACTCAACCTAAGTGGAAGGCTTAACTGAATACTAGAGTCCCGACGATCATGCGTATTGCTCCCTTGCGAGCACTACATGATTGCGGTTCTCTTTCGATTCAAGCACTACACTTAGTGAGTTAAATGAGGAACACGAGTATGACTTATATTGGCTCCCAAGATCAGCGACCAATATACTCATACTCTCATTCAACGTTGATTACATCCATACAACACATACAATAGGAGTTCAAAGACATCTTGCATAATAGTTAAGGTCTACGACTTATTACAAGCGGCCGACCGCCAAAATCAAAATAAAGTATCAAGTAGCAGTGAAGCAAGTAAATTAAGCAAAGACCAGCAGTGGTATGCCCATCACCCATCGACAACCGATTGGGGTTAAATGGTAGCACACTACTCAAATGTGTCGTCTACATCGACACTAACGAGTCGTCGGTCTCATAATCTTCCTCACCTGAAAAGGCCAGCAAACATCTGGCTGAGTACAAAGGTACTCGCAAGTCTTACACAAATACAAATAGTTATGCATAGAGGTCATTCAAAGGATGGTTCATATTGGCTTAGTTTTTGCGAAAGAGACGCAACAATTCACATCCTACACATACTAGTTTTTCATGTGCCCATTTGAAATCAGATTTGAAGTAGAAGTAAAGTAAGTGATACAACATTTTTAATGGTAACCATTGAATCAAACAAACACCAAAGTGGCAGCCCACTTTGATACACTAAACACATGAATATCCTATTCATGACGAATACCAAGTTCAACCACAAAACCTCAGTTCAAAAATCTAACCCTAAGCAGCCACTAACTCAAGCGGTCGTCCATAACCGCGGACACGGCTATTCGAATAGATTTATAACCCTGCAGGGGTGTACTACTTTACCCACACGACTTGATTAGCCCGTAAGCCTCCGGATGCCTCACGAATATAACATACTTCCTATGGTATGCGGTAGGGTAAATCAAGATATGGTCATTTTCAGAAGAAGACTCTATTGAGCTAAGTCTCCTTGTGAGATGGTTCCTTGCCTAGTACAAGCGTCGATAGAACTTGCTAGGGGCCCACAAGTTATATTGGATATACCGATGCAACGAAGGTAATTGGTGCTCCCGTGCACACTATAGAACATTACATCGGCTCCTACGGACAGATGATCAAACACAAGTGCCCCTACACCACCATGAGACTTAGACCAATAGGAACCTCCCCCTACTTAACCACACGTCTCCCAACCCGCGAGTGGCAAAGACGAATGTTGCTTGAACCGCAGTACTCAAAGCTCGGTCCTTAATCGTCGGACAAGTCATTCCACATACCCAATGCTCGTGCACAAAGACACCATCACTAACCAGCACTTGTCCAGACCAAATCTCATTTTAAAATGACAAAAATTTAACTCATAAAATAGCTACAAAGGTCTGAAGTATAAATCATAAAATGAGAGTTGTGTTTATCCCAAAATCGTCGGGTTGTTCCCGACGATCGAACTACCGTATCTAGACTTGCATGGCTAAGCAATTCTATAACCCATAATTCACACATCCTATCTTAAGCATATAGGAGTTGGCATAATTCAAGATTAACCTCAAGCATAGGATATAACTAAACTACACATCACAAAATATCGACATAATCAAAATAGCATGCAAGCAATTATCATTGCACTATCTTAACCAAAACTGGGATCAAATATGATGCAAAAGAAAGTTCAAATGATGCTTGCCTTGCTGGTACAATAGCTGCTCACTCTCAGTAGTGTAAGTGTCGATATCGATAAGCTCGGGATCTAGAATAATACATCATCAAATAATTACCGAGAAAACATCCCAAAAACCAAAATGCTCAAAAATGCATGATTTTTCTACAGTATCTAAGTCATACTTTTAGATGATTTTTGGTGAAAGAATTATTTCATTTTGATTTAGTATATGAAAGTTATGGCGGTTTGAATTTCAGATTCCAATATGCCTCTATTTAAGCAATTTAATTATGAAGTGAAATTTTGTAGGGTAGTGGTGAGTACATGGATTACATGGATGAATAGGCAATATTATCACAAGTTCAAAACAGTTGAGTTTGCTCCATTTGGAGTTTTCATGACTTAGTTATTGATTTCTAAATTTATCAGCATTATTAGTACAAAAATAATGTCTTTTAAGATCATCTTCCTCAAACTACAGTTTCTGTGCTAGAGGTAAGTTTGAAATCATTTTTATAATTAAGTTCATTTGAAATATAAATTACCAAAATTGATTTCACTGTTTTTGGAGTTTCCATGAATTACTTATGAATTTTTGAAGTTATCAGCCCCTTTTTCTAATGTAACAATAATAGTGTTAAAGGCTTATTTTCCAAAATAGTGCTCTCTGTTACAGAGACATGTTTGAACTCAATTTTTATATACAGTTCATTAAATTTGAAAATTATCAGAAGTGGTTTCACTCATTTTGGAGTTAAAATAAATTAGTTATGTATTTTCAAAGTTATACATATTTTTCAGTATGCAAGTAAATGATTTTTCGGATTTTATAAACCATTTGCTACTTTTCTCACCGAGGCTCAGCTAGCCACGGTCTCTGACCAGCGGGCCCGCTCGTCAGCGGCCCACTGCGAGGCGCACGCACGTGCATCCTAAAGCTACGATTGCGAGCCGTTGGATCAAGATCCAACGGTCCACATTCGAGTGCAATCGAACGGCCCGAACGCCCTCGAGATCAAACCGTTCCTTTCGCATCGGACGGTCGGATCGACTCGGTTCATTTAGTTTCTTAGCACGTGTTTAATGCCTTGGGTCCACACGTCAGTGGACTTAATCATTCATTTCCGACATCAATTAAATGCTAATGATTACAGTTAACGCTAATGACGTGCTACAGTGATGGTCGGCGTACGACAACGGGATTTCGTCCCCGCGCGTTTCACCGGCGGCTTGCCGGCGATTCCGGCCACAGCGGCGTGAACCACGAGCATGTTTAAATGCACAATAGGGTTGCGCTCCTAAAGGAAGTAGTCCCGAGGGCTGAGCCGGCCTGTACCGGCGGCTAGCCGGAGCTAAGCGACGACGATATTGCGGCAAAAGTGCATAAGACAGGGTAGAGCTCCGCGACAAACAACCAGCGAGTGCCCAGGTCCTAAAGGCTAAGTGGAAGCTACCTGAGTAGAAGGGGGTGCTCGGAGAAGCTTGGGGCTGCTGGAGCGGCGTCGGCGCCGGAGAAGAAGATGGCGACGACCCGGCTCAACGAAGAGATTATGCTCTGAGCAAAAAGGAGCAAGGGGAATGCTCGGGTTATCTCAAGGACCTTAAGAGCAAACTATAGGAGCAAAGAATTTGAAGAATAGCCTACCAATTTGAAGTGGGAGGTGAAAAGTTGCTTCACGGCCGAAAGTGTGAAATCTTGAATCAACAAGATCTGTAGTGCAAAGATCAAATCAATTGAGGGAAATAAGTGTGGAGCTTAGTAGCAACTGGTGACGCACATAAGCGAAGGAAAAACTCACCAGAGGCTAAGATCGGCACAATGGTGTCCACAGTGCGCGCTCTGGACACTACAGAGAGCTCGAAGATGGAACACGAGCTACAAGCGACGAGAGGGCTCGCATTAGCAAAAATGGACAAGGCATTGAACAAGAAGAAGATCGGTACCACCGGTGGAAGCTTACCCGAGAGACACGTGACGGAGAGCTTCCTCCTCCTCTAGAAAGAGGAGAAGTGAGGAAAAGAGGGGTGCCGAGAGGGTATTAAGCTCGGAAGAAGGCGGAGTGGAGGCGGCGAGAGATGGAGCGGCTCGGGGACCGCCAACGGATGCGGTGGATTGGCGGCGTCATCGCGCGCGGAAGGGATTCGTGGCGCGTGGAGCTTGGTTTCTGCGGCGTCGGCCGAGAGGAGGAAGACGAGCGACATGCGGCCCCACCGTGTCGGCGACTTCAACAGCGCGCGCGGCGCACGTTAAGTGGATCGGCTCAAGCCGCTGGATCTCGGGTGGGCGGTGGGATTAGAAGAGGGTGCTCGGAGCGGGCCGAAGCGGTGCGCGATTTAGACCGTCGATCGATGATCCGATGGCTGCATGTGACGTGCGATTAGGCGGTTGGGTGAGTCGGCTCGCGGGTCGGACTCGAGCCCAAGGAACGAGAGTGACGATTTAAGTTTAGGGTTTGACCAGAAATTAAAATCATTTCTCTAGTTTGACCAGAGGCTTAAAAATAGAAATAGGATTCCTAAAATTGTGAAATAATTCACAGATGTTCCTGGGTATGTCTAGTGTTCATAAAAATTATTGAACCCTACTGTTCATTATATATTTTGTATATTTTAAATTCAAATATAATGTTGGTCTTTAGATTGTGTTTGAATTTTTATAAGGTTCAAACCAGTCCCAAAAATTTTGGAAAAATTATATTTATTCGTGAAAACTAATGTAGTATTTAATTAAATTGGTTTCAGATGATGATATCAACTTTTGTTCACTGATTCGAATTGAAATGTGAATTTTGATGTGTATGTTCACCTCAATTTAGATTTTTCAAGTACAATATATTATGGAAATGTTTTGAAATCAATAATGCATGCTTATGAAATACATATTAATACATTTTAATTGTTGGGGCTGTGACATAGGGTCTCTTTGAAATTGGTGCTGTCCCTGGCACTAAGTCGATGACAAACTCAATGTCACGATCCGGTGGCATTCCTGGTAATTCTTCTGGAAACACATCCGGATATTCACTGACGACTGGTACTTCCTCTAAGGACAGGGCCTTCAGACTGTTCACTAATAGATGTCCATCACGAACTGAGGTGGCTAGAAATTCTATCTTGTTTCCCTTGGTATCCTCGATTGTTACGGCTCTTCGGCCGCAATCTAGCACAGCTTTGTGCTTGGATAACCAATCCATGCCAAGAATGACATCTAGGGTTTGGGTATCTAGAACAATTAGGTTGGCTAGAAACTCAACTCCAGCTATGAGTAACTTAGCTCCTAAACATCCCACTCTAGCACTTAGCTCTGCTCCAGGCGACTGGACTAACAGAGTATGCTTAAGTTGCATAACTTCCAAATTATTCTTGGTTGCAAACATTCCAGAAACAAATGAATGCGAAGCTCCAGAATCAAACAAAACCGATGCAGGTACTGAGTTAACCAGAAACTTACCCAGTACGATGTCTGGTGATTCTTGGGCTCCTTCCAGAGTGGCGTGGTTGACACAGCCTCTGATCACAGACTGTGGTGCTCCTCCGGCTTGACCGCAACTTGTGAAGCTCCTTGGTTGATGCCTGGTGCTGGCGTCTTGGATGACGTAGCTCCAAGGTTGAAACGTACTGGAGTGATTGTACCCTTCTGCGGACATTGGTTAGAAAAATGTCCTGGCTGACGACAGGTGTAACATACCCGTGGTACGTTCTGCTGGTTGCTCCCCGGGTTGGGGTTGACAGGTGCAGGGTTGCGGAAGTTCTGGACGGCTGGACGGGGTGCTGAAGTTGGTGCAGGTGCTCTGAACGAAGTCTGGGGTGGAAACCGGTTGAACTGTGGTGGCACTGTTCTTGCCCTCTGCTGTGATTGCTGATTTCCTTGTTGAGCCATCCGGCGCTTACGGTTATCCTCTAGTTCCTTGCGTTTGTCCTCTAGAACAAAGTTTTGTTGACCAGCTCTTGAAAATCAGGGAAAGTATGGGCAATTAGACTGACTTGCAGTCCAGTGTTCAGCCCCTTCAGGAAACAACTCTAACGAGCCTTGTCCGTGGCTACATCCTCTGCTGCATAGCGAGTTAGCTGAGAAAACTTGTTGAGATAGTCAGACACTGACATAGCTCCTTGCTTGAGAGCGCGGAACTCATCCTTCTTCAGATCGATAATGCCTTCTAGTACATGATACTGGCGAAATGTTGTAGAAAATTCCTCCCATGTGATATCCTGTGGCGTCTCATGCGCGGCACAGAAGTTCTCCCACCATTCAGCGGCTATGCCCTCCATCTGGTGGGTGGCATACAAAACCTTCTCACGGCCGTTGACTTTGGGTGATCGCAGCAGACTTCCTCTCAATAACCCTGAGCCAATCATCTGCTTCCACTGGAGAAACATGTCCAGGAAATGTTGGTGGACGGGTTCTCATAAACTCCGCAAGTTTGGATGGTCCATGGTGACCGTGGAGCACCGGGCTCCATCTTTGTTGATTGTTGTTGTTGTGGACACGTTGTTCATAGCTTGCATCCGATTCATCATAGTATTCATCAGTGAGTCTCTGTCTTGCCATGAAAGCTCCAAAGTTTTGCAAGTCAATTGGGGTGCTTGTGGCGGAGCGCTCCTGCGGTGGTTGCTCATTGCTTCTGTCTTTGGTCAGGAACCACTTGCAGTGATCGACGAGTTTGAACCATCCGCGAAGCTCTATGGGTTAGATAAGGTAGCAAGCATAAGATGAGTTAAGAACTAGCGGGGGTAGGTTAAACCCAACAAAACACGGCTCAGAAACTCAAACGAAATACCTTTATTAATTAGGGTCTTAGCATGGTGCAACAAATGCCTAAGGGCCTTTGCACTCATACCGCGCACAAAAGAAACAACGACCTAAGCACACAAAACTACCGCCTAAAGGGCGACTCACTAAATTGAAATCGCTAAGCTGAAAAGCGAGACTAAGGCAACTCATCGAGGAAGCCTCCACAACCGCGCGGCGGCGCTCGACGGTGTGGGACTCTAAGTGAGCCGACATCTTGGCAACCGATCCCGATGCCACAGAATCGGTGCGGCAGAAGCGGTCGTTCCTGCAACTGGCTCGGTTGGTTCCTCCGCTCTGCATCTTCCTTTGGCTCGATTGGGCCTTCCTCCGGATCTTCTTGGAATCCTCTTGGTCTTCCTCTTCTTGGGAACTTGGTCAGAGGATCTCTTGCGAGTGGCAACCTTCTCTTGACTCTGCAAAGCTTCATAGACATGATCCACTCGTGATAGTCCTCTCCAAGGCTTCCTCACGGCGGCCACTGGTGGGCAAGGTGCACGATCGTAGCGTTGCTCTCTTCTGCGTGGACGGGTAGCGAGCGGCAAATCCACGGCGGCGGCCCGGGTGGTAGCGGAAGGCGTTGTCTTAGAGCTCCGTGCGTAGATGTTGCAGATACGTAGCATGGCCAAGCGCGACGACTCCTGGATACCTTCCAGCCAAGTGATCTTCCTCACCGAGACGTGCGAAGGTTGACTTGCCTTGTCGTTCCTCCTAGCGTAGATTGTCAGGCAACAAATCACTCCACGGCTTTGTCCATTCACCATCCAGTTGTTGCCGACGTACAGTGGATGATCAAAACCTCCAAGAACCTGCAACAGCTTCCAAAGCTCGGCGGCGTATCCTCCAGTGCGCTCACCATAGCTCTGAAGACGAGGCATCTGTCAAGACAGACGAAGAAGGTAAGGGCAATTTTAAAACAGCGGGAGAGAAAGGATTATAGCAAAAGTTGAGGCGAGAGAGATATGAGAAGAGTTAAGCAATTAATTAACCTTGCAAGTTAATTTTTCCTTTAGAAAATAATTTGGACACTCTAAAGACGGCCAATCTAACCAAGGTCAAGACCTACAGTCAGTATGGCTCTGATACCACCTCTGTCGGGACCCAAAATTTCGATTCTGGAACCCTCTGTGTATACTGCACTAGTCAAGGATCACGCTAGTGCACACAGTGTTAACATAGGTAAATATCGATCCACACAAGCGATAAATAAAGTAAACGATTAGTTTGAATAACAAATAAGGGTTTTGACCTTATGGTCGAGTTTACACTTATTAAGCCACGCAGGCTAATGTAAGATAAAACAAGAATGAACGGAAATAACTCCAGCGTAGATCCCACCAATTCACCACAGGCAACCGACTGAGATCCAGACCTTAACGATCAACAACCTTCGGCGAACTCCTCCTCGAAAGCAGGTGTAGACTCCTCCTCTTTTGTAGGTTTGGGCGCAAGTTTTACAACAAGCGTGAGTACACAACCGTACTCGCAAATCATACCACAAAATGCAATTTATAGATGCAGGCTTATTCCAAAGAAAAAGGCTTCTGTGGTTCTTTTGCATAAAAGCAACATTTGCAATTGAATACGAATAATAGATTAAAAGCATAATTCAAAACAAATAGACAATATTAATTTAAAAATTATTTCCACAAAGACACACAGCTAAACAGATTATTTCACATAGCCATATGATTGAGGTCACACAGCTCCTATCCCAACATTTTATGAAAACTACCCCTCATGTGAAATCCCCGAGCATGTCCATGATCGAGGACGCGGCTATTCGAATAGATTGTTTAACACTCTGCAGAGGTTGTACACTTTACCCACAAGATACAACTAGTGTAGCAAGCACTAATCATAACAAAACGGTTCAGAAAATTCATCTCAACATTGACACTCCCGATGTGCTTACAAACCTCTATGCCAACCCAAACGAAGCGCTTTGGCGTAACACACACCGGCCGACAGGAAGCGGCGAACCGCCCCGCGATGCAACCACTAAGTAGTCACACCTCCACCTGTCACACACACCTAACCTATCCACCAACATCAATGCCGAGAATCCATAACTTACTAAGTTAGGCCCGCCCCATACGTGCATGTGGTCGCGTGCAGATGAGGCTCGGTTCAATGGCGCACAAAGTTAAGTCCTTAATTGACCAAGGCAAGACTTCCATGTTCTAACTAAGTCACAAAGATTATCATTCCCATCACAAAGCCCACAATATCACACAGCTTTCACCACTTGCCTCAGTCTAAATCCTTTACCACCCAGTTGGTTTTAGTGCAACAGATGCCATCACGAAGTAATAACACATAGCACACAGTTTTACACAAAGTTCCATAGTTACTTAGTCTCATTTAATAAATTGCAACTTACATGAGATGTGAGACTCGTAGCATGGCTAAGCAATTGTACTCGCATCTAACCAACCCACGTTGGTGCTATAATATTACCAACTAGTAACCAATCTAGGGTGACAAGGAATTATGACATACAAGGCTAAGGTGTGATAACAATTTGGATAATAACTATGCCCAAAGTATTTAAATAAATAATTAAAGTAGGATGCAATAATTTAACACAAAGTAATTTGAAAACTGAGTTCAAGATGATCAAAGGTATGACTTGCCTTGGAAAAGGTCTATGTACTGGTCTTGATCTTGGGGTGCTCCTTCTTCAACGAAATTCCCCAACGAATCGACGTCTACTCGCAAACGAAACAAATAAACAAAACCAATAAATAACAGAGGCAAAATAAGCTCCAAAATTAAATAAAAATCTCAGAAAAATAGAGCTCGAATTTAGATAAATTTAGAAATTTGAATGGGTAAGTCGGCTGGTAAGTAAAGTTTGCCCTCCACATCATATCCCGGAGAAGCGCCGGGTATCCATCCACATTCTCAGCTTGAGTTTCCTTGACCAGGTATTGACGAGTCATCTAAAGACAAGAGAAACAAGGTAAGATTTCCTTTTCAAATCCAAACAAGAGTAAGGTAAGGAAGGACACTAGGAGGGAATGAGAAACAAAAGATATTTTGAACTTATACTTTCTGAAAGTAATTTGATAATTTTAAAATATTTTGACTCAAGAAGGCTCACTAACTCTAACGTCAGTGCTAGCTCTAACCTACAGTCAGTATGGCTCTGATACCAACGCTGTGGGGACCCCGGATTATCTCCGTAAGACCGAGACTAAGCATGGTCTTAAGGACATAACCCTGGATCACCGGTAAATGGATTCCAACTTAACTCAACCCAAATGAGAGGCTTGACTACAATCTAGGGCCCCGACGATCATGCGCGCCGCTCCCTTGCGAGCAATACATGATTGTCGGTTTCCCAACAAGTCGAGCCCTACACTTAGTGGGTTAAATGGGAAGCCACGAACAGCGAATCTAGGGCCCCGATGATCATGCGCGCCGCTCCCTTGTGAGCAATACATGATTGTCGCAAGGCTCACGACCACCCAGGCGGTCCTGACTGCCGTTGAGACATAAGAGGTCGGGACCGTAGGATTTAGATCCGAAGGCCTACATGCGTTGGTGCATTTAGGCGGTTGAGCTGAGTCAGTTTGTCTGGTCGGACTCGAGTCCAAGGAATAGTGTCAGTCGGTTTAGGGTTAGGGTTTGACTGAGAATTAAAATAGAAATAAAATTCCCAAAATCATGAAATAATTATTGGGGTTCTGGGATAGCCTAGTGTCCATAAAAATTATTGAACCCTCACTGCTTTGATATAAAGTGTATAATTTAATTTCAATCTTATTGTTGATCTTTAAATCATGTTTGGATTTTAGTAGGGTAAAGACCAGTCCCAAAAATTTGGAAACAATTATATTAATTCATGATAATTAATATAGTATTTGAATAAATTATTTCAGAGATGTTTCAAGAGCATTTATTTCGCTTTTTGCTTGGAGTTCAATTTAAAGTGTATGTTTCATTTGTTTTTGGAGATTTTTTTTCCAAGTACAATATTTAAATAAAAAGTTTCAAAACATGATGCATGCTAATGAGACGCATAATAAACCACTTTATTAATGTGGGGATGTGACAGCTGCCTTGTTGGCGCTGCCCTCGGCGCCAACGAGGTCTGCCGGCCCCACCCCAGCCACCGGCCCACCACCACCGCCTCCTCTTCCTCCACTGGCACTGCCCACATCCAGCGCTACCGCGCCATCTTCCTCCCCTACCGCCTTTGCTCCTCCCGTGCTCCCCCCGCTGCCACCTTCTTCCCCGTCTCCGACGGCTATCGCTGCCGAATCCGCCGTCGCCACCCCCGCCGCCTCTGCTCCTCCACGCCGCCCTTGCTCATCCCGTGCTCCCCTGCCGCCCATGCTCCTCCACGCCGCCCTTGCTCGTCCCGTGCCCCCCCGCCATCGCCACCCTCGCCTCATAATTTCTAGTCGATTCCCGTGCTCCCCCGCCGACCTCCACCACCCACCGCCTCCTCAGGCCACGGCCGGCCGCGCCACCGCCGCCTCCTCCTCTATAGCTGGGTCCCGGTGAACCCAAAACCTAATCTGGCGAAACCCTGCCCTAACTCGCCACCGTCGGAGAAGACAATCATGCCGCCGGCCGGAGCATGAATCATGGTACGGATCTAAAGGTCAGAAATCTGACTGATTTTCTAAAAAATTTCATTCGATCGATGTATAGCAGATTCGTTCTATATATTTCCGGACTCATTCGTCACGGCGTGGGGACCCGGGTTATCTCCTTAAGACCGAGACTAATCAAGGTCTTAGGGACATAACTCGATCTCCAAATAAATGGATTCCAACTTAACTCGGTCTAAGTGAGAGACTCAACTCAATTCTAGAGCCCCGACGATCATGCGCGCTGCTCCCCTGCTAGCACTACATGATTGTCGGTTCTCCAACAAGTCAAGCACTACACTTAGCGAGTTAAATAGGAATCCAAGAACAGCGAGTATGACTTATATTGGCTCCCAAGATCAGTGACCAATATAATCATAACCTCATTACAACGTTGGTCACATCCATACAACCATCATACATAAATAGTACAAAAGTTACAACACGCTTCTAAGTGTACAATTACATAAGGGCCGACCGTCAAATTTAACAAGTTTAAAGCGAGTTTAGTAAATAAACCAAAAGAACCAACAGTGGTATGCCCACCACCCATCTAAGCAACCGATCGGGAGTTAGAAGATAGCATACTACTGCGTCGGTGTCACCTAAATCGACAGGCAAACTCATCAACCTCGTGATCGCCCTCACCGTAAAGCCAAGAACATCCGCCGAGTACCAAAGAGTACTGCAAGTCTTACACAAATAAAAATAGTTATGCATAAGGTCATTCAAAGGAAGGCTCATATTGGCTTAGTTTTGCGAAAGAGACGCAACAATGTACAACCTACACATACTAGTTTTTCAAGTGCCATTTCAAAATCAGATTTGAAGTAGAAGTAAACATGTGAATAAGTAATGAACTAAGTAACAAATTAAACATACAAATAACAAAGTGGCTGCCCACTTTGATACAACAATAAGCATAAACATCCCATTCATGCTAATTACCAAGTTCACCCACAATTTTAATTTCAAGTCTAACAATAGTAACTCCCGAACTCAAGCGGTTGTCCATAACCGTGGACACGGCTATTCGAATAGATTGTACCCTGCAGGGGTGTACTACTTTACCCACACGACTGACCAGCCCGTAAGCCTCCGGATAATGGCACACTTCCTTTGGTATCTGGTCGGGAGAATCGAGATACGCTGATCGTTCAGCAAGAAAACCCTATTGCGCTAAGTCCCCATGTGAGTTGTTTCGGTCTTAGTACAAGTAGCATATAGCACTTGCTAAGGGGCTCACATGTTATATTGGAAATATCGATGTAATGAAAAGGTAATTGGTGCTCCCTTGCACACTATAGAACATTGACATCGATTCCTAAGGACAAATGATCAAACACAAATGCCCCTACACCACCATGAGACTTAACACAATAGAACCTTCCCCTACTTAACCGTGACAAAGCACCCATATCACTGCGATGGTAGCACGAAAGTACTTGAATCAACGACGTTACCAAAGTTCGGTCCTTAATTGTCCGCATAAGTCCAACCACATACCCAAATCTCGTGCATAAAGAACCATCACTAACCAACACTTGTCCAGACCAAAAGCTCATTTAAAAATGACAAAATTTAACTTGTAAAACAGGTACAAAGATCTGAAACAAAAGTATATAATGAGGGTTGTGTTTATCCCATAGTTGTCGGGTTATTCCCGACAACCAACTACCGGTTCTAGACTTGCATGGCTAAGCAAACTCGAACAATATAACTTCACACCTCCTATCATAACATTTCAGCAATGGAATAATTCATGGATAGCCACAATGACAACATAATAGGATGTGTCTAACTATTCATCACAAAAATAGCGACATTATCAAAATAGCATGCAAGCAATTATCATTGCATCTATCCTAACAAAATTGGGATCAAATATGATGCAAAAAGAAAGTTCAAAGGATGCTTGCCTTGCAGGTAGCTAAGTTGTTCGCTCTCGCCATGAGGAGTCAATATCAATGGGCTCGGTATCTAGATAAATATAATACGAATAAACATCGAGAAATACCTCAAAAATCAAAATGCTTCAAAATGCATGATTTTTCTACAGTAGCTAAGTCATGATTTTAGATGATTTTGGTGAAAGAATTATTTCATTTTGATTTAGTATGTGAAAGTTATGGTAGTTTGAATTTGGACTTGATGTGTCTCCATTTAAGCAATTTAATTATGAAGTGAAATTTTGTAGAGCAGTGGTGTATACAAGGGTTACATGAATAAATGGGCAATATTATCACAAGTTCAAAACAGTTGAGTTTGCTCCAATTGGAGTTTTCATGATTTAGTTATTGATTTTCAAAGTTATCAGCCTTTTATAGTATAAAAATAATGGAGTTAAGGAGTATATTCTCCCAAAATAGTTTCTGTGACAGAGGTAACATGGAGACCATTTTTAGAATTAAGTTCACTGAAAATGAAAATTATCAAAAGTGGTCTTACTGTTTTTGGAGCTTCCAATAATTACTTGTGCATTCTTGAAGTTATCAGTCATTTTTCTATTGTACAATTAATGGTTTTAATGGATTAATCTCCAATTAATACTCTTTGCTACAAAGATAAGTTTGAAACTAATTTTAACATAAAGTTCATTAACAATGAAAATTACCAGAAGAGGTTTCATTCAATTTGGAGTTGATTTGAATTAGATATGGATTTTTGAAGTTAATACAATTTCCAGTGTGCAAATAAACCGATTTCGAATTTCATAAAGCATTTACTATTTTCCTTACCGAGGCATACGCCAGCCACGGTCAATGACATGCGGGCCCAGTGAAACAGTGCGTTTTCCGGATTTTCTAAAAGAACTCAATACTTCTCTCACTCGCCTACAGCTAAGCCACAGGGGATGACGAGCGGGCCGGATCCGAGTTTTGACCCACCAACGGGTGGTCTCGGCCGAAAAGGACCAAGGCGATCCACATGATTACGCTTTCTAAATAAGAACATGCAATCTCCGTCTAAGTTTTCAAGGAAAACGCGTTTTGCCAAAAGAGAAAACGATTTCAATATCTTACACCATCACTAAGCCACCGTGGTGGCCCACAAGTCGAGACTCATTAGCCTTCTAAAACCACCATTACGCAACTAAACGAGGCTTTGTCGGATGTTCCCACAACACGCGATCGGCGCAGCCGAGCCCCGCCGCTGCCTGCATCGCGCGATAGGATCTAATGACATGAATGGATTCCACTTAAGCTTGCGCATCACAGTGGCGGCGACGACGGTGAGATGGTTCAGGTCGCGGCTAGCCGGAGTTGGGCGGCGAGGCTAACACGGCAAACTTGCATGTCGCGACTCGGCGCCTAATTGTAAAACAACGCATGCTTGAGCCATCGGGAAGTAAGTGGAAGTTTACCGGAGGAGAGAAAGGTCGAGAAGAACTCGGTGAGGGCTCGACGGCGATAATGGCGCGGGCGCACGACTTCACGCGGAGGAAAACTGCGCAACCAAACCGAAAATGGTGGTAGGGAACACTTGGTGGGTGGTTTAGATGGTGTGAAAGAAGGTAATCGAAAACTAACTCACCGGATCGGCAAAAGTGGTCGAAGGGGTGTTCTAGGCGAAAAGGAGGAAAACTTCAAAATGCCCCGACCGTGAATAATCCGACAAAATTGAGTGAGGGTTTTACTCTAAAGCCTAGAACAAGAAATGACGCGCAAAGAAAAGGTAGGGGCTCACCAGAACAATAACCGCACGGAGGAGGCCTCGGTGTGCGCCTGGAGTCAAGGCGATAGCGATTTAGGGTGGCAGGCAACTACAAGCAAAAGCAAGAGCCGGATGAGTAAAAATGGAGAAGGTATGCAAGGAGAAGGCTAGGGGACTTCACGGCCGAGCTTACTCGAGAGGAGGTGAAGAGCTCGCCTCCTTTCCTCGGCCACCGAGAGGAAAGTGAGGAACCAAGAGAGGAGAGGGCGAGTTAAAGGGCGGCAACGGTCGGACAAGCAACGGCGTGAGAAGGAGGTGCTCGTGGATAGGTTGGGAGGTGCGGTGGCTCACGGCGTGGATCGAGCGGGCAAAGATGCGACGAGCGTGGCGCCAATGATCACACATGAGTCGGCGAGAGGAAGAAGATGGCCCGACGTGGCGGGCAAAGTGCGTCGGCACAAGAGAGAGAGGAGATGCGGTGTGGCTCGGTCGCTTGATTAAAACGACGGCTAAGATCAAAGGGGGGTTCGGACAGGTCGACCGGGTGATGAGATCTGGGCCGCTGATCTCCGATCCAAGGGTTGCATGACTCGGTGCATTTAGGGGGTTGGGTTGAGTCCAGTCGCCGAGTCGGACTCGAGTCCAATGAACAGTGTCTAGGGTTTGGGCTAGGGTTTGACTGCAATTTAATTTATTTCTCTCTACTTTGACCGAGGCTTAGAAATAGAAATAAATTTCCAAAATTATAAAATAATTTGTGGGGTTCCTGGATGATATAGTTCCCATAAAAATTATAAAACCCTACTGTTCATAATATAGTTTCTGATATTTAAATTCAAACATATTGTATGTCTACAAACGTTGTTTGAATTTTAATTAGGTTCAAACTGTTCCCAAAATTTTGGAAAATTATATTAATTCATGATAATTAATGTAGTATTTAAATAAATTGGTTCCAGATGATGATCACAACTTTGTATTACTGATTTGAAGTGAAATGTGAATTTTGATGTGTATGTTCACCTCAAATTAGATTTTCCAAGCACAATATAATATGGAAATGTTTTGAAATCAATAATGCATGCTAATGAAATACACATTAACCCATTTTAATTGTTGGGGCTGTGACAAACCTCCCCCCCCCCTTACAAAAGATCTCGACCCGAGATCTTGGTGGAGAAGAATTAGAAGGTTTTCATTAGGAGTTATAATTTATGTTGTCTTGATTTCCTTCAAAGGTAGTGTTGACACGTTATAATTATGCTATAAGAATAAATTTTATATTGATATGCTTTACCTTTCCTTTCTTGATACGAAGGCACTTCATGTAGAGAAGAGATCTGGATATGCCGCTCTCATCCGATCTTCACGTTCCCAAGTTGCTTCATCTTCCGTGTGGTTGCTCCATTGGACATTGACGAACTTGATGTTACGATTCCTCGTCTTGCGCTCGGTTTCCTCAAGGATGCGAATCGGGCTCTCTCGATAAGATAGATCGGGTTGCAAGTCGAGTTCGCCCAACTCGCTTGCTTCCGCTGGGACTCAAGACATTTCTTGAGTTGGGAGACATGGAAAACGTTATGCACGCTCAAAGTGATGGTGGCAACTCAACCGGTAGGCCACCGATCCCAACTTGGCTAGAATACGGAAAGGTCCAATATAGCGAGGTGCTAATTTACCTTTGATTTGGAAGCGATGAACTCCTTTCATAGGAGAGACTTTAAGATAAACATGATCGTCCACCTTGAAACTCAACTCGCGACGACGATGGTCGGCATATGACTTCTGACGTGATTGAGCCGTCCTAAGTCGTTCGCGAATGACACGAACTTGTTCTTCAGCATCTTCCACCAAGGTTGGGCCATAGAATGGCCTCTCCCCGGCTTCGGACCAGTTCAAGGGTGTTCTACAAGCTCTCCCATACAATGCTTCGAATGGTGACATCTGAATACTGGATTGGAAGCTGTTGTTGTAGGAGAACTCCGCAAATGGCAAACACTTCTCCCAGTTTTTGCTATAGGACAACACACAAGCTCGGAGAAGGTCTTCTAAAACTTGGTTTACCCTCTCAGTTTGTCCATCAGTTTGTGGATGATAAGCTGAGCTGAAAGATAGGTCGGTCCCCATTGCTTGATGCAAGCACTTCCAGAAATGAGAGGTGAACTGAGGACCTCTATCTGAAACAATCACCTTTGGTACACCATGGAGACAAAAAATTTTGGAGATGTACAACTCGCTAGCTTGCTTTTGATGTAAGTGGTCTTGACAGAATAAAGTGAGCAACTTTAGTCGGACGGTCGACAATCACCCATATGGAATCGGACCCAGCTTGAGTCCTTGGAAGGCCGGTGATAAAATCCATGCCAACTACTTCCCATTTCCACTTGGGAATGGGCAGGGGATCTAGAGTACCAGCTGGCTTCAAATGCTCACTTTGACTCTTTGGCATACATCACACTCGGCAACATATTGAGCGATCTGTCGCTTCATTTGGCTCCACCGAGCCTCTTCTTCAAGTCTTGGTACATCTTGGTGCTACCTGGGTGAATAGAGAATTTGGAGTCATGAGCCTCTTTGAGAATTTTCCCTCTCAAAGTCTGATCAAAAGGCACCACCAACCGGTTCCCGAACCACAGGGTGCCTTGTGAATCTTCTCTAAAACCTTGGCTTTGTGTTTCTTCATTGCCCGTCGGATTTGAGTCACTGCGTCGCTTGTCGGGCTTCTCTAATCTGGTCCTCAAGTGTACAACTCACACTTAGGCAGCGAGCTAACCTTCTTCAATTATTTCCATTGCAATTGTTGCATGGCAAAGACACAAGCCTCGCCAAGAAGGGATTACTGAGATAAACAGCTGCAATGAGATTTTTCGCTCAATGCATCGCCACCACATTGGCTTTTCTGGATGATAATGAAGTCCCATGTCATAATCTTTGATTAACTCAAGCCATCTTCTTTGCCTCAAGTTTAGATCAGTTTGGGTGAAAATATATTTGAGACTCTTGTGGTGGTGTAGATCTCGCGACGACACCGGCGAGGTAATGTCGCCAAATCTTTAGAGCATGAACAAGCTGCTGCAAGCTCTAAGTCATGAGTGGGATAGTTAGCCTCATGAGGTCTCAATCGTCTTGACGCATAAGCCACTACTCGCCCTCTTGCATAAGCACACAACCGAGCCCATGGCGAGATGCATCACTGATAAATATCAAAGCTCTTGTGAACATCCGGAAGGATGAGCACCGAGCCGTGGTCAACATTCTTTGAGAATCAAAGCTTTGTTCACAATCACCGACCATTGAACTTCTTTTCCTTCTTCGTGGTTGAGTCATAGGCCTAGAAATCTTGGAGAAGTTCTTGATGAACTCGGTAGTAGCCCGCAAGCTCAAGAAAATCACGAATGTCGGTGACGCTCTTTGGTTGTTTCGATTCAGACATCCTGCACCTTACTTGGATCAACAATGACACCACCCTTGGAGAGTACATGACCCAAGAAACTCACCTCACGAGCCAAAATTCATATTTGCTGAATTTGGCATAGAGTTGATGTTGACGGCTTTTCCAACACAAGTATCGATGTTTCGTGTTCTTCGTCGGACTTAGAGTAAATAAGGATGTCATCAATAAATACAACGACGAACTGGTCCAAATACTCCATGAAAACCGAGTTCATAAGGTTCACGAAATAAGCGGGTGCATTAGTCAATCCAAAAGACATAACGATTGTACTCAGATAGACCATACCGAGTAGAGAAAGTCGTTTTCGAATGTCCTCCGTCTCGACCTTGATTTGATGGTAACCCAACCTCAAGTCAATCTTGGAGAACACTTGGCTCCACTAAGTTGGTCGAACAGGTCATCAATCCGCGGAAGCGGATACTTGTTCTTAACAGTGACTTCATTCAACGGACGGTAGTCAACACACATCCGCAAGCTCTTGTCTTTCTTCTTAACAAAGATGGCCGGGCATCCCCAAGGTGAGGAGCTTGGCCGGATGAAACCCTTATCCTGAAGTTCTTGGAGTTGTGCTTTCAATTCTACCAACTCATTAGGAGGCATCCGATACGGCCGCTTTGAGATCGTAGCGATGCACGGTGCAAGCTCAATGACGAATTCCACTTCACGGTCTGGAGGCATGCCTGGTAGTTCTTCAGGGAATACATCTGGATATTCACATACCACCGGAACTTTCTCAATTTCAAGAGAGGTACTAGCTTCCAAAGCATAGAGATGAGAACTGCCAACTGAAGGTGCAAAAATGACCGATCGCCATCTTCGCTAGTGTGAAATGGAACGTTGAGCACAATCGATCTTTCCTGATTTTTGGACAGCCAATCCATCCCTAATATCACATCAATACCTACTGAATTTATCACAATCAAATTTGCCAAGAAGTTGATATTTTGAATTTCCACTTTTACACCCCGGCAGACTTGATCGGTTTGGAAAACCGATCCCGTGATTGAATTTGATAAGGTGGCTGAAGTTTGACTATTTCAAAATGATTAAGTGCAGCATATTGCTCTTTGATGAATGAATGAGATGCTCTGAATCGAATAAAACGATGCGTGACAAGAATTAACGAAGTGTACCCAAAACGACGCCCGAGCGCCGCTAGCCTCCTCGGCGGTGACGTGGTTCACTCGCCACGTCTTTGGAATCGAGGAGGGTAGATGCTGCCCTCGGAGGTGGTGAAGGTCTCGCCACACCTGGTGGAGTAGGAGCTCGATAAGTCTCGAGGCATTCCCGCCGCTTGGCGGCGGTGGTGTGCATAGTGACCTCGCGACCACAATGGAAACAGTGACATTGGGCTTGTATGCCCCACTATTCTGGGAGTTCTTACCTGTTGTTCCGCTGCGCCACGGTGGAGAGGGCGTGGAGGTACCACAGAGGCCTCGGTGGTGCTTTGGGGTCCGAGAGCGAGGTGCTGGGTGGCCCTTGGCGCCGCGAGGGAAATCGCTACTAGCTGAAACCGGGCTGCCCTCCTCCTTTTCCTGGACTCTCCATCGCCACACTCTTATGCTCCACAACTATGGCCTTGTTCACTAGATGCCGAAATTGCGGAAATCATGTGCGCTAAGGCCAATCGCATCTCTCCGCTCAAGCCGCCCATGAAGCGGCGCTGGCGCGCGCGTCGATGGATACATCATCCGGGCATAGCGGGCCAAGGAGTTGAACTCTGGAGGTACTCGAGAGACGGTCTTCTTTCCTTGCTTCAAGGCAAGGAACCGCTGTTGCTTGATCAACATAACCCTCAGAATGTGAGCCTCAAGGTCGCATGAACTCGCCCATGATGGAACTTCTCCATCCGCCGCATGGCGATATAGTTGTCCCACCACGCACTAGCGCGCCCTCAAGCCGGTAATCGCGAAGAGCACCCTCTCAATGCTCGTGGCACCGAGCAACAGCCGACTTCTTCTCAATGTCTTCACCAGTCCTCGGCCTCCATCGGGCTCGGTGCGAGAAAAAGTGGAGGATTGGTTCACTGAAATCAGCGAGACCTCCCGCCGCTCTGTTGTCCCCCTCCCCGCCGTTGCCGGAGCGGGAGAGGTGTTGCGAGCTATCGCCTCCGTGATCTCGGTTCGATCCATCCTGCTTTCTCGATCGTGCCAAGACTTCCGCCATAGTAGGTGGCGGAGGAAGCAATTCCTCGTAAGAACCGCCCCGGTTGGTCTTTGGTGAGAGGGCTCACCCTCTCCTCTCGCGTAAAGTTACGCCACAGCAGTAACGAGTGCCCCGGGTGGAGATCCCCATCGCGCTGAGCTCTAGCTCGAGTATTAGGACCGACATCCGGAGTGACAAGGAGGATTAGAAGATAAACATGAAGGTCATAACTTATTTGAGCAAGCAATAAGAATGATATTTAAAAACACAGCAGAAATTTAACATCAAATAAGGTGCAAAACATTAAGGCTAGTACAAAATCCATAGCAGCAAATGATAGTCCTTTGGAACAATTACATCCAGGTCGGCCCGTAGGCAAACGGCAATCGCCCAAAGTTAAAGTCCAAAATAATACAAGAAGATCCAACAACTACTAGCCTGTTACAACAATTAAAGGATACACGCCATTGAAAACATGCCGACAGCGAGCTCACTACCTCAACATCCTAGATATTATTCCGGCCAAAGTTCACCGGAAACTCATCCAAAAGATGTGCCCGAGTGATCCAGATCGTCGGGTCCCTAGGTTAGGAAGACGCAAAGGTGATCCTATGGCATTAATATGACCTCCTACCACGGGAAGACGACAATCTGAGTGCGAGAAAGATAAGGAGATCATATTAGTGCCATATAGCACATCGGGATGAATGAGCCTCATATCATGCATGAGCCTTAAGTGCTCACGAAGCCTTAATGAGACGTCGCGCCTCCCACAACTCATGCATGGAGCAGCGGTGCATCCGATCCATGATGTGCACCGCCTTGCCAATTGTCGAACCCGAGGGTCTTCACCAATCAATCCTAGCAAACTCGCCACTTCCCTTCACGTGCTTGCATGGGGAAATGGTCATAAGGCGGCCGGGACAACTCTGCCGATCAAAGCGGAGGCGACTCATGGCCACCTAGCCACTTCTGCAGCGCCATGGCCTCCGGCGCCATAAGCTCGAAACGACACGGGATACTTCCCGTAACACGCCTAGCAATAATATCTGCCACAGCCAAGTATTCCTCCATTCCCGGCCCTCGATCTCGACGGTAAAGGGAGTACGTCGGCTGGTAGGTGAAATTCGCCTTCCACATCATATCCCTCAGTAACTCCGGGTATCCTCCCACATCCTCACTGGTCTCGAACAAGGTATTGGGGTTCATCTAAAGGATGAGAAAAGGCAAGGTAAGTTAGTTTTGCAAAACCAAAACCCGAATAAGGCAAGGAATGATACTAGGATAGGTAAGGAATAAAAGATACTCCTAACTTAACTTTTCAAAGTAATTTTGATAGTTTCGAAAATAAATCGACTAAGGGTTTGCTAAACTTAACGCCCATGCTATCACTAACCTACAACAAGATGGCTCGACATTAATTTGTGGGGACCCGGGTTATCTCCTTAAGACCAAGACTAATCAAGGTCTTATGGACATAACTCGGGATCTCCGATAAATGGATTCCAACTTAACTCGGTCTAAGTGAGAGACTCAACTCAATTCTAGAGCCCCGACGATCATGCGCACGCTGCTCCTCGCTAGCACTACATGATTGTCGGTTCTCCAACAAGTCAAGCACTACACTTAGCGAGTTAAATAGGAATCCAAGAACAGCGAGTATGACTTATATTGGCTCCCAAGATCAGTGACCAATATAATCATACCCTCATTACAACGTTGGTCACATCCATACAACCATCATACATAAATAGTACAAAAGTTACAACACGTTCTAAGTGTACAATTACATAAGGGCCGACCGCCAAATTTAACAAGTTTAAAGCGGGCGAGTAAATAAACCAAAAGAACCAACGATTGGTATGCCCACCACCCATCGCAACCGTGGGAGTTAGAAGATAGCATACTACTCGCCGGTGTCACCTAAATCGACACCTGCAAACTCATCAACCTCGATGTCGTCCTCACTGTAAAAGCCAAGAAACATCCGGCCGAGTACCAAAGAGTACTGCAAGTCTTACACAAATAAAAATAGTTATGCATAAGGTCATTCAAAGGAAGGCTCATATTGGCTTAGTTTTGCTAAAGAGACGCAACAATGTACAACCTACACATACTAGTTTTTCAAGTGCCATTTCAAAATCAGATTTGAAGTAGAAGTAAACATGTGAATAAGTAATGAACTAAGTAACAAATTAAACATACAAATAACAAAGTGGCTGCCCACTTTGATACAACAATAAGCATAAACATCCCATTCATGCTAATTACCAAGTTCACCCACAATTTTAATTTCAAGTCTAACAATAGTAACTCCGAACTCAAGCGGTTGTCCATAACCGTGGACACGGCTATTCGAATAGATTGTACCTGCAGGGTGTACTACTTTACCCACACGACTGACCAGCCCGTAAGCCTCCGGATAATGGCACACTTCCTTTGGTATGCTTTGGCCGGGAGAATCGAGATCTGATCGCTTTCAAGAAGAAAACCCTATTGCGCTAAGTCCCCATGTGAGATGTTTCGGTCTTAGTACAAGTAGCATACAACACTTGCTAAGGGGCTCACATGTTATATTGGAAATATCGATGTAATGAAAAGGTAATTGGTGCTCCTTGCACACTATAGAACATTGACATCGATTCCTAAGGACAAATGATCAAACACAAATGCCCCTACACCACCATGAGACTTAACACAATAGAACCTTCCCCTACTTAACCAGATAAAGCACCCATATACTGCGTATGGTAGCACGAAAGTACTTGAATCAACGACGTTACAAAGTTCGGTCCTTAATTGTCCGACAAGTCCAACCACATACCCAAATCTCATGCATAAAGAACCATCACTAACCAACACTTGTCCAGACCAAAAGCTCATTTAAAAATGACAAAATTTAACTTGTAAAACAGGTACAAAGATCTGAAACAAAAGTATATAATGAGGGTTGTGTTTATCCCATAGTTGTCGGGTTATTCCGACAACCAACTACTGGTTCTAGACTTGCATGGCTAAGCAAACTCGAACAATATAACTTCACACCTCCTATCATAACATTTCAGCAATGGAATAATTCATGGATAGCCACAATGACAACATAATAGGATGTGTCTAACTATTCATCACAAAAATAGCGACATTATCAAAATAGCATGCAAGCAATTATCATTGCATCTATCCTAACAAAATTGGGATCAAATATGATGCAAAAAGAAAGTTCAAAGGATGCTTGCCTTGCAGGTAGCTGTTGTTCGCTCTCGATTGCGAGGAGTCAATATCAATGGGCTCTGTATCTAGATAAATATAATAACCTAATAAACATAGAGAAATACCTCAAAATCAAAATGCTTCAAAATGCATGATTTTTCTACAGTAGCTAAGTCATGATTTTAGATGATTTTGGTGAAAGAATTATTTCATTTTGATTTAGTATGTGAAAGTTATGGTAGTTTGAATTTCAGACTTCGATATGTCTCCATTTAAGCAATTTAATTATGAAGTGAAATTTTGTAGAGCAGTGGTGTATACAAGGGTTACATGAATAAATGGGCAATATTATCACAAGTTCAAAACAGTTGAGTTTGCTCCAATTGGAGTTTTCATGATTTAGTTATTGATTTTCAAAGTTATCAGCCTTTTATAGTATAAAAATAATGGAGTTAAGGAGTATATTCTCCCAAAATAGTTTATGTGACAGAGGTAACATGGAGACCATTTTTAGAATTAAGTTCACTGAAAATGAAAATTATCAAAAGTTGTCTTACTGTTTTTGGAGCTTCCAATAATTACTTGTGCATTCTTGAAGTTATCAGTCATTTTTCTATTGTACAATTAATGGTTTTAATGGATTAATCTCCAATTAATACTCTTTGCTACAAAGATAAGTTTGAAACTAATTTTAACATAAAGTTCATTAACAATGAAAATTACGTAAGAGGTTTCATTCAATTTGGAGTTGATTTGAATTAGATATGGATTTTGAAGTTAATACAATTTCAGCAGCAAATAAACCGATTTCGAATTTCATAAAGCATTTACTATTTTCCTTACCGAGGCATACGCCAGCCACGGTTAATGACATGCGGGCCCAAGTGAAGCGATGCGTTTTCGGATTTTCTAAAAGAACTCAATACTTTCTCACTCGCCTACGGCTAAGCCACGGGGATGACGAGTGGGCCGGATCCGAGTTTTGACCTACCAACGGGCTGGTCTCGGCGAAAAAGGACCAAGGCGATCCACATGATTACGTCTTCTAAATAAGAACATGCACTCCGTCTAAGTTTTCAAGGAAAACGCTTTGCCAAAAGAGAAAACGATTTCAATATCTTACACCATCACTAAGCCACGGTAGTGGCCCACAAGTCGAGACTCATTAGCCTTCTAAAACCACCATTACGCAACTAAACGAGGCTTTGTCGGATGTTCCCGACAACACGCCGACCGGCGCAGCGAGCCCCCGGCGTTCGGCATCGGCGGCGATGGATCTAATGACATGAATGGATTCCACTTAAGCTTGCGCATCTCAGTGGCGGCGACGATACCGAGATGGTCTAGGTCGCCGGCCAGCCGAGTTGGGCGGCGAGGCTAACACGGCAAACTTGCATGTCGCGACTCAGCGCCTAATTGTGTAAAACAACGCATGCTTGAGCCATCGGGAAGTAAGTGGAAGTTTACGGAGGGAGAAAGGTCGGGAAGAACTCGGTGAGGGCTCGACGGCGATAATGGGCGCGGCGCGCGACTTCACGCGGAGGAAAACTGCGCAACCAAACCGAAAAATGGTGGTAGGGAACACTTCAGTGGGTGGTTTAGATGGTGTGAAAGAAGGTAATCGAAAACTAACTCACCGGATCGGCAAAAGTGGCTGAAGGGGGTGTTCTAGGCCGAAAAGGAGGAAAACTTCAAAATGCCCCGATCTGTGAATAATCCGACAAAATTGAGTGAGAGGTTTTACTCCTTAAAGCCTAGAACAAGAAATGACGCGCAAAGAAAAGGTAGGGGCTCACCAGGAACAATAACCGCACGGAGGAGGCCTCGGGTGCGCGCTCTGGAGCTGGCGAGAGCGACGAGGGTGGCCCGGCAACTACAAGCAAAAGCAAGAGCCCAGATGAGTAAAAATGGAGAAGGTATGCAAGGAGAAGGCTAGGGGACTTCACGGCTTCGAGCTTACTCGAGAGGAGGTGAAGAGCTCGCCTCCTTTCCCTCGGCCACCGAGAGGGAAAGTGAGGAACCAAGAGAGGGAGAGGGCGAGTTAAAGGGCGGCAACGGTCGGACAAGCAACGGCGTGAGAAGGAGGCGCTCAGGGATAGGTTGGGAGGTGCGGTGGCTCACGGCGTGGTGGATCGAGCGGGCAAGATGCGACGAGCGCGTGGACGCCAATGCTGCGCGCAGTCACGAGGAAGAAGATGGCCCTGACGTGCGGGCCCGGTGCGTCAGCGGCACAAGAGAGAGAGGAGATGCGGTGTGGCTCGGCCGCTTGATTAAAACGGACGGCTAAGATCAAGGGGTTGGACAGTCGGCCGGTGATGAGATCTGGGCCGCGATCTCCGATCCAAGGGTTGCATGACTCGTGCATTTAGGGGTTGGGTTGAGTCCGATCGCCGAGTCGGACTCGAGTCCAATGAACAAATGTCTAGGGTTTGGGCTAGGGTTTGATCGCAATTTAATTTATTTTCTCTACTTTGACCGAGGCTTAGAAATAGAAATAAATTTCCAAAAATTATAAAATAATTTGTGGGGGTTCCTGGGATGATATAGTTCCCATAAAAATTATAAAACCCTACTGTTCATAATATAGTTTGTGATATTTAAATTCAAACATATTGTATGTCTACAAACGTTGTTTGAATTTTAATTAGGTTCAAACTGTTCCCAAAAATTTTGGAAAAATTATATTAATTCATGATAATTAATGTAGTATTTAAATAAATTGGTTCCAGATGATGATCACAACTTTGTATTACTGATTTGAAGTGAAATGTGAATTTTGATGTGTATGTTCACCTCAAATTAGATTTTCCAAGCACAATATAATATGGAAATGTTTTGAAATCAATAATGCATGCTAATGAAATACACATTAACCCATTTTAATTGTTGGGGCTGTGACATGGCGCCGGGGCGACAAGGTTACAAACCTCGTCCTCCCGTCAATCACGAGTTCACGACTACTACTTGAGATTGCTACCCAATCCACTGGCTCGTGACAACTTAGTATCAGAGACAAGCTCTCAACCCACCACCGCCGCCAATACCATGTCTGGCTCCGGTACCGAGCAAGCCGAGGAGGACGCTCTGGCGACCATGGTAACCCAGACCGCGTCCATCTCCAAGCAACTCGAGAGGTTGAACCAACTAGACACCCTCCACGCCAAACTCACCGAAATTGATCAGCAGTAGCGTGCTCATCATGTTGCGATCATTAGGGTGGAGCACGGCAAAGGAAAGGCCCTCACTGAGATGGAGGATGAGAACGCGCTCGCATCCTTGTCCGCGCCCCAAGATGTCATCCTCCTGGCGCCACCTAAGACCACGTGCCCTGCCGGTGCCATCTCTTACTCTGGCGCCCTCGACCAGCACTGAGCTTCCACCATCGGCGATGTAGGAATGGGTTGGGGTTCCATGCCTCCACAAGCTGAACTTTCGACCTTTGACGGCAAAGACGCCCCGCTGCCCTGGTTGAACCGCTGCGAGCGGTTTTTCCAGGGGCAGTGAACGATAGAAGAAGAGAAGGTCTAGCTCACGTCCTACCACATGACGGGTTTAGCCTAGACATGGTACTTCTGACCTGAGTGCGATGCTAGTACGCCCACCTGGAAGCATTTCATAGAGCTCGTCAACAATCGCTTCTGTCTAGCGATGAGGATTAATCGTCTCGGGGAGCTAGCCCCGCTGCGTCGAATAGGCTAGACGGTGCAATTTTAGGAGCAATTTCTTGCCTTACTCTACCGAGTGGGACCCTTGTCAGAGGAACAATAGATTCAATTGTTCACCGTCGAGGTCGAGCTGCAAGAACCGCTGCAAACTGACGTAGAGTTACAAGCACCGCAGACCCTGGAATCTGGCATATGAGTGTTGCATGAGCGTACAAACGACGCCGGTAGTTTTCGACACCGGCCACCAAGCACCCTGCCAAGACGTTGTCGCCGTGCTCCGCGACTGTATGGCCTGTACCAAGGCGTCAGTGTGATCATGGCACTGAGGAGTTCCCCACCAACCTGTATGTGATTCCGCTGAGTGGCTATGATGTCAGCCACACCCGGCGATCACCCAATCTCACACACACACGAAATTGACAACACAGTTGAACACTTAGACAACTTTTGTGCTGCTGAAAACGTGGCAGCTTTTCTAGTCTTTCGTTCTTATTTAAAGCAACAGTAACAACCAACAAACATGGCGTATGGCCTCCTATCTCCACGCCATGACCACCGAAACGAGCACTAACCAATCGTGCCGTGGAAGACGCTAACAACAAAGAAAATCCTGCGACTCGCCCATGCAATACCGATTCACCGGAGCTAAAATGACACGAAACATAATCAAAGCAGACTTAAAATCGCAACGCTGAATACTACGCCATCGATTTAAACCGACGTAAAACCGATAATGACGAAAAATCGATGTAAATCCAACAATGCTTTGGCGCGCGCAGATTACCGACGAGGCTTCACAACACTTCTCCCTAATCTCGAGGTGGCGAACTGGCATGCCGCCACGCTCGTCGCCTTGGTGCGCCGAGCGGTCGGCGCGCGCCGGCTCGGCTTCAATACGTACAACTGATTAGGCCCTCGATTTACCTTCGCGAGCAGCTTCCTGTCTTGATCATGGATCCGCAGTAACCTTCCTCGATCAGCACTTTGCACCCATTTTCATCTAGTTGGTCGAGACTGATGATGTCGGAGCGAAGTTGAGGGATGAAGTAGACACCAGTGAGTGCGCGGTGTTGTCCATTCTTGCACATGAACAACACTGTGCCGCGCCCTTGTACCGTGACGATGGAGCCATCTCCGAATCTCACGTTCCCGGTGACCCCTGTGTCTAGCTCGGCGAAGATGTCACGGCGCCCCGTCATATGGTTGCTGGCACCTGTGTCAAGGTACCATGCTTCATCATGACGGTCGCTGTCGTTCCCGAGTAGACCCAACAGGTTTGGCTCGTCGAGGAAGACGTGGTTCGTGTCCACTGGGGCAGGCGTGGCCACCGTGATTGCGTGCGCCAGCAGTACAGCTTGTTCATCGTCGTCGGCCTTTGTGAGGTGCACTTCGTCACCCCGCCTGGGTTGCTGGCACTCACGTGCCCAGTGTCCGGCTTTGCCGCAGTTTCGGCACTTGTCTTGAGACTTGTCCTCTCGCGCGCGCCGAAGTCTCGGCCATCGGGCGTCGCCTTTCTCGCCATGGGAAGGCTTGCCATGCGCGGCGGCGCCGTTGCTTGGCTTGCCCACTAGAGGCACCGGAGCTCTCCTCCAGAGATAGAGCTTATCACCGCCGCTGCTTGAGCCCTTGCCGCAAGCCGCCGCAAATCGCTCCTCCGCCGCCTTGAGTCGTCCGGTCACGTCCTCAACCGTGAGCTCCTTGAGGTCAAGGAGCGTCTCGATTGAGAGCGCGATCTGGGAGAAGCGATCTGGAATGACGCGCAAATACTTTTCCACCACCTCTTCCTCCCTGCGTTGATCACCGAGAAGGCTCAAGTTGCTAACTAGAGCAGTGAGTCTTACCGAGAAATCATCAACTGTCTCGTCTTCTCGGAAAATGAGGTCTTCAAACTCGCGACGCAGATTCTGCAGCTTCGCCTTGCGCGCGCGCTGATTTCCAACCTTCATGGCTTTCAAGACGCCCCAAAGCTTCCTTCGCGATCGTCTTGTTTGCCAACGCCGACCACGCTCCGCTGGCACACAAGCGATCGCCTCCATGGCCATCATGTCCTCTCGCGTCGAGCATCGGCGTACGGTGGCTGGTCCCAAAGGCCACGCGCCTTCAGCATGACCTTCATCATCAGGCACCAGTCGGCATAGTTAGTGCGTGTTAAGGTTGGGTACATTGCCCCACCTCTGACCTCCTTCACAACCCGCTGGACGACGATGTCCCGTCCATGGTCCGTCGCCGCCAAATGCAAGACGGACAGCTCCCTCCGCAGCAGCGGTGGCCACCCGCCGCCACTTGCTTCGAGCGCCACGACAAAGCGGCGTTGAGTTGGAGCGTCGCGACGGAGGAGAACCAGTGCGTGACATCATAGGCACTCGAGCACAAGGCTCTGATACCAAATGTCAGCCACACCCGGCGATCACCCGATCTCACACACACACGAAATTGAGAACACAGTTGAACACTTGAGACAACTTTTGTGCTGCTGAAAACGTGGCAGCTTTTCTAGTCTTTCAGTTCTTATTTAAAGCAACAGAACAACCAACAAACATGGAAGAAGTGGCCTCCTATCTCCATGCCATGACCACCTGAAACGAGCACTAACCGATCGTGCCGTGGAAGACGCTAACAACAAAGAAAATCCTGCCGATCGCCATGCGATACCGATTCAGCTAGGAGCTAAAATGACACGAAACATAATTGAAAGCAGACTCAAATCGCAAACGCTGAATACTACGCTATCGACGAAATCGACGGAAACCGATAATGACGAAAAATCGGCGTAAACCGACATAGGCTTTGGCGCGGCAGATTATCGACGAGGCTTCGACAACATATGACGTGGTGCTGGGGATGCAATGGTTGGCTGCGTTAGGTCCGATACTCTTAAAGACTTTTCGCGGCTCACCATGACATTCTTGCGCCACGATCACCGAGTCCAATGGCATGGCACGGCAAGGCCAGCCACGCGGGGCCGTGTGCATGCGTGCGATGGGGCGGCCCTATTGGACGGGCTGCTGACCGAGTTTAGAGATATCTTCGCCGAGCCGCACGGTCTGCTCGCAGCATGCACGCGTGACCAATGGATTCACTTGATGCTGGGGATAGCGCCAGTGGTGGTACGGCCCTACCGCTACCCGGCCATCCAGAAGGACGAGCTTGAGCGGCTGTGCGCGACCATGCTGGAACAGGGGCTTATTCGACGGAGTACGTCGGAGTTGTCCTCCCCTGTGCTCTTCGTCAAGAAGCATGGCGGTTCTTAGCACTTTTGCATTGACTACCGTGCATTGAACAAGACAGTGAAGGATACATTTCCCATTTCACAGGAGGCACGGACGCCTCCTATGCCGCGCAACAGGTCCCGGTCTTCGCCGAATCCGATTCTCTCCCGTCCCGTCAGTCTTTTCCCTGTCTATCCCGCACATGTGAAAAATGGCACGGCGCATCATCGTGGGAGGGGATCCGATTCCTCTCGTCGCTTCGCGGTCGACTGAACACATTCATTTGCGTGGCTATGAAACCCTACACGTCACTCTCATTCCTCCACCCCAAAACATTCCCGTATGCATTATGTTTATGAAGTGTGTAATTAGTGTTAAATTAATTGGTCATAATTAAATAGTGGTAGTTATCTAGTCATAAATAATTAGTCATAATTAATTAGTCTAAATTATTTAGTTGTAATTAATTTAGTCATAATTAACAAGTCATTCTTAATTAGCCCTAATTAATTAGGGTTAATTAATTTAGTCATAATTAAATAGTTTTAATTATTTAGTGGTAATTAATTAATTATGATTAATTTAGTCCTAATTAATTTAGACATAATAAATTTAGTAGTAAGTAATTAATCGTAATTAAATTAGTATTAAGTAATTAGGCGTATTTAATTTAGTCATAATTAATTAGTGGAAGTTATTTAGTCGTAGTTAATAGTTATAGTTACTTTAGTCATAATTAATTAGTCGTAATTAATTTAGTCATAGTTAATTAGTCGTAATTAATTATGTCTGGACCCCGAGTATGCAACTCCAGGACCCTCTGTGTATTCTGAACTAGTCTCATGATCAGTAGCTAGTCCGCACAGTTGCAACATAGATGGGATCATATCCATACAACAAAACAGCTAATCGAAGCAAATAAAATATTATTTAGTAGCAAAGGGCCTTATGGTCAGGGTTTTTACAGAGTTTGCCACGTAGGGCTCAACGACAACGGCAAAAGATACACTTACAGCGGAAATCAAAACAACTTGTAAAAGCCAATCGACATGCCCACAGGCTATCGAGTGGAGGACGCCTCCTAGTTCGCATGGTCTTCGAAGTAGTCGTCCTCGTAGAGTTCAGTGCTCCCTGGGTCTTCTTCGCCGACTGATCAACAAAGGGCGTAAAGCCGTGAGTACATAAAGTACTTAGTAAGTTGTAGGAAATAATATGCAAATAGTATTCATGCAAAGCTTGATAAGGATAGCTTTGCGGTTAATTTGCAGAAAATAGTATTGATAGTAATTACAGTAAGTAGATTGAAAGTATAATTTAAAAGATTAATACATAAGTAAACAAGTTTCTTGAAAATAGCTCGTGAACACACGGTTCACTTCCCAAACCACTCGTGAACACCCGCCACTTCCCAAACCACAGTAAACAACCAAGACACAATTTTGAGAAAATCTACCTCGTGGTGAAATCACTAGACATTGTCCATAACTGGGGACACGGCTATTCGAATAGTTTTACACTCTACAGAGGTTATACAGCTTGACCCACAAGAGACAGTCGCTTGATACAACACATGTTTCCTTAGACATGTGAATCAAGGAGAGACTATCACCAGGCTTCTTACAAAGCTCCGTTTTGACTTAGTTCTGCCCGCTAAGAATTCGCCACACAGGCCCCCTCTTGTGCCACATTCTCTAAGGTTTCGCCACACAAGCCCCTCTTGCACCGCGCTCGCTAAGGTTTTGCCACATAGGCCCCCTCTTGCGCCGCGGATCAACCCAAATAGAACTGATTCAAAACATTACTAATTAGTTGGCCAGGTCCACCCCCATAAATAGACTTGTGGTTGCACGGTATGGCCCAGATCAATAGCGCACAAAGTTAAGTTCTTAGTGTCTACTCAGGCAAAATATCCTCATTCCAATGTGCTTTCTTTACCCCCTTTATTGCACGATCATTTGCCTGAGTGAGAAATCATTTTTGGTTCAACCCGACCAAATGGCAACCCTTGCCATGACACAACAAATTTTAAAATTAGCGGCAACACATGCCACAATTCTATAATCACTTAGTCAAATTTATCATTATTGAATCATGTGATCGAGAGACATCGTATAACTAAAGCAGGACTAAGCATAATACGCACCTATGTTGGTATCACAATAATATCCAATTAAGGTTACCCAACCTATGGTGTTCAAGGGTACATGTCAACATATCGTTCACAATTATTCAAGGAGTCATACTGTCGAGCAAATATTTAACTATTTTCCAAACCATTTTTATACAACTAGCCAAACATGTTGATATAAAATAATATAATTTTGTAAACTGGGTACGACATGATCAAAGAACTACGACTTACCTTCGTTGAAGGGTTCGAATGCTTCCGTCGAGGTCGTTGGGTCCAAGAACTCTTCGGAAACACCGAAATCTATACGTGCGAAAAGAAAGTAAATAAAACCAATCCAAATAAACTCCAAAAAAACTACCAACTAGAGCCAAAAGAAAGATACTAAATTTAGAAGAAGATAAAAATTTGAATCACTCGAATCAAAGCTCGAACGAAGGAGAACAACTAAAATCACAAGGTCGGAAGGAGGCTTGAATACAGGTAGTCGGAAGGAGGCTCGACTACCTGGTCGAAAGAGGGCTCGACTGGTCGGAAGGAGGATACGACTACTTAACGTGATTGTATGGAGGATACAAGAAGGATATGACTACTCAACGTGGTCATAGGGTGGATACGACTACTCAACGTGGTAGTATGGAGGATACAAGAAGGATACTACTACTCAACATGGTCGTATGGAGGATACAAAAAGGATATGACTACCCAACATGGTCGTAGGGAGGATATGACTACTCAACGTGGTCGTAGGGAGGATACAAGAAGGATACGACTACTCAACGTGGTCGTAGGAAAAGGGTTCGACTACGCAACAGTGGTCGAGGGAGGTTCGACAACATGAAGTGGTCAGATGAAGGTCTGAGACCGAGAGGATGGTCCAAAGAACAAGAGGGTGAACAGAGCACAGGGAGCTTACCAAGACCGAGGGAGGGACTGGAGGGGGTTGGAGGAGGTCGAAGACAGCGAATGGCAGTTGAAGACGGTGCGGACCCCAGTAAACTCTTCAGCGGCGAGGAGGTTGAGGGCGGCGGGCTGCAAATGGCGGCGGGGAAACTCATAGATGAAGGCGAAGGAGGACGGCGACGAAGGGGTCAGCCGAGATTGACGGGGAACAGGAAACGCGGTGCTCCTGCAAAACAAAACTGAAATAGAGAGTGAAGATTCCTTCAAGGAGCTCCGGGACAAGAATTGATGCGGGGCTTAAACTCAGAGTGCAGTGCTTTGGGAAAACCACAGCAACGAGAGCGAGGGTGGAGAGTTGGGGGCACGCGGTGCTCACCTAAATAGGCGAAGACTGCACACGGTTCAACGAGGAGGAAGGTGGTTCGGCCGTCGGCAGGAGAAGCTTGATGGCGGCGCTAGGGGCGGTGGCGAAACTCGAAGCACGGCGAAACGAACGAGAGAAAGAGGAAGAGTTAGAAAGTTGAGGGGAAAACAGGAGGGCAAAGGCTCCCTGACGCTCTATTTATAGAGGAAGGAAGGAGAACCGGGCAACAAGATGGTGCGGCGGGATTTGCGGCGACGAGGTATGGGCGCACGGCCGGCAGGTGGGGGAGGGGACAAGAGGGGAGACGATCATGGCGAAAGTCAAGGAATTTAATGCGCACATCGCTGAGGGAAAAAGGGGTGGGATTCGCGACGGCGCAGCATTTAATGCGCACGTCGCTGAGGAGATGACGACATTTAATGCGCGAGGACTTTTGCGATAGCCGTGGTGCAACGGGAGGAAGAAGAAGGTGATCAGGGGGCTGACAAGCGGGGCTAGTCAAAACCAAGAAGGTGGTCATGACCGAGAGGCTAGTCGAAACCAAAGGCTGGTCGCACCGGAATACTAGTCAAAACCAAAGGCTGGTCGAAACCAAAGGCTGGATGAAACCAAAGGCTAGTCACAACCGGAAGACTGGTCGAAACCAAAGGCTGATCAAAACCACAGGCTGGTCAAAACTAAAGGCTGGTCGCAACTGGAAGACTGGTTGAAACCAAAGGGTGGTGTGGATCGGTGCGCAGGAAGGGGGAACAGACCGACGGGAAAAAGGAACAAACAGGGAAAGAGGATTTTAAAGACTAGAGGACTCCAATAAACTCAAAACAAACCAGATTTTGAATTAATTAAAGTTTGATTAATTCATATTAAATTGTTTTTAACTTTCAAAATTTCAAGTTAAGCTTTAGAAATTCAACAAAACCAAATGGTTATTTTTGTTTTAAATTTTTACAAAAACTCTTGAAAATTGAGATGTTACAAATTAGTCGTAATTAATTTAGTCATAATTAGTCATAATTAGTTAGTCCAAATTAATTAGTCGTACTTAATTAGTCATGATTAATTAGTTGTGATATATTAGTCTAGGCATCTTTCTATGTTGTTTTAGTGCCACTGTTTGCATGTTGTAATACCAGCATTTTATGTTAACGGGTAGTGTTGTAATGTAGGTCATGGTGGGAGGGACTGGAGCTGAGGCTCCTCTACCGGAGCTACTCGAACCATTTTACGATGAACATTATTGTAGCAAGCTGTAGATCATCGGGGATGGGGATGGTCCTCCATCCCTTGTGCTTAGGTTAGAGAGGCATTACTGGGATCTTGACCCTTGCTACGTCCCACTAATTCAGGACACAGGCTTGTTGCCCTTTGTGAGGATGCTCCACGTCGACTGTTATTTCACACTGGACGAGAGTCTCATGTCGGCACTTGTTGACAGATGAAGACCCGAGACGCTAGACCTATTCACGGGTGGCCCAGCCCGGCCGAGTCCCGTTTGTTTTGGGTTGGGCTTGGGATTCGATTTTCGGCTCGAAATCCCGGTAAATGTAATTAAAAATGAAACTCTATTTTTTAATTATGGAAATGAATTGAATAGTATTTTTTATTCCAAAAAGGATTAAAATAATATATTTAAATCAGAAAATTAGTTTTCGGGCCAGGTCGGGCTTGGTCCTACCATTTTGAGACCAGGCTTTTCAGGCCCGGACCGAAGCCCGACCCAGCTTTGTGTTTGAATAGGTCTATGAGACGTACACCTTCCGCTTTTCGTGGGGAGTGGTGATGATCACTCTCCAGGATGTGTTCTTCTTGATCAGTTTGCCGATCACAGGAGACGCACCTGTTCCACCCTGTCCACCGGTGGATTTGGTTTAGCAATCCCAGATAGGGCCCATGGTGTCCCTCGGACGTGGCTTAGGCATTTTAGTTGATGCCCGGTGAATGCACCGAACGAGGTTGTTAGGATGCATCTCATTGCGTATTTGTTGTTTCTTTTCGGTTGGGTCTTGTTTCCCACCACACAGGGAGATTGGGTATACCCTAGCTTTGTTCACGTCACCGAGTCTTTGGTTGACACCGTGCCTAGGGAGATGCTCCATTATTGCTCGGATTAGTCGTCTTTTGAGCCACACATAGGCGGTTGTGTGACGCTTCACAGTGCGATACCGTTGTGAAACTGATCCTCGCCTATGCACTACGTCTTTGCTGCCGATTGTAGAGTTGGGAGCACATTTGTTGGGCAGCCCACTTTCGGGATAGCAGTGCACCGGTACACCAAGTTCCATGATGTGAGGACCCCTATGTATTTGGCTTGTAATGCTTAACCAACCACCTGGTCCTAGCATCACAAATCGAATAAATCGGTCTCGAGATATGTATACTCCTCCCAGCAAGATACACACCTCGGCACAAATTTAGACATCAACTCCATTCCAAACATAGAGTCCAAACACTACACAACCAAACGGAAGATAAACAAATAGTAGAGTTATCACGCACAAAGGCCGACTGTGCCACAAGATACATAAACAACAGAGAGAAGACAATGAAGCAAAAGTGCCATAAGATGGCTATAAACAAAGCCAATCGGCGTGCCTCCAACCCACAAGGCATCCGACCGCACCGCCAAGTCTAGTCGCCCACGAAATCGGCAACACACTCACAGTATGAGGCCCTTGGGGCTCACCTTCTTCCTCTCGCAACAAAAACATTAAGCAAAGCACCGAGTACAAAGATTGTCTTTGTACCCGCAAGACCGACGTGTGAACTAATGCACTGCTCATAAGCTACATGCAAAGCTTATTTGGTGGAGGCCATATGTTTTATTTGCATAAAGCCAACTTTATTTGCAATAATGTAATACAGTTTTAAAGGCAAGTTTGCAATTCATTTTTAAGATTGAAATAACAAGAAGGATAATAATACAAAAGAATAGAGATAAACATCCTAGAAGTGACTATCCCAATAGTCACCATTAACAATAGCACGAATCCCAGCATTCGCACTCACCCATCAAATTTTAATTTAAATGTTGTAGTCTAGTTCTTGGGGCGTATCCGAGCGTGTCCATAACCTAGACGAGGCTATTCGAATAGTTTTAACCCCGCAGGTGTACCAATGTACCCACACTTGCATCGCTTTAAGCCAAAGCACACTTCCAAGGTATGTCGGGCACAACTAAGTCCTACGAGACTTTTTCCAATATTGTGTATTAACTACGAGCCGCTCGTATGGATAGAAACCCATACGCTACATGGTAAAGCCGAAAGACAACTACCCACTCAGATAAAGCTTTTCTGACAACTACCATGCTCCCACCTCCATCCCTCCCGCGACCTCCTCGCGACCCGAGCCAATACACGCCAAAGTACTAGGTCAAGAGAGGTCCCATATACTCTAGTGTGGTTAGCACGCAAAATGCTCGAGACGGTGGCGCACAAGTAACTCGGTCCTTAATCGACTCGGGCACCTTTCCAACACACCCAACAGATCACACCGTCTTACCATTGTGCCCAAGTCTAAATCATTTTTGTTTTCATTTTTAATTTTGCAAATAAACATAGCAGAAATGCTAACATAAAGTTATAGTAAATTTTAGGTGATCAAGGTTACCGACTAAAGTCGATAACCGCCCATTTCACCGATAGCTAAGCATGTCTAAGCAAGTTGACCCGATCTACTAAGTGATAAGAGATCATCCGATCTCTAATCACAGAAATAACCTAGGCTCGTAGTAGAGATCAATATTTTATCTACGGGATATGCAAATACGGATTTAACTAATCAATTTAACACAAATTAAGCAATGCATACATACAATTGAAACAAAATATTAGACTTTAAAATACCGGGATTATCATGATCAAACCGCTTGCGGTCTGCTGTTGCTCAATATGTTGGAGGATCGTTTCGGGTTGCCGCAAATATCGAATCCTAACGATTGAACAAAACAAATAATAAGAACGAATAACACCGCAAAAATCAAAGATCACAAACCAACACCAATTTATACACAAAGGCTAGACTATCACAAAAGAATGACAAATATCGCTACAGAGACCCACTCACTTATTTGTCGTTAACCACAAAATCACTCTTCTTATATGATTTAAACATTGGGACAGACTTTGGTGGTGATTGTGTGCACATCTATTATTTAATCATCAAGTTAACACATCAAAACAAATTTAGCTACTCTAAAACAACCATTAATGCTTGAGAGAATGCACTCCAAAGAAGCTATTGAAAACACTAACTAGTCAAGTATCCAACTATGAGATGCTAAACAAAGTTCTAAATAAGTTTGGGCTTTAATAAAATTCAGCTACTAACACACCTAAGCAACATGCCAACATTTTGTAAGGTTAACACAATTCAGCATGCTATTACACCAAATCTTATGACCGATAAATCAAAAGTACAGAGACAATAAATGAATAACTAACTATCCCTTATGATTAAACATGACAACAAGGGCTTTGAAATTTAAAGATACTAACTAACTCGATTTCAAAGCAACCACCACAACAAAAGGGAGCCAACTAGCACAAAACAAGAATTCAAAGCATAAGCATGAAATTAGAATTTAGCCACCGACAATGTAACCGACAACAGTGACAAATTCAGAGAACACACTAAAACACTTCCAAACTTCCAATCCCAACTTTTAATCAAGCATGAGAGTGAATCAAGAACATTCCTAATCATGATTAGAGACTAAAGAACTGGTTTTGAAGGAGGGGCCCAATGACAAGTGCATGACATGAGAGGAATGCAATCAAGAACAGAGGATCGGGCCGCTCGACTCAAATCGCCACGCGAAGGAGTGGCGCGGCGGCGCGGCGACGGCCAAAATGGGTCGCCAGAGGTTGCCGGGCTAAGGGTGGTCGCGGCACCGGAGTTGCACCGAGGTGGCGCGCGACGAGCACGGCGGCGGCAGATGGGGGTGACAGCAATGCGGCTGCACCGCAGAGGTAGACAATGAAAATTAGCGCGCGATGGGCATCGATGAGTTACCAGAACTCACCGGTGTGCTTGGCGACGACGAGAGGCACCGGAGTGGCTCGGCGACGAGAGCGCGGCGGCGCAAGGCGATCAACGGTGACAGGAGCCCGGGTGAACGAGGACGAGTGAGAGAGTGGAGAAGAAAGGTGGAGTCCGGTGACACTCACCGAGCAAGGAATCGAGTTGGAGCTCACCGAGAGGATGCGGTGGCGGAAGGCGCGTTTCGGCCGACTTGGAGAAGAAAGTCCACGCGCAGCCCACGCACGATGAAACCGAAATTCCTTGAGGGGTTTACTTCCTGTGGATGTGGAACACGCCGGACGCGGCCGGCCGTGTTTCGAGATCACCGGAGCGCAGAACGCCGAGGCGCCGCGCCGACGCCACGCCCCGGAGCTCGCGGAGAAGAAAGGCAATGGAGACGAAAACGAGGTAGGGAAAACCTCGTGGGCTTTTGTAGGAGCAAAGTGAGGCGCGAGGTGAGGCGGTGGGGTGAAAAGACCGTGAGGCGAGGTGGCGCGCGTGCATGCCAGCGGCGAGCCGGCGAGAGCGCGCGGCGAAGCGCTGCGCCGAGTCGGGCGAACGACGTGGCGGAAACAGCTCGCAGTGGGACCGCCCGTTAGCGATCGCCGGCGGTGCGAACCGGTGGTTTGACTTTATCGTAAACGCACCGACCGCTGGATCCAAATGGACTACCGAGATTGGTGTATGCATTCTGACAGTCGGTTGCGACGCGACGTGGATCGCTCGATCTTCATCGGACGGTCACGATTGATTGGACTCGGCGGTGCGATTATTTGACGCGACCGAGTCCATTAGTGCGGTCGGACTCGAGCCCAAGTGTGGTTCGGGCCCGACAAATGTTGTTTTTAATTCGATTTAAAAGACAGAGAGGTTTTGGGAAATTTTTAGAGATAGCTCCAAGGCTCCAAAATTTCTGAAATTTTTATGGAAGCTAACTGGAACAGAGGACCACCTTGTGAAATTTTTCCAGGAGTTTTCATGCACCAGATTTCTCCCAATAAAATTCACAAGCTGCTGCCTAAGGGTTTGACCAGATTTCTAAACTGGTTTGACTTGGGCATTTGAAATAGCAACTAAAATCTAAAAATTGTGAAATAATTCAGGAGGTAGATAGGATGATCAAGATGATAGGAAAATAATTTCAGAGGATGATCACAAGTTTGAAGGCTAAGATCAGTTGACAACCATTTCCATTCACAAGAATTTAATTCTAAAAATGGAAATTGCTAGGAAAATGTAGAGACTTTCAAATGATTTGAAGAGACAACAAAAGTTTTTATTTCTCCTCAAAATTTTACATTTGAAATACAAACCCTAAATTAGGGCTGTTACAAATCTCCCCCCCCCCTTACAGGAATCTCGCCCCGAGATTCTGATCACTGGGAGAAGAATGATGGGTAATCTGCCGAGTCGATCTTCCCGCTCCCAAGTGGCTTCATCCTGAGTGGTTCGACCATCGAACTTTAAGGAACTTGATCACACGGTTCCTTGTTCTGCTCACCTCTTCGAGGATACGAACGGGCGCCACGATAAGACAGATCTTCCCGCACATCGATATTTTCCAATGGTGTTTCTCAACCTAACACGAGGCACTTCTTCAATTGTGACACATGGAAAACATCATGCACCCCTTCAAGTGTAGCTGGCAACTCCAACTTGTATGCAACAGCTCCCACTCTCTTGATGATGCGATATGGCCCGACATATCGAGGAGCCAGTTTGCCCTTGACACCGAAACGACGATGTCCCTTCAGAGGCGAGACTTTGAGATACACAAAGTCATTGGGCCGAAACTCACCGCAGGCGACGACGATCCGCATAGCTCTTCCGCTCGATCGAAGCTATGCGCAAGTGCTCACGAATCAATCGCACTTGACTTTCCGCCTCATTGATCGAATCCGCCAAAGAACCGCTTTTCACCGCCACCGGTTCAACGGTGCTCGCAGCCTCCCATACAAAGCCTCAAACGGTGCCATACCGAGACTAGCTCGAAGTCTGTTGTTGTAGGAGAACTCGGCAAGCGGTAGGCACTTCTCCCAATTCTTTCCATAGGAAAGAACACAAGCACGAGCATATCTTCAAGCACTGATTGACGCGCCCGCCCGACCATCACCGAGGATGATAGGTCGAGCCGAACGAAAGACGGTACCCATGGCCTCCGCAGATCGTGCAAAATCGGAAGTGAAAAGAGAACCACGATCCGACACTATCGCTCGTGGCACACCATGCAAACTCACAATGCGGATATGTAAAGATCCGCTAGCCGATTCACATCAATCTTCGATCGCGACCGAAGGAAATGGGCCACCGTCAATCGATCAATGATAACCCATATGCATCCTTCCCGCAGAGTACGGGCGCACCAGTTGATAAAATCCATGCCTGCGTAATCCCACTTCCATTCTCGTGTAGGCAAGGGTCAAGAAGACCCGCTGACGCCGATGCTCGCCTTGACGCGACAACATATGTCACATCCGCCACGAACCCGCAATCTCGCGCTTCATGCGAGTCCACCGAATCTCGACGCAGATCTTGGTACATTTTGGTGGCCCCGGATGGATGGACAAAGGCGAATCATGGGCCTCCGAAGAATCAAATCCCGCAACTCGGGACCTTGGGACCACAAGCCGCCGCCCAAACCATACGACACCGCGCTCATCTTCTCGGAAACACTTGGTCGATCCATTCTTGATGTTCGCTTAATTTTACCCACACCATCATCCGATTGTTGTGCCGCTTGACTCGATCCACCAAGGTCGGTTGCACAACCAAGGCAACAAGGGAACCATGCTCAACCAAACCCAAGTTGAGGCGCTGAAATTTTGCAAGAAGTGCAAAGTTCGTTTGGATCATCGAGTATTGCAATACACTTTTCGCTAAGTGCATCAAGAACTACATTGGCCTTGCCAGGTGATACCGAATACCCATGTCATAATCTTTGATCAATTCCAGCCATCTCTCCGCTCGAGGTTCAGATCCGCCGAGTGAACAAGTATTTCAAGCTCTTGTGATCGAATACACCTCAGCCGTTACCGATCGATAATGCCGCCAAATCTTGAGTGCATGAACCACAGCGCAAGCTCTAGATCATGGGTGGGATAGTTGAGCTCATGAGGTCTCAATCGCCGATGCATAGGCAACCGCCTTGCCTTCCCGCATAAGAACACATCCAAGCCCTCGACGAGAGGCATCGCAATAAATATCGAAGCTCTTGTGGATATCAGAAGAGTAAGGACTGGAGTCAAGTCAATCGCTTGAGCTCCCGAAAGCTCTCATCACAAGCAGAGGACCACACAAACTTCTTGTCCTTCTTGAGCAATTCACCATCGGCTTTGCGATCTTGGAGAAGTTCTCGATAAAGCGGCGTAGTAGCCCGCTAAACCGAGAAAACTCCGCACATCGCTGGATCGACGGCTGCCCCAAGATAGAACATCACCGACCTTGCTGGGATCCACAGTATGCCTCCAATTGAAAGAACATGGCCCAAGAATGCCACTTCCTTCAACGTAACTCACATTTGTCGAACTTCGTGATATAGCCGGTGCTCCCGCAATTTGCCCAAAACAATCTTCGATGCTCAAGATTCTCGCTTCACCTTGGAATAGATAAGAATATCATCAATGAAGACCACCACAAATTTATCCAAATACCCATGAATACCGAATTCATAAGGTTCATGAACAAAGCCGAGCATTGGTTAGACCGAAGGACATGACGGTGTACTGCATGCACCCATAACGAGTAGTGAAAGCCGCTTTTGAATATCCTCCGATCCGATCCTCGACTGATGATACCCCATTCTCAAATCAATCTTTGAGAACACTGGCTCCACCAACTCGATCAAACAGATCATCAATGCGGGCAGAGGATATTTGTTCTTCACCGCCACCTCATTGAGAGGACGGTAATCAACACACATGCGCAAAGTCTTATCCTTCTTCTTCACAAAGATCACCTGACAACCCCAAGGAGATGAACTGACGGATGAAACCCTTTGCTTGGAGCTCACCAAGCCGCTTCTTCAATTCTTCTAGCTCATTGGGAGGCATCCGATACGCGCGCCGAGATAGGGCAGACGGCAAAGAACTCAATGACAAACTCAAGGTCTCGAATCGAGGCATCCTGTAAATCATCAGTGGAAAACATCCTCAAACTCACAAACAAAGTGGGAACCTCCCGAATTTTCAAAGTCGGCTTTGCTACAAGTACACAAAGGTGCGACTTTGCACCGCGGAAAACCGACCGCCGCTCAAGGGTCAGTGAGATAGACAATCTTCCCGGCACAATCGATTTGCCCCAAGTGTTGGGACAACCAATCCATGCCAAGAATCACATCCGCATCACGAATCGAGCGTAATAAGGTTTGCCAAAACCCCACCTTTGACTATGATAGGAACATCTCGACATCAGAATCAGCTCTCATCTCGAATTCCCGAGAGCGGATGAGCAAAGGAACTCCCACAGAACACAAAGAAGACCACTAGCAGCAGCAAATGATCTTGAAATAAAGAATGCGATGCTCCGTAATCAAATAATACCGCAAAGCAGGACGAATTGACAAGAAGTGTACCCACCACGACATCCGCGCCTCCCGAGCCTCCTCACCGAAGGTGGTTGACTCGACCGCCGCCGCACTCGGTCTTCGGATCATCTTCTGGTCGTGGATGACCACTTCGCCCGCGCCCTCCATTAGGACGAGGGGCGATCGCAACACTGAGGGCAAGCGCTGGCGAGTGGCCCTTGTTGTGGCAAATAAAACAAGTAACCTCGCCGCCGGATTGCGGAGGCCGTCGCCGGCCGATCGCAGTGCACGTGGTGAAACACGGCCGCGGTGGACGAGGAGCTGGTGCAGATGGCTCTCGCGCCGGTGGAGAAAAAGAACGGCCATCGTGCCGCCCACCGAGGACGAGTGAGGCCGGTGTGAGTAGATCGATGCGCTCCCATTTGCGCTATGACTCGCCCGCCGCTTTGCCTTATGCTCGCAACAATGGCCTTATCTACCAAAGCCCAAAGTCGGGAAGTCCACAACAGACACTTGTCCCTCTGCCTCCTGACAAGCCATCCATAAACTTCTCCCGCTTAGCCTCATCCGAGGCCACCTCCCCGAGCATAACGAGCCAAATGATTGAACTCGCATGCAGTACTGTCACGCATTTGCGCCTCTGCTTGAGCGCGAGGAATTCTTTCTTCTTCACTTCATCGTGCCATTGGGAATGTGGGCCCGACGTAAAAGTCGACTCGAACCTCCCACGCGACCATGGCTCGCGGGGCCGCATGGCGAGATAGTTTTCCCACCATGAGAGTGCCGCGCCTCAAGCCGTGGGACGCGAAGAGTGCCTTATCCGCGGCTCGACATCGAGCTATGTCGAGCCGCCAACCATGCGCAGCCAATCATCCGCATCGAGAGGGTCCTCGAGCGGAGAAAGTCGGTGGTCGCGCACGGAGGAACTCCGCAAGTCCCCGCGAGTCCGTGGCCACCACCATCGGCAGGAGTGGAGGTATTCCTAGCATAACCTCCAAGATGCGCTGTCTGGTCCATGCGGTTTCGCCGACCGAGCGAGCACCTCACCATGGTCTGAGGAGGGGGAAGCTCCTCATCATGACCACCGCCGATCGCCACGCATTCTCCCACCATCCTGCTTTCACTAAGACAAGTTAACAATAGCCTGAAAACAAAAGTTGACAACCTCATCGCAAATAACTTACTAACAAAGACAAAACAAACACAAGACTTTTAAGTTACAAAACCAATTGACAAAAATCGACACTTAGCAAACTCATATATATCTTACCATTATACCCCCACAAATTTTACTTAGACTTAATTTTCTATGGTTCTCCCAAAGACCGATTCACCTAGAGCAACTATCTTTTGAAAGGAAAGAGAGAAACCAAGTTTTAAACTCAAATTAGAGTAAGATGAGAGTTAGAAGGCTAAGATAGGTAAGGAGTAAAATCTGAGAATCTGCCTAGGTTTTCATAAACCCTTTTTATACTTTGAAATTAAGCTTTTTCAAAATATCCTAAAGACGACTATGCTTGTTGTTACGGTCGTAATGGCTCGATACCAACTTTGTGAGGACCCCACAGTATTTCGCTTGTAATGCTTAACCAACCACCGGTCCTAGCATCACAAATCGAATAATCGTCTCGAGATATGTATACTCCTAAAGCAAGATACACACCTCTGCACAAATTTAGACATCAACTCCATTCCAAACATAGAGTCCAAACACTACACAATCAAACGGAAGATAAACAAATAGTAGAGTTATTACGCATAAAGGCCGATGTGCCACAAGATACATAAACAACAGAGAGAAGACAATGAAGCAAAGTGCCATAAGATGGCTATAAACAAAGCCAATCGTGCCTCCAACCCACAAGGCATCCGACCGACCGCCAAGTCTAGTCGCCCACGAATCGGCAACACACTCACGTAGTGAGGCCCTTGGGGCTCACCTTCTTCCTCTCGCAACAAAAACATTAAGCAAAGCACCGAGTACAAAGATTGTCTTTGTACCCGCAAGATCGACGTGTGAACTAATGCACTGCTCATAAGCTACATGCAAAGCTTATTTGGTGGAGGCCATATGTTTTATTTGCATAAAGCCAACTTTATTTGCAATAATGTAATACGCTTTAAAGGCAAGTTTGCAATTCATTTTAAGATTGAAATAACAAGAAGGATAATAATACAAAAGAATAGAGATAAACATCCTAGAAGTGACTATCCCAATAGTCACCATTAACAATAGCACTAATCCCGCATTCGCACTCACCGATCAAATTTTAATTTAAATGTTGTAGTCTAGTTCTTGGGGCGATCCGAGCGTGTCCATAACCTAGACGAGGCTATTCAATAGTTTTAACCTCGCAGGTGTACCAATGTACCCACACTTGCATCGCCTTTAAGCCAAAGCACACTCCGAAGGTATGTCGGCACAGCTAAGTTCTACGAGACTTTTTCCAATATTGTGTATTAACTACGAGCCGCTCGTATGGATAGAAACCCATACGCTACATGGTAAAGCCGAAAGACAACTACCCACTCAGATAAAGCTTTTCTGACAACTACCATGCTCCCACCTCCATCCTCCCGCGACCTCCCGCGACCCGAGCCAATACACGCCAAAGTACTAGGTCAAGAGAGGTCCCAAATACTCTAGTGTGGTTAGCACGCAAAATGCTCGAAGACGGTGGCGCAAGTAACTCGGTCCTTAATCGACTTGCACCTTTCCGCCACACCCAACAGATCACACCAATCTTACCATTGTGCCCAAGTCTAAATCATTTTTGTTTTCATTTTTAATTTTGCAAATAAACATAGCAGTAAATGCTAACATAAAGTTATAGTAAATTTTGTGTGATCAAGGTTACCGACTAAAGTCGATAACCGCCCATTTCTACCGATAGCTAAGCATGTCTAAGCAAGTTGACCCGATCTACTAAGTGATAAGAGATCATCCAATGATCTCTAATCACAAAGAAATAACCTAGGCTCTGTAGTAGAGATCAATATTTTGTCTACAGGATATGCAACACGGATTTAACTAATCAATTTAACACAAATTAAGCAATGCATACATACAAATTGAAACAAAATATTAGACTTTAAAATACCGATTATCATGATCAAACCGCTTGTTCGCCGCCGTTGCTCAATATGTTGCGGAGGATCGTTTCTGGTTGCCGCAAATATCGAATCCTAACGATTGAACAAAACAAATAATAAGAACGAATAACACCGCAAAAATCAAAGATCACAAACCAACACCAATTTATACACAAAGGCTAGACTATCACAAAAGAATGACAAATATCTGCGCACAGAGACCCACTCACTTATTTGTCGTTAACCACAAAATCACTCTTCTTATATGATTTAAACATTGGACAGACTTTGGTGGTGATTGTGTGCACATCTATTATTTAATCATCAAGTTAACACATCAAAACAATGCTAGCTACTCTAAAACAACCATTAACAGCTGAGAGAATGCACTCAAAGAAGCTATTGAAAACACTAACTAGTCAAGTATCCAACTATGAGATGCTAAACAAAGTTCTAAATAAGTTTGGGCTTTAATAAAATTCAGCTACTAACACACCTAAGCAACATGCCAACATTTTGTAAGGTTAACACAATTCAAGATGCTATTACACCAAATCTTATCGCACCGATAAATCAAAAGTACAGAGACAATAAATGAACAACTAACTATCCCTTATGATTAAACATGACAACAAGGGCTTTGAAATTTAAAGATACTAACTAACTCGATTTCAAAGCAACCACCACAACAAAAGGGAGCCAACTAGCACAAAACAAGAATTCAAAGCATAAGCATGAAATTAGAATTTAGCCACCGACAAATGTAATCCGACAACAGTGACAAATTCAGAGAACACACTAAAACACTTCCAAACTTCCAATCCCAACTTTTAATCAAGCATGAGAGTGAAATGAAGAACATTCCTAATGCAACTCAAGAGGTGGGGAGAGGATCGGGGCGCTCGACAGAAATCGCTGCTCGGCGAAGGAGTGGCGGCGCGGCGCGTCGCGACGGCCAAAATGGGTCGCCTGCAGGTTGCCGGCTAAGGGTGGTCGCGGGCGCTCGGAGTTGCACCGAGGTGGCGCGCGACGAACACGCGCGCCGGCAGTGGGGTGACAAGTGCGGCCGCACCGCAGAGGTAGACAATGAAAATTAGCGCGCGCATGGGCATCGCGAGTTACCAGAACTCACCGTGTGCTTGGCGACGACGAGAGGCACCGAGTGGCTCGGCGACGAGAGCCCGCATGGCGCAAGGCGATCAACGGTGACAGGAGCCCGGGTGAACGAGGACGAGTGAGAGAGTGGAGAAGAAAGGTGGAGTCCAGTGACGCCACCGAGCAAGGAATCGAGTTGAGCTCACCGAGAGGATGCGGTGGCGGGGGCTGCTTCGGCCGACTTGGAGAAGAAAGTCCACGCGCAGCTCCACGCACGATGAAACCGAAATTCCTTGAGGGTTTACTCTGTGGATGTGGAACACGCACGTGACACGGCCGGCCGTGCTCGAGATCACCGAGCGAGCAGAACGCTCGAGGCGCCGCAGCGACGCCACGGCTCGGAGCTCGGAGAAGAAAGGCAATGGAGACGAAACGAGGTAGGGAAACCTCGTGGGCTTTTGTAGGAGCAAAGTGAGGCGCGAGGTGAGGCGGCGGGCGGTGAAAAGACCGTGAGGCGAGGTGGCGCTGCATGCAGCGGCGAGCCGGCGAGAGCGCGCGGCGAAGCGTTGCGCCGAGCCGGCGTAAACGACGTGGCGAAACAGCTCGCAGTGGGACCGCCTGTCGGCCGATCGTCGAAGCGGTGCGAACCGGTGGTTTGACTTTATCGTAAACGCACCGACCGTTGGATCCAAATGGACGGCCGAGATTGGTGTATGCATTCGACAGTCGGTTAAGACGCGACGTGGATCGCTCGATCTTCATCGGACGGTCACGATTGATTGGACTCGGCGTGCGATTATTTGACGCGACCGAGTCCATTAGTGCGGTCGGACTCGAGCCCAAGTGTGGTTCGGGCCCGACAAACAAGCGGTTTTTAATTCGATTTAAAAGACAGAGAGGTTTTGGGAAATTTTAGAGATAGCTCCAGGGGTCTGAAAATTTCTGAAATTTTTATGGAAGCTAACTGGAACAGAGGACCACCTTGTGAAATTTTTCCAGGAGTTTTCATGCACCAGATTTCTCCCAATAAAATTCACAAGCTGCTGCCTAAGGGTTTGACCAGATTTCTAAACTGGTTTGACTTGGGCATTTGAAATAGCAACTAAAATCTAAAAATTGTGAAATAATTCAGGAGGTAGATAGGATGATCAAGATGATAGGAAAATAATTTCAGAGGATGATCACAAGTTTGAAGGCTAAGATCAGTTGACAACCATTTCCATTCACAAGAATTTAATTCTAAAAATGGAAATTGCTAGGAAAATGTAGAGACTTTCAAATGATTTGAAGAGACAACAAAAGTTTTTATTTCTCCTCAAAATTTTACATTTGAAATACAAACCCTAAATTAGGGTCATACACATGACTGAGCAGACGGCCCACTATGGGAACCCGGTGGACTGCTGGTAAGTTACGCTGGGCCAGAGACAGACTGGCGAGGTGTTACCCCATGTTCCTCAACGATTTTGAGAAGTTACACGATGACAACATCATATGGTCTACATGGAGCCTAGAGTGGGTCAATACGGTAGCATCGCACGGACAGTCCATGCAATGCACACAAGACGCCGAGTTCTGGGCGACAACCTGTCACTTTGTTTTTTCCCATATAGTGGAGCCTTATGTGCCGCAACGTGTAATGCGATAGTTCGATCTTTACCAGGTTGTGCCCCTCCCGACGGGAGGATGCTCGAGCGAATTGTCCACTTGTAAGTGCAACTCCATCTGAGTAATGTTTACAGTTGATACCTACATCTGTTCTTCTCCCAGAAATTCTTCTCGAATGTAGGCAATTGAGGTTGGGCCAACATACTGAGAAATGGTAGGCAGTCCAGCATCAATGGACTACAGCTTGGGCGGACATGACGCACATTGAGGTTCTACAGGAGCAGCGGTCATACGGCATTCGGACTTAATGTGACTACATCGAGTGGTACGTACCACAAGCGCGCACCAGACTCACTTGTCCTCTACTAGAGTGTCACAGCCCCAATAATTAAAATGGGTTAATGTGTATTTCATTAGCATGCATTATTGATTTCAAAACATTTCCATATTATATTGTGCTTGGAAAATCTAATTTGAGGTGAACATACACATCAAAATTCACATTTCACTTCAAATCAGTAATACAAATTTGTGATCATCATCTGGAACCAATTTATTTAAATACTACATTAATTATCATGAATTAATATAATTTTTCCAAAATGTTTGGGAACAGTTTGAACCTAATTAAAATTCAAACAACGTTTGTAGACATACAATATGTTTGAATTTAAATATCACAAACTATATTATTAACAGTAGGGTTTTATAATTTTTATGGGAACTATATCATCCCAGGAACCCCCACAAATTATTTTATAATTTTTGGAAATTTATTTCTATTTCTAAGCCTCGGTCAAAGTAGAGAGAAATAAATTAAATTGCAGTCAAACCCTAGCCCAAACCCTAGACACTGTTCATTGGACTCGAATCCGACTCGGCGACTGGACTCAACCCAAACCCCTAAATGCACCGAGTCATGCAACCTTGGATCGGAGATCGCCCGCATCTCATCACCCGGCCGACCGTCCGAACCCCTTTGATCTTAGCCGTCTGCTTTAATCAAACGCCGAGCCACACCGCATCTCCTCTCTCTCTTGTGCCGCTGACGCACCGGGCCGCACGTCGGGGCCATCTTCTTCCTCTCGCCGACTACACTAGCCATTGAGCGCCACGCGCTCGTCGCATCGCCTCGCCTCGAGCCACGCCGTGAGCCACCGCACTCTCCCAACCTATCCTCGAGCGCCCCTTCTAACGCCGTTGCTTGTCCGACCGCTGCCGCCTTTAACTCGCCCTCTCCCTCTCTTGGTTCCTCACTTTCCTCTCGGTGGCCGAGGAAAGGAGGCGAGCTCTTCACCTCCTCTCGAGTAAGCTCGGCCGTGAAGTCCCCTAGCCTTCTCCTTGCATACCTTCTCCATTTTTACTCATCCGGCTCTTGCTTTTGCTTGTAGTTGCCGGCCACCCTGCCGCTCTCGCCACTCCGCAGAGCGCACCGAGGCCTCCTCCGTGTTATTGTTCCTGGTGAGCCCCTACCTTTTCTTTATGCGTCATTTCTTGTTCTAGGCTTTAAGGAGTAAACCCCTCACTCAATTTTGTCCGGATTATTCACAGATCGGCATTTTGAAGTTTTCTCCTTTTCGCCTAGAACACCCCCTTCACCCACTTTGCCGATCCGGTGAGTTAGTTTTCGATTACCTTCTTTCACACCATCTAAACCACCCATCAAGTGTTCCCTACCACCATTTTTCGGTTTGGTTGCGCAGTTTTCCCTCCGCGTGAAGTTGTGCGCGCCGCGGCCATTATCGCCGCCGAGCCCTCACCGAAGTTCTTCCGACCTTTCTCTCCTCCGTAAACTTCCACTTACTTCCCAAGAGCTCAAGCATGCGTTGTTTTACACAATTAGGCGCCGAGTCGCGACATGCAAGTTTGCCGTGTTAGCCTCGCCGCCCAACTCCGGCTAGCCGGCGACCCAGACCATCTCGCCGCCGCCGCCGCCACCTGTAGATGCGCAAGCTTAAGTGGAATCCATTCATGTCATTAGATCTCGCCGCCGCGTCCGAACGCGCATGGCTCCGCAACGCCAGTGCGCGTGTTGTCGGGAACATCCGACAAAGCCTCGTTTAGTTGCGTAATGGTGGTTTTAGAAGGCTAATGAGTCTCTGACTTGTGGGCCACACGGCTGGCTTAGTGATGGTGTAAGATATTGAAATACGTTTTCTCTTTTGGCAAAACGCTTTCCTTGAAAACTTAGACGAGATTGCATGTTCTTATTTAGAAGACGTAATCATGTGGATACGCCTTGGTCCTTTTTCACGAGACCAGCCCACGTTGACTGGTCAAAACTCGATCCCGCCCCACTCGCCATCCCCGTGGCTTAGCCAGAGGCGAGTGAGAGAAGTATTGAGTTCTTTTAGAAAATCCGAAACGATCGCTTCATCGGGCCCGCATGTCATTGACCGTGGCTGGCGATGCCGGTAAGGAAAATAGTAAATGCTTTATGAAATTCGAAATCGGTTTATTTGCACACCGAAATTGTATTAACTTCAAAATCCATATCTAATTCAAATCAACTCCAAATTGAATGAAACCTCTTCGTAATTTTCATTGTTAATGAACTTTATGTTAAAATTAGTTTCAAACTTATCTTTGTAGCAAAGAGTATTAATTGAGATTAATCCATTAAAACCATTAATTGTACAATAGAAAATGACCGATAACTTCAAGAATGCACAAGTAATTATTGGAAGCTCCAAAACAAGAAGACCACTTTTGATAATTTTCATTTTCAGTGAACTTAATTCTAAAAATGGTCTCCATGTTACCTCTGTCACAGAAACTATTTTGGGAGAATATACTCCTTAACTCCATTATTTTTATACTATAAAAGGCTGATAACTTTGAAAATCAATAACTAAATCATGAAAACTCCAATTGGAGCAAACTCAACTGTTTTGAACTTGTGATAATATTGCCCATTTATTCATGTAACCCTTGTATACACCACTGCTCTACAAAATTTCACTTCATAATTAAATTGCTTAAATGGAGACACATCGAAGTCTGAAATTCAAACTACCATAACTTTCACATACTAAATCAAAATGAAATAATTCTTTCACCAAAAATCATCTAAAATCATGACTTAGCTACAGTAGAAAAATCATGCATTTTGAAGCATTTTGATTTTTGAGGTATTTCGATGTTTATTCAGATTATATTTATCTAGATACCGAGCCCATTGATATTGACTCCTACGCAACTGAGAGCGAACAACTTAGCTACCTGCAAGGCAAGCATCCTTTGAACTTTCTTTTTGCATCATATTTGATCCCAATTTTGTTAGGATAGATGCAATGATAATTGCTTGCATGCTATTTTGATAATGTCGCTATTTTTGTGATGAATAGTTAGACACATCCTATTATGTTGTCATTGTGGCTATCCATGAATTATTCCATTACTGAAATGTTATGATAGGAGGTGTGAAGTTATATTGTTCGAGTTTGCTTAGCCATACAAGTCTAGAATCAGTAGTTGGTTGTCGGAATAACCCACAACTATGGGATAAACACAACCTCATTATATACTTTTGTTTCAGATCTTTGTACCTGTTTTACAAGTTAAATTTTGTCATTTTAAATGAGCTTTTGGTCTGGACAAGTGTTGGTTAGTGATGGTGCTTTATGCACTAGATTTGGGTATGTGGTTGGACTTGTCCGACAATTAAGGACCGAACTTTGGTAACGCCGTTGATTCAAGTATTTTCGTGCTACCATACGCAGTATATGGGTGCTGTCTTGTTAAGTAGGGGAAGGTTCTATTGTGTTAAGTCTCATGGTGGTGTAGGGGCATTTGTGTTTGATCATTTGTCCTTAGGAATCGATGTCAATGTTCTATAGTATGCAAGGAGCACCAATTACCTTTTCATTACATCGATATTTCCAATATAACATGTGAGCCCCTTAGCAAGTGCTATATGCTACTTGTACTAAGACCGAAACATCTCACATGGGGACTTAGCGCAATAGGGTTTTCTTGCTGAAAACGATCAGATCTCGATTCTCCCACCAAAGATACCAAAGGAAGTGTGCCATTATTCTGAGGCTTACTGCTAGTCGAGTCGTGTGGGTAAAGTAGTACACCCGCAGTGGTACAATCTATTCGAATAGCCGTGTCCACTGCTATGGACAACCGCTTGAGTTCTGGAGTTACTATTGTTAGACTTGAAATTAAAATTGTGGGTGAACTTGGTAATTAGCATGAATGGGATGTTTATGCTTATTGTTGTATCAAAGTGGGCAGCCACTTTGTTATTTGTATGTTTAATTTGTTACTTAGTTCATTACTTATTCACATGTTTACTTCTACTTCAAATCTGATTTTGAAATGGCACTTGAAAAACTAGTATGTGTAGGTTGTATATTGTTGCGTCTCTTTCGCAAAACTAAGCCAATATGAGCCTTCCTTTGAATGACCTTATGCATAACTATTTTTATTTGTGTAAGACTTGCGAGTACTCTTTGGTACTCAGCCAGATGTTTGCTGGCTTTTACAGGTGAGGACGATACTGAGGTTGATGAGTTTGCCGGTGTCGATTTAGGTGACACCAACGAGTAGTATGCTATCTTCTAACTCCCAGTCGGTTGCCGATGGGTGGTGGGCATACCACTGTTGGTTCTTTTGGTTTATTTACTCGCTTCCGCTTTAAACTTGTTAAATTTGGCCGGTCGGCCCTTATGTAATTGTACACTTAGAACTGTGTTGTAACTTTTGTACTATTTATGTATGATGGTTGTATGGATGTGACCAACGTTGTAATGAGGGTATGATTATATTGGTCACTGATCTTGGGAGCCAATATAAGTCATACTCGCTGTTCTTGGATTCCTATTTAACTCGCTAAGTGTAGTGCTTGACTTGTTGGAGAACCGACAATCATGTAGTGCTAGCAGGGGAGCAAACAGCGCATGATCGTCTTGGCTCTAGAATTGAGTTGAGTCTCTCACTTAGACCGAGTTAAGTTGGAATCCATTTACCGGAGATCCCGAGTTATGTCCCTAAGACCTTGATTAGTCTCGGTCTTAAGGAGATAACCCCGGGGTCCCCACATAGAGCATCTAGAGCATGTTACGCAACAGGATAGGCTTGACACTCCTTCGATCGACACAGGGCCTCGCTGCGTGATGACACTGTAAAACACTTAAAATCTATGCTCGCTTCAAGGATGATATTTTTATTGTTTGTTACTAAACAGCTCTTGTTTGTAACTTCAGTTCGACCAGGTCCAGCAGATCTCACGTGCATCTAGGGCCACCATCCACATCCGTGATCACACTGTTCTGAGGCTTCTCGGGACTCTCAAGTCCCTTTATGAGGAATCCCAACAAATTGTCAAGAACATAAGTTGCGGTCGGTCGAGAGACGACGTGCTTTAGGCTAGTCACCGAGTGGACCGACCTAGCTCACCTCCTAGGTCGGCATGACCTAGTGAGACCAGCGATAATCCTAGTGCTCCACGTCGGTCATCCGCACTTCTTATCAAGGAGGTAAGTTATGTCCAATTTATGTCCTGATTATTTATTTTGCCTTCGGTTATGGTAACATCATGCCATCTTCTAGCCGCACATCCATCGGGATGCATCACTCTTGCGCTCAACGTCTGCACGGCCTAGTCAAACTGGTGGATGTCCTGGCGCTTCCCATAGGTCATCCGTACTACAGATTGAGGAGATAAGTCATGTTCAGCTTTGGTCCTGATTATTGATTTCTCCTTACATTGTGTGGACATCATTCCATCTTTCAGCCTTAAGTTGGGCGTGGGGGTGACGATGAATAAACCGATGGGGATGTAGTCATCCCAACTAGTGCTAGGGAGGACTACAGGCCGTGCATGTTTGGTCGCTCCCTTAGGTGCCAATATAAGACCCGGGCATCGCCCATTGTAAAAAGGGGGAAGAAAAGAAATACAAACAAGTCACAAAGGTATTGTGGCGCAATATCTTGCGTGCTTGTTGAGGTTTTCCCATCTAGAGTTTGCTGAGGTCGGTGCAAGGAAAGAACACCTCGTTCTTGAGATTGCCCACCGAATCTATACGATTCTACTCATCTAATTCGTGACCTTTGCTATTCACGGTTTAGAGAGGCTTCAAATTCATGCTTCTAATCTTTCTTGTGATTGATTAGCGCGTGAATATCTTGATATCCATCTACACTGCTACGTGGAAGGAGTTGTTGCTATCATCATCACTGGAGGGGAGAACCCTAGCCACAAGAAGAAGGGAAACTCCGTTGATTGTACCACGAAAGATTGGTCCACCCTACGCATCAACTAGTTTACTCATTGGTCCGTATCACAACCCCACCATCGCCGGCCAAGCAAGAGGGTCGTGGTTGGCACATGGCTACCCACCGCCGTCATTCCGTGACCCCTATTCGATAGCGTTAGGGCAATATCCGTTCTTTCCTGACATATTCGGGTAGGGCTGGTACGGCATGTATGACACCTGGACGCGTGCCATGACCCATGCTGAAGGTACATTTTATCTCTTCAGGTTTGTTTCGTGCCGATATATTGCACGAATAAGCAAAATTTGTCCAGCAAGTTTCGCGGCCCAGCCGAGAGTCGAGCCTTCTCCGCATGAGGAGCCCCCGTAGGATGTGGACAGCTTCTTCGCCGAGGACCCGGGGATGTTGGGGGAGCACCCATCACCGTTCTTTCTGTGTCACAGCTCAGCGGTGCCCCAGTACCCACGCAAGCACAGGTGGAGTTGACCCCCGAGGCCTTGGGACCACGAGGCAGTAGGGCTCCTGACCGCCTCACCCTGTCGGGGTGCTGACACCCCGTGCCGAGGAGGCCCAAGCGGGGCCGTACGGGTGGGCATGGACCGAGGGTGGGACGTGGCGATGACGGAGGAGGTGCTGCGGGTGGTGTAGCGGGCGTTTAGTGCTTTGTGCACTTGTATTCGTTTTGTACGTATTTTACTTCGTAGTTGCTATGACATGGTTATGTATAACTTCCCTCGTGCATTGTAATATAACTTACCTTATTGCTTACCCATCGTTGTTACGTTTGTCGCTCAACCGTTGGGCCACTACTTGCTCCTTTCGGACAGAGCTGGATTTGGGACGGCTCGCTCTACATAGTAGGATGCGTCATTAATCCAAAGTTCTTCACCATGTATGAATTCCCTAGCGTATCGTAATATCACTTGCGAATTGTTGCTACCTAAATCGTCCTCAAAAAATTCTTCGAAAATTTATCGTACTACAACAACATACGACGATCACAAAATGTTATTGCGAGTCTAATAGATTTCGTACTCTTGAGAATCTACGAAAATCACAAGTGGACCAACCAACCTTGTCTACCCTATTATTTCCAAAAAAATAACAATCTACAAACAAGATTTGCTAATGGTATTACCTACAAAAATTACCATTTATCCCCCCATAATTATTTTCATCGAATTAATAAAATATTATTATTATTATTTTAAATCGCCTAACTAGTGGATGACTTAGGCTAGTCACCCAACGGTTGAGCACCAAGTGTACTAGTCTCTCAACCGTTGGCGACTATCCTAAATCACCAATTGACGGCAACTTGGACACTTGGTGTGTAACTGTTGGGCGACTAACCCAAGTCGTCCAACCGTAGAGCGACAGAGGATTATTCCTGTAAAAAAAGTTGTATTATTACTGTATTTCGGAATAAAAAATAGATTATTTTTTAAAAACATTCGTGAGCATTGAGTAGTGGAAGGAGAAGGATCACATGAAGAGGATTCTGATGGGGGTACACGCAACACGAGGGAACTCTATCGCATAGTAGTGATGGGAGCAAATTGGTGTGAACCCATGCACCTGATTTCGAGTCTCATCCTTTTGAAGTAAAAGGCAAAACTATTACCAATTTAAAAAGAGAAAGGCAATACAATTGTATCAAAAGGAACCTTATATAATATATGCAATAAGTTATTAGCCTATGCATAAATACCCAAAAAACAAAAACTAGTTAACCAACTTAGGGCTTGGTTAGATAGGGAGGAATTAGAACCAATCCCTTCAGATTGGAAGGGGTTTTAGTTCAAATTCCAAGTCAATCTGAAGGAATTGGATCAGATTACAATATATCCAAACAAACCTTTATAGATGGTAATTTTATCCATTTACCCGATTATCTGTGGGTACTGGGTACGCTAGTACAGTGCCCCGGAGCAAGTTTGTAGGAGCAAGTCTTATCCCCGTGTAAACAGGTATGGGCATGTTCCTGTACCACCCATCACGCATGTTCGTCTAACCCGTTTGCCCAGGAAAGCAACCGACATGTGGGCCCAATAAGGAATTACATTGAAAACCAGCGAATTTTTTTTCAAATAATCTTTTTTTATTCAGAATTACAGAAATAATACCACTTATTTTTTTTACATAAATAACCTCGAGTCGCCGTACGGTTGAGCGACTTGGTATAGTCGCCCAACCAAAGTGCGAAACATGTGCGAATCGGTCAATGAAACGGTGATTTCACCCTTCGAGGCATTGTCGCCATACCGCTTGCGCGTCGACCCTAGTCACCATACGGTTTGGCGACTATGTAGCCACTGGGCCTAAGTCGCGCAACCGTATGACGACTTAGGGTGGCTTTAAAATCGCGCAAGCGGCCGAACCGTCACCATTCTGTTGAGCAAGCCGAGCTAGAGCGCAAAAAAAAGAAAGAGAGCAGAAGGAGAGGAGAAAAGAGGAGGGGAGGAAGAAGAGGAGGAGAATAAAGAGTTCTCTATATCGCGATCACTTACTGGTGAGTTTGTAGTATTGGTTTGTACAAGTATATTCTTTAAACCATGGTAGGTTAGTAATCAATGTCACATGTCGTGATAGATTATTAGCAAATATTTAGAGATAGCATGATTAATTAGTAACCATTGTAGGTTAGCAAGCAACATCATGTGTAGTAACATATTGTTAGCACATATTTAGGGATAGCATGATTAATACAATTAGTTTAGTAGTTTGTATAGAGAAAAAATTAGTCGGTGAAAGTAAATTTAGTTGTGCTATTCCGCGTGCTGTGCTAATTTCGTCCAGCATGATGAATGATAACGTGTTATTTTTGTATTATAAAAACATGTCGATAACCCGTGCTTTATGGAATGTTAAATATATGTAATTATTTGCACAATAAAAAATGATAGAAATTACTTTATAATTTTGGTTGGATTAAGGAATTATGAAATAGTAAGACAAAAAGCACATATACATGGTACCGAACCCGTAGGATTCTGAAATATGTGAAATTTTAAAAAAAGTTTCCATAAAGCTTCACCCATTACAAATATGCATGGTAACAACGTTGTTTTTAATATTTTGCAATGCATAACGGCCGTGCAAGTGTTAACGCTGTCACCCATTATGAAATACTAAGACAAAAACACGTATACATGGTTCCGAACCCGTAGGATTCTAAAATATGTGAAATTTTAAAATCTTTTCCATAAAGCTTCACCCATTACAAATATGCATGGTAACGACGATGTTTTTAATATTGTGTAATGCATAACGGTCGTTACAGGTTTTAACGTAATATAGCCTTTTGTAGGGAAAATTACGTGTTTACCACTAAGGTTTCATGAAATTGTATATGTATTAGCACTGTGTTTCAGCATAGTATTTATGTTTTATTTGCCATTGGAATATAATTTAAACGCTCAATAATATTAATGGTTTTAATTTTCAATTCGCAGTATGGCTCACGACCACCGTGGTTGGACCGCATTTCTACCGTTGGACCGGTTGGTCGATGCGCAGCACCGCGCGAGCCGTCGTGTCCCGCCTCCTGGTCGCGGGGACGACGCGACTGACTTGGGGGTGGTTCGTATGTGGACACCCCAACGGGCTTGGAGACTAGACCCACGCTGGGTAGAGAGGTTTGTCCGCGAGCTGTGCCACTTGTTTTGTGTGACATGCCCACTATGTACTTACTTCTTTGTGCTTTGCAGGCTGAGTCGTGTCGGCCTTCTACCTCTCATGCGGATGGTGGAGGCCACCGAAGAGGATGGTGCTCCTGCTGAGGACGAGGAGGAGGTCCAGGCCGGTCCGGAGCGGTCACGATGGTTCCCGTTCGACTGGTCGCTCCTGACAGCCCTAGTGGACTGGTGGCGGCCCGAGACGCACACCTTCCACCTCCCATTGGGGGGAGACGGCCCCTACTCTACAGGATGTCGCGATGCTGCTCGGCCGCTTATCACGAGCCGCGGCATTTCACGGACGCGCTCGTGAATCGCGCGACGCTGTTGGGTGTTTCGTGGTGTTCTTGGGGCGGAGGTCGCACCACCGTACTTTGACTTCTCGGTGCGACAGCAGCATGGCCCACCCCTGCGGTGGTTTTCACAGTTCCGGGTATGTATGATACACATTTTAGATGTCTAGAAATGCACTATCCTAGCAGTATGACAGGCGTACTAATTATTCATTTGTGCGTAGGTCGAGCGGATGGTATCCGTAGCCCACCGTCGCTCTTCGACTGGGTACTGTTTACCAGCAGCCATGGTGACTCCGTCAATGCCCGCCTCGTGGGCTACACGAGGGCCATCGCCGACGGCGAGGAGCTACAGATCAGCTAGGGATCAGCCGTACTTGCCGCGACATACCACGGCATGTGCGATGCATGCTGTAGGACGAGGTCGTCATCTATCTTGATAGGTTGCCCCCTCCTGCTGTAGTTGTGGTCGTTCGAGCGCTTCTTTCTCGGACGACCCATGCTGGTTGACACCAGTTCGTACAGCGCAGACATGTACCATTGGGACGCGGTCGACAGGCCGACCGTAGGGTCCCTTTGATGCCGTAGACGGGTACGTACTCTCCTACATCTTCATTACACATGTATTACGGGTCATCCTTTATAACTACTGTTCTGGCTTGCAGACACAGTACGCACACGTGCAGGTCACACATATGTACGAGAACTTCGTGGAGCAGCTGGACCACCTCACCGTTGACGACATGCACTGGGAGCTGTACTCTGATCAGAAGACGGAGCAGCGTGCTCCCATGGAGCTGTCCTCGCTCTCCTTGCACGACTGGGTGTACTGGTGGACGCAGAGGAAGCTTGTGTACGACGTCTTCATCGAGGACTACGTGGTGCACAGGGTGATGCGCCAGTTCGGCCTCCGCCAGTTTGTTCCAGTTCTCGTCAGGACGAGAGTGCCTGACTCTGACCACGCGTGAATTGCACACATTACATGCTAGAATATGTTTTCGGCAGTTATGCTACAACGGCTTGTGATTGTAGTGGTCCGTTTTGTAGGCATAGTAGGAGGGGTGGCACCAGGACGCAGTGGCCGATGAAGATGGAGACGTGGGTGACGCAGTGGGAGAATGCCCACGAGGACTTGGTGCAAGAGGATGCCCTGTATGACCCCACCTCGTACGATGAGTACCTCCGCTGGTACGCCCCACGGACACGCACCAGGCTGGTGCATGTCGTCGACCCCCCCGATCACGTACCAGCCCCGACCGATGCGTACCCTCTACACTTCGCGCGAAACTTGCACGTTGCGGTATGTACTATCGTCTGTTTTAAAATGTCTGAGTACGATTACCTCGATTATAGGTTTAACGCTTCCATTTTCTCCTTGCAGACGGACATCACCATCGGCATTGCCACCGACGGGCAGTTGATCCTGGACAAGGCTGCCATTGGGGCCGAGGTGACGCGCGACGAGCTATTCCAATTTGTCCGTCGGGCCTGCAGTGCGACTAGGCGTGCCATTTCCCTAACGTCGTGCAGGACAGTCCAGGAGGTGGCCACGTTGGCACATACTCCGAGGCCGACATGTCCTACAGCCCAATTAGGAGGCTCAGGAGGTGCACGTCCCCATGCCCCCACCTACGCCTGCTCATTGGCAGCTTGGATCGTCTGGGTGGGCACGTGGGTACGCACCACCACAGCCGCCGCCACCGTCGACGTTGCAGTATCCTATCTTCCCGGACCTGTATGGTCAGTACGGCGGCTTTGACTTTTTCTCACGCATGGCACCCGACTCAGGTACGCTTCCTCTCTTCAGGTTTCTGATATCGATGTATTGTACAAATTAACATTATTTGTCCTGCAGGTTTCCAGGTCCAGATGCAGGGACTTTCACTCTCCCCGCACGTCGACGTGGACGCCTACTTCGTTGAGCCATCCGGGGATGTCAGGGGAGCAGCTGAGCCTGCACCCGTGGAGGTTCTTCCCGGGTAGCAGCTTAGCGGGCCCCTAGTGGTCACACCAACACCGGTGGAGTCCACCCCCTTGGGAGCATGGATCAGCAGGCCTTCTGAGTACCTTTCGCTGTCTGGGCCCCAGCCTAAGCACCCCGCGCTTCGGAAGCCCAAGCGGGGGCGTACAGGTGGCCGCGGACCGGGTGTGGGACGTGGCAACAACGGAGGAGGCGCTACAGGTGGCGTAGCAGGTGGCCCGTAGGGGGTATTCGTTTTGCTATGTGTACTTGTATTATTTGTTTACCTAGTGTTGTTCCTGATTACCATGATGTGGTTCTGTATGCACTCCCTCTAGCATTTTCTATAACTTGTATTATGTGTTTACGTATTGTACTTCGTAGTTACTACGACATGGTTGTCTATGCGTTCCCTCTAGCATTGTTCTATTTCTTATTCGCAGATTAATTTTATACGCTCACGTCGCTGCTCAAAGCTGACTCACCGGGTCATGTCGCTGCACAAAGCTGACTCGCTGTAACATCCCAAAGTTATGTTACCAAAATAAAATAAAATAAAGTTATTGTTTTATTGGATTTTCTGAGAATTTGCCAGAGTTTGATTGCCTTATTTGAATCTCTGAAGTCTTCAAAGTCAAAAATTAAAATTTATTTGAAGTTCTTGTACTTTCTTTTGGCTTGATCCGAAAATAAAAATTTAATTAATTTGTGAATTTTCTCGAGTTTTTAAAAGCTTTTTCCTAAATATTTTAAAGTTAAAACAATTTATTTTGCAAAATTAATAGCCAATTATGAATTGGAACTATTTTTATTAAGTCTAAAATAAATAAGGGAATTTCTGTGAATTTTCTCATAATTTTTTGATTTAATTTGCTATTTTCTAAAGCCTTTTCTAATTACTAGAATTAAATCAATTAAAAAGTCAATTAGAAATTCCTAATGCCTTTGGGCCGAAACCTCCTCGGTCCGGCCCATTACCGGCCGCTTTTGGCCCGTTCAGCCCAGCCGCTCCACCCTCTCCCTCTCTCCATCCGCCCCCACCACTAGATCGGCATCCAACGGTCAGCCGCGCCCGCCCCCTTTTCCTTTTTCAGCCACCGCTGCCATGTCGGCCCGCCAGCCACAGCCCTTCTTCTTCTTTCCTTCTTCTCCAACGAGCCCGAGCCGCTGCCGCCATTACCGGCCGCGTGGAGCTTCAAATCTCCGCGATTCCCTCTCCAATTCACGCTCATTCAAGAGCATTCACTCCCCCGCATCTCGTCGCTCCCATTTCGCCCGTTACCCCCTCCATCCCCGGCCTCGAATGCCCAAATCCTCGCCGACATCACCGCACGGCCTTCGTGTGCATCACGTCGATCTCGTGCCGCCCTACCCTATTTAAGGGCGCCCCAGCTCCGCCTTTTCTCACCGATCCCGACGCCTCTCACCCCCTTACTTCTCCCTCACCACAAGCCCCGGATTTTGGAGTTCTTCCTCGCCGCCCGAAGCTCGGTATTCCTTCATTTCCAGCGCCGGCAAGGCCTCCTCGGTGCCCTTGACCGCACCGACGGCATCGCCACAGCCCCGCCGACCCCGTGCGCGCCCCCTCAACGTCGGAGAGGCCCTCAATCGCCGCACCGCCGCAAGCCCCAATCTCGCCGCCGCTTTTGACTTCACCGCCGGCGAATACCTTGCATCCCCGCACATCCGTGGTAAGCACCATGCTCCCCGTCATCTCCTTTTCCTTCCTGGCACCTCGCCGCCGGCAACCGTGCCGCCGTTCGCCGGATCGTAGATTTCCGTGCGCCACCACCCGCCGACGTGACGTGGCACTGCCACGCACGCGCCGCGCAGACGCCACCCGGCGCCACGTCACCACCTGTTGCCCATGTGGCGTCCAGGTCAATGCCTGCGTGGCACAGCCCACACCCCCCAGTCTCAATCACTCGTGGACTTGGTTCACATAAGCCATTAGACCGACAGGTGGGTCCAACCTGTCGGAAATTCTTTTAATTCTTTGAAATTCCGAAAATCAGTCGCTGACGTCAGCCCTTGCGCAATAAACCGATTTTCCTTTAGAAAAATAATTGAAGAAAATCAATAAAATCTGATTTTAGGGTTTTATTTAGATTTAGAACTTCCCGGGGTTCGTTCTCCCTCATACGAACTCCGATTTCGTCGATTCAAATTCCTAAATTCATATAAAATCAAGATCTAGCCATCTAAGCCAAAATTATTGAATTTTGAGTTCATTTGATCCATAATTCCTTTAAACCCTAATTTATTATTTCATGTAATTTCAAACTTCTAAAATTCATATCTTTTGCATCCAAACTCCGATTTGGGTGATTCAAGTTGCAAAATTTGTATAAAATTGTAATCTAGCTAACTAAATCAAATTATTTTAATTTGGAGTTCTTTTGAATTGTTATTTGAATTTTATTTGAATTTGGTCGTATTTTCACGATTAGATTTCGACGACTTCGGAGAATCAGATTTCGACGCCGATTGAAGAACAACATAAGAGGAATGATTTTGACTGTATGATCATCGTGATCGTACACTTGGACTACCTGAAGATAGTACTTGTGAGTACTAGGTGACCTGTTAAGAAAAACAACGTCACCTCAACACCAGATGTTCTGTTAAGGTGATCTGTTAAGAAAAACAACGTCACCTCATCAAGCAAGGCAAGTTATACCCTTGATCATCTCGATCCCATTATTTCAAATTATTTATATTCTGTTTTAAATTATTACTACATGCTTATTTACATCAGTAATTTAAATTCCTATTTTAAATATATAGTTATGCCTAAAATCCTTTGTATGGCCAATTTTGAGAATTGAAGCAAACATATTGTCACCATAGATCAAACCTAGTTGATACGATAGTATGAACTAGAGCATTTTGAGAAAAATCATGCTTAGCCATGCTTTTAGACCAAACATGTTTATTTTGGGGATTTCAGCCAGAAATCAATTGTTGTTTAGATGGTATCCATGGCATCGGTATGCTATGGAAGTTTATGACTTTGAAATAAATGAAAATGGTTTGAACTTGGGCATAATGGATGTTCGGTGGGTGCAAGTTTATGCACGGGCTCAATCGGGTATGGTTGAGGCCCATGGGTTTTGTTGGAAAGTTGCCCAAGTCAGTTAAGGACCGGTCTTCGAGCGCATGATGCTACGCCTTACCTACTACCACGTGTCCTGTGGGCGGGACTTGGCTAAATAATTTGTGATGTCTTAGTGTCATTGGTGCTATGTTGTTGGTATGGGTGTTGGTCAGATAGTAGACCCATCTGGCGCAGGAGGTGGCTTCCGAAGGATGGCCAGTCCAATGGTAGCGAAACCTTAGCAAGCATAAATACATTAAGACAGAACATTGTAAAGGCCTCGACACGTGCTCTAGACCGCTTACCAAAGGTAGTGAGCGGTGGCATAGATATATGCTTGGACAAACTAGAGAAGTCTTGTCATGTGGGTAAAGTTGTACAACCTCTCGCAGAGTGTAAAACTATTCGAATAGCCGTGTCCATGTTATGGACATGCTAGCGTAACTACTCAAAATTAGACTTTGGTTTTTGTTTGAAAAATACTACTTCAAAATTGGTTTATCCAGATGGGAATTGGGCAGGAAGCCATGTGATAGGAGGGTATCCTTCACCATTCATGTGTGAATGTTATCTGACTATAAAATTGAGAATTTTATAAATTTTAGTTATAAAATAACTGCTTTGGAACTTAGTACAAGTATTTAAAGAAAATACTGCTTTATGCAAATGACCTTATAAGCCATCCTTTGTTACATCCATATATGCATGTCATTCATTACTTGACTGGTGTAACTTGCAGCACGGAAGTTGTGCTCATACTTGCTTTATGCAAACAAAATTTCAGAGGAGAAGGACTTTGCTACCGATGTGGACCTCGACGACTAGGCCGCTTCGACCGATTGCACGTGGTCGATTAATCGACCCTACTACATCTTCATCTTCCGCCGTGTTTATTTTATTGTGGGCCTGTAAGCCTCCTTTGTAATCAACTATGTTGTTTATTAATAAAATTGTGATATGATTTTGTTACCACTACTACAAAAACGCCATCACGCAGCGGTTCTAAATCGTCATCACGCAGCGGTTTTGTGAACCGTCAGTATTTATGGCGCGCTGCGTGATAACAGCGCTCATCACGACGGTTTTCAAACCGCTCGTGAAAATAGCTATCACGCAGCGGTTCTTAACTAGAACCGCGGTGATAATTACAATCACTGCAGCGTTCTTGTTCGTAATCGCTCGCGATAGTCATTTTCACGCACGCTTTTTAACAAGAACCGTCATGATAGTAATTATCACGACGGTTCTTGTTCGAATCGTCGTGATAGTTTTTTGTATTGCAAAAAAATCAACATACGTTGTTTCCATTCTACATAGAACGTTGTTTGCAGGCGCAAATGTGGAGCACCGTGCTATCTAGCACACCCAAACATGATCATCAAGAACCCACCAAAGACACATTGTGCACACCATGCCATCTACAATTCCACCAAGAAGAATAATCGAATGCAGCCTTAGGACCTTCTACGGCTCGATCCTTCCTTCCTCGTCCCTTTTTCAAGATCCACCTCTCTTAGCATACATCATCACCAAGAACCCCACAGCTAGCGGCTTCACCCCCTTTTCATGCATAGAACAAACCACATCAAGCAAAACATCAAAAGATAAATAATACTCAATATGAAACCAAAAAGGGAAGGAGGGGAGCAGAGGGAGGACTAAGCCGGGTAGCCTGCGTGGTGGCGCTGTGTTAAGGGCCGGAGGCCTGCGGGTCAGAGGAGGCAGCACCCAGTGGAGCAAAGGAGGAGGGAAGGAAGGATGAGAGCCAGCTTGAGGTGTAAGGGGGCCGAGGGAGAGGAAGACAACGTTGGGGTAGCTATAATATATAAGGACAGCGTCAAAATACTTTGCCTCCCACGCACGCGTTCAAAATTTTTCGAACTCCCGCCTCCCGCGCTGCGAATCACAGACGGTTCCATACAAAAACCGTCTATGATGACATATCACAAAGCGTTCGTATTATGAACCGTGCGGATAGTATATCATCACAAACGGTTCTTAATACGAACCGTCTGTGATAATGACCTCATTACAGACGGTTGGTATTAAGAACCGTCTGTGACTTGAATTTTACCATGGCTTATAATTTTTCTTACTCTGTGATAAAATCTAAATCACAGACGGTTGTTAAATCCAACCGTCTGTGATAACTACCTCATCACAGGCGGTTGGTATCACGAATCGTCAGGAAGTATCGCTGACGGTTCATCATACCAACCGCTCGTGATGAGGTAGTTATCGCGCACGGTCGTATCATGAACCGTCAGGATACTTCCTGCACGGTTCTTAATACGAACCGCTCGTGATAATGATGTATCACAGACGATTTCAAAAGGAACCGTCTGTGATATAACAACACAGACGGTTCCAAAAGAACCGTCTGTGATGAACCATCTATTATGACCTGTTTTGTAGTAGTGTACCATATTTGTTTACTGTGTGAACTAGCTACTGATCATAGGACTAGTTCAGAAATGCACAGAGGATCTGGGATATTAATCCCGGGTTCTGACACTCGCCAGGTGACCTCACTGCACGAAGTCGTCAAGCGGTTCAGCGACTACCAACCATTGGGCCAGTACGGTCTGCCAGGTCATTCAACGCTTCAGCGAGTAGTACACATGTCGCTCAACCGTTGGGGCCATACTACCTACCAGGTCGTCCAATGCTTCAGTGACTATACGGTCGTATAGAAAGGCAGACCGAATCCTGTCGCCATTTCTTTCGCCATTTCGCCATTTCTCTCAGCAGACAACCTAGAGCAGAGCAGATCGGGAGAGGAGAAAAGGGGAGTAATACAAAGATAGGAGGAGTGAAAAGGGGAAGAAGGTACGGAGAGGGAGAAGCGGAGGAGCTCAAGAGAGGCAAAGAAGGGGAGGGGAGGAGCTCGGGAGAGGCAGAGAGGGGGAGGGGAGGAGCTCGAGACGTCAAAGAGAAAGACAAACGAAGCTCGTTAATAGGAAGAGAAGGTCTCCACGTGAAGGTAATAGTATTGATTGTTGTTAGCCTCGTCCAAATGTAGGTGACGTGTAGCTACTTGTTGGTTTAGCACGTAACTTGAGAAAGTATGTGCAGAAATCTTGAGAAATCGCTAGTCCAAATCTTGAGAAATCGTTAGTCGTAATGTTTTAATTTTTTGCAAGGATAAATCAGTCATGTCGGAGCCCACAGTATTGAAAGTGCATTACGGTGTTGGTATAGTTCGTGAAGGTCCATATGATGTTGATCTAAGTGGTTTGCAGCAAGTAACTCTGGTACATCAGAGTTGTACCCCAGAGTGTGGGCATCGGAAGAAACGTCGTCCGCCATCGAAAGAGCCATCTAAGACATGCACGACATTGTCCTCCCTGTGTCCACATTTCGGCCATACCGGTTGAGTACACTTGTTCGGCATCAACCGGTAGTTAGGGCCGATGATGAGAGTGTGGCCCGATCTTCCGATAGGTATTGATACGTCGATTGTGGAGAACACGACGTTGATGATCCGAAGGCTCCGACCCAAACAGATCAATCCCCTCGCAATCACTACACCACTGCTCCGTTGGTTATCAACCGCGTTTAACGCGGTTGACCTCGCCAAGAAGGCTATCTCCCGCAGCGAATCGAGAACACAAGTAAAAGAGTAGAAGATGCAATCAGACATGATAATAATTGAAGCACACAAGTTGGGGTTCCTCAAACCGATGAACGCGAAATCGCAGCGTAATATTATCTAAGAAAAACCCAAGCAAAACTAAAGGGCAACGGCTCATATATGAGGAGGGCGGCCAAGAGGTGGGAACCCTAGGCGAGGTACTGTTTACGGTACTGTTCATGTGTGAATAGTACCCATGTGAACAGTACAGACCTAAGGGAGACTGGTCAGCAGATGGCCCAAGTCATCCAACAGATGGGCCAAGTTGTCGGCCAATATATTACATAGCTTGTGGGCCAATAATTGGTGACGCAACACCATGACATGTAGACGTAGCACCATGACATGTAGATGTAGCACCATGGTATGTGGACGACGCTCGGCTCGTATGAGTAGACGTGGCTCGGTCCAACTGGGGAATATGGCAGTGCGGTAGCCGAAAGTCCCATCAGAGAGGATGTGGTGGAAGTAGAAGATGTCGTGCAGCGGGTCGAAGCAGTGGTTGCATCCTTAGAGTTGATGTCCTCATCAGCCGAAGTCCTCCCTCCTTTTGAGGGAAAGTTCTTGCTTCGGAGACCCTGGTTGGACTGGTCCTTCGGCGTCTGCCGTGGTGTGTTACTATACGACGGAGAAGGCTCTTCTTCCTACGATGGTGTGTTACATGGTTTGGAGGGTGGAGTGGTCCTACTTTCGGAGTGTGGGGCGTGTTAATAAAGCGGGTAATGTGTTAGCTTGCAGCCTTGCACGGTGATAAGACCAAACAGGGCAGCCTTGCGCAATGCAAGACCAGACAGGGCAGCCTTGCGCAGTAAAAAGACCAGGCGGGGCAGCCTTGCGTAGTGACAAGACTAGATGGGGCAGCTTCGCGCAGTGACAAGACCAGACAGGGCAGCTTTACGCAGTGATAAGACCAGACGGGGCAGCTTTACGCAGTGACAAGACCAGATAGGGCAGTTTTGCGTAGTGACAAAACCAGACGGAGCATCTTTATGCAGTGACAAGACCAGACGAGGCAGCTTTACGTAGTGACAAGACCAGACAGGGCAGCTTTGTGTAGTGATAAGACCAGACGGGACAGCTTTGCGCAGTTACAAGACCAGACGGGGCAGCTTCACGTAGTGTCAAGACCAGACGGGGTAGCCTTATGCAGTGATAAGACCAGACGGGGCAAGGAGAAGGAATGGCTCCTACTATAAATACAATGCTGCTCGGCCAGAAACTCCACAACACTACCTACATAAGATGGACAAGGAGAAGGAATGGGAGAAAATCCGCAAACTCTTGAAGGACTGGGTGTCTCCCCACGAGACCAGTGCTCGCCATCATGCATTTAGTCAGTAGCCTTACACACACCAAACTTTTTCGGAGCTTGTAGTTCTAAAGAGGCTTCCTCGCAATACGCCCAATGATTCTGGGTCGAGCCGCGCCCCCCTCCTATGCCAGCTGAACGCCCTCCAGAAGGGCCCCCATGGGGTGGCGCCACCCCTTTGCTGGTGTAGGGACGTCTGCAAGTGTGTCAAATCAACTGACGAGTGGACCATTGGGCAGCGCTATTAGTGCTACGCAAACTATGGCGCAGACTACCCTGACCACAGGTTTGACACGGAGAGCTACAGGCAGCCGGTAATGAAATCGTATTTCAATGCACACTACTATTTTTCTTCCCATTACGTCGTACCCACGTCTCTCTTCCCACCGTAGTCTCTGTCGCGCCTATGCAACTTCAGCCTGTGGATCGATGACAAGATCCACCCATACGACATGTGAATGCTTCTGACACGGAAGGGCTGTGATGAGGACATCCCTAACTTAGATACAACCACGCCTACACACACAACTGATCCACAACCGGTGTTACAAGGACCAATTACTCGAGCTCGTGCTCGCCAACTTAATCACTAGGTGAATTCGTTCATAGGTTTATATATTACTGAGAATAGATCGCTACCAAATACAAGTGATTTAATTGTGCTTAGGAACATGGGAAAGGACCAAGGAGAGGTATGTGGAGTCATGGACAAGTATAGAAGGCATAATAGAGGTCGGTTGCTCGGTGAGAATTTATTGTTTTTGGTAGTTAGGTTGTTTAATTCCGAAAGTCTAGAAAAAGCCAAAAAAATTATAGGATTAGGTCACATATCTGTCCAAGACCGATTGCGCCATTGCATATTTCTTTTCAGTGCATTGCATTGTTGAACTTTTGGTTGCATCGTCGTGTCCTTTAGCTGGTCTTAGTATCTAGTTCCTTTAGAGTTTCGAGTTCTTCTCACGTTTGGTCGCACCGTTGCGTTTGAGTCCAATCTGTCGCCTACCTCCACCGTTGTCAGTCCTTGCTGCGCTCGGCAGAGCCGCTTTTGTCTCTACCTTCGCGCTGCCGTGACCACCAGAGCCGTTGCCGCCACCACCAGCGCTGCCGCCATCCCTTGCTGCGTCCTACAGTGGCCACCATCCTCTTGCTGCGGCAAGCCACCATCCTCTTGCCGCTGTCACACCAAGGGAAACCCTAACCAAGAACAAAAGTTCATTTCGGTTTGTGACAGAGAAGAAAAAGAAAAAAAAAGAAGAGGTTGTTTTCATGCTGCCAGAAGGAAACCTAAGATTCATCTGACTTTGGCAACACGATCGAAAAAAATCAAAGTTTAGAGAGAGAGATTATCTTTTAATTACATTTTTACCCCTGCTTTTTACAAAAAAGTTTGTGGCTCATATACCTTCCTAGGCCCGGAAGAGGACTCTGAAGAGTTTTGAGTGAGGTGCAAATTTGCAAAAAAAAAAGGAGCAAAAAAAAAGAGCGAAAAAAAGTTTCTCAGAATTTACTCAAAATTGACAGAGCCTTTTTGCAAGTGATTCTAAGGGTTCCCGTGAAGACGACATCCTTTTTTGAGCTTCTACCGCACCGTGCTTTCATTTGTATTCTAGGCTCGTGTCTCTAGTATGGTCTAGCCTAGGACTAGCACTGATCGGTGTTAAACGATTTTTCAGCTTGCATTCTCTGATTTGATAGTTGCTAATACATTGCTACCATACTTGAGCCTTCCCAGCTACACCTTTTCTATACCGTACAGGCTGAACTTCACCTGGCAATCGCTCCATCCAATCTTCAAAGATACATTGACGCCGCTGGTTGCCGATCACCCTTATTTGCTTGGTAAGAATTGGTCTTATTCGATAGAAGGCTTGAGTGTGAGCGACTTTTGGACCACCACATCCTAGTAGTTGCTAGGGACATATACTTGTGTTTTGCTAACAATGGCAGGTTCTGCGGAGCATTTGGGTGAGGATACATCTCATACTTCTCGTACAAAGGCAATCGTACAATATTTTCGACGCATCCTGAACCTTCGTACGGAGGAGGGTCTTGAGGAAGATGTCCGGTCGCGAATAAGCAACTTGCTCAACTTGAGGGTGCCCTGTTGGTGATATGCCCTAGAGGCAATCATAGAGATGATTGTATCACGTCTATGTTTATGATTTATTGAATAAATGTTATTCTGTTCCTTGAATGAATCGTTAGTTTTGAAGATCAACAAGTATGTGACTTGTTGGTGAAACTCTTCGACTTATATGATGTCGTTCTAAAAGTATCCCTGGTCGAATGTCACTAATCGGAACACCAGTGACCATACGACCAGTACATGTATTGATTGATGATCATGTTTCACCGGTCATGGATATAGGGATATTGAATCAATAATGTAAACACATGTTAGAGAACATGGGGTTAGATTGACCCACCTTGAGACACTATAGAGATTGTTATGATTCTATGTGTCATTAGTTGGTCTCAAGCAATGATGATGTATAATCCTTAGACCTAAGATCAGCATGGTTCCCTACATGTGTAATAGCACTCTTAGGGGTTGCCAAACGCTGCTCGTAACTGGGTAGTTATAAAGGTAGTTTTTGGGTATACTATGAAACATGCGGAGGGATGTGACTGGTCGGATATGGGATTTGCCCCTCCTAACATAACGGGAGAGATGTCTCTGGGCCCCTCGAAGTGATCGGATAAAGAAAGTGCATGGCCATGCCACTAGTAGTCGAAGTGTTCGACCACATAAGGTTATCCGACAACTCGATCGAGAAAGTATTGAACAGTCCATGGATGATACATTATCTCACCTGGAGTTCAAACTAGATATCGTGAGGCAAAAGGAGAATACTAGAGTAAGTCGCTTAGTTCGATCAGATCCAGACAAGTCGTATGGTGATACGAGCAAGTCGTAGACCGATCGAACAAAATCACAGAGTGGTCAAAACCTGGTGTAAGGAGTTACGAACTGGTCGTGACCGAGTGCGAACTGGTCGTATAAAGATAGGACCGGTCGTAAGTGATGAGGACCTAGTCGTAGATCATATTGCATTAAGGTTCGTCCGATATAATTTGTGTGTATTCGGGAATCATTATGTCCTGCTAGGGACCGCTACGACTCGTGGTTGGAAAGGATTTCCGAGTCACAACCGATTACACATAAACCTAACGGGTCACACACTTAATGGGATGGAACAAACCAGTACGAATACGATTCGTCAAACGTGTTCGGATAGGATCCGACACGGGGCACTATATATAAGAAGATGCTTGAGGCTAAGAGATGGAGAGACACGTGAGTTGTTTCCACCGAAACCCTAGCCGCCATCTTCTTGAGAGAGCCTTCTCGTGCGACTTGGTGCTAGCACACCGGCGTACGGTTGTTCCTTCTCAGGACGTGTGGATACCGTGAGGCGCCATCGCGTCATTTGTTGCTGAGGACGATCCGCGATCTTCACAAGGAACTATCGAGGCTGCTGGAGGAGACGATCGACTACGAGGACGTTAGACGATCATCTACGACCACTACATCGGCGCGTTCATCGTCGGACTAGACTGCTCCGACTCTACTTCCGCTGCACTACGCGTCTGGTGGTAATGATCTGTGATCATCTATCTTGCTTGGCATCCTAGTTTACGTGGTAGAAATTTTGAATTGTTGCTAGCGTAGCCTACCCGTATCCCTACATGCCCAAATTGAGACAAACACCACGCTAGCCGCGATGGAGAGAGCGCAAGGCGTCACTAACACTTCTTTGGCAGGTATTATGGTGCGCCTAGACAAGATTGCCCAGGCATCCACTGTTGTTCCCCCTGCTACCCCGGTGGTAGAAGGGCAAGATGAATTCGACTACATGACTAATACTGAGGTCAATGACATGGGTAACCACAACAACGATCGAGCTTATCGACAGTTGCGTTTTAATCGACAAGGTATGAGATGAGACCCCCCCACGATGTGAGGTATGTGACCACGATAATTCTTTTGCTAAGGTTAAATTTACTATACCCTCTTTTAATGGTAAATATGATTCTGATGGTTATCTTAATTGGGAACTAGCTGTGTATCAAAAATTTGCCTATCATGAATTTCCTGAGATTAGACGAGTTAGGGCTGCTACTAGTGAATTTACCAACTTTGCTTCTGTTTGGTGGAAAGAACATTGCCGTCAACATCCCAATAACATACTTAACACTTGGGAGGCTTTAAAATTGCTTATGCGGCATCGATTTGTTCTCTCATATATGCTCGTGATTTGTTAAATAAATTACAATGTTTACGACAAGGTACAAAGTCTGTGGAAGACTACTATCAAAAATTATAAATTGGTATGTTGCATTGTGGTTTAAATGAGAATGAGGAGGCATCAATGGCTAGGTTTTTGGGAGGATTGAATTGAGAAATTCAAGATATCAGTGATTATAAATATTACAACTCCATTACTAGATTGTTTCATTTTGCTTGCAAAGCTAAACGTGAAGTGCAGAGACGCTAGACGAGGATACGATCTAACTCTTCTACTGGACGCATAAACTCATGAACACCACGCACCGCTACTGCCCCGGCCACCAGTGCACCCCCACCGCCACCCGTCAACAACAAGCCGCGCCCCGCTACTTCAAATTCAGCACCACGAGTTTCTGAAGCAGCCAAATCAGCACCACATGCTTCGTGCGAAAACCTCATCTTCGGTTGCTTCGACAGGACGAACTAAGGATATTCAATGTCATCGGTGCAAAGGCTATAGACACATGATGCAGGACTGTCCAAACAAACGCGTACTGATTATACGCGACGATGGTGGGTATTCCTCTGCTAGTGATTTTGATGATGAAACATATGCTATGTTTGCAACTGACCCTGCAGGAACTGATGGTGGATCTGATTATGAGGCGGAACATGTTAGCGCCGAAGATGCTGACAAGAATTTGAGCATTATAGTGCAACGCGTACTAAGTGCTCAAGTTTCTCATGCTGAGCAAAATCAGCGCCATAATTTGTTCCAAATCAAGGGCGTTGTCAAGGAACACTTGATTCGTATAATTATTGATGGTGGGAGTTGCAACAATTTGGCGAGTATGGATATAGTGGAGAAGCTTGCTTTGCCGACCAACCCTCATCCCTACCCGTACCATATTCAATAGTTCAACAATAGTGGTAAGTTGAAGGAAACACGAATGGTGAGAGTACATTTTTCTATGGGTTCATACCATGATTATGTTGATTGTGATGTTGTTCCTATGCAAGCTTGTTCTTTGTTATTCGGAAGACATTGGCAATACGATACTGATTGTGTGCATCATGGTAGAAATAATCAATATTCTCTTATGTTTAAAAGAAAGAAAAATATACTGCATCCTATGACTCCTGAACAAATTGTTAAAGATGAACTTGCTAGAGCTAGTAGAGAGATAAATCAGGAGAATGCTAAGAGCGAAAATCAGATTGTTGCAAGAGAGTTGGAGGAACATAAGAAGAAAGAACATAAATATGCTCATGTGAAGAATAAAAAAATTAAATTAAAATGTTCTAGTTTTCTTTCTACCAAATCGATATGACCGAATTGGATGCTAGTAATTGTTTGCTATGCATTAGTTTATAAAGAAGCCTTATTTTCATTTGAGGATATACTGTCTTCTTTGCCTCCTACTATCACTAACATTTTGCAGAGTACAACGACGTCTTTCCAAGGACATACACGGGCTGCCACCACTTCGAGGGATTGAGCATCAAATTGATTTAATTCCGGTGCATCAACGCCCAACCGCGCACCATATAGGATCAATCCGGAAGAAACTAAAGAAATTCAGCGCCAAGTTCAAGAATTTCTTGCTAAAGGGTATATGAGTGAATCTCTTAGTCCTTGTGCGGTTCCGGTCATTTTAGTGCCTAAGAAAGATGGATCATGGCGTATGTGTGTGGATTGTAGAGCAATCAATAATATCATCATTAGGTATTGTCATCCTATTCTTAGGTTAGATGATATGCTTGATGAATTGAGTGGTTCTGTTATTTTCTCGAATGTTGATTTGCGTAGTGGATATCATCAAATTCGCATGAAATTAGGCGATGAATGGAAAATAACATTTAAAACTAAGCTCGGGTTATATGAGTGGTTAGTAATGCCTTTTGGTTTAACTAATGCACCTAGTATCTTCATGAGACTAATGAATGAAGTTTTGCGTGCTTTCATTGGTAGATTTGTGATGGTTTATTTTGATGACATATTGATATACAACAAATTTTTATAGGAACATCTTGATCATTTATGTGCTGTTTTTAATGCTTTACGTGATGCACGTTTATTTGGTAACCTTAAGAAGTGCACCTTTTGCACCGATCGAGTCGCGTTTCTTGGCTATGTTGTTACTCTGCAGGGAATTGAAGTTAATTAAGCCAAGGTTGAAACAATACAGAGTTGGCCGACTCCTAACACGGTCACACAGGTACGAAGCTTTTTAGGACTTGCTGGATTCTACCGCCACTTCGTGAAGGATTTCAGCACCATCACTGCACATTGAATGAGCTCACCAAGAAGGGTGTGTCATTTGTTTGGAGTGCTGCACAGGAGAACACCTTCACCACATTGAAAGATAAGTTAACACATGCGCCACTACTCCAACTCCCTGATTTTAATAAGACTTTTGAACTAAAATGTGATGCTAGCGGAATTGGTTTAGGTGACGTATTGTTACCAGAAGGTAAACCTATAGCATACTTCAGTGAGAAATTGAGTAGGCTTAGTTTGAACTATTCTACTTATGATAAGGAATTATATGCATTATTTCGAACTTTGGAAACTTGGCAATATTATTTATGGCCTAAAAAATTTGTTATACATTCTAATCACGAATCTTTGAAGCATATTCGAAGTCAAAGTAAACTGAACCGTAGGTATGCAAAGTGTGTTGAATTTATTGAGTTTTTTTCTTATGTCATAAAACACAAAAAGGGAAAGGAGAATGTTATTGCTGTGCTTTGTCTAGGAGATATACCATGCTTTCACAACTTGACTTCAAAATTTTTGGATTTGAGACTATTAAAGAGCAATATGTGCATGATACTGATTTTACAGATATATTATTGAATTGTACATAAGGAAAAACGTGGAACAAATTTGTCCTAAATGATGGGTTTGTGTTTAGAGCTAACAAGCTATACATTCCAGTTAGCTCTGTTCGTTTGTTGTTGTTACAGGAAGTGCACGGAGGTGGGCTGATGGGACACTTTGGTGTGAAGAAAATAGAGGATATACTTGCTGATTATTTCTTTTAGCTAAAGATGAGACGGGATGTCGAGCGCTACGTTGCTCGCTGCACTACATGTCAAAGAGCTAAGTCACGACTTAATCCTCATAGTTTATATATGCCTCTACCTGTTCCTACATTCCGTGGGAAGATATTTCGATGGACTTTGTTTTAGGATTACCTAGAACAAAGAAGGAGAGCGATAGTATATTCATGGTTGTTGACAGATTTCTAAGATGGCACACTTTATACCATGTCATAAGAGCAATGATACTACCCATATTGCTAATTTATTCTTTCGTAAAGTTATTCGCTTGCATGGTGTGCCTAATACTATAGTTTCAGATCGTGATGTTAAATTTCTTAGCCACTTTTGGAGAACTTTATGGGCTAAATTAGGGACTAAACTGTTATTTTCTACTACTTGTTATTCCCAAATTGATGGACAAATTGAAATTATGAATAGAACTTTATCTACAATGCTTAAGGCTGTGTTGATTTTTTTTAAAAAAAATGTGGGAAGAATGCTTGCCTCATATTGAGTTTGCTTATAATTATTCATTGCATTTTTGTGGATATCATGGGGATATGCTCATGATCTTAGGATGATGTGACAATTGGCAATGACGTTGAAGGTTTGCGGAAACATGAGTTTTCGGCAAAGTTCGGTTCTGTCAGTCTCAGCGATCGGACCGCCATGGTGGCGATCGGATCCCATGCTCTCGGTGTTTTGTCTTTGGCGATCGACGGCCGTCGGCGTCCGATCAGCAGGTAGCGGTCGACGACTTCGATGAGCGGTCGGACCGGCAAGTTGAGTGGCATTGGAGTTTGAGGCTGGGTCAAAAATAGAGGGTGTAGGCAAGTGAGGAGATTCTACTGCACTTGGTCCCATAATTTTTGGAGCCTCCAGTCAAAAGTTCTATTTGTTTTAAAATTCCAGAGAGGTTGCGGATTTTAGTGTTGAAATTTCGGCTAAGTCCTTTGGTGGCGGTCTGACCGGCCTTACGTTGGCGATCGGGCCGATCGTTAGCGCCGAGCCGCCAAGGGTGGCGGTCTGACCGGTTTTAACTTATGTCGTCGTCCGTGTGGCGGCGATGGTTGCTTGTTAGGTCAAGTTCATGGGTTTCATGGTATATGTGTTGCATAATGCATGTTTTGACTAACGTGGGTCAAGTTGCGAAGAACTTGTTTCCGGTTTCGATTTGCTTGTCTATTGTTGTGCAGGTTGCTTGGTGGTCAACGATGGTCAACGGCGAGGATGATCGGGACTAGGCTTGGAGAGCTGAGGTTCAAAACGATCGACGATGCCGGGTGAAGTCATTGGACTCAAGTATGGTGCAAGATGGACAAAGGTGACCGAACGGGCAGTTCGGTGCGACTGGTTGAATCAAGCGACGCGGGTGGTGCAAGTGCCATGGTGGTTTCGGTGGGAGCCGGATGAGAGACTTGTCGACATGATGAGAGCCGTTGGATCAACCTACACGTGGCGAACAGCGAGTGCTTCCATAATTTGGACACGGCGCTTAAAAGGCGCATGTGTGTCACCCGTTTGTTTTGGGCCTTAACGGAGCCCATTAGGAGACTCTTTTAAAACCCTAAGCCTCCACTATAAATAGAGGAGGAGGTGGCTGCACCTTTCCCCGACCTTTCGACGTTTCATTGTTTAGAAACCCTAATTTGCTTAGGAGAGGAGGAGAGGAGGTTAGGGTTCTAGAGAGTTGGATTGGATTTCGTGCTCATGTATTGAGTCTTTGTCATCCATTGATGGAGTGGTGTAAACCAATACTATATCAAATCAATCCAAAGAAAGTTTCTTCAAGATGAGGTCAATTGCTTTCTTTCTCTCTTTTGATGATTTGAGTCTTTCTTTGATCCGCGAGTTTTGCTTAGTTTCGGACGTGATCTAGCTTGTCGTGACGTGTGGGAATACATCTAGGATCATCAATATCATCAATCACCCACGAGCAAGTCTCAAGATCATATTTTCGTTTTGACTCGGTTTTGACCTAACTTCGCTCAAACCGTAAAAGGTCGAGAATCTTGGCAAGAATTATCACGATCGTTGCTTGGAATAGGTTCCTAACATACTTAGGTAGGTGTGTGTCAAATTTCACGAAGTTTGGACGCACGAATCAAAAGTTTGATCAATTTGCGTTTGGTTTGTCGGGTTGTTTCTCTGTTCATCGAACTAGCGGTCTGACCGCCAAGAAATCGGTCTGACCGCTTGGATCGGTTTGACCGCTAGACCGACCGGTCTGACCACCCCCGTGAGAGGTCGACCGCGTTGTCTTCGTGTTTTGCTTTTGTGTTGATTTTACTTCAGGGTTTTGAGTTGATTCAATACAAGTCTTCCGCTGTGCATGATTGATTGATCTTCATAGCTTTCATAGCTATTGGAGTGAGATTCGTATTGAATTGAATTTGGGAGAAAAAGAGATTGTGCTCCTATTCACCCCCCCTCTAGTCGCCTTTTCGGTCCAACAATTTTACTACAAAGATGTGCCATTTTGAGGTTGTTTATGGTTTTGTGCCTCGTACTCCTATTGATTTAATGCTTATTCCATCTTCGGATAGATTGAACTTTGATGCTAAACAACGTGCTGAATTGATTTTAAAAATGCATGAGACAACTAAGAAGAATATAGAGCGTATGAATGCTAAATATAAATTTGCTGGTAGTTAGGGGATTAAACATTTAACTTTTGAATCAGGAGGTCTTGTTTGGTTGCATTTGAGAAAAGATAGGTTCCCTGAATTGAGAAAGTCAAAATTGATGCCTCGAGCTGATGGTTCTCAGTGTTAGAAAAGATTAATGATAATGCATACAAGCTTGATCTGCCTGCAGATTTTGGGGTTAGTCCCACATTTAATATTGTAGATTTGAAACAATACTTGGGAGATGAGGATGAGCTTGAGTCGAAGACGACTCAAATGCAAGAAGGGGAGGATGATGAGGACATCCCTAGCTTGGATATAACCGCGCGTACACACACAACTGATCCACAACTAGTGTTACAAGGACCAATTACTCGAGCTCGTGCTCGCCAACTTAATCACCAGGTGAATTCGTTCATAGGTTTATATATTACTGAGAATAGCTCGCTACCTAATGCAAGTGATTTAATTGTGCTTAGAAACATGGGAAAAGACCAAAGAGAGGTATGTGGAGTCATGGACAAGTATAGAAGACATAATGGAGGTCATCACGTCACTTTGGGTCTGAGCTAAGCAAGAGTTCGAGTTGGGTTCGTTCTGGATTCGAGTTCGGACTGCTGCGACAACACTAAGTTCAAAAGACCATAACTTCTTCATACGGACCCCGTTTGGGACGTTTTTGGACTTCATTGAAAGCTTATCAAGTCTACTTTCCAATGGATACAACCCCAGCTTCAAATTCCAATTGAGCTGACCACAATCAACAAAATAGTCCACGTCTATTTTTAGCTCCTCTTGGGCCCATGGGCCTTGTAACCCTAGGGCGTGCGTCCACTTCCCTATCCATCACCCCTAGTCGTTTTCCCATATAGGAGCCGTCGCTTCCCTGGCTAGAATTGGGATTTCGTTGAGTTTAGGTTTAGCCATTGTGCAAACTTCTGTTCTTCTGTTGTGTTGGACGACCACCTGTTAAGACAGCCTTCGGGATCCCACCTTTGTTTTTCAATACCATCTACGCTACGTTCTTATTCGCAATATCAGATTGCCTATATTTTATTCTTGCTAGTTCTTGATTGCTCGCGAATTGAACCTCGTGTTCGTGTTGATCGCGCTTACAACACGGTTAATAATATCTCGAAGTTGGTACAACGATTGCTAAGACGCAAGCGTCGTCGTACGGTTGTAGTCGGATCATGAGAGTCACCTCCACCAAAATCGATAGTTATCAATCTCATCGAAAGATCGGGCACCCTGTCTCCATCAGGCTGGGCCAGGGAGGACTACAAGGACCGTGGCGTCTCACGAGTGAAGGTTGAGAAGGACGAAGGAGAGGCGGGACAGGCTGCACGAGTAGCATGAGCGCGAGCATGCTAGGCGACGGGAGGCCGAGAGGGAGCGGAAGAGGGCCATCGCGGCGAGAGCTAAGGCGTAAGGCGATGAGTACAACGCTGAGCTAGGTCGCAAGGGCAAATGGCCACGTTCCACGTAATAGTTCGACCCTCTTCGTCCACATGTCCCATGTATTTGTATTTCCCTAAAGGCATGCATGTACCGTCCTTACTTCGTTAGCTTGCATGCCATGTAACCCCCCTTATTGGATCAACTGTCATGTTGTTATCGTTGCGTTATTTCTCCAAAGTTCTCTCCCGTGTATGAATTTTCTGGCACATTTCAATACCACTTACGTTCGTATTGACGACTCAATACTATCTCAATCGTCCTCATAAAATTATTTAGAAAATTAATGCACTACAACGATATACGACAATCATAAAATGTTATTGTGAGTCTGACAAATTTTGTATCCTTGATATTCTACGAAAATAACAAACTGACCAATCAACCTTAACACTACAATTTTCTTTCTAAAAAAGGACCAATATACCACAAGATTTGCTAAATGTAATACATACGAAATGAATTATTTCAATCGGATCTAGTGAATAGTACAGTTAAAACCTAAAATCACCTAGTGGTTGAGCGACTATCCAAATTGCTCGATGGTTGAGCGACAAGGATGACGTCGCTGTTTCATTAAGCGACAATACCGAATCGCCATGCCATTCGGCGATTCTCACATATGTCGCACTCTGGTCGGGCGACTACAACAAGTCGCCAAACCGTACGGTGACACGAGGTTATTTATGTAAAAAAATAACTGAAATTATTTCTTTAATTCCGAATAAAAAGGGATTATTTTGAAAAAAGAAATCGAAAACCAGCCCAGTACTAAAATAGAAATTGTTGTATCGAAACCAACATGAAAGCAACGGGCTCCCACCTCCCCAGTCCCCACCTCAGGCTCAGAGCCAGAAGAAGCCTTTGCCTCCTATTGCCCCCTCTTGTCTCAGGAGCCTGGAGCTCTCCAAACCCTAGAGGTCGCCGCCGGCCCCGGAGCACCTCTTTTTCCCTCGCGGCGACCTCGACCGCGAGCACCGGCGACATCCTCTTCGTCCGCGCCTCCCGTGAAGGCGTCCCTCGTCGCCGCCGGCCCCGAAGCACCTCCACCAATAAGGCTTCCACGCCTCCTCGCTCTCGCCGTTCATCCACCTCCACAGAGGCCGCCGCTCCCCTCCCCGGGCGCTTCCCCAATCGAGGCGGCCGGTCTTCCCCCGGAGCTGCCCCCGCACCTGCTCTCCTCCTCTGCTGCCGAGGATTTCGGGTGTTCACCTCACGGTAAGTCACGGTTCCAGGAACCCTTCTCCCCTTTGCTTCAAAAAAGGAACCCTTCTCCCCTAATCCTCGACCAATCTCTCCCATTTCATCGGTCTCTTCCGCTCGTTCGTTCGTTCCTACCTCCGCGCGTGGATGACTGTTGATGATGTGAAACGTGCCTCGCGGTGGGCGCTAGTGCGGGTTTAAGCTGCCATGCCTGTTTCGTTGATTCGATTCGTTGATTGTTTGGTGAGCTTGTCGAGACAGGAATTGTTCTTTGGAACTTGGAAGTCACCTCGGTCGCGCTGTGTGTCACGGCCACACTGATTTTTTTTTTAAAGAAAATATTTGGAGATCGGTAGCTTTGATGTATTATGGTTTTGGAGTTCCAGCAATAGAAGCTGGTCGGTAGTAAATTTGATATGTTCCTTGGAAAAACTGGTAGTTCAAGTTTCATGTAGAAGTTGGTCTGCAGTCTGCCGTATATTTTGAGATTTTCTTGTGCAAGTTCAATTTTAACCTATGAGTGACCATGTGAATTGACTCTGGAGAAAAGGTTAGTTGTTCTAACTTAATGTCACTGCATACGTGTTATAAGTAGGGCTGTTTTATACTTTTATTTATTAGCTCGTTTCCGAACCATGTAATCGATTTGTTTTCGGGAAAAACTAATTCCAACCGAATTTGAGGTATTTCCCCTATATTGCAAGACTTGTTAGAGTTTCTACATTATGCTGGACAAAAAATAGTGCTTTCAAGTTCCAAATAGGACCTGAACTTACACAGTACTCAGCGATGCCATTGTGCTTTCCAAAAGAGGGGAGGGACCCTTAAAACCCACATTGCTCGAGGCACCGATGCCATTGTGACGGTTATTGTTGCCCCTGCCCGGCACTCGCATCCATCTAGTGACTAAGTATGTGGCGTGGGCGGAGCCATAAATAGGCCACGCCCTAGGTTGGGCCTTCTACACTTTTGAATTTTGTTCTAATTTCTCAACGGGGCTTTCATGGGATTTTGGCAGCCCTGGGCCTGGATCCGCACTGGGCACGCGGAGGTGAGACCCTATTCCTCTCCCTTTCACCTTCCGCTATTACAGGTAACCAAAAACATTAATTCCCTGCACTGACCATCGAAACCACAGCCCTAGTCGGCGCTATTTTTCAGACAGTGGCAATGGCCCTAGGGAAGAGGACAGATGACTGGCAAAGTGGACATGTTAAAAACCAGATGCAATTTCAGTAGATTAAACTAGACAAAGGATAAATGGCAGACTTTATTTGTTGCCCAAAATATAAATTTTCTAAACGCTTAATACATTGTGTTGTTAGGTTATGGAAAAAATGTACTTTATGGAAAATTATACTTGTTTTGTTTTAGGTTACCATTACTGAAATTTGAAGTTGAAAACTTCCGTGAGATTAGAGCAGATTATGAAATATTTTAAAGGTATAAAATTCCACCTGTGTCTCCTCCGAGAAACTCAATTCCCGCCAAAAATTCCGAAAAGGATTAGACACATAAACATTACACTTGGCACTCGTGTGCATCCATAGGTTCAAATGGGAATTTGGAGAGCTGTCCAAAAATGTTAGTGGCTAAATTATTCCAAAATTTTAGTAAAGCCACCAGTATGCCGTGACCGTTGTCGTTGTTCCCTGCCCAACTCTTGACACCTATTCAGTTACAAAGTGTGTGAACTTTGAGGAAGTGAAACCCTCAGCCTCCTCCCTCTCCCTTTCCACTATTGCAGATTCCTGTATAGATTTTTCCCCAGCACCAGCTAAGGACCAGGTCCTTGTTCATGCAGTCATATTTTTAGTGTTTTCAAAAGTTTACACATGCTATTTTCCACGAATATCATTTGCTGCAGTAGTTGATTAGGACCCATGAGTTATCAGAACAGAATGGATTGAATCATAAAAGATGGGGTAAGAGAAATCTATGCGTTTGCTCTAAGTGGATGTGGAAGATGCCTAACTAGGCACAATTTTGATATATTTTGAAATTAGACGATGGATAAATGGTGGACTTCATGTTTGCCCAAAATACAAATTTGGTGGTATTTCATAGGGTAAGTCGTTATATTATGCAAAAAAAAAAACACTTCATGGAAAATTATACTTCATGTACAAAACATCATTCCTCATCATAACATCCAAATAGAATAGCCGGAACTGTTTATTTTGATCATGCCATTCGTCATAGCACTTGTCCTCAATAGTGAAACTTGGGGATTACTTGGATCATAGCTTTATTCATTATGCTGTTAAAATGGTGGTTTGCATTGCTATCTGATATCTCACATAAAACTGGCTCTTATATCATGGTCTGTGATAGTACCCACAGTTCCTGAAACTGGAAGTGAAAAAAGGTCACTCAAGATAATAACATAGTATGCATAGCAAAAATCTAAATTAAATTATGATCAGGGGATGTACCACAACTGCTCTGTTCATCATTCTGAACTTTTACCCAGTAATTGGTAATTTTGATGCATTTTGATTCTGAAAGTTCTCTAGTAGATGTCGAACTACCTATAGTCAGTACTACTTCTGATTCCAAATATAAGTCGTTTTAGAATTTGTGCTAGTCAAACATTTTTAGATTTGACCATCAATATATAAAAAATTACCACGATTGACAACATGAAATTGGTATCACTAGATCTATCATGAAATATACTTTCGTAATGTATAGTTATTTTTATTGGGAACAACATATTTTCATAGAAATTGTTGGTCAAAGTATCATCTTGGAGACTGTGTCACTGTCCAACTGACTTATATTTGGAATCAGAGGGAGTACTTAGTAGAACATTCTGTGTCTGCGGTGAAAAGATCTGTGGTGGAAGCTTCATGTTGAAGTTGAATTGCTGTTTAAGTGACAATATTACATTAATGTGGAAGTTGAATTTGAGTTATAATTTAGTTAGAAAATTTAGTAAGCCTGACCAGTCCAACTGAATCTGTTTGGTTAAGTAATTGTGAAAGCTCAGTTGGTGGATGTTAAATTGTTAATCCTTTTGTAAATCTGTTCCTTTTTTGTGCCCCCTTATAGTTTATCCTTTTGCTGTTGTAGGACCTGACTTTCTGCATTTTCATTATTTAATTATTTCTTCTTCAATTTGTTTTTACAGATGGATGCCGCAGCTCTTCAATATGAGAACCAGAAGCTGGTGCAACAATTGGAGGTACAGAAGTCTGAAATGCATACATTGGAAGGCAAGTTCAAGGAACTGAGGGATGAGCAATGTTCTTATGACAATGCTCTGATTTCTCTGAATAAAATGTGGCACCAGGTTCTTTCTTCTGTGTCTTATGTAAACTCTGTTGTATGGATCTTTTCCAGTTCGACATGTTTCTCATTACATTTATGTAAATTATAGCTGATTGATGATTTAGTCCTGCTTGGGGTTCGGGCTGGTGGGGATTTGGACAATCTGCAAGCGCTTGACCATGAAGAGTTATCAGAAGGTTACAGGCGTATTTGTTTGAGATTGCTTCCTAAGTTTTTATTTTATTTTATTTTTTATCTCTAGCAATGTTTCTCTTAGCTGATTGTGTGTTCTTTGTTCCTCAGAATCTGTTGAGTCGTGTCCTTGGGAGGAGATATTTCTCTTCAGGCTCTTGAAGTCCAGCAATTTTAGAAATAATGATGGCAGTAATCTGTTGAAATTCGTTGAAGAAGCTCTTGCTTTACGCCAGTCGGCAACTGTTGCTCTGATGAAGTCCCTGCAAGTGGCTATTGCTGCACAACAAGCTAGAAGTGAATCTTTATCATTAGCTTTAAATGGACAAAAGTCAAATGAAGGTAAAGACTAAAGAAATCTTGTACTTTTCTTCCATTTTTATTTACGCTGGTCCTTTATTATTTGCTAATTACCCATTTGCTTGAACTGTATTTATTTAATTTAGATGTTATTGTTGCCCTTCAAAACCATAATGATCACTTGAAAGAGGTGGTTGACAATGTCCGTCAAGCTATTTCTATCATCAATGAAAAGCACAAAAGTTATCTGGATGAAATCGAGGCTTTCAAAAGCAACCATTCAAGAGAACTACATGAAATCAAGCGTCTTTCAGGTGTTAAAAATGTCACTCCTTCCCCCATTTGGTTTTTATTTGATTAAAATTTGCCGTATCTGCATTTGTGATGATCCATTCACCGTTTTCAGCTTTTCTGTCTCATGTACATGTACTATATGCGAATGCGTTTGGCTAAATTTAAACATGCCATTTCTTTTTGTCAGCTGGATTATTAAAAGCTGCCTTTTGTTTTGCAATCTTGACAAGATTGACCTTTCATACTTTGCATATTTATTCCAGAAATGATATGGTGGGCTGTTTAATGTTTGTGCTAACTGCTAAACTTTGGAAGAAAATGGTGAACAGATCCTTCCCAAATATTTTGGCAACAACATAAATGCTACCAAATCTTGGTTAATGCAACCAATTTTTTAAATGCATACCATATGTAGGTTAATGCAACCAAGTTTTGTATATAAAAACTTGGCAATCCTTAGCTTTAAACCAAACCAACCGATTGCATATTTAGTTTAGAAACGATTTGTGGGCTGTTTAATGTTTGCGCTAAAATTTGGTTGCCCATAAATTTGGAAGGAAACGGTGAACAGATTCTTCCCAAATATTTTGGCAACACTGTAAATGCATTAAAATCTTGATTAATGCAACCAAGTTTTAATGCATACCGAATCTTGGTTAATGCAACCAAGTTTTGGCTATAAAAACTTGGCAATTCTTGACTTTAAACCAAACCAACCCATAATGAATGTGCATTCATTGTATTGCAGGTGAGCTAGAGGAAAGCATGGCTGAGCTCGAGGAAAGTCGGCGAAAGTTGGTTGTTCTCCAATTGCAGAGGCATGGAGGTTTGTTAATGAACACATCTTCTCCTAATGCTGTGAATGGTGGTGTTTCGACTGATAAATATTCAGACAAAAGTATGGGCTGGCAAGACCTCAAAGATGCTGTTGAGGAGGCTAAGGTACTTGTAATCAAACCAATTTACAATTTTGTTGACATGGATGTTCTTTATATGCCTTATTTGCTAACTTTTTTATCTTATACTTCTTTTCTTTTATCTTTTACTGCTAATTTGTCCAATGGAGGGCAGACCCTAGCAGCAAACCGTCTATTTGAACTCCATGAAACTCAAGAGGATAATCTAATACTATCCAAGCAGTTGGAAGATCTTCAGGTTGGTACCCCTTCTTTTGTAGTGAAGGGTTGACATACTCTTTCAGTTTTAAGCTGGATCCTGGTTTATTTCTTTAATTCGAATTTCCCTGCTATCTGTGCAGGGTCAATTAAAAGATGAGAACTACATTGTCGTATCAAAACCATATACCATTCTTAGTGATCGGTTACAACATCTGAATGCTGAGATAGAACGATACAGGGGGTTAGTTGACGTATTACAGGTACCATGCTTTTCCTCTCTTGTGCTGTTTTGCATTGGTATTGTTTTTTTTACAAGAAATGGTATTTTTTTTATCAGCTTTTTCTTTATTTGAGTTTAGAATGACAAGAACCAGTTTATGCAAAGGGAGAAAGAAATGTCTTCAAAAGAAGAATCAGTCGACAATATTAAACAATCAATTGCCACTTATGAGGCCAAAATTGAAGAATTGGAACATCAGATTCTGAAACTCATTGCTGAAAAGAATGATCTTGAGATCAAGGTTGAGGAAACCTTGCAAGATTCAGGTAGAGGACCTGACCAGTTAGCTTGTTAAATAGGGATCTGTGTTTCATCTCTTCCTGCAGAGTGTAATACAGCATTCTCAATTCCCTTTTACAGGTAAAAAAGATTTCAAGGGTGAGATTCATGTTATGGCTGCAGCACTCTCCAAAGAGATGGAAATGATGGAGAATCAGTTGAACAGATCAAAGGATGCGGCTTCTGAAGCACTTGCATTACGTGTGGAAGCTGACTCTTTAAGAACCTTGTTAGCTAAGAAGGTCTGTCCTTGGTCTGGGTAACCATCCATCTTGCTTTTTGTTTTCTATGCTGGTCCTCAATGTGCATCGGTTTGAGTGTTTTGGAATTTTCTTAGTGGTGCCTGTGAATGTACACATGAAATCACTTGCCTTTGATTCAATTACACACTGTAGTGAAAAAATCATTTATGTTTCTTCCTTATGATTCCTGAACCCCGGTTTCAGCTCACTGTATATTTACCTTTTTCATTTGTCTGACAGATAGATTTAATTCAAGGAGCAAGTACCTTAATTCGTTCATTATTATGGATAGATTTCTGCATAGCAGGCTGCATCAAAAGCAGTATTTTCAGATTAGAACTGGCATCAGTATCTGCTTTGTTAAAGATTGGTTATTAACTGATTATTTTCACAAAATCAGGATGAACTTAATACTCTAGGGCATCTTCTGATCATCAAACACTGTGAGCATGCTCATGTATAAATGATTGGTTTGGATTTTAGGATCACTTGAAGTTATTTACTTCACTGGATTCTGGTTGTTTTCCCATTCATTCCAAAACAGAATTATATATAGAGCAGAAATATGTATACTTTGATGCCATTGTGCATACTTGCACAGTTAGATGTTTATATGTTGATTGTTACACTTAAATCTTCAAACATATTATTCAGAAATTATTTCAATAGAGTTTATTCTGAATTAGACATCTCTATGTGCTACAGTCTTTTCTGGAGAAATTGTGAATAGCTAACGGAACCTCTGCTTAAAACATCTGATGAAAATATCTTGAATTTTCAGAATGATGAACAAAAGGAGATATCTGATAGATACAGCACGCAAGTCATTGAGATAAAGTCCCTCAAAGCATTGGTATGGTATCCTGAGAACCTCTCCTTTTCTTCTAAGATGCTTAGGCCTGAGAGCCTGAGACATTTTGCTTCCCCTGAAAAAATCTGTGTTTTGTATTGTCTTTTTTCCCTCCAGCAGTGCTCTCTCAGCTTGGTGTGAAATTTGTAAATTAGTATCAGGATATGACGCACAATTATATCTAATTTGACGCACAATTATATCTAATTTGTCATAGTGTGGATATTCAATAGCATTATATGGGTGAAGAGTTTGATTGGGTAGCTATAGTAGTTTGGTGACAAGTCTTGATTCCTAATTTCTGAAAATATTATGGATTAACAGTTAGTGCTTAGTCTTTCAAGCATTGAAACATATTCAGCTTTCAACTAGCTACTTGAAATTGTTGTTATTTTCCAAGGGCCCACCTGGCCATATTTAGTCAGATATCTAAAGTAAAATCAGGTCTGAATTGTGTATTTTGCAACAGTCACAGGGACAGCTAGCATATCAAGATATTTAGATTTAGGAAATAAGGGCAGAACCATGTATTCACTGTTGGATAGGTTGACTCATGATTTAAATTATTTTGCTACGAAAACATTTTGAAGTTTGGTTAGCATTCTGGCATGCAAAATTTGAGCACCAGTTGTGGGTGAACAAAACACTGGTGGTGAAGATGCAACTAACAGAGGTTCGAGATTTGTCATTCATGCTTTGCCAATGAAATTTCAACAGATTGAGATGTTGGATCAGGAAAAGCAGGAGTTGCAATTTATTGTGGATATGTGCGGAAAGAATGTTCTGAGTCGAGGTATAACTTGATTGTGATCTTTTATGTTGATTTCTGATGGTTACAAGTGTGATTCTCTAAAATGGTTAGCAGTTGCATTGTTGTATTGCCCTTGTCATCAGATTCTTGGAAATTCTATTTTCACAGTTAGAAATGTTTTGCTGCTGTAAGTTTGGATTTACAGTCTACCACACCTTAGGAAACAAGAGAACAAAGTTGATGCATAATCAATTTATGATTGTTACAGTTAATTATCCAATGCAATATTTTTCTGAATAAATAATTTCTACTGTAGGTCCATCTTTACTACAATTCTCAATTTTAATTCCAGTTACAAACCTATAGATTTTAGCTATCCAGTCTGTTATCTATGAACATTCGTGATCAGGTCACATCTATCAAGTTGTTAAAACATGTGATCACAGTGTTGATTTGGCCTGCTATCTGCTAGCACTAGCTGACCTAGACCTGTACATGACGCTCATAAATCAGAACGAAAAGCATAGTTCAGAACATTTAAAACAAAAAACATAAGAAACAATGCTTAGAGCCTTAGATTATAGAATTTAAAAATTCCTAAAATATAGATTGGTTCTCTCTGCGGCTTCCTCCATTATCAAATGTTCATTGATTTCCCCTTTGAAAATGTTGTATAGCATGTTAGGCAATTTGCAGCTTTCGTCTATTTGACATACACATATACAAGGTTCATGTAACCGTTCCCGGGCATTTTTCCGGCTAGGCGGCGGTACCGGTAACCGGTCCGGTTACGGTCAAACCGTTTTTTTTTTCGGTTGAAATTCGCTCGAATTTGCTTAAAATTCGTCCAAAATTCAAAATTTGAATTTTGAAATTGCTAAACCAGACATTGTAGTTTCGGTTTTGATCTTCCCGGAGGGGGTCCGGTAGCCGGTAACTGGCGGTTACCGGCCGGGAATTTTATCCCTGCACATATATTTTTATTTCATTTGTTAGATCCTTTTGTTCTTACTCTACACTATTGTGCGTCTAGGACAATTGCAGAGATCGAGGAATCAGAAAACCGAGCTCATAAGCAGGCTGAATATTTGAGAAATAGTCTAGAGGAGCATAGTCTTGAGCTTCGAGTAAAAGCAGCGAATGAAGCTGAAACTGCGTGCCAGCAAAGGCTTTCAATTGCTGAAGCAGAACTAGAAGAGTTAAGGTCCAAAGTGGATGCATCTGAAAGGTTAGCTATCTGCTCTTGGGGACAATTTGATATATGTATCATGCTAGAAGCAATTGGTGACTGTTCCTTCTCTCTCCCGCTGTTTCAAAATAGTTGCCTGGTTTGTTGGGATTTGTTGTTTCAAAATAGTTGTCTATTGAAGTAATCAAGAGTGTAGTTACTGCACCTTTTCCATTCCCTACCCCTGCTATTAGTGTTGTGAAAGATGTTGAGTTGTTGAAATACGTCATTTAATAAGGATAAACATTGCCCAACTCTATTAACCAGGGTTCCTGAGATGGGCAGTTTTCGCTGGAATCCGCCAGTTAAGCTCAAAGGGCAGTTCTCCCGCCTAAACCCCCTTTTGATCACAACCTCCATAGAAACATGTATATTAAAGCCTTAGTCCCAACTTTCATTCACTATATTTTGAAAAAAAATCAGATTGAAAATGCACAAACAAACCAGATTGGTTTGTGGGCTGAATTGGCCAGGTTCGGTTTCAACCACCCAAACGGCTTCCTAAACACTGCTACTAATACTTAGATTTTGTGCCTCATTGGACTATGTGCATAGGGTAGTTTGTAAACTATTTTGAAACAGAGGGAGTATATCGATATATCTCAAGTATCAATAATCTTCATCTTGTTTTCAAGATGTATGCAGCATCTAGTTCTAGTGATCTAGAGTTTATATGAGCTATTATATTTTCCTGGTGCACTTTTGATGACAAGCAAGCAGTGGTACATGTTATGTTTGTGAACTAGTGAATATAAGATTATTCAATGAGTATGATATTCTGTATCCAAGCTGCAATTTTCTCACCTGCATGGTCTGTTTTGCCAGGGATGTTCTGAAACTTAAGGAGGCAATAAGAATTAAAGAAGCTGAAGGAGATGCTTATATTTCTGATATTGAGGTTAGCTCTTTTTTTTCTTTCTTATCAGCAGTTTATGTTGTGTGTATGCATGTGTGGAAGCATATGATATTGTCACTGCAGACAATTGGTCAAGCGTATGAAGACATGCAAACACAAAACCAGCATCTTCTTCAACAGGTTGCTGATAGAGATGATTTTAACATAAAGGTATTTATTTATTTTCCTCTTCATCTCATTTACCACAAGACTGCAAACTCCTAAGATACTGGAGAGGCTACACTTGGTTGTGTTATATGGGTATGGCATAGCACCTTGTGTAGCTGGTTGGTGCAGAAATTTATAATACTTGTACCACTTTAACCACGTCGTTTAGACTTTAGACTGTTGCATTGCCAAAAGTTATCCTTCTTTGTTTTTTTCATATTAGTTGTATCAATAACTTGATTCTCATCTAACAGCTAGTATCAGATAGTGTGAAGATGAAGCAAGCCTCTGGTTCCCTTCTCTCTGAAAAGCATTTGTTACAGAAGCAACTCCTGCAAGTTAACAGTTCACTGGAGTCGTCTAAACAAAAAATTGCCCGTGGTGAAGAGCAGGTAGTCTTTTACTTATGGCCCATGTCTTATTTATGGCATAATTTGTTAATAACTTGCGCTCTCTGAAATTAACTGTGCTGACAGTCCTTGAACATCTTTTCAAAGCAAATATTGATTTAAATGAAATAAATTGAAAAACTATTGTAGTTTTGTGTTTACTACCTAGGAGTGAATTTTGAAGTGGAATAATTGTTACAGATGAAGAGCTATGTAGCACAAGCTGTAAAAAGTTCTTCAGAGAACAGGCATCTTGCAATTAACCTTGAAAGGACTACTCTGGAGGTATCGTATGTAGAGAAGGAGCTCAAGTGGCTTCGGTCCACTGTTGGATCCTCTGAGAAAGAATATGAGCTAAATCAGAAAAGGATAGCTGAGCTAAGAATGGAGCTAGAGCGTGAGAGGTTAGGCTGCAATATTACCTTTCGTTCCAAGTTAATCTTGCTATGCTGTCGCCAGGTGTTCATTACATTTGTTTTTAAAAAAAATCAGAAGTGAGAGGAGAAAGCTCGAGGAAGAATATGAAGAGGTGAAAAATGAAGTCATGGAGCTGACCTCTGAGAATGAAGAGACTACTATTCAGAAGCTCCAGGATGAAATAAAAGAATGCAAGGCTATTCTCAAGTGTGGGGTGTGCTTGACCGACCGAAAGAGGTAATGGACCATTGAATCGTAACTTATTTTTGGATTACTTGGAATTGTGTATGAACCAAGATGGTAGAAGCTGTAGATTTATATTTATTCTTACTCCCATCAGAAAGTTCCTGTTTCTTTGTTAAACACTCGAATGTTGTTACCAGTTTTGTTACTACTGCTGATGAGCTATCTGTTTCTCTTCTTGGTTGTTGGCAGGTTGTGATCACCAAATGCTTCCACCTATTTTGCTCGCCATGTATCCAGAGGAACCTTGAGATCCGCCATCGGAAATGCCGGGTTGCGGCACCCCATTTGGGCAAAATGACGTGCGGAGGTGAAGATCTGAAACCTCGGCGAAGTGTCTCAACTACTTGGTAGTTGGTATCTTTAACCTGCATGCTTCGCTCTTGTAAATATATAGTTTCTGCGTTCTCGGGGCACAGTTAGATCGAACTCTCTCATGGTCTGCCATGTAGAGAGGCATCTTTTTAAAAACGAAAACCAAGAAAACAAACAAAAGAAGAAATAATTTCCAGATGTTTGTTGCCGATGTGTAGCCTACCTTGGGTGGTGGTTGCTGTGATGTTTGATGTACTTCCACGCAGTGTATGATAGTCCGCCTTTACATGGAGGAGTGCTATACTGGTTTCGATTGTTTTTTGCAGTGGTCCACTTTGAAAAAAAAGACTAAAATAACAAAAAAAAACATTTTCCTTCAAAGCAATTTATATGGAAGCAACTAGGATGAATGTGTTGAACTGATACGGCCTTTTATATGTTTTGTGTTGTTTCTGCACGTAAACATCGCCGCCTCAATTCTTTGCAAGTGATGCTTTAGGGACTTAGGGTTCGTATGGCTGGGGAATTTTGAGGATTACCAACAATCCTCTAGCAATTTTGACGGATTAAGTTGTTTCACCTTGGTAGTCGGATTACCATCACTGACAAGAATCAGTTTCCCTGGAGAAGTGTTTATTAAGATTAGATGCCTTCTCACGGACAGGGCTTTGATGTGCGACATGTGGACAGACAGCAGTCGCAGTGGGCTGGTGGGCCGTGGGTGCCTGGTAGACTTGTTCGTGGGCGGCCTGGTTTGAGCCTGGTCCGAATTTTTCAGGTTTGAGTTTTGATTTTTTGGTCCGAAATCTGAAAAAACCCAACAATGGTATTAAAAATAATAAAAAACTATTTTTGTTCTTGAAATAAATTAAATATTAATTTTTATTCAAAAAAGAATTAAAATAATACTATTTTATTAGAAAACACACTTTTCAGCCCAGGCTTGGGCCTGCCTGCTCAACGGTGGGCCTTTCCAGGCCTGGTCTGAAGCCTGGCCCCACCTAGGGTTTGAACAGGTCTAGTGGCTCGCGAAGCAATGTCTCCACCACCTCGACCACATTACTCTTCTCCCCTTCCTCTTCTCTTTTCTTTCTCCATGACCCGCGAGTGTTGCCGTCGTCCACTGTGCGCTGTCGCATTCTATTGCCAGCTCCGCACCACCAGAGAGCTTATGTACGCAACTGATGCCGGAGGAGGAGCTTGTGCTGCCATCCACGGGAGGAGCTTGTGCCCCAGCCGCTGTAGAAGCTCACACCGCCAGGAGGAGGAGCACATGCCACTGCCTGCGAGCTCGCACTGCTCGTCGCCTAAGGGGAGGTAAACCCTAACCCTATTTTGGGGGCTGGTTCTCGTTTTAAAAAACTGTGATTGAGATGACTAAAAACTAAATAGTCAAGCTATAGTAAATACTTGAAGGGAATTGATATGGTGAGGACGTCCGATTCTAACGTCTTCCATCGTACGCTTTTATCCACCGTCCACCTGTCATCAATCCATCCAACGTATTTTTATCATCTTAGCTCCCCGTGTTCCTACCATATGCACAAGCCTCTTCCTCCCACACCAGTCATTCTTATCCTCTCCCACACTATTCATTCTCCACCCATCCTCATCATCGATGACCACAAGCTCATGCCTCCATGCCCTTACTCCATGCCTCTCTTTCCCTCAACCCCTCTTTCTCTCCTCTCGAGGTGTGGCCGCTACTGCTTGGACGGGGGCTGTCTCTAGTCTCTCATTTCGACGCCACAAGAGGGCACCATGGTTCGTACTCATGAGTCACGTGAGGTCACCGTCGGGTGAGCTCCTAGTGCCTTCATTGTTGGATGAGCTCCGCTGAGGCACATGCCTACCTTACCGCCACAAGATCCAAGCTTGTCGGCGACATGTATTCATTGGCTTCAATCTTTCTTTCCTAGTGTTATGGCGCCATCCTGATGATAGAGATCGAGCGCACCGCCGCCGTTGAGTGAGTTGGGTGTTTGTTGCAGAAGTAGGGATTTTTTGTTGCGATAAGTGATTTGAGTTGTCAGGGCTATGTTTTTTTTAATGTTGCATAACGAATTCCTAAAATGATTTCAATATGCCACCTCAAATGTTGCGTCTTGTCTTTCTAATTGTTGATATTGTTATCTTTCGATGTTGTAGTAACTTTTATCAACGATTTTTTTTAAAGATGTTGCGACCATTGCCACTCATTGTTGCACATTCAAAATCAGAATATTTCATCAGTTATTCTCAAATGTCGCTCCATTTGAGCGTCCAATGTTTTGTTTGCAAATCGATATATATATATATATATATATATATATATATATATATATATATATATATATATATATATATATATGTTGTACTCTATTGGATGTGTTGTTGTGCTCCAATGTTTCTTTGTTGTTGCAACAAGGTTAATTTTAATTGCAATATGTTCTTGTATTTGTTGTCCAGTAGTTCAAATTCGTTGCACATTTTTGAATGTTGGTTTTGTTGCATCCAGAGCAAATAATTGTTGCAAGCTTAGGAACTAATTGTTGCACTTTTGGGATTTTTTGTTGCACCAAATCGAATTAGTTGTCTTGCACTCATCCACCAAACCTACACCTCCCAATCCCCTTCTCACATCCCAATGGCTCACTAGTCTCTGGCGGCTGGAGCGAGCCACAATCTTAGCCATGCTTCTCCCGGCTCTCTCTCTCTATCTGTCTCTCACTCTCACTAGAGAGGCTGAGGATAGGGTGTCGCGGTGGCTAGAGGATCAAGGCGGCACGACCTCTTTTGCAGTTTCCTCCTGGCAGTGTTGCCCTCGTCGAATGATAGGTTGGAGGAGCAGGGTCTCTAATGGTTAGGGAGATGAGCTCTAAGTGAGATCCGACGGTAAGAGGTGCGTATGATGGGAACGTTCCAATCGTACATCCGATTCCTAGTCGCTCCTATACTTGAATCCATATAAAATATTCTATGAAATCATAAAAAACATTCTTTTATTGAAACTACCTATGAATGGATATACAATAAATATTAATGAGTATGTCATTAATTCTTTTAATTTTGCTAGGCCGTACTAAATAATGAATAGATACATAAGAAATCTTATCAAATCTGAACGAATTGATGCACTCAAGCAGCAAATGAAGTTTATTACTGCAGCTTGACAATTGAATTTTTAGTGTTCCTTAAAGATTTGTCATTTATCCATTCCTTATTTAGCGCCACAAAATGAATTTAAAAGCATTAATGACATAGTCACTAATATTTATTGTGCACCCATTCATTGCCTGTATTCAAATATTTTTGGCTATTAGTTTTTTTTAATTTTTCGTTACATTCAATAAATGACTCTTGATCTAATAAATAAATAAATAAATTACTCAACATAAGCAACAGCAAATTATAATTACTACATACATTTTGATATCTCAACTTTCACCAAAGGGTGACACATTGGTTCCTATAATATTGTCCCTAAACTTTGAATTTTGGGCTAAAGGGGGACTTTTTTTTGAACTTGTTCTATCACATGGTGTACTCATCATTGGCTCACATCCTCGGATTGTGTGCAAAGTTAGCGCATGCAAAAGGATAAGTGAGCACATTCGCTAAAGAGCATGAGCCAGTGATGAGTTGGCATACCACGTGACACAAATACATGTAGGTCTTTGTCTTCCTTTGTCCCAAGATTCAAACCTTCTATAAACTGTGGACGGAAATTACCGTTTGATGAAAGTCGAGGGACCAAATGAATTATTAACTCTAAAATTTACATGTAAACCTCAAAGTTGAAATGTTTTTAACAATAGTAAACCTCAAAGTCAAGTTTTTTTGCAGAATATAATATAGAAGTAAGGGCTTATCGATAATAATAAAGATTATTATTATAATTTGATGAATGCACTACCTTATTTTCTTCCTTTTTATTTTGGTGTCAACTCTAACTTAAGACCAGGGATGGGAGAATTTTTTTTATTCTCTGTACTGAAGCTCACCTATTCCTCAACGTAAATAAATCTTTGTTGTTGTGCTTTTATGACTTCTGTGGGTGCACCCAACTTGATATTTGTGTCTCCGAAATTTTCGCAGCTGACTATGGTTTCAATCGTGCACAAAATAGCACATTGCACAAGCACACAAATTTTACCTGCAATTATAAAAGTTCTTACAATACCCAAATGGGTCTGTTGACTGAGTTTTACGTACAATACCTCTAGCCTATTAATTTACATTCAAGAGAAACTTAATGCCACAGTTGAAGCCTGAGCGCGGAAAAGACGGAAAGGTGCACCTACCAACCAATGTGACGGAATTGCAGGGTTTCTTAGGACTTGCAGACTATTACCGTAAGTTTGTGAAGGATTATGGCATCATTTCCAAATCTCTTACTGATGAGGATGTTCTAGAGTATACAAGAGTAAATCGTACTTAGTCAAGAAGTATATAATGTCATCGCACACGTTAGTGTATAATTGAGGTCAACGTTTATGTCATTGTGTTTCTTGTATAACAAGTAATGTGTAGTAAAAGTTGAATTTTATAAGTTATGTTTAGTTGTAATCTTATTGTAAAGGGGGAACTTGACAACCAATAATGAGTTGTAAAGTGTGTTTGTACAACTCATGATGAGTGTCAAGGAGCTTTTGTAGCCTATAAATGGGCAAGTGCTATATAAAAGACTTGAGTTTTTGGAATAAAATTACACCGTGTGTGTTCATATCCTCCAATGGAGTGATAGTATTGAAAGGCTTTATCACCATGCTTATGGGTAGCATGGTGTGGTGCCAACTCTTCTACATGTGTTGAGTTCTTAGACTTTATCACCATGGCTATGGATAGCATGGTGTGGTGCCAACTCTTCTACCCACGTTGGATTCTTGGTTGTCGATTGCTCGAGTAGCATGTCATATGCTTTGACATATTGGTGTGCTGTTTGTTGTTCAAATCGTCAGGCATGAGCCCAATTTTCAGGGTTAAAGCGTGTGGATGGGTGAATCGAGTGCCGCATGTTGCCGTAATAGAGACAATAGTTGACAGTGTCATTCATTAGGTTACACGGATCCACAAGTTATCCCGCACAACCTACCGTCGTGAAGATTAGACCAAAAGCACAAGGGCATAGCTACCCATAGGCATGCCCGTATCACTTACTGTCTATTAAAGAAGAATGATTTTGAGTGGATGGAGTCAGCTACCATTGCTTTTCATCAATTGAAATTAGCCATGGTGAGTACACCAGTTCTTGTGATTCTGGATTTTACTTAACCTTTTTCCATTGAGACGGATGCCTGTGCCATGGGCGTTGGTGTCGTCCTCGTGCAACGAGACCACCCGATTGCGTTCCTTTGCAAGGTGTTACGCGTCAATAATCAGAAGCTTCAATCTATGAGAAGGAATTTCTTGTACTGATGATGGCAGTGGAAAAGTGGTGGGCTTATTTGCGACGTGGTCTTTTTCTCATCTAGACGGACAATAAGAGCTTGTGCAATTTGGGTGAGCAGCGCCAACATTTGACGTCTGACCTACAGTGCAAAGCCATGCCTAAACTAGTCAGCTTACGGTTTGAGTTTCAATATAAAAGATGCATTGAAAATGGAGCAGCAGATGCACTATCCCGCGTCAGTGATTTACTGGAACTACAAGCTGTGTCTACCTATCGGCCACAGTGGGTTCAACAAGTGCTCAATTCCTATGAAACAGACTCAGCAGCACAACTTCTTACAAGCATAGCCGTGCTCAGTCCGGACGAACATGTTAGAATTAATCTTGTTTTGGTAGGTTTTTCTTCTAAGAATTTCTGTTTTGAATAGGAGTCCAAGTAGAAGTCTGATCAGGAGTCCGAGTAGTATTCCGAGTAAGAGTTAAAGTCTACTTGCTCGGGCCTTTATAAGGACCAGCAGTCATGTAATCTGGCAGTCGTGAGTTGTGGAGTTGAGAAGAGAAGAAATAAAAAGACAAAAAAGAGGAGCGTGCTCCCGAAAAGAAATATGTGCTTTTTGGTGTTTTGTGAGGACTCGGAGTATTTAACTAGTAACACTTAACCTCCATATGGTTCTAGCATTATTAATTAAATATCCTAAGCCTCGATGGACATGTGCTTCCCAGAATTGCAGCACATGCTGCTCATCATCACAAAATTATACATCATTTCCATACAACATTTAACACTAAGTTCAACAACGACATACATAAAGTAAAGTTATTACAAAAGAGCCGATCGGCCAAATAACACAATATACAAGAATGACAGCGGAAGCAAAAGCGCCATAAGATGGCTAAGAACAAAAGTCGACCGGTTAGCCAACACAACCCACAAGGCAACCGAGGGCCGCATGACTAGTCGCCCGAATGCTACCACAACACACTCACAAAAGTGAGGCCCTTGGGGCTCACCTTCTTCCTCTGCAACAATTAACATTTAAACAAGAACAATGAGTACACTAAGATACTCGCAAGACTGACGTGTGGAATAGCAGACCTACTTATAAGCTACATGCAGGCTTATTTAAGTGGAGGTTATATGTCTCATTTGCACAAAGCCAACTTTATTTGCAATAATGTAATACATTTGAAAGCAAGTTTGTAAATCTGTTTTATTAGTGAAATAACAGCGAAATAATGATAAATATAAGTAACCACCTAGAGGTGATTAACCCGATAGCCACCACAACATAGCACGAATCCCCGATTCGTGCCACCCATCAAGTTTTAATTAAAAGGTTGTAGTCTAACTCCTGAAAAGCTTACCCAAGCGTGTCCATAACCTAGGACGAGGCTATTCGAATAGTTTTAACCCTGCAGGGGTGTACCAATATACCCACACTTCGGACCGCCTTTAAGCCACAAAAGCACACTTCCGAAGGTATGTCGGCACGGCTAAGTCCTACGAGACGTTTTCCAATATTGTGTATTAACCACGAGCCGCTCGTATGGATCGGAATCCATACGCTTACATTGCAAGCCGAAAGGCAACCAGCCATCCCGGGGGAAGCCTTTCGGACGCTACAATACTCCCAACACCATCCCTCCCGCGGCTCCCTGCGACCCGAAGTCAATACACGCCAAAGTACTAAGTCAAGAGAGGTCCCATACCCTCTAGTGTGGTTAGCACGCACAAATTACCTGGATAACAGGTACTCATAAGATATTCGGTCCTTAATTGACTTGGGCACCATTCCAGTCACACCCAAAAATCACACCGTCTTACCATTGTGCCCAAGTCCAAATCCTTTTGCTTTTAGTTTTGGTTTTTGCCATTGAACATGGGACCAAGCCGAAATATAGATACATAGTAAACATTTGTGTGATCAAGGTTATCGACAAGTCGATAACCGCCCATTTCTACCGGAAGCTAAGCATGGCTAAGCAATTAATCCGCAAAACTACTAAGTGACAAGAGCTCATCCACGAACTCTAAATCACAGCAATAACCTAGGCTCATGGTAGTAAAGGATAGTCATTTGCCTAAGGAAATGCATCTACTAGGTCAACTAACGACAATAGTTTAACACAAACTAGCAATGCATACATAGAATTTGTAAACAACATAAATACTAGAAAATACAGGGATTAACATGATCAAACTGCTTGCCTTGCTGGAATTGCTCTTCTTTGCAGAGGAGGATTCTCGTGTTCAATATAATCTTGAACCTAACGCGAAAATGCGATAAAACCAATAAGAACGAAGAACACCAAACAAAACTCAACAGCAAAAGACATCCAAAGCCCATAAAATTTGTACAGCAGTAAGAGGTTGATTTTAGACAATTTTAGGAACGAGAATTACTTCATTTGGACTTAGCATGAAAAAGTTATGGCCGAAACAAGGTCTCTCAGCCAGGAAAACTCCTAATTAAATTAATTTCGGTTACTGTTCATGGCAAAAATTTCTAGAATGATCTGGAACCCAAACTTTTTATGGTAGGTAGTTTATGTCATCCTAATCACAGAAAGTTGAGTTTACTAAATTTGGAGTTATAATGATTTACTTATGATTTTTCTAAGTTGTAAACCTAGCACATTACATTTTCCAGAAACATAAACATGTTTAAAACCTATTTCATATTAAAGTCTGTTAATAGGAGGATTTAACAACATCGAGTTCACACACTTTAGAAATTCAGGGAATTACTTGTGTCTTTTACAACATTAAATGAATTTTTAAATACTACCAAATAAGGTTAAATCTATTAACATATTTTTCTGGTGCTGATTTAGGCCTACAACCATTTTTAGATTAAAGTTTAGTAAATATAAAAATTAACAAAGTTGAAACCATTCAATTTGCAGATATACAGAAAAAGATATACATTTTTCAAGTTTTAATTCAATTCTAGAATATCCAAAAATGGCTGAAAACAAGCTATTAAAGATTACAGAATTTTCTACCACAAAAGCATAGCTAAAAGTATTTTTATATTAAACTTTAGTGAAATACAAATTTATTACAGTTCGATTCATTTAAAAAGGATCTATTTTGAATTAGATATGAATTTCTAAAGTTTTTATACAATTTTTGATTGACAATTAACTATTTACGAAATAAAACAACACTCATCGAAGGGAATCGGCGTGGACAACTATGGGCCCTTGATTTGAAATCAAGCGGCGAGGTGAAGAAGCGCGGCGACGAGCGGCCTAATTCATCTCGGCCGTCGATTTGAGATCGGAAGGCCACGGCGGGGCTGTTCGGACCTCGCGAACGAAACATCGATCTCCGCAGATCGAGCGGACGGCCCACGAGGATGGGGAGTTTGGGTGACCCGAACGGCCCATTTGATCTGGACCGTAGATCGCAAAATGGACGGCAGACTTAGATCGAAGTTCAAACTGAAGCGTCGACACGTGGGGCCGCATGTCAGTGACTTCAAGTCACAAATGCGGGCTTTAACACACGTGCACAGGGCTCGGGGCCCATATGCCAGCGAGACACCCGGAGATTTTAGGACAGCTAATTAAATACTAATAACAAATGATTAGTGATGATCAACAATTAATGTGTCCTAAAGATTTTCACAGCGGTGGACTTAGGGATGAGGCCCACTGGCGGTGTACGGGGTTATCCCGGCGACCATTAATGCCGACACTTAGCTAACCAATGATTAGACATTAATGATGTCCTAACGCGCACCGATTAGCGCCGTGAGGGGATTTAAGGGGTGGGCCTTGCGAGGCACATTAGGCCAGATTAAGACACAATTAATACTTCTAATGATTGATTACGATTAGGCATTAACTGTGTCCTAAATATCTGACGAAAACGGGTGCTTCGACCGGCAAAACCTGAGTGCAAACCACGGCTTGTCGCCGGCGACTCCGACCGCGGCGGCGCCCACAAAATACCAAAATGGGTTCGCAATAGTGTTGCGGACCCAATGGTGATGACCTCGCAGGCGGTGGAGGTCTAGAACGCCGGCGAGCCGGAAAACAAGGATGGGGCTTTTACGGCCAAAAATGAAAACGGCAAAAAGCTCCACTGCAGTCCAAGAAAGCGAGTGCCAACACTCCTAGGGACTAAATAGAAGCTACCTTAACTGAGATAAGCTTCAAAGATGGCCGGGGGAGACTTGAACATGATGGAGTTCGCCGGAGCCGAGGAAGAAGATGTGAAAATGTCAACCTGAGCAAAATGAACACCAATGGGTGATCAAAATAGCTTCATTATGGTTCCCATAAGCTCCACAAGTAAGTAATTGCAAAAAGAACCACTTACCGGAGTTGGAGAAGAAAGGGGTTGAAATCGGCCGAAAATTTCTAAACTTAAAATTGAGTGATTCCTGTGAATGCAACCCAAAATTAAGTTAGGGGAAATGTAAAGGAAGTTGAGGAGCTCAAAAGGGTCCAAGAAAGATCGAAGATGAACCACTGGACACCAAGATCACCAATGGAGCTTCTCGGGTCAACAATGGTGCATTAGGTGTTTTTGAGGTCTTGAGCCCCAAAAGTGAAGAAGGAGCTAAAGGTGGTGTAAAGGAACACCAGGAGGGGCTAAGGGGCTATTTAAGAGGGAGGATTAGGGTTTTGAGCAAGAACAAGAGTCCATGGTGGGCTCGGTTCATGGCATGATCATGGACCAGAAATGATGGGGGCAAGTGAGGATTTGGGCGGGAGAGTCGAAAGCACAGGGCGCATTTAATGCCCCACAGAGAGATGTTGACGAGAGTAAACTCTAAGTGACAATGCGAAGCCGCTCTCTCTCTTCCTGCTATTGCTTGCATGCGCCGCACGGAGAGCCCAAGGAAGAAGAAGAACAGCAAAAAGTGATCATGGCCGTCGGATCTGAGATGGACGGCTGCGATTAAATGGCGCTAACTGAGGGTTTCTAACACCCCAAACAATCAGGGCGGCCCGATAAAAAATGAACGGTTGAGATCAAATGAGACATTCGGGTGACCCGATCAACCCATTCAATAAGGACGACCAGATCTTAATCCAACGACTCAAATGGATGGGCTCTACGCGGCGGCCCGAACGACACAATCAACGCGGGCCGTTTGATTTAGATCCCACGGCCGATATCGACCGCGCATTTTAAAAGGGGATCTGGTGCATTGAGTTGGTTGGGTCCAACCAAGTGACTCGAGCCAGTCGCTCAAACCAAAGGAACAGTGAACCAGGTTTGACTTTAAATTGGACAGAGACTTTTGAGGATTTATTAGAGGTAGCAAAATAACTCCAAAAATTCTGAAAGTTTTACAGGAGCTTGCTAGCTGAGTTATTGACCTTGAGTAAAATTTGCAGAGGTTTTTGTGCTATGCATTTTCTCCAAAATTATGCAAGGTTCTGGTTTAGGTTTGACTGAAAGTCAAACAGGTTTGACTGCCCTCTAAAAATATTCAAACAATTTCTAAAAATTATGAAATTTTTCAGAGGGGTCACATACCATCCCAAGAACTTAGGAAATTTTTTTTCCAGAAGATGATCAAAAGGTTTGACAAGATTGTTTTTGAAAGATCAAGATTTGGATCAAAAGACTTGTGACTTTGTATTTCCATAACTCTTGTACAAGAATTGTTTTGCACTCACAGGAAATACATGATGTAAGAAAAAGTTTTAATTTCTACTCATTTTCTTACATTTGAAACACAAGTCTGAAACTTGGGATGTTACATGTTAGCTTTCGGTTTTTTTTTGGCGTGATTTTTCGCCAGCAAGAAAGAAGGCATGGGGACGCGCTGCTAGTCAGTGCAATATGTGAAGAAAGGGACCAGCAGAGGTGCTGCTCCATCATGTGTGTAAAAACAAGAAGCAAGGGCTGCTTCGAATCTCCAGGAATGAAGCGAAGACAGAGGAGGAGCACCAAAAATTCCAACAGTTGGTATCAGAGCGTTCTGATCTTGGTGGTACCTGAAGATCATGGGCGACAAGGGGAAGACCCGGGATGGGCCGTTCTCACTTGTATATCCTGTCCTGACGTCCGATAATTACCCGGTGTGGGCTATGAAAGTGAAGGCAAATATGCGTGCCCAGGGAGTCTGGGGTGCAGTCGACCGAAGGCGAAGGACAAGGAGGTGGACGACAAGGTGGACCAAACGGCTTTGGCCATCATCTACAGCGGTGCGGACTCGATGATGCGGCGGCTCATCGGCAAGGAGACGGCACGTGAGGCATGGGTGACGCTTCAGAAGATGCACGAGGGAGTTGATCGTGTAAAGGAGGTGCGACTCCAGAATTTGCACACCGAGTTCAAGAATCTCCAAATGGGAGAAACCCAGTCGGTAGACGAGTTCGCCGGTAAGCTGAGTTCACTGTACAATCAGATTGTCTCTCTCGGCGGCAAGATGGAGGAATCTGTGGCAGTGAAGAAATACCTACACGTGCTACTAGAAAAGTTTGTACGTGTCGTCACCACACTCATGTACTCCCCGGATCTGGAGACAAAGAAGATCGAAGAGATCACCGGTTCCCTCAAGGCGCATGAGGAGCTACTGAAAGGGTATCAGTCCCGTAATGAGGAGAGGTATCAGTCCCATAACGAGCAGGTGTTGCTGTTAAAGGGAGATACAAGAAGCGAGCATGGACGCGGGCGTGGACGAGGCAACAAAGGAGGACATGGAAACGGGGCTAGGCAAGGCGGTGGTGATAGTTCACTTGATAAGTCACATGTCAAGTGTTTTAAATGTGAAGAATTCGGTCACTATGCGTCAGAGTACCGTAGCCACATAAAGTGCTTCAGTTGTGACAAGTACGGGCATTACGCTTCGGATTGTCCAAATAAGAAGAAGAACGAGGAGGCAAACCTCACCCGAGCTTGTGAAGACGATGACGAGCCAGCCCTGCTTTTCTCCTTATGTGACAAAGAGGGGTCGGTCATGGTGATGTTGAATGAGGAGAACATAGTTCCTAAACTACGCATGGAGGGAGGCAACCGTGATCATACTGATGAGTGGTACTTGGACAATGGAGCAAGCAATCACATGACAGGAGATTGCTCCATGTTCCATGAGCTTGACAAGAAGATTTCGGGGAAGGTCAAGTTTGCTGACGGCTCGACGGTGGAGATAAGAGGCAAAGGATCAATGCTGTTGTAATGCAAGAACGGCGATCAGAAGATGATGCCTAATATTTACTTTATACCGAATTTGTGCAACAACATACTCGATCTCGGCGGATGGCGAGCGAGTGCGAGGTGGAGGCGCAGGATGAGTTCTTGCGTGTCTATGACAAGAATAAAGATCTGTTGATGAAGGTGAAAAGATCTTCGAACTGGTTGTACAAAATTTCTCAGAAAACTTGTAAACCGATTTGTGTGAAGGACAATCTGGAGGAGCCAGAGTGGGACTTGGGTATTGAACCAGAACATGGTGGAACCTAGGAGTGGCATGCAGTTGGCGCAGGAGGCGCAGCAGGCGAAGTCTTGGGAAGCCCAGACGACCGTGGGAGCAGGTGCTCCAGCCCAAGCAGGCATGCAAGGAAGGACGAGTTTAGTCCAGGTACGAGACGTGGCGAGAGTTAGTTTGTGCATGGCTTAGGATGGAGCAAGTGCAGGCGGTAGGGTGGTATTGGCCCAGGAAGGAGCAGCGCACGGAGTGCAGTAAAGAGAAAGATTTGGAAGTTCAGATAAGAGAGAAGATCAGCGTGATCTAAGGTGAAGAAACAAGATTAAGAGGGTGATTGTTAGAATTAATCTTGTTTTGGTAGGTTTTCCTTGTAAAATTTCTGTTTTGAATAGGAGTCCAAGTAGAAGTCGATCGAGTCCGAGTAGTATTCCGAGTAAGAGTTAAAGTCTACTTGCTCGGGCCTTTATAAGGACCAGCAGTCATGTAATCTGCGATGCGTGAGTTGTGGAGTTGAGAAGAGAAGAAATAAAAAGACAAAAAGAGGAGCGTGCTCTGGAAAGAAATATGTGCTTTTGGTGTTTGCTTTGGTTTTTGTTTGGCGTGATTTTTCTCCGGCAAGAAAGAAGGCATGGGGAGGCGCGCTAGTCGATTGCAATATGTGAAGAAAGGGACCAGCAGAGGTCTTTGCTCCATCACGTGAGTAAAAACAAGAAGCAAGGGTGCCTGAATCTCCAGAACAAAGCGAAGACAAAGGAGGAGTACCAGAAAATTCCAACAGAACATGGTTATACTTTGGAAAATGGTTTGATTGAGTACCAAAGCTGTGTTTGGATTGGGGCTAATCGCGCTGCAAACCAAATTAATTAGTGCTTTCCATGACACAATGGTGGAAGGACATTCGAGCATTCAAGCCACATATTACCGTCTAAAGAAGCTTTTCTATTGGCAAGGCATGGAGCTCCTCGTTGAATCATTTGTCAAGCAATGTCGAAATTGAAAACAGGCAAAGCATGAAAACCAAAACCAGCAGGCCTTCTTCAACCATTACCAATTTCGGAAGGAGTTTGCACGATCGACTATGGATTTCATCAAGGGTTCCTAAATCAGAAGGTTACCATGTCATATTTGTAGCGGTGACTGTCTCACCAAGTATGCTCATTTTGTCACTCTGAAGCACCCATTTTGTCGCTCGGGTTTTCTTTGATTAAGTGGTGAAGCTTCATGGTGTGGCACAGTCAATTGTCTCGATCGTGACAAGGTGTTCAACACATTTTGGCGCGAGTTATTTCGAGCAATTGGCACGGTTGCAACACAACACTGCGTATCATTCGCAGACCAAAGGCCAAAGTGAGCGCATCAACCAATGCCTCAAAATGTATTTTCGATGTGCCATGCATGATGCGCCCGAGCAACGCAAACAATGGCTGTCCATGGCAGAGTTTTGGTACAATTCTAACTACCATTCTGCTTTAGGTTGCTCTCCATTTTGGGCACTATGGCGTTGATCTGAATTTTGGTGTCATGCCCAACCTTTCAGAGTAATCTTCCTCGGAGGCAGCTACCAACTAGGATGCATGGACACGGACACGCGTGTCAGACACGACACGTATCAAACACGGGATACACCATTTTCTAAAAAATGGCGATACGAGGACACGGCTGTATATATAATAATAATAATAAATTAATAATAATATATGCATATGTATTATTGAATGCTTTTTCTATGCATTTATCAAACAGAAAGTGTAAAATGTTAGGAATATATACCTCAAAGATGATCCTCGGCTCCTGGTCTTTTCAGTTCTTCATAAAGCATAACTTCATATTAATACAAGAAATTGAGAATTCCTTTAACCTATAAATGGAAAAAAAACTTGATTAGTAAATGTAAGTAAGCAATGTAACAAATACAATGCAACAGCAAACACCTAAGTACCTAACATTATAACAACCATCAAATAATTGACAAATGATCAACAAAAAGTAGCCAACAATCTAACAAAAAGTAGCCACTAGCCAACATAGGCGTGGTTCAACTTAAGTTACATAACAAACTGAAATTAAAAGCTTATGAAAAGATATCATGAGACTCCTAGACTTCCTCTTGTTCATCCTCATCTGGGTTCACATTAGACCCATCTTCAAAAGACACGCTCTCCAACTCTGGTTCTTCAAGAGAGAGATTAGCAACTTCTAGAATGCCGACACCACTAAGAGATTCAAAGCCATCTCCCCCCACATCCCACATCCTTGTTGCTCCAGTTTTGTAAGATGGCGTTCTCTTTGACAAAAGTCTCAAATTATTATTGCTCGGCACTTGAATTTGAACCACCTTGTTCCATCTTCTAAGTCCTAATTCCTAAATCTGCAGCAAGGAACATAACATTACGATTACACTTTCCAATTTTCCATAATCCATGCATATCCACAAGGGTGGAACCAACAAGTAACAATCATTCAATCAACAAAGTCTAACCGTCAACAGACTAACAACTAACAACTAACAAATCTACAACTCTACAGACTACAAGTCCCCAAGGTGGCCGGCGGCCAAAGGCCGAGCCGGCCAGAGGAGATGAGGGCAAGCAGAGGGCCGAGCGAGTAGAGGTGAACGAGCGAGGGCGGTGCGAGCAGAGGGTGAGCGAGCAGGGGCGAGTGAGGGCGCGAGTGGCGAGAGGTGAGTGAGGGCAGCGCGGCCGGGCCAGGAAGGCGCGGGAGGAGGGGCGTGGAGAAGCAAACCGAGGAGGAGCCGCGCGGAAGCAAACGAGGAGGAGCGCGGCGGAAGCACTGGAGGAAGCGCCACGATCCGCTCGCGGTGGCGGATCGCGGCAGCGGCAAAGCGGAGTCTTGCCGCGCGCATCGAGTGGAAGGCTTCACGAGCTCGTGACCTCGGGTCGCAGCAGCGGCGAGCAAGGTAGGGTAGGTTAACTTTGTGTTGTTGGGCCGATTGTTCATTTTGGGCTGAATTAAATGGGCCCAAGTATCCGATACGTATCCCAGTTGTGTCCGATACGTATCGGATTTTCTTTTTCTTTTTTTCTTCACGATTGCAATTTCCGACACGCCGAGGATACGTATCTGAGCCGTGTCGGTGTCCGATACGGACACGACAACTGGCTGGCGTGTCCATGCTTCTGAGGCTACCAGTGCTACCGAATGCCATGATTATCAAGAGATGTTGAGTACACTTGGAAAGGGTACAAAATTGCATGAAAACGTAGGCGGATAAAGATCGTCAGTGCCGCCAGTTTCAAGTTGGCGATCAGGTACTTCTCAAATTACAACCATATGCTAAAGCTTCTGTGGTGAACCACCCTTTTTCCAAACTGGCATTCAAGTATTTTGGACCTTGCATACAAATTTTGGTTGCCAGATGATTCCCTAATTCATCCAGTCTTTCATCTGTCTCAATTCAAGCCTTTTACACCAAACTATACTCTGATCTATCATGATTGGTCCAAAATCACAGATTTGACAGTGGACTCTCCTCAACCTGAGAAAATTGTTGGATCACCGCTTGGTGAAGAAACACAACTCTGCGGTACCACAAATTGTGATGAAATGGACTAGTTTGCCGAAGGAGATGAGCGGCGGTGTCGCGGGCGGAGCAACACGGCGCGGCGCTAGCAACGCAGCGATGGCCAAGGCGGCGCCGCGGCGATGGCGGCACTCCGACAAAGGCGAAGAGAGCAAGGGGTAGAACACGATGCAATGTTGAAGTTGATTAGGTCAATGGTGACATGGGCTAACTGGCAGCGGTGCAATCGACAACGGCGGCGACTCGGGCGGAGAGGAAGAACATGCTCAAATTGTGACGAATTGCTGCGAGATTCACCAAATTGATTTAGGGGAAAGCTATAGGATGTTCGGGAACATAAAGTGACGCGAAAGGATTTGTATTTTTCTGACCGAGGAGGGAGATCGGCAAGGCAGAGTGGAGGACGGCTTCAGGGAAGACGACCTCGTGCGGCGTCGACCACGAGAGGCAGTTAGGTATGAGGGGTGTGTCAAGGGTTGAAAGGAGGTCTTAGTGCTCTGATTTATAGGGCTAGGGAGTGAAGGATGGCGCGGCCATGACGGGATTGTGCGACACTGATTGCGAATCTCTTTTGGGAAAGAGAAGAAAAGGAATGAGCACGAGCACATGCTACAATGTCGAGATTGGATTGCATGTGTTTCCAAATGTGTAACAGTGCAAAATTGATCTCCTTAAAATTTGCTTGAATTTTCTGGTTTTTTAAAAACTTTTGATGCATTTGAGAATTTACAAAAACTTGGTTGCATTTCAAAAAGTCAAATAAAAAATTCTTGGCCTAATTTAATTTATAAAAATCTACAAGTAAATTAGAATTAATAAAAAATTACAAGAAAAACTAAGTACCCAAAACATCCCTGAATTTGAATTTCCTATTCAAATTCAATCTTGAAAATTTTCGAATTAAATGTCAAACTCCTTCTCTCCCTCTCTCCTCTCGGGTCGAAACTCCACCACCGGCCCATCCTCTCCTTTCCTTCTCCTTTCCCACATGGCCCAATCGCCCGCCCATCTTTCCCCCTCTCATGGCCCAACTGGTCGCGGATGCTCCATGTAACACCCCGATTTTCAGAATTGGGATGTTAATATTTAATTTGGTAATCTAATAAATATTTGATCGTGTTTCAAAATTTTTCCCATGTTTAAGTTAAAGGTTTCTTTTAAAATCAATTGAGTTGTTTAAAAGTTGTTTGAAAATAATAATAATAATGACTGACAATATTAAATCAAATTGTTTGAGGGACTGCATTTAAATTAAATTGTATTGTTTCTTGTTTTCACATGCATCTCAAAAATCATAATGCATGCATTAGTATCGCTCTCTTTTCCGGTTCGACCGACCGTAGATGAAACATCTGCGTGGTCCATCCTTTCTCCTGTTATTATTTTTCTCCCCACCTCATGGCCATTTCTTTATTCAGCCGAAACCTCCCTCACTGCTATCTTCTTCTCCCAACAAACACTACTCTACACAACCACTTTATCATCTCTCTCCACTGCCAACTCAATTCAGCACTTCTAGTCACGTTCCCATCCTTTGTACATATTCATCTCATCTACCTTCTCTCTTTCCAATCGCCACCACAATCACAAAATCAGTCCATGCATGTTATGCAGTATCCATCCTCATCGCAAGAGCAATCCATTCATCAAATTAGTTTTTCTATTCATCTGATTTGTTTTCGCATGCACTATTATTTGAGCTTTTTGAAGAAGAGGAAGGAGAAGAACAGAGAGCAACCAGCCGAACCAACCCTTTTCTCTCTCTCTCATTTCCTTTCTCCTATCCGAATGCACCACAACCATTCATTTCTTTTCTCTCTTCATGAGCTCAAGCAAAACATCTCCTACCCACTGCCATCCCCACTACACAGCCATCTTCCCCATTCTTTATTCAACTCCATCGCCACTGCCTTTTGCTTTCATCCCCAACCGAAAACAACCCCACACACACACTGACACCTTTCTTTAATCCAGCCAAACCCATGCTATTACCTCCAAGCCGAATGATCCCCTTCCTGCTGTTGGGTTGATCTCGGCTAATGGTATCCCGAGATTCCTTCCAGGGAGACCACGTCTCCACTCGCGCCCTGATCGGAGGCGAAACCAACGCTCTTTTGGTTATGGTCCCGGTCACCTAGCGATATATGAATTTAGGGGACTCGGCAGGCTGATGAACCACGGTGGTTCAAGGCTACCAAATCCCACACACACCCGATCTCTTAGGAGCGCTACGGTGGACGAAGACTGAACCCCTATGCCGTTACTGCGACTTTGCCGCCCTCGTCCTCGACCTCCTCTGAGACCACCGACAACCTTCCCCACGCCTACGCTACACTTCACCAACCATCAGACGACCCTCACCGACGCCTCCACGTCTACCGGATCTACCACCCTAATGGCATCTTCATCTTCGGGTATGTAATTGACGCTTCCACTCTAAAGTTTTAGTCTAGGTGTTCATGTTTAAGCTAGGGTTAATGTCTTTAGTTCATGATTAGCCTTAAGTTTTGCCCACATTTGGTATCAAAACCGACCTAGCTCATCTTGAACCCTAATTAGTCAAAAACCGAACTTGAAATTGCCTGGATCTAATGATTAAAAGTTTATATCTAAGTATTAGAGGCTCGGATCTATTGTTTTATGGCTTGGTTTAGCATTTTAGAAGGAGAGGACCTCGAAATTTTTTGTGAAACCCTAATGAAATCCCAAGCAAACCCAAATCGGAACCTCCGGAAGCTCTTTTCCCCAAATCAGACCCCAAATCGGAACCCTAATTTAGATGCAGCGAAAAACTTATGTTTTCGGGAGACCGCTGGGGTCTTCTCGGTCACGGGCACCACCGTAGCTCCATTCGATGGTGGCGCGCGAAACCTAGGTCACACGCGCGCGTCGGCGAACAGGGCTGCGGGGGCACCGCCTCATGCCGCGCGCGCGCGTTCGCCGGATCTGAGACCGAAGTCGCCCCAGCGGCGGCCCGATTTTTCGGGACAGAAGGGGGAGAAATGTGTTAGGGTTAGGGTTTTCGGGGCTTTTGTGTTGCTCAAGATTTTGCTTCGGCCATCCGATCGGATCCAAGGGTTGTCGTCATTTCCGACTGGCCATCGCTCACGATAGCCCTCGGGCGTACGATTCAGATCTAACGACTGTGGCGTCTTGGAACTTTCGGACTGGACGAAATTCGTGATAGCTCTCGGCTGTCCGATTTAGATCTAACGGCTGTCGCGTCTTGGATCGTTCGGATCGGCCGAAACTCACGCTTGCCTCCAGCCGCACGATTAAGATCCGACGGCGCTCGTGGTTTTCGGCCAGCATTATGAATTGGGCCGTGCGCGTGTTGGGCCACGCACACGTTTTTGGGCAGTGCACATGTTTTTGGGTCGCGCATGTGTTTGGGTCGGTTGTGAGTTTTGGGCTGAATAGGTATTTTTGAGGTCTGCAACAGTAGACATAATTATTTTTTTCCAGTGCATTTTCTTATGATTAAGTCTCCTTTTTGTGCACTATTTTAATTATTGTTTTGTTGCCCAATTACAATATATCATAAACAATGTATTATTGCCCAATATTATGCTTAGTCTCTGATTAAAATTGAACCAACGAGATATTTTAATTTGAGATTTTATGTTTTATTTTGGCATTATGTATGCACATGATTACATTCTAACTAACGTTGATTGGAATAAACCTCTAAAATTTTTATACAAGGTCAATACCTTAGTTAGCAAGCTCTTGTAAAAATTTCAGAATTTTTGGAGATGTGTTGCTACCTTAAACAATTCCCCAAAGTCCGACTCAACTCAAAATCAAAAATTCAAACCCTAGTCTGAGTCTGACTCGGACTCGAGCCAGACCCAGCCTTCGGGCTCGGTTGGACCAAGTCCTTAAGCCGCACTCGAGCTCGGGGTTGAGCACGGGTGCTTGGGCCGTTGTATTTCAATCCAATGCCCCAGACCTCCCTGCCGCTCTCGGACCTCAGGAGAACTTGAGAGCTCGGGCCATCCGATTCTAATCCAGGGCTCACGACCTCCCGAGCCCTCCTCTGTTCTTCCTCCTCCTTCTTCCTCATGCATGCGTTCAACGATGGCGGTGACCTAGTCTTTTCCATCGTTCCCATCAATGTCTCTCCGGTCGGGGCAATCATTGATCTCCAGTGCTCCGCCCATGATCGTGCGCCTCACTTGCCCCATCTTTTCAGTCGGTCCTTGGCAGTACCTTGAGCTGAGCTCGCCGTAGCTCACCGCGGGGCCCCCTTTCTTTGTGCCGTGCTTGTTAGCTTCAAAAAGCCTCCGAGCTCCTCCTCTGGTTCTCTTCCACGCCTCCAGTCACCCCCAGCCCCCCTCTCCTTGTGGTTTTGAGCAAATCATCAGGGAACCCATTTACGCCATTTTTCGGCTGTGAAGCTCGGTGGTGGGAGTGGTGCTCCCGTGGTCCTCTTGCTCTATTCTCCGTTCTCCTTGGCACGTCTGGTAGTCGCCCAGCTATCCCCTAACTAGCTTTTTGGGTTGCTTCCTCAGGAACAACTCGATTTGGATTTGCGCGGCTTGCGGCAAAAAAGGGGACTTCATCGTCCCCGACTCCGGTAAGCGTCCTCCGTCCGATTCCTTGCTCCTGGACCTTCTTTGGGCCCGTGCGAAGCTGTTCTGATCACCCGGTGGTGTTCACCTTGCTCAGGGTCCCTTGTCCGCAGGTTCTTCCTCAGCGTCGGCGTCGGTCTCCGCCGCCAGCACTGCCCCGAGCTCCCTCGAACCTCCTCTGGGCCCTGGTGAGTTCGTGTTGTTCCCGTAGAGATCAAGGACTAGCTAGATTAGCTCGTAGCGCACCTTTTTCGTGTTTTCGAATTTTGCCAAAAGTACTCCTCCGCCCCTCTCCGGCTCGCCGGCGTTGCAGGCCAGCTCCGCTGTCGAGAGTGCTACCATTAGGTTCGCAATAGTATTGTGCTTGTTTTGGTGCAATTGGTTTGCACCGCCGTGGCTGGAGCCGCCGGCGGCAAGCCGTGGTTTGCTTCGGGCCTTTTGTCGGACAACGTAGCACTGTCCCGTTGTCGATTAGGGCAAAAATGCGGCCATTAACTGCTAATCATTGTTTAATTAGTGTTAATCATGGTTCAGTAATAAATGGTTGTCTTAATGTTGCTGGTGTGCCACTGCCAAGTGGGCCCAGCCACTTAAACCCTCTCGGTGCGATATCTTTAGGGCACCATTAATGCCAATCATTGTAAATCATTAGGTTTAGCATTTAATCGCTGTCCTAAATAGCCCTGTGTGTCACTCACATATGGCCCCGCACCATTAAAACCCTCTCTGTGCACTTAAAACTCATGTGCGTGAGTGCGCAGCATCTTGTTGATCGTGGACCATCGATCTTGTGATCAACGGCCCAGATCTGGGGAACGTTCGGACCACCCAAGCTCCCAAACCACTGCGGGCCGTCCATCTCGCGATTAGCGACTGAGATTGATGTGCCGTTCGGGTCGCCCGAAACGCACTTTGATCTGGGCCCTCCATCTCTAGATCTACGGTCATGGATGATCAGAGCGTTCGGGTCACCCGAACGTCCATTCATTTTTGACCGTTGGATCTAGATCCAACGGTGGGTCCCGTGGGCCTCCTCGCGTGCGTGCGTTGTGTGCGGAGCGCGTGGGCCGTTGGATTCCCGATCTATGGCCCACATTCTTCACGTCATTTTCTTTTTGATAAGTTTGATTTTTATTTCGGTAAGCCTTTATTTGTCAACTGAAAATTATATTAAACTTTAAAAACTCATAACTAATTCGTTTTTAATCCTTTTTAGATGGTTCCAACTGTGTTAAATTCATGTTTCACTAAAGTTTAATCTAAAAATGCATTTAGACTTGGTTCTGTACCAGAAAATTTTGTAAACAATATTAACTTGTTTCAGCCATTATTGAATATTCCAGAAATTAAATTGAAACTTGTAAAATGCATAGCTTTTTCTGTATAACTCCAAACTGAGCAAACTCAAGCTTGTAAAATTTCTCTGTTAGCATACTTTAATATGAAGTAGGTTTTGATCATGTTTATATTTCTAAAAAATGATATGTGCTAGCTTTACCACTTAGAAAAATCATAAGTAATTCATTTTACCTCCAAATTGGGTAAACTCAACTTGGTTGTCCTTAGAATACCATGTCCTACCTATCATAAAAATTTTAGGTCTTAGATCATTCTGAAAATTTATGTCATGAACAGTATCAGTAATTAATTTAGTGGAATTTTCAGGTTGAGAGAATCTGTTTTAGCTATAACTTCTTCATACTGAGTCCAAATGACTTGATTCTTGTTTCTAAATTCATTTAAAATCATAACCTTGCTGTTGTATAAATTTCATAAGTTTTGGACGACTTTTGTTGTTGAGTTTCGTTTGGTGTTCTTCGTTCTTATTGGTTTTATTGCATTTTTGCGTAGGTTCCAAAGATATTGTTGATCTTGAATCTCATCCTCAGTGACGGACTCGCCTCTCTGCAAGGCAAGAAGATGTAGCATCATTTGATCATGTTGTTCCCATTATTTTCAAATTCTAATATGTTGTTTGCAAATTCTACGTATGCATTGCTATCTTGTTTTAACTATTGTCGATTAGTTGACCTATTAGATGCATAATCTGTAGGAAAATGTTTATCCTCTACTACTGAGCCTAGGACTATCTTCCTGTGATTTTGGGTTCGTTGGATGAGCCCTTGTCACTTAGTAGTACGAGTGAAATGCTTAGTCATACTTAGCTATCGGTAGAAATGGGCGGTTGTCGACTTAGTCGATGACCTTGATCACACAAAAGCTTATTATGACTTTATGTTTCAGCTTTGTGCTATGTTTAATTGTGAAAACTAAAAATGAAAATAAAATAATTTGGACTTGGGCACATTGGTATGTTGGTGTGATTTTGGGTGTGATCGGCGGTGCCCGAGTCAACAAGGACCGAACATCTTGTTACACTAAACCAAGCATTCTTGCGTGCTAACCACACTAGAGGGTATGGGACCTCTCTTGACTAAGTACTTTGGCGTGTGTTGGCTACGAGTCGTAGGAGGGCGTATGTGTGTTGTGTTGTAGTAAAATGAGGTGGTTTATGTGTTGGGAGCATTGTAGTTGTCCGAAAAGCTTTACCCCGAGGGGTAGTTGTCTTTTCGGCTTTACAATGTAAGCGTATGGGTTTCTATCCATATGAGAGGCTCGTAGTTGATTCACAATATTGGAAATGTCTCGTAGGACTTAGCCGTGCCGGCATACCTTCGGAAGTGTGCTTGTTGTGGCTTAAAGGAGGTCTGAAGTGTGGGTACATTGGTACACCCTGCAGGGTTTTTGATCTATTCGAATAGCCTCGTCCTAGGTTATGGACATGCTTGGGGAAGTCTTTCAAGAGTTAGACTACAACTTTTAAATTAAAACTTGTTGGGTGGTACGAATCGGGGATTCGTGCTATGTTGTGGTGGCTATTGGGTTAGTCGCCTCTAGGTGGTTACTTGTTATTTATTGTTACTCGCTGATTATTTCAATGCTTAAAAACAGATTTTACCAATTGCCTTCAATCTATTACATTATTGCAAATGAAAATTACTTTACGTGTCCAATTAACCATATAACCAATCTCCTTTGATACAGCTTTCATGTAGTTATGTATAGGCTTGTTACTCGTAAGTCTTGCGAGTACATTAGTGTACTCACCGCATTGCTTGTTGTGTGCAGAGGAAGAGGGTGAGCCCAAGGGCCTCACTTTGTGAGTTGTCTTTGTGCGATGTTTGGGACGACTAGCTTGGCGGTCCGGTTGGTTGCCTTGTGGGTTAAGGCACACTAATTGGCTTTTGTTTATGGCCATCTTATGGCACTTTTGCTTCCGCTGTTATTGATACTTTGATGTCATTTGGCCGGTCGGCTCTTTTGTAATAACTTTATATTGTATGTCGTTTGCTAGACTCGTTATATTGATGTATGGAATTGATGCATGTTTTTGTAAAGGTGTATGTGTGCTGCAATTCTGGAAAGCACATGTCCATCGAGGCATGGTGTATTTGGTTTGTGATGCTAGATCCAATGGAAAGCTAAGTATTACAGGCTAAATAAACCAGGGTCTCACACAATCAAGAGCATCATTTACTCCCTCCAGCAGAACACCTGCACCTACGAACTCCTCAACAGTCGGCGTCCATCTACTTCCACTACACCATCACACGCACTGGAAACGAGCAAGAGCATGGTACAAGCCCCCGCCCAAAGTTCATCTTCGGTTGCTTCAACAGGTAGAGCACGAGAAACACAATGCCATCGCTGCAAGGGCTATGGACACATGATGCGGGGTTGCCCTAGCAAGCGAGCACTCTTGATAAAGGATAATGGTGAGTATACTTCAGCTACTGACATTGAGGAAGCATATGCTATGCTTGCAAGCGACCCGAGGTGATGACCAAGAATCTGAGCGAGACGAGGAACAATATGGTGCTAAAATTTCAGATAAGTATTTAAGCCTTATAGTGAAGCGTGTACTTAGTGCACAAATGGAGCATCTTTGAGCGTAATCAATGCCACAATCATTCCAAACAAAGCTTGTCATTAAAGAGAATTCATGTCGTGTGGTCATTGATGGAGAAAGTTGCAATAATTTGGTGATCATGGACATGATTAAGAAGCTTGCATTGACCACACAATAGTACCCTCGTCCATATTACAACAATGGTTCGACAATTGTTGTAAGCTGAAGGTAACTCGCATTGTGAGAGTATATTTTTCTATTGGTTCATTGTGAGAGTACATTTTTCTATTGGTTCTTATCATAATTATGCTGATTACGATGTAGTACCTATGCAAGCATGTTCTTTGTTGTTAGGTAGACCTTGGCAATATGATAGAGATACGGTGCATCATGGTAGAATTAATAAGTATACTCTCATGTTTAAAGAAAAGAAAATCACTTTGCTGCCCATGTCTCCTGAAGCTATTTTAAAGGATGAATTAGAGAGAGCTAATAGAGAAAAGGAGAGTAGCAAAAGTGAAAATTAGATTGTAGCTAAAGAACTTGTGCACCTAAAGAAGAAAGAACCTAGTGCTAGGAAAGGTGAAATTAAATTGAAAGACTCTGTTTTACTTGATACTAAGTCTGATATTTGTGAGATGGAAGATAGCAAATATGATTTCTATGCTTTAGTGTGCAAAGAAGCCTTGTTTTCTTTTGAGGATATGCCTCCTTCTTTGCCTCCTGCTGTTGCTCACATTTTGCAGGAGTTTGCTGATGTGTTTCCAAGTGACATACCCTTGGGATTGCCTCCAATTAGGGGGATTGAGCATCAAATTGATTTAATTCTAGGAGCCTCGCTTCCCAACCGTGCGCCATATAGAACCAATCCCGAAGAGACTAACGAAATTCAACGTCAAGTGCAAGACTTGCTTGCCAAAGGGTACGTACACGAAAGCCTTAGTCCTTGTGTTGTCCTTGTGATTTTGGTACCTAAGAAAGATGGATCATAGCGTATGTGTGTTGACTGTAGAGCTATCAATAATATTACTATTCGATATTGTCATCTTATTCCTAGGCTAGATGATATGCTTGATGAATTAAGTAGCTTTACTGTGTTCTCTAAAGTTGATTTGCATAGTGAATATCACCAAATTCGCATGCAGTTAGGCGATGAATGGAAAACAACATTCAAAACTAAGTTTGGATTATATGAGTGGCTAGTGATGCCTTTTGGGTTAACTAATGCACCTAGTATTTTCATGAGATTAATGAATGAAGTTTTGCGTGCTTTCGTAGGAAAATTTGTGGTGGTATATTTTGATGACATATTGATCTATAGCAAAACATTAGAGAAACATCTTGAACACTAGTGTGCTATTTTTAATGCTCTACGTGATGCACGTTTGCACTGATCGAGTATCATTTCTTGGCTATATTATTACTCTGCAGGGTATTGAGGTTGATCAAGCCAAGATCAAAGCTGTACAGAGTTGGCCAACTCCTAACATGGTCACACAAGTGCGGAATTTTCTGGGACTTGCTGGATTTTATCGACGCTTTGTCAAAGATTTTAGCACCATTGTCGCACCGATGAATGAGCTTACGAAGAAAGGTGTTCCGTTTATATGGGGCCCTACACAAGAACAATCATTTCAGATTTTGAAAGATAAGCTTACACATGCACCACTTCTCCAACTTCCTAATTTTGGTAAGACTTTTGATCTTGAATATGATGCTAGTGGAATTGGACTTGGAGGTGTGCTTATTCAAGAAGGTAAACTGTTGCATATTTAATGAGAAATTAAGTGGGCCTAGTTTGAATTATTCTAATTATGATAAGGAATTATATGCTTTAGTTCAGACATTAGAGACATGACAACATTATTTATGGTCCAAATAATTTGTTATACATTCTGATCATGAATCATTAAAACACATTCGTAGTCAATCAAATCTAAACCGTAGACATGCTAAATGGGTTGAGTTCATTGAATCATTTCCATATGTAATTAAACACAAGAAAGGAAAGGATAATGTTATTGTTGATGTTTTATCTCGTCGTTATACCATGTTATCTCAACTTGATTTCAGAATTTTTGGTTTAGAGACAATTAAAGATCAATATGTGCATGATGATGATTTTAAAGATATATTTTCGAATTGTAAAGAAGGCAAAAGCTGGAATAAATTTGTTGTGAATGATGGATTTTTGTTTCGTGCTAACAAGCTATGCATTCTAGTTAGCTCCGTTTGTCTTTTGTTGTTACAGGAGGCGCATGGAGGAGGACTCATGGGACATTTTGGTGTCAAGAAGACGGAGGATGTTTTGACTGATCACTTCTATTGGCCTAAGTTGAGGCGCGACGTTGAGCGCTATGTGTCTCGCTGCACTACATGCCACAAAGCTAAGTCACGTCTTAATCCACATGGTTTATATATGCCTTTTCCTATTCTTAGCGTACCTTGGGAAGATATTTCTATAAATTTTGTTTTAGGACTGCCTAGAACAAAGAGGGGGAGGGATAATATTTGTATTGTTATGGATAGGTTTTCGAAGATGGCGCATTTCATACCTTGTCATAAGAGCGATGATGCTACAAATGTTGCTGAGTTATTTTTTAGAGAACTTGTTCGACTACATGGAGTGTCCAACACAATTGTGTCTGATCATGATACGAAGTTTCTGAGTCACTTTTAGAGGACACTATGGGCTAAATTAGGGATAAAGTTGTTGTTTTCTACTACATGTCGTCCCCAAACAGATGATCAAATTGAAGTTGTCAACTGGACATTGTCCACTATGTTGAGGGCTATTTTGAAGAACTTGAAGATGTGGCAAGAATGCTTACCTCATGTGGAGTTTGCTTACAACCGTTCGACATTCAACCACAAAGATGTGCCCTTTCTGTAGTATATGGATTTATTCTTCTCGCTCCTATTGTTTTATTACCTCTACCATCTTCGGAAAAGGTAAACATTGATGCTACACAACATGCTGAATTGATTCTGAAGATGCGTGAGACAACTAAAGAGAATATAGAGCGAATGAACGCACAATATAAACTTGCGGGTAGTCAGGGTAGAAAAGAAATAAAATTTGAACCTGGAGATCTTGTTTCGTTGCATTTGCGCAAAGATAAGTTCCCTAACTTGAGAAAATCAAAATTGATGCCTAGAGCTGATGGTCCATTTAAAGTGTTAGAAAAGATGAATGATAATGCATATAAGCTTGATCTACCTATAGATTTTGGGGTTAGTTCCACATTTAACATTGCACATTTGAAGCCATATTTGGGAGTAGAAGATGACCTTGAGTCGAGGATTACTCCAATTCAAGAAGGGGAGGATGATATGGACATACCTTCCACGGATACAACCATCCCTACTACTTCTGATGTGCAAGGACCAATTACTAGAGCACGTGCTTGCCAACTAAATTATTAGGTGACTTTGTTTCTCAAAGTGCATCCATATTCTATGAACTCTATGATGCTGCCTAAAGCAAGTGATATTATTTTACTTAGGAATCAAGGATCAGAAGGCAAGCTAAATGGAGATGATGGCAACACCAAGCATGGAGACGATCATATGATGAATGGAGATTTCTATATTGAGGTATGGATATTTCAATGTCAAGATTTGGCCATACAAATGTATTAAGATTAACTACAATTTCAAGCAGTATTTAAATTATATTGAATAGAAATAAGCATGCAATAATAATTCAAAATAGAATTTAAATAATTTAAAACATTGGGATCAAACATGATTAAATATGTAACTTGCCTTGCTCAGTTAATTGTTGTTCAAACGATGTCAAATCTTGTTCTCCGAAGTCGTCAAAATCTATACACGAAAATAAGCCAAATTCAAACAAAATTCAAATAAAATTAAAATAAACCCCAAATTAAATAATATAGATTCTAGGAGATAGATATTGAATTTAGATAAATTAAGAAATTTGAATCACTTGAATCGGAGCTCGAACGAAGGAGAACGGGCTCTCGGAAGATTCAAATTCACATTAAATGATAGAAATAGAAATTCTGATTTGAAGGAATTATTTTTCTAAAAGAAAATAATTTAGTGCAGCAGCATGATGTCATTGACTAATAAATGGATTTTGCCCAAATTATTTTTCTAAATAAAATGATTTATGCCTCTGACTTGTAGGCCCTAGTCTATGGATCGGGTCCATGGGAATTGCACTGGTCCACAGTGGACCAGGTGCATGGGTGACAGGGCACATGCCACGTCAACGTGACACACAAGCACACACGCAGCTTTGGGTGGCTGAGGTGGCGCATGCATGGCACACACGTGGCGACCACGTGGCTTGGCCGACGGTGGCACACTCGGGACCCGAGGGTCGTCGACATTCCGCACCATGGTGACAGCTGGCGAGGGGTGGAATCGGGAGAGGGGACAACACAGAGGGCAGTGCTCACCTTCGCGGCGGCTAGGCACGCACGGACAGTCGATGGCGTGGAGAGAGGCGGCAGTGTGGTTCGACTCACGGCGGAGGTGGCGTTCCAGCGATGCTCTAGCAAAGAGGGCACACTCACAGCATAGAACACGGTGCGGTGAAGCTGAGGGTGAAAACGATGGTGGCAGAGACCCACGGACGGCGCCGAGATCGGTGGCGACGGAGGTTGTGAATGGTGATGAAAAATTCCGATTGCGGCGAGGAGAAAGGGAGAGAGGAGGAGAGACTTTGGGGTTGAGATGAGGAGGACGAGGGGCACTAGGTGCTCCTATTTATAGGGCAAGGGGTGGCCGTTGCGCATTCCAGCGCATACATGCGTGAAAGAGGAGGATAAGGGCTGGAACAGGTGTGGCTTGACGAGGGGGTCTAAATGCGCATGTTTTCACAAGAAAAAGGGGGGAGGGAAATGCAGCGTTGATGAGCTCGAGCCAACGGGCAATGGCGTTAGGTGCGGGCGGCGCGAGGAAGAAGAAAGGAGAGGAGGGAGAAGACCCTAACGGGTGGGGCTGTAAGAGAGAGAGAGAGAGAGACAGGGTGACTGGGCCACGCGCGAAAAGGAGAAATGGACTAGGGAGATGGGTTTCTGCCCAAAAGGAGATTTGGGGATTTTAATTAATTTTTGAATTTCAGAAATTGTAACAAATCAAATAGGCTTTTATAAAATAGCAAATAGAGTTAAAAAAATATGAAAATATTCACAGAAATTGCTTGAATTATTTCAAACTTAATAAAAATATTTTCAAGTTGAAGTTGGCTTTTATTTTTGAACATAAATTATTTTAAATTTTTTGGAAAATAGGAAAAACCTTTTTAAATTCCAAAAAATTTAAGAACTTAATTAATTTTCCTTTTGAACTTTAAATCCATGTAAATCCCAGAAAACTCAATAAATTTTCCTTTTGATTTTAAAATCCAGGAAATTCCAGAAAACCAAGAAAACTCTTTTAAAACTCAGAAAATCCAATAAAACAATAACTTTATTATTTTTATTTTTGATAACAGAACTTTGGGATGTTACAAACCAAAACCCCTCACTCCATTTCATGTTTGGCGTAGCTCACAATAGGATCGACTTCACCTTCCTCCGCTCTGGCCAAATCCCGCCACCACTACCACCGTTGCCACTTTTCTGGTGAGCCTCGACCATGGGCATGGTCATTCCTATCATCTAAAGAGCACCCTCAAGCTCATCCCCATTCCTTTTCGGGTTCAAAGATGTCGAGGAGAGTTGCCACTTTGAGACTGTTGCCACCGCCACTTCTCATCGCCACAAACCCTCTCCACCACCATTAACACCCTCGGTGAGCTCCTTACACCGTATTGAAACTTTTGCATGTCCTAATATTAAAGATCATCACCATTTTCCTAGATCTATCTATGCCCACTCATGGTGCCACCGCAAAACACATTGTGATGAAACTTTAGTGACCATTGGTCCCGTGCCTTGAAGCATCGCAATTACCTCTTGGTACTATCCCAATGCCCCATTTTTTCTCGAATTCTCATCCTGTGCCAACATCACCGCATGGCCGAGTCGCCTCACGACAGCACCACCACACCACCGCCTCGCCCACCTTTGGCGCGCCACCAATGGGTGGCCTTGGACCCTATTCTTCTTTTTGAGCACACCCATGCCTTATAATGAGCCAAATTTCAAATTCGTCGAAAATAAAGTTTAATTATTTTTGTGGATTTCTCTGAAATTTTTAAAAGCTCTTACTTAATCAAATTGAAGCTAACAAATTTATTTGCAAAAGATATTACCAAATAATAGTTGGAAATATTTTATTCAAGTCCTAAATGCTCTAGAGAATTTCTGTGAATTTTTTCAAAATTTTTGGACTTAATTTGCTATATTCTAAAGCCTATTTGAATTATCAGCATTTAATTAATTAGAAAAATCAAAAGAAAACTCCAATCATCCAATGGGCCGAAACCTAGCCGGCCCAGTCCATTTCTCGTGCACACGCAGCCGACGAAGCCCGCTCCACCCGTGCCTCCCCCTCTCACTGACAGCGGGACCCACTATGAGCCTCTCCCTCTCTCTATCTCTCTCTCTCTCACTCACGCCGCACCGACCTTTATCAGCTGTTGGATTAAAATCCAACGGCCATCTTTCGTGAGACCTTCGGAACCTCGAAAACCCAACGCATGTGGACCGTCAGATCTAAATCCAATAGTCCATGTGCATCATTGACTTAACTACTCACCCGCACCGCCTCGATCTATCGCGACCGTTGGATTAAAATCCAACGGCTACGCCCAACTCGCACTTACCGGTTCGCGCTCGCCTTTGTCCACCGTTGGATCAAAATCGGACGCACCCTCATCGTCGTCATCCTTTCCTTCTTCTTCCTCGCGACCTTCCTTTCTCGCTGCACTGTCCGCCATGGAAAGGTTTCGAAAACCTTCCATACTCGGTGAAATCCTGATCTAGATCCCATGACTACGCGCGCATTTAAACCCCGGATCTTCTCCGCCCCCGACACGGCCATCACCTTCCATCCCAGCGCCCTAAATCCCCTAATTCTCGCCGCCGTGACCGCGCGAACCTTCTTGCGCCCCACGAAGCTCCGGCCACACCCTCGCCCTATAAAAGGGGGCACCATGACCGCCTCCACCTCCACAACACATAGCCGCCACCCACATCCCTCCATGCCGCTCGTAGAGCCCGGATTTTGAGGTTCTTCTCCAACGACCACGAAGGCTTCAAGCTCCGTTTGCGCCACCACCGGAGCCCCTCCGCCCTCCTCGTCGACACCGTCGTCATCACCTCGTCGTTGCGAAGCCGGTGCTGCCACCCACTTCGCCAAAGGACCTCAGGAACACCTTCGCCGTCGTTGACCTCAAACCGTCGGCGCCAATCTTCATCGCCGATGACCTTTCCGGCACGCTCTGACGCTGTTTTGGTAACCCACTAGTTCACGTTGCTTCCCTCTTCGTTTTGCACACACCCGTAGGGCTCGCCGCGGCGTAGAATGCCGGCGAGCCACTCACCGGGGCTCCGACGGCCTCGTGCCTACGTGGCCTTGCCACGCAAGCGCCAGATCAGCGCCACCTCGGTGCCAAAGCGCACGTGGCTGCTCACGTGGCAGCCACCTCAGCCGCATCAGCACTCCCTCCCGAGCCACAAGCCCGTGGAATTGGTCCACATAGACCGTATCTATGACACGTGGGACCCATATGTCAGTGAATTACTTTAATTCCTTTAAATTCTTAAAATCCCTCGCTGACGTCAAGCATTGCGCAGATAAATAGATTTTCTTTAGAAAAGAATTCAAGAAATTCATTTAAATTTGCAGATTTAGGTTTAAACTTCAAAAATTCATATCTTTTGCATCTGAATTCCAAATTGGGTGATTCAAGTTGCAAAATTTGTACAAAACTATAATCTAGCTCACTAAACCAAAATATTTTAATTTGGAGTTAGTTTGAGTTGTATTTTTGAATTTATTTGAATTTGAATTGAATTTATCGTATTTTCGTGTATATACTTCGACGACTCCGGAGAGTTTGACCATCCCGAGGACCTAGATTTTCAGGACGTCAACGAAGGCAAGTTATACCATTGATCATGTTGATCCCATTAATTTAAATGTATTTTCAGTTTTTAAATTACTTAATGCATACATATGTTTATATAATTGTTTGAATGCCCTGTTTTTGTATATAGTTATTCCAATCTTTATTGTATGGCCAATTTGATTATTGAATATGAATGCCTTGTCACCCTTAGGCAAAATGATATTAAAATTAGTTCTATGCTTAGCCATGCTTAGATCACACTCATGCATTTGGGAGGGTTTAGCCAAATCTTTTACGTATTTATTTTAAATTTGTTATTGTGGTATTGTCTTACCACAAAAGGTTTATACAATGGGTTTTACCCTAAATAAAATCAAAATGAGTTTGGACTTGGGCGGAATGGATGGATGGTGGGTGTAGGTTTATGCACGGGCTTAATCTGGTTGAGGTTAAGGCCCAGGGTTATAATTGGAAGTCGCCCAAGTCAATTGAGGACCGGTCTTTGAGCCGCTTTTTGCTACGCCTTATCGTACCACCACATGTCCTGTATGGGTAGGATTTGGCTAAATAATTTGTAGCGTCTTAGTGTTATTTGTGCTATGTTGTTTGTGTGGGGGTCGGTTAGACATTAGTCCTAACTGGCGCAAGAGGGGGCTCCCGGAGGATGGTTAGTCCAATGGGGGCGAAACCTTAGCGGGCATAAATACATTAAGACATTGCATTATAAAGGCCTCATGATAAATGCTTAGTCACACGCATTCGGAAGCATGCTTTGGCCGACATTAAAAGCAAATTATCACGTGTGGGTAAAGCTATACAAACTCTGCAGAGTAGAAAACTATTCGAATAGCCGCGTCCGCGGTCATGGACATGCTAGCAAAGCCACTCTAAGTTAGTCTTTGATTTTGGTTTATAAAATGATTTCATTAGATGATTTTAGGATGGTTAATCCTATGGTAAAAATTGGGCGGTTAGCCAAGTGATAGGAGGGTATCCTTCATCATTCAATCAATGGAGGTTATCCACTATTCAACTGTCATTATAAACAATAATTTTAATTATACTATACAAACTGGCCTTAGAAATTAATATGAGTATTTAACTTGAAAATGATGTTTATGCAAAATGAACCCTGCCAATATCCTTTGTTTACCTTATGCATGCATTATCTTTCAATATTGGGTGTAACTTGCAAGCACGAAAGTTGTGCTTACTCTTGCTGAATAATCTTTATTCAGGAGAAGACTTCTGTCAGGACGGTGAGGATCTTGACGACTAGGCTACGCCCCCAGACGATTGCCTGTGGCAAGTTGTGTGGTCTACTACTACTTTTGCTTTTCGCTGTGTTATTTATCTATTTGGCCTCCAGCCCCTTTTGTAATAAACTCTTAGTTATTATTAATAAAATGCGTGATATGATTATGCTATCACTTTTGTCTGACTGTGCACACTAGAAATCCTGGACTATTGTAAGAACACAGAGAATTCGGTATCCTTCGCTCTTGGGTTCGACATGCCTCTCCGTTGTTTACGTCGTCACAGAGAGTTCGCGAGTAAGATCAGTCATAGTGCTCCTCTCCATCTCTGTTTTCTCTTACAAACAAGCGTCCCCATCGATAGGATTAGATTAGAGCTAATTAATCTCATTTAGGGTTAATTAGTCATTGCCATGTGGGCCTGAGTGTATTAATTCATTGGATTTCTAATTAAAACCAGTTTTAGGTATGAGTCACTAACATGGGGACCCTACTTGTCAATTTTGAGTTTATGACATGTAGGTTCCACCTGTCATGTTTTCTAATTAAAAATAAAATAAAACTCTAGGTCACAGACATGTTGGTCCCACAGCACAGTCAAAGACTTTGTGGACTCAGTCCACCGTAGACAAGACCCCACCTATTAGCCAAATGACACAATAAATCCATAGTTTACTTTAGGCAAAAAAAAGGAAATTCGGAACCTTAGGTGCACAGTAGTGTTTTGCCTCTTCTTTTTCTCGGATTTTCCATCCTAGCAAATCATTCGATGGCCCGTTCTCCATCATATGAACTCCGATCAACCTCATCTTGTTTTTCTAAATTTTTCTAAAATGATATTTCTTTTAGTGTTTTTTTGTGATATTTTCCTTTGTATGAATTTATTTGGTGTTTATTAGTGCTTGTACGCCATCTCTAGTTAGAAACCGACATACTGGAAGCAAGTGAAGTTGGTCCAGAGCAAGAACAAATGTTCGCTAACAACCCCATTGACCATGTTGATCCCATGTTTTCAAATGCTATGTTGTTTTCATTACAATTATTTTGGCACGCTTATTTGAATAACAATTACTATATTTTGCTTAGGAAATTAGTTTTGTCCCATATCGCAATGAAGTATTCCTTGAACTTGAACATTGCTCTCATTGTCACCTTAGGATATTTACCCACATGTTTAGGCTAATTTTAGAGGGATTTAGTGGCAATATGTAGAATGTGCATTGCATATCATTTATAATATGCAAATGGTATAATAATTTTAAAGCAATTATTTTTGCACACTTATTTGAATAACAGTTATTATATTCTTGTTCATGAAATTAGTTTTGTCCCATATCGCAATGAAATATTCCTTGAACTAGAACATTGCTATCATTGTCACCTTAGGAATATTTGCCCACTGGTTTAGGCTAATTTTAGTGGGATTAGTGGCAATATGTAGAATGTGCATTGCATTTCATTATAAACGATATGCAAATGGTAGAATAATTGTAAAAAAATTATGGAAATTCTTAAGTAGCTTTATGGCATGTTTTAGACAATGGGAGTACCTCTGAATTATTTGGATTAGCAAATAGAAAATAAAAATAATTTTGACTTGAGCGAGTGGTAAGTTGATGTGGTCTTAGGGTTTGTAGTAGTCTTGCTCTAGTTGATTAAGGACGGAACTTAAGTGTCGTCAATCCGAGCATATATCATACAATCACATGTCCCCATGGGAGGACCTAGCTGAATAATTTGCTGAGTCCTAGCATTATAACTGCGTGTTGTAGTTTATAGGTTTATTTTTGTTTTTGGCTATACAGACGATGGTAAAAGGCATTGATGTCCGAAGGCGGTTCTTGCGCACAAAATGAAAGACCTCGCCGACACAACAATGTGGACCTTCTGAATGATCAAGGGTGTCCCTGTTCAACAAGTAGCTCATTGTAAAGACCTTGTTGTAGTTGCTCAATTGCATAGTAACATGTGGCGAGTCATAGTAGATCATGGTAAGCTGGCTATAACTTGTGGGTAAAGTAGTGCATCCTCTGTAGAGTGAGATCTCAATCTATTTGAATAGTTGTGCCCCCCGTTATGGGCATTGCAATGAATAATCACACTTGGTTAGACTTTGGTCTTATAAAATATTTGGGAAGGAATGGGTTAAATGAAAAACTTTCATGATGAACCTTAATGGAAAAATCCATATTTATTACTACAGGTAAGGAGACCTACACCCATTACTTGATGATATGATATGATATATTTACTTTCAGCTCTTAACTCTCTTTCATTTAAGATGTTTTTTCAATTCCCTTTTCAATCTACTATTCATTTTGAAATGCAAAACTTGCTTTGAGCAACAAAATAAGATAGGGTAGCCATCCTTTGACATGGCTAATCATGTAACTAATATCATTTGATTAAATTCTTGTTGAGTACAAGTGTACTCATTCTTGCTTGTTGGACACTATCTGAAACGAAAGGAGATTCCACAATTGGCTACTTCTATATCGTTGGATTTGGAGAGGATGAGAAGGTCGAATACTAGGTTGTGAATCCTTAGTCGGTTGCCTGTGGGCTATGGCATACCACATGGGATCTATTTGTTTCTATGTATCTTCCGCTGCAAGACTGATGTTTTTGTGTTTGGCCTACACGGTCCGGTTTGTAAACTTTGACCCTAATGGTCTATTTATGGCTGCTTTATATTATGTTATACTATGTTTAATTATTTGTATATGGATGTAATGCAGTCATATTGACCGTGTGCATTAGCCACTGATCATAGAAATAGTGCAATATACACTGGGGTTCCGGGTCATGTGACCCTTGTAACAATCCGGCCCAATATAGAGCCCAGAATTTCACCAACTTATGCTAATTAACAATTTAAACATTAATTTGTAATAAATTCCAGCAAGCATATCAAGATTAGAACCCGTCCACGGGTCACAAAATAACGTTTAAAGTACTACCAATCAACTAATGAATTTACCAACTAGTCTCAAGCTTTATTCTAGGCAATAAATAAGTCCATGAATAACGATCTAAAGGAAATAACCACTGCCTCTAGATTTATAAGGAATAACTCTAAATAAATACTGAATGTGTAGTTATTTCGCATGTGGCGCTTGTGATCTATTCCCTCCCATGTATGTCGCCATCAATGGTCACCTAAAATCAGCAACAAAGCAAAAGTGAGTCCAAGACTCAGTAAATAAATAATAAAACCATAAACAGTAGTTTATCAACCATAATCAAAGTTATCATCATCTATCTATCTATTTAATACCATTCTCATACTCAAATAAACAAGTCATATTCTATATAGGTAAATTTGCAGAATTTAACAATTTACTCATGTATGGGAATGCACCATCATGTTCATGCTCATATGCGTCTCAACAGTTGATACCGGTATAGCGGAGCATTCACCCGTCGATGAACCACTATGTCCTTCACTCCCGTGAAGTCCCCAATGAAGTAGGATTTTATTTAGAGCACTCTGGATTAGTCATGTATCTTTCTCACCGATATCACCGGAATAGTTACATGACTTTCTCACTAACCTAGCTCGTACAACTCCTATCATGATGAATGTAAATGATGCAACATCTTTAATTATTCATCAACATAATTCATCTTATTAACTCAATATGTCGTTCTCATTAACTGTAACATCGCAAGTTTTAGACTTGTGTTTCAAATGTAAGAAGATGAGGGGAAATTAAAAACTTTTCTTACATCTTGTATGTCCTGTATGCCTGGGCATTTGTTGTAAAGAAGTTATGGGAATACAAAAGTCACAAGTCGTTTTGGCCACATCTTATTCTTCTTAGACATTCTTGTTCCATCTTGTGATAATCTCCTGGACATAATTTTCCTAAATTCTTGGGTTGATGTGTAGCCCCTCTGAAAAATTTCACAATTTTTAGAAATTGTTTGAATATTTTTGGAGGTCAGTCAAACCCAATTAAATTCTGGTCAAACTGTGGACCAGCACCTTGTGGAATTTTTGGAGGAAAAAGTATAGCACAAAAACCTCTGCAAAATTTACACAAGGTCAATAACTCAGCTAGCAAATTCCTGTAAAATTTTTATAATTTTTGGAGTTAGTTTGCTGCCTCAAATAATTTTCCAAAGATCAGCTCTTGTTGGAACTCAGATTTTGAACCCTAGGTCTGAGTCTGACTCGGACTCGAGTCCGACTCAGCCTATCGGGCTCGGTCGGGTCAGCTGTGAAGACCTCCTCGGGCTCGTTCCTTTTTGACCGTTGGATCTCCATCCAATGCCCTAGACCTCCCCGCTGCTCTGAGAGAGCTCTTGAGCACCCTCAGCCGGCAGATCCTAACCAGCGGTCGATGACCTCCCCTGGACCTCCTCGCTGCGAGGACCTCCTCTGCCTTGGCCAATCCGGGACATCCAGACCACCCAGCGCATCTCTGGGCGTCTAGGACCTCCTCGGTCTGTTTTCTTCCTCCCGACCTCCTTGAGGTCTGGTCATCATGGTTTTCACGCGTCTGCCCCTATGTCAGGACCAGAGCAGTTGGGAGCAGTGAGATGTCACCTTTTTGTCCTTGTCAACGGCTCTTTTGGTTGCCATGCATTTAATGCCCTGCGCTTTAGCCTAAAAGTCTTCACCTACTCGCCACTCGTCCTCCATGCGTGCTCTTGGCGAGGCATGGACCTTGTTCATAGTGAAGTCAGAGCCATTGCCAAGCTCCCCGGCTATGTATAGCATATAGCCTTCTTCCTCCTATTCTTTCTCCATTCCTTGTGTGCTTGAACTCCCTCGGTGGTGAGCAGAGCTCAAGCTCAAGCACCCAAGAACACCACCCGAAACCACCATTCTTTGGGCTTTGAAGCTCCTTGATGACCAGTAGAGCTCCGGTGGTCCCAGCATTATTCTTGCCTTCTTCATTGTCATCTTGATCACCTAGAGCTTGCTCTAACTTAGCTTGGTTCACCATTGCAGAGGTGAACAAGTTGGGAGCTGCTTTGCGGGGTCGAGATCGTCTTCTTCCTCTTCACCGACGAGCGCTTCCTCGCCGGACTTCATCGGCCATCTCCGAGCTCCTCCGACCTCCCTGGTTCCCCCTCTGCCCTCAGGTGCCCTTTCTCTTAGCCAAGCTACCGTTTTTCTAGTCGTCGTAGAGCTCGTGTCGTTTTCGTAGTTGGCCGTATTAGACTTCTTCCTCTCTCTCCGGCTTGCTGGCGTTCTAGGCCGTCGCCGTCGTCGAGAGCACGTCCTTTAGGTTCTTGACGTTAATTAGAACTCAACCATGTCCTTGGTTCCCGCCGACGAGCTCCTCATCGCCGGCGGTGAGCTCGTTTAGGTGCTCGAGCGTTTGTCGTGTCATATTCGGACAGATACTGTAGCAATCTTTCGCCATTAATTGCTTTGCCGGAGTAACTCACGTGTGTCGCGCGCGCTAAGTCCCCGACAACCCTCCAGACCTCCTTGGCGAATCCCGATCGTTAAGACCTCCTCTGCCTAGATCTAAACCCTTCAGGACCTCCTCGCCATTTTGGCTTGTCCTCAGGACCTCCCCCTAGCTTAATCGCAGCCGTTTAAGATCACTCTTGGTTCGATCTGTGCCGTTGGATGTTTTCTATGAAAACGCTAAGTCACAGGACCTCCTTGGATCAATCTCGGCCGTTAAATACCTCCATGGATTAGTTTTTGCTGTTGGATCTAGCTCTGTGAAAAATCTTAAGCGCTAGGACCTCCCTTGGTTAGATCTTAGCCGTCCAGATCTCGTCCGTTTAAACTCTGTCCTTAAAGACCTCCCCGCGTAGATCTTGACCATCCATGACCTCTCTCGGTGAGATCCCAACCGTTCAGGACCTCCCCCGCGAGATCTTGACCGCCCAGGACCTCCCTCATGTAAATCCCAACCGTTCAGGACCTCCTTCGCTCGATCGTGACCGTTAAGACCTCCCTTGCGAGATCTTAGCCGTTCAGGACCTCCCCCTGGAGATCTTGACCGTCTAGGACCTCATCCTTTAGATCCGTAGCTTTAGGACCTCCTTCTCAGGTCTAAACCGTTAGATTTAGATCTAACGGGCTAGACCTCCCTCCGTAGATTTAGCCTTAGGACCTCCCTCGGAGGTCAGGGCTGTCAGATCTTGATCTGACGGTCCCGACCACCTGTAGACGCGAGGACCTCCTCTGTTTGCGCTGACTGAGCAAAATAAATTTTGTTAAAACCCACTAGGAATGTACTGTAGTGTAGAATAGGCCTTATTATGATCCTTGCCACTGAAATTAATGATCTACTAGTTTTAGAACTTAGAAAAATCATAACTAATTCATTTCAACCCCAAATGAAGTAAACCCAACTTTGATGTTCTTAGGATGACCTTAGCTACCTACCATAAAAATTTCAGATTCCATATCATTTTAGAAATTTTTGCCATGAACAGTAACCGAAATAAATTTAATTAGGATTTTTCAGGCTGAGAGAACTTAGTTTAGCCATAACTTTTTCATGCTAAGTCCAAATGGAGTGATTCTTGTTTCTAAAATTGTCTAAAATCAACCTCTAGCTTCTGTATAAATTTCATGGGATTTGGATGTCTTTTGCTATTGAGTTTTGTTTGGTGTTCTTCGTTCTTATTGGTTTTATCGCCTTTTCGCGTTAGGTTCCGAAGATTATATTGAAACTGAGGATCCTCCTCTGCAGCAAGAACAATTGCAGCAAGGCAAGCAGTTTGATCATGTTAATCCCTGTATTTTTAAGTATTTATGTTGTTTGCAAATTCTATGTATGCATTGCTAGTTTGTGTTAAACTATTGTCGTTAGTTTACCTAGTAGATGCATTTCCTTAGGCAAATGATTATCCTCTACTACCATGAGCCTAGGTATTGCTGTGATTTAGAGTTCGTGGATGAGCTCTTGTCACTTAGTAGTTTTGCGGATTAATTACTTAGCCATGCTTAGCTTCCGGTAGAAATGGGCGGTTATCGACTTGTCGATAACCTTGATCACACAAATGCTTACTATGTATCTATATTTCGGCTTGATGCTATGTTCAATTGCAAAAACCAAAACTAAAAGCAAAAGGATTTGGACTTGGGCACAATGGTAAGACGGTGTGATTTTTGGGTGTGACTTGAATGGTGCCCGAGTCAATTAAGAACCGAACATCTTGTGAGTACCTGTTATCCAGACAATTTGTGCGTGCTAACCACACTAGAGGGTATGGGACCTCTCTTGACTTAGTACTTTGGCATGTATTGGCCGGGTCACGGAGTCGCAGAGGGATGGTCTTTGGGAGCATTGTAGTGTCCGAAAGGCTTCCGTGATGGCTGGTTGTCTTTCGGCTTGCAATGTAAGCGTATGAGTTTCTATCCATACGAGCGGCTCGTAGTTAATGCACAAGATTGGAAATGTCTCGTAGGACTTAGCCGTGCCGGCATACCTTCGATGGACATATGCTTCCCAGAATTGCAGCACATGCACATCATCACAAAATTACACATCATTTCCATAGAACATACATTAACAAGTCTAGTAAAAGACATACATAAAGTAAGTTATTACAAAAGACCCGACCGGCCAAATAACGCAATAAACAAGAATGACAGCGGAAGCAAAAGCTGCCATAAGATGGCTAGAACAAAAGTCGACCGGTTAGCCACACAACCCACAAGGCAACCGACCGGGCCGCCAAACTAGTCGTCACGAAGACTACCACAACACAGCTCACAAAAGTGAGGCCCATCGAGCTCACCTTCTTCCTCTGCAACAATTTACATTTAAGAAAGAACAATGAGTACAAAAGGTACTCGCAAGACTGACGTGTGGAATAGCAGACCTATTCATATGCTACATGCAGACTTATTTAAGTGGAGGTTATATGTCTCATTTTTGCACAAAGCCAACTTTATTTGCAATAATGTAATACAGTTAAAAGCAAGTTTGCAAATCTGTTTTGATGTTGAATATAACAACAAATTAATAATAAATACAAGTAACCACTTGGAAGTGACTATCCCAATAGCCACCACAACATAGCACGAATCCCCGATTCGTACCACCCATCAAGTATTAATTAAAAGGTTGTAGTCTAACTCTTGAAAAGCTTACCCAAGCGTGTCCATAACCTATGACGAGGCTATTCAAATAGTTTTAACCCTGCAGGGGTGTACCAATGTACCCACACTTCAGACCGCCTTTAAGCCACAAAACACACTTCCGAAGGTATGCCGGCACGACTAAGTCCTACGAGACGCTTTCCAATATTGTGCATTGACTACGAGCCGCTCGTATGGATAGAAACCCATACGCTTACATTGTAAGCCGAAAGACAACCAGCCATCACGGGGGAAGCCTTTCGGACACTACAATGCACCCAGCACCATCCCTCCTGCGACTCCCTGTGACCCGAAGCCAATACACGCCAAAGTACTAAGTCAAGAGAGGTCCCATACCCTCTAGTGTGGTTAGCACGCACAAATTGCCTGGATAACAGGTACTCACAAGATGTTCGGTCTTTAATTGACTCGGGCACCATTCCAGTCACACCCAGGATCACACCATCTTACCATTGTGCCCAAGTCCAAATCCTTTTTGCTTTTAGTTTTGGTTTTTGCAATTTGAACATAGCATTAAGCCGAAATATAGATACATAGTAAGCATTTGTGTGATCAAGGTTATCGACAAGTCGATAACCGCCCATTTCTACCAGAAGCTAAGCATGGCTAAGCAATTAATCCGCAAAACTACTAAGTGACAAGAGTTCATCCACGAACTCTAATCACAGCAATAACCTAGGCTCATGGTAGTAAAGGATAATCATTTGCTTGAGAAAATGCATCTACTAGGTCAACTAACGACAATAGTTTAACACAAACTAGCAATGCGTACATAGAATTTGCAAACAACATAAATACTTGAAAATACAGGGATTAACATGATCAAACTGCTTGCCTTGCTGTAGATCACTTTCTTGCTGCAGAGAAATTGACACACGTAAACAATAATTCCTTCGGAACCTAACGCGAAAAGACGATAATCAAATAAGAACAAGAACACCAAACAAAACTCAATAGAAAAAGACATCCAAATCCCATGAAATTTATACAGCAGCTAGAGGTTGATTTTAGACAATTTTAGGAACAAGAATTACTTCATTTGGACTTAGCATGAAAAAGTTATGGCTAAACTAAGTTCTCTCAGCCTGAAAAATCCTAATTAAATTAATTTCGGTTACTGTTCATGGCAAAAATTTCTAGAATGATCTGGAATCTGAAATTTTATGGTAGGTAGCTAAGGTCATCCAAAGAACATCAAAATTGAGTTTGCACAATTTGGAGTTAAAATGAATTAGTTATGATTTTCTTAAGTTGTAAAACTAGCATATACCACTCTACAGGAATATAAACATGAACAAAACCTATGCTAAGTTAAAGTACATTACCAGAGGGATTTTACAGACTTGGGTTTGCTCAAAATGGAGTTATACACAAAAAGTTACATAGTTTACACATTTTGAAGTGATTTTCTTAACTCTTGAACCATTCAAATTCCTACTGCAATATTAATAAATCCCAGCCTAGAATAGTGACCACATACAATCTCAAATTAAAATTTATCCTACCACAAAGCTACTATAACTTGAAACATTCAAAAAGGAGTTAAAATGACCAACTTATGCACTTAAGAAATTTGAATCTACAAAAGACTTAGAAAACTGGAGCTCTCGGGAGGTCCAACCGGCTTAACGAAAAAGGGGAGGTCGTGGCCATTGAGATGAGATCCAACGGCTACGACCAGATGGGCGCACAGTGCACGCGAGAGGAGCTCCTCGCGCGCCTAGGAGGTCGTGACCGTCAGATCAAGATCTGGCGGTCCCGAGCACTAAGGGAGGTCCTAGAACTCCAATCCAACGGAGGAGGTCTGGACGGTCAGGATTTCTCGGGGGAGGTCCCGACGGTCTAGATCTCCAGGAGAGGTCCTACGGCTTAAGACCACCGAGGAGGTCCCGACGGCTAAGATCTCCCAAGGGAGGTCTTAACGGTCACGATCAAGCGAAGGAGGTCTGAACGGTAAGATCTAAGGAAGGGGAGGTCAGAACGGTCAAGATCTACCGGGGAGGTCTTGAACGATCCAGATTTAATCGAGGGAGGTCCGATGCAACAGGGTTTTAGCGGGAGGAGGTATGGACGGCTCAGATGGATCTGGGGAGGTCCTGAACGGTCCAGATCGAGGCGGAGGGAGGTCTAAAGCGATAAGGTTTTACAGAGAGAGGTCTGGACGGCTACGATCTCCACGGGGAGGTCTTCAACGGTCCAGATCTGCCCAAAAGAGGTCCTGTGACTTAGCTTCTCCGAACAAGGACTAGTGGGAGGTCTTTTTGCAAAGAGGACCTTGAGGTGGTCCTGGGGTGGTCTTTGCAAAAATGACCAGGGGAGGTCTTTTCGCAAAGAGGACCCGAGGGAGGTCCTGTGGCCCTGATTAACTCTAAGGAGGTCCTAAACGGTGGAGATCAAACTGGGAGGTCGTGAGGGTGGTCTGATCGGTGGCTTAGATTCCGACAACAGTAGGTTGAGGCCCACGTGTCAGTGGCCTCGAATGGACCTTTCTGACAGAGCTAACGGGGAGAACTCAATAAATACAGGTCCTAAACATTAAATGAGCGCGGGGAGCGCCGCGGGGTTTTAAAGATTTGGGCCCACGCGACAGAGGCTCACGGGAGCGGCTTTAAGACAAGCACGGATCCCCGATGATTGAAAATCAATGGACCTTAATGGTGTCCTAAAAAACTGACGAAAACGGGAGCTCCCTCCCGACAACACCCGGGAGGCTTCAACGGCTTGCCGCCGGCGATCCTGGCCGCAGCAGCGCCAACAAAGGACTGGAATGGACTCGCAATAGCGATAGGAACCTAGTGGTGGCAACCTTGCCGGCGGCGGTGGCTCTAAACGCTGGCTAGCCGGAAAGCGAAAAAGGGGCTAAGTACTGGAACTTGAAAACAGCTAAAAGCTTCGGGGTGGTCTAAAGAAATGGTTTCCCAAACATCTATGGACTAATAAGAGGTTACCTTAGAGGAGGGAAGCTTCACAGGTTAGCGAGAGCATTCGCACAAGGTTAAGCTCACCGGACTTGAAGAAGAGAGGTGAAAAATGGCACCCTGAGCAAAATGAGTGGCACCCAAGTATCAAAAGAACTTCATTATGGCTCACAGAAGCTACTGGAACAAATAATTTGAGAATGTGCCACTCACCTGAGCTGAGGAAGAAGATGACCAATTTCAGCCGAATTTGAACAAACCCCAAATTGGATAGATCCTGCGAATCAAATCCAAAATTAAGTGAGGGGATATGTTCAAGATAGTGAGGTGGTAAAAATGGTGCAAAGAATTGTGGGGGAGGACCACTGGAGCACCAAGAACACCAAAGAAGCTTTTCGGGCCAACAATGGGGATTGTCGGATTTTGAAGTATTAAGCTCCAAAGTTGAAAGTGGAGCCGAGGGTGGTCTAAAGAGAGGCCGGGAGATATGAGAGGTGCTTAAAAGCTTGGAAAGGGTCAGGTTTGACAGAAGTCCTTCGGAGACAGAAGGAGCAAGGCTCGAGACCACCAAAGTGAAAAGGTGAAAAAGAGGTAGGTTAGGGCATGGCATGGCCGATCTGTCTCCCACAACATTTGATGTCGACTAGGCAGGTGTAGGGAACATGAAATGACACCGCCATTACTCCCTACGCTCACGCACGCATGCAGGTAGGAGACAACCTATAATGCACCCGGGTGATCGTCGACCGTTGGATCTATCTCGGACGGCCACGATCTCGAGAGCTCGCGCTTTGAAAACAGAGGAGGAGGAGGGGAGGTCGTGGGCACTGGATCTCAATCAAGCGGCGGAGACCACCCGCGCGCGCGAGCCGGGAGGTCCTAGCGACCGAGGCTTGACCGAGCAGTGGTTGGGCTCGGTTTTGATTCGAGCTCGAGCCCTGGCTCGCACCGAGTCCGACCTTAACCCAAGATAGATATTTAGGTTTTTAGAAGAGTGAAGTTTGGGGAAAGGTTTGAGGTAGCAAAACAACTCTAAAAATTCTCAACTTTTACAGAGCTTGCTAGGATAATGACCTTGTGTAAAATTTCCAGAGGTTTTGGTGTTGCACATTTTCCCACAAAAATTCTACAATGCTACTGGACCAAGGTTTGACCAGAGTTTAAATTGGGTTGACTTGCCTCCAAAGTGTTCAAACAATTTCTATAAATTGTGAAATTTTTCAGAGGGGTCCCATATCAATCCTAGAACTTAGGAAAAGTATTTCCAGGATATGATCAAAATGTTTGACATGAATATTTTCTTGGAAGCTCAAAGTTTGGATCAAAAGATTTGTGACTTGTATTTCCATAACTTTTGTACAAGAATTGTTTGGTACAACAGGAAATACATGATGTAAGAAAAAGTTTTAATTTCTACTCATTTTCTTACATTTGAAACACAAGTCTAAATATTGGGATGTTACAAATCTCCCCCCTTACAAGAATCTCGTCCCGAGATTCCGTTTGCTCGGAGGAGGAAGACGAAATCTCATAGCCCTTGCAGACTATGTCATAGTCGTGAAGTGAACAAAGAATCATGATCTGAAACGATCGCCTTCGGTACTATTGGAGATATGCCCTAGAGGCAATCATATTGATGATGATATTTCGTTGTATCCATGATTTAATAAATGTTCCTTGAATATTACCTTTGTGTTGATTAACAAGTATGTGACTTATTTGTGAAACTCTTTACTTGTATGGTTATTCTAAAGTTGTCCCTAGTCGGAGTTCATGTGAGGACACACGTGAATGATGGATTAGCACATGTATCGGTTGATGACCATGTTTCACAGGTCATAGACATGGAGATGTCAAACCAATAATGTGGACACTTGTTTAGAACATGGGGTTGGACCGACCCAACATGAGATATAGTAATTATTCTTATGGTTCTCTCTACACAATGTGTACGCCTTGTCCTTAGACCTGAGATTGTCGCATGTACTTGAGATGTGAATCGACCTACTTAGGGGCTAGCAAACGCTACTCCGTGAATGGGTAGTTATAAAGGTATCTTCGGGTTTGTCATGAAGCATCTTTGCGAGGCATGGTCGATCGAGATGGGATTTGCCCTCTCACCGAGAGAGATATCTCTGGGCCCTCGAGTGATCGGATCCGTAAATGCATGGCCATGCTACTTAAGGTTAAGAGTTAACCTTGAAGAGGATTAGGATCACGGGATCGATAAAGAGTGGTCGACTTGGAGCTCGACCGAATATCGTGAGGCAAAGGGATTGGCATGTATATAACGTTGTGATGGTTCGTCCGATATGATCTTTACGTGCGTTTAGGAGTTGGCACGTCTTGCTAGATGCCACTACCAACTATTGACCAAGTATGTGTACTTGCGTCATGTCTAAACATACGTGAACCATAGGGTCACACACTTGGGTTGAAGCCTAATTCGGATTGGATCCGAATTAGATCGGGCATTGAGTCCTAATGGGCCTCTATTCGTAGACGCCCATTATAAGGACGCCCTGTAAAAGGAGGGCGGCGCCTTGGTTGAAGGATGAGTTTTTCGTGACATCCTCAAACCACGCCGCCACCCCTCCCACGCCCTAGTCGCCGCGCAGATCTAGTAGTCCGCGCGTCGCTTCCTCCCGCACGTGTGGATACCTTTGAAGACGCCGCATCGTGGCGTTGGGACGAACCGCAAGAAAGGAGCTGACGTGGGGACGCCACGACGAGGACGAGGAAGTAGTACGACTACTACGCCCGACGCATCGCATCAATCGAGTACGACTACACCGCCCGACGCGTCGCATCAACTTCCGCACGCGTCTAGTGGTAAGACCGTGATCTATAACTCAGTGATCTTGGTTTACGGGTAGAATTTTTTTTAATTTGCGCTAGTGTAGCCTACCCGTTTCTCTTCGATGATATCGAGCGGTTCTTCGTCATGTTATAGGTTGGGTGATTTGCATATGGCGATATGTAAATCGGTATGATCGATGTGATCGATTGTATAGTTCGTAATGGATTGATCGGTTTCGTGATCATGCTGCTAAGGTCGTGAAACAACATACCCCTACCGGCCGATTCGCCATCGGGTAGAGCGGTGACACATAAAACCGGTTGCGAAATGCGAAGACCAATATGATTGGTCAATCGGAACCTAGATTAATAATCGATGTACCGTGATCGATGCGCTCGGGCTCCATGAGCCGAGTTGTCTTGGTTCTCAAACCACGGCATGTCGCACGCAAAGATCAAGACAAATTGGTCGAATCGAACGATGAGTCGATTTGTGGTAAATATGATTTGCCGATCAAAATCCTAAGTAAAAATTGCATAGATTGGATCTCTTGAACCCACGGGAAACCCCTCGACCCCTATCCAGTAGATTGCGATTCTATACATAAACTTGTTTTTGCAGGATGTATGTGACCGAGATGGCCTAATGTGTATGTGATGCATGTTTGTAATATTTGCATGACTGCGTGTCGTGGTACGGCAACACGGCCGAGCCATTGTGTTGTCAAAGTATTGTATTAACGGCTTTGTGTGCGGACTTGTGATGATTCCTAGTATCCATGTATTTTATTACTAGTGTTATGAGTAATAGCTTATAGTACTACTCGGAGGATACATCACTTGGAGGATGGCACACATGAACCATGGAGATGGAGATCATCATGGTGGATGATTCTATGGCGATGGAGATCACCATGAGAAAATGGGTCATCTTGAGTCACAGCTGTGTGAATGATATTCTGTTGTTTTACTCCTATGCATGTTTGAATGGTAGAAGTATAGCGATCCTCACAAAATGTTAAGTTAAACATATGCCCTCCCAATTAAACTTTGCACCATCCCATGTCTTGTAAATTGATGGTGGGTCTATAAAATTAGGCACTATCAACTTTCCTTGACTAGATGGGTTTTGTATCGGATACTTACATGCATAAGGATTGGTGAACTTAACAAGGTTATCATAAAGGTTATGGGCCTTGGGGCATAAAGGTTGGGCGCAGGGCATAGAGATGTCACCCAACAACAAGAGTCATATAGAGATATGATTAGCAAGGTGTTGCTTATCAATTACCTTGTCTCCTAGCGGTGATGCAAAAGCTCACTAGTAGACTCGTTAATTGCGGATCTTGAATCGCTAAGAATCAACAGAGGATGTTGATTTTAGTGGGAGTACATTCTATTAAATTTGTTTAATACGATTTACTCTATCATGGTTTTATTTGTCTTAGTATTTTGCATTTCCTATTGTAGATCAATGGCATCTAGCAACCACGCACACCCTTTTGCTTTGCGATCGATTCTTGAGAAAGAAAAATTAAATGGAACAAACTATTCGGATTGGTCCGTAATCTGAGAATTGTTCTCGTGGCGGAAAAAGGAAAACGCTCGACACCCCAATCCCGTAAGAACACGCTAACAATGCGTCTGCACTGTTAAAAATGCCTACAAGAAAGAATGTGATGACTCTCTTGAGATTAGTTGTCTTATGCTTGCATGCATGGAACCCGACCTTCAAAAGCGCTTGAGGATCGGGAAGCATATGATATGATCATAGCGCTTAAGGACATGTTCCGCATACGTGCCGGGGACTGAACGGTTCAATGTCTCTAAGGCTTTCTAGAATGCAAGTTAACGTAAGGTGCACCGTAGGCCCACATGTGATCAAAATGGTTGGTTACTGATCGGACTTTGGATAAACTTGGTTTTCCAATTGGCCAAGAGTTGGCAATCGATTTCATTTAGCGTCTCTTCCACCTAGCTATGGACATTTCATTTCGAACTACCATATGCATGGGACGGATAAGGGCCTTAATGAGCTTTGTGGGATGCTCAAAACAAAGAGAGTGACATTAAGAAGTGTGCAGGGCCTAGCCATGTGATGGTATGCGAGAACAAGTCTAGCTTCAAGAAAAAGGGTAAGAAGCCATGGCCAAAGAATAAGGGCAAGGTTAAAGATATGATCTCGAAGCCAACGCCTAAGGCTAATCTTTGGACACAGAGCGAGACAGATGCTTCTATTGTAAAGAAACCGCCACCTGGAAGAGAAAGCGCAAGAAGTACATGGATTAGATGAATGCAAGAAGAAGGCCGGAAGTAAGACTTCACCATGGTACACTTGTCATAAATGTTTTAGACATTTTCTCGCTGATTCTCCTATTAACTCTTGGGTATTTGATACCGGATCGCTTGCTCACATTTGCAACTCGATGCGAGGGCTAATAAGAAGTAGAGGAGTCGCAAGAGGTGAAGTTGATTTTCGCGTCGGAAATAAAGCAAGGGTTGCTGCGTTGACCGTCGGCACCATGCAACTTCAGCTTCCTTCAAGATTTATTATGGAATTGAATAATTGTTATTATGTTCCTAGTATGAGTCGAAACATTTTACCCCCCTCATGTTTGATGAGAGATGGTTATTCATTTGCAAGTAAAGACAATGGTTGTTTGATCTCTAAAAATGGAATGTTTATGGCTTTTGCGCCCATTGTGAATGAGTTATTTATTTTAAATCTTGATGATGCGTCTATCTTTAACATAAATGCTAAAAGACTTCGACCTAATGATTTGAATTCCACCTATGTTTGGCATTGTCGTTTGGGTCACATAAGTGAAAAGCGCATGAAGAAGCTCCATGTTGATGGTCTTCTAACTTCGTTTGATTTTGAATCATACGAGACATGTGAAGCTTGTTTGCTTGGTAAGATGACCAAATCACCTTTCAAAGGTTCTTTTGAGAGGGCGTCAGACTTGTTGGAAATCATACATACTGATGTATGTGGACCAATGAGCACGACTGCTAGAGGTGAATTTCATTACTTCATAACTTTCACTGATGATTTTAGTAGATATGGCTATGTCTATGTCGACGATCAAGTCGCCGATCTTACAATAAATGGAAAAAGAGAGAATGACGTGGGAAATCTTGGGATTGCAATGGGACTGCTCTTTATTAGTATGAACTGAGATTTTACAAGGGGTGTATCCTAACAAAATGACGGACTGCTTTCTAGAGTACAAGACAATGCTTCTTTCTTTCTATCTTCTGATGATCTGATCCGATCGCCTCTTTCTTTTCCCTCCATTGATCCGCCCAGGTTCCATCTTTAAATAGCCCTCGAAGAGGTGGCAGTTACTTCCGGAGAAGGCGCCTGATGTGAAGCGTTGCGTCTGGTCGGAGTCAAGTAACGGTTGATACAGAATCAACCGTTTGGTGGTTATATGTCTATGAAACATATAACCGCACAGAGGTTGTTCACTGGTGTGTCTTGCATAAGATACGTCGTATGGAATATGCACGTGTTCCATTCATCATACGGTAGAGAATATACCTTGGAATCAGTTCTTACCTTCTACGAGCAGTTCTCCTAGTCGGAGGCTTGGCTTGGGCCTTCGTCCGACCAGGGTACCCATTATGTAACCTCTGGAATCTCTACGACCAGTGAGGTCGTGCACCTCAAAGGTTACGACCATGAAGACGTATGGTCTTTTATATATTAAAGATAATATATAGAGGTTTTAATCCTCGTCAGCTAGCCCCCGAACTTTAAATGAATAGGTCGTGTGAACACCTTTCTTCCGATGAAATCGTATCGGGATGACGCTTATTAAATACAAAGGCATTCGAAGCGGTTTGTATTCACTTTAAAGTTGAGAACTTTGCCTTGGGATTTGAAGAGTTTCGTATGCGTTGGACTTTTTGGGTAACTCCTTATTACGGTTTAGGATTACTGAAGCTTATAAAACCCCTTTGTAAACCTAGGGTTTTTTTTTTACTTCCTCCTTTCCTTCTTCATCTTCGAGTGAAAACTTCTTCTGACTTCCTTTGCTTTCCACACCCAAAAAGAAACTAACCATGTCGGACCAAATCACCAACTGGTCGGTTTCCGACCTGAGTGAGAAGAAGTTGGAGAATCTGGAGAAGATCGGGATGCTCCCCCAGCAAGGATGTGATTTCTTGGAGATCCGCCGCCGGAGAACATTCCCCGAGCAGTGAAGATGGAGAAATTCCTGTTTTTCTCGCATATATCGAATGCGGATTTCAGCTACCAGTTCACTTCTTTCTTCCTCAAGTTTTGGAGTATTATGGAGTTGAATTGGTGAATCTGGCTCCCAATGCCATCGCAAATCTCAGCATTTTCGTCTACCTCTGTGAAGCATACCGGGATTCCAGCAGATCCGATCTGTTCGGGTATTACTCAGATGACGAAGTCCGAAAACAATCGGGATGCCTAGAGAGTGTACTTTGCGTCTCCATGATGGAAAAGCTGATGAGTACATTTTTATGTACTCAAAATCTTCGTGGTCGTCATGGAAGAAGAGCTGGTTCTATATGAAGATCACGAAGAAAGACACCTTTATTATTTCGTAAGAAGGCGGTCGAGAATCCGATATGGCGCTCCTCAGAGAAAGAGGGAAATGTAGGGAAATGGGTGAAGCAATCAAGCTTCTTAGTGTCAAAGGTCTAACATCTTGGCATGTGGTGAAGGATTTTTCCACGCGGGTTAGCCCTTTGAAGGCCCGAGCACATAAGATGCTCGTACATTGGTCGTGATGATACGACGGAGACTCTAAAGATGGTAAGCCATTTTAATGATTCCGACCAGTTTACATATTTGAGTTCATTATTTCTTAACTCTTTCATTTTACCTTCTGACTCTATCTTCGATGAGATTAGAAGCCGGATCAAGATGATCTGCGCGGAGAGCTTTGGCGATAAGGCTAGTTTTCCTCGGATCTTAGCGGTGTTTCATTGAAGAAAGGATTGAAAGACTTAAGGTAAAAATATCAACTATTGTCTTATTGACGTACATATTATTTTTATCGGTATACCATAAATCCTCTTTGATGTGTAGTCGGTTGGGTTGAGAGTCAACAAGGTCCTTTGAAAGATGTGAGCCAATTGATGATCCGATCTCCTTCGACCACACGGGATGTAAGCCCTCCTCAGGTAGGTAGCAGAACACAAATAATATTTTGGATAAATTATGTTTATCGCCTAACTATCTTTGATGATGAATTTAGGCGGTCGTCGTGCCTTCCAAAGAAGGTCATCGAGAATCCTCCGATTGCCTCGAGGCCCTTTGTTGTGGAGGTAGGCGAATCTACATCTATCGACGGCGATCGGGGACCTCGACCAAATGGTCGCGGATATCGCTCCGATTTCCGATCGTAGATGTGCAAGATCTAGTCAACCCTCTAGGTTTAGAACCGGTGAGATCGATTGACGGGAAGAGGAAGGCTAGCGCAACGAACTTTAGTTCGATGCGCTATAAGGGTAAATTCAGAAAAACAACAAGGTATATATATAAAATGAAAAGGTCGTATTTATACATACCTTGGATCTTCCTTACCTTCTCTCTCTCTTGTTTTAGATCTTCTGGTGTTCCGGTCGTGTCCGACCAGAGCACCCCTCAGGAAAAAGTTCCTGAGGTAGAGGTGGTAGGGAGGCTCTCACCAGATACTCCTAAAGCAAAAACTACCGAGGATGAAGTAGCAAAAGAAGCCCCCGAGCAGGTTTCAGCATCTGCTCAGGATCCTCTAATAATCCTTACTCCTTCTCCGGAGGTAGTCATCCCCAGAGACCCTCAACAGGTTCCACCTCCTCTAGGAAATACTTCTCAGGTTAACAAATTCCCTTTTTCTCCCCGATTTATCGAGGATAAGGAACTTGATGAAGCCTGGGGAAAGATATCGGACCATCAAGCCAAGATTGGTCCAGATACCATCTTTTCCGAATATAATGATATAGCAATTCGGGTAAGTGTTCTACGACCATCCCTACAACTCTTTCTTTTGCAGTTTCTTTGAAAGCTTGCTAAAGAAAGGAATTTTTGTTTTTGTAGCATTTGGTCGAAAACTATGCTGTGATCGGAGGACTGACCCAGCGAATAAGAACTTTGGAGCAAAAACACTCCGATCTGAGAAGTAAGTACATTTCTCTTTTTGATCTCCTATGGTTTATTATCTTGATTCTCCTTATAGATTAGCCTTCTCTTTCTATCATATTTGATAGATTTAGAGAAAATTAAAGAAGAGATTAAGGCCAAGGAAGCCCTAATAATAAAGCTGAGGGAAGAAAATCAGAGTAAAGACCGGTCGATCGAGCATGCGATGACCAGGCAAAAAGAGGTTTTCGACTCTTGTGAGAAGAAAATCAAAGGTAACTGGTCGGAGACCTAACCAGTATTCCATAACTCCAATTGTAAAGAGTACATTGATTTTGTTTATCTACTCGTGCAGAAAAAACTGTAGTACTTGAACGAGCAGAGAAGACCCTCGATTTTGAGCGTGGCCAAAAGGAAGCTCTTGTATTTGGCCTTGATGAGAAGATCAAGGCTCTTAACAAGATGATCTTCGATATGGGATCGGGATTAAGCTTGCCTTCTTTAGGAGATCCAACGGAAAAGATGATCTACTTTGGTCAACTTTTGGAAGATCTCAAAGGTCTGCTCAAAACTATGAGGGAAAACCATACCCAGACAATGAAGGAAGCTATTGTAACTGGAGTTAGTGTTGCTTTAGCAAAACTAAAGGCTTCCGACCCCTCTGTTAGTCTTAAAGCTGTGGAAGAGGACTTCGACTGCTCTGAAAGTGAAGCAACAAAATTTCTCGAGGAAGTAAAACCTCTCGGAGAGAAAGTTGCAGAAGAAATGGAAGTCGGATCTCCATCACATAGCGACCAGTCTGGTGGTCTCAACATGTAAATGAATGTAACTTTAGACTATGTAAAATGAAAACTTACCTTTTATCAAAGAAGATCCTGCTTTGTCTTATTAATGTTGTTAAATACTCATATATCTCCTAGCCCCCGACTGCTTATGTTAGTAGATGAACGTTACTAAAAGAAAGCAGTAGACCAGGCAATTGAGTAATAACGATGACCATGGTGAGAGTGCTGATAATGTGTATGACAATGATCTAGGAAATACTAGGAAATCATGTGGTGGAACCAAGCGACGACTTCGCTAGTCTAGATTTTGCCCATTATCAAGTACTATGGAATACCACTTGTAGTCAGAAGACATAACAAAGACTAGATCTTGCTTATAAGAAGATATGCATTAAGAATGTATGCAAGAAATGAAATGAAGAGATAAGTACCGTTGTTTAGGAAATATTCGGATCTGGTCGTGTCGAATCTTAAGAACCGAAGATTTGTAAAATATTTCGCGAAACGTGCTCATTCTCAAATCCGACTGGCAGTGAGGATCGTAGGAAAAGGACCGTCACTAGGAAGCTCCTTCTAGTGGGCAGGACCACGTGCAGAGAGGAGAGACTTCGACCAGGAGGCTTTCTGTGTCCCGACCAGTAGCCAAACTTGATTAGAACAGAATGTTGAAATAAAATAACAATCTTCAATTTCAAGAAACGAAAGCCAAGTAAATCGTCTGAGGTGGTACTCCTTATACTCGTATGACTCTTTAAGAAAAGAATGTCCGGTCATGAGTGTGTATCATTGAAGCAATGATCACGGCTAAAACCAATGTGATTGGTGACATTTAAGTCAACAACCATGAGTAGTGGAGATCCCAAAGAAGGAAATATCGGAGAGAATGAGAGTCTTCTCAAACCAACCAAGATGTGGGAATGGCATACGACCAGATGCAACAAATAATAAGTATAAACAACCATACTTATCATTTTTAAGGAAAAGCATCTTATTGAAGAAAAAATGAATAAAAATGAAATACATGAAATTAAACATAGAACTTACGCAATTGATCAATATTCCAAGAATTAGATAAAACCGCCCATCCGACATAGCTAACTGCATCGATCCTGGTGGGTTACGCCGACCACGATGTATGGACCTTCCCATTTAGGTGAAAGTTTATTGCGATTTGCTTGGTTCTCGATTTTTCGAGAACTGATCACCTCTGACTAGGTGCGAGGTTGTACCTTACGATCGTGATACCAACGCATGGCTTGTTGGTAGATTCTTGATCGTATCAAGGCTTGATTTCGTCTTTCTTCAAGAAATTGATGTCGTCAAGTCGTCGTTCGATCGATCACTTTGAAAAATGTCGGTTCGAGCGAACCAATTTTAGTTACGGAGGAAGCATAGCCTCAGCCCCGTAAACTAAAAAGAATGGTGTTTCCCCGGTCGCACGACTAGTTGTGGTACGAACAGCCCATAATACAGAGGGAAGTTCTCGAACCCAAGCTCCTGACCGTTGAAGTAATTGGTCGAACACTCGTCGTTTGATCCCTTGCATTATGATACCATTGGCTCGCTCAACTGCTCCATTGCTCTGTGGATGAGCAACAGAAGCGAAATGTATGTTGACACCTAGTTTTTCACAGAATTCCTGAAAATTGCTGCTTGAGAACTGGGCACCGTTATCAGTGATTATACGATCGGTACACCAAACGTGTAATCACGCTCTTGTTAGGAACCTCTTGGCGGCTTGATTGTAGTTTTACAACGGCTCGGCCGATCCACTTAGTGAACGTGTCAATCATGACGAACAGGAACTCAAAGCCCCCGGGTGCCTTTGGGAAAGGTCCCAGAATGTCCAGTCCCCAGGTTGCAAAAGGCCAAGAAAGAGGGATTGTTTGCAAAGCTTGAGACGGCTGATGTACTTGTCGGCTATGAAATCGACATTGTACGCACTTCACGAGCTCTTTTGCATCATGAAGGGCGTTGGCCAAGAGTATCCTTGCCTAAAGGCTTTACCGACCAAAGCGATTGCAGAGGAATGATGAGCTCCTGAACTCCTCCATGAATTTGGTTAGCAATTTAATGCCATCCGATTGAGATATGCATCTCATCAACACTCGTGAGATCCTCGCTATATAAGGTACGTTCAATGAGAGTGTATGATTTGGCTTTTCGTGCAATCGATCAGCCTCTACATCATCTTCTGGAATTATGTCATGCTGAAGATAATTGTAGATCGATGTCATCCAATCTTTACCGTGATCGTGATGGCGCCAACCATCATCGACACGTGGAGCATCCATGTTTGCGAGAATCAAGGTGTGCAACCTCCTTGCTAACATCTATGTCCTCGGAAGGCTCGACTACCGAGGGTGAATCAGTTTCTCGAGAAAACTGCAGGCGGGACGGATGTCCGTGTGGAAGCCATCCAAGGGCCAATTGGTTGCAGAAAGTTTTCCTTTCTAGGAATGTGTTGGATCGAAAACCGAAGAAATGCTTTTCAAGTTTCCGCACTTCCGCGGATATGATGACATCTTGGTACTAGAGCATTGATACTCTTTCCCTACTTGATTCGCTACTAGTTGAGAATCACCTTTCACTAGCAATCTGCGAATCCCGAGCGAACGAGCCGCCAAGTCCCGCCAAACAAACCTTCGATTACTCGCATTATTTGTAGCAGAAAGTTTAACCGAATGGCGATTTAAGTTGTTCGCCGATGGGAAATCAAACGACCTCACCCGAGCCTTGAAGCATCAAGGAACCATCAAAGTACATTGTCCTCGGTCGTGAAACTCGCACTCGGGTTCTTGGGAGGTTCGAGGTTTGTCCATTCGGCAATGAATTCGCTATTGCACGAGACTTAATCGCTGTTCTAGGGACAAAATGGAGGTCAAACGCCCCAAGCTCAACCGCCCATTTCGCTATTCGCCCCGATGACTCCTGTTACCTAGGACTTGACCAAGCGGATATCCGTGAGGTATGACCACTTTATGGGCACGAAAATAATGTCTAAGTTTCCTTGAAGACATAAGGAGACCATAGAGCAATTTCTCGTATCTGTGGATATCGTTCTTTTGGTCCATGCAAGACTTCGCTACGTAATATATTGGTCGTTGGATACGATCACATTCTACGACCAATACACGCTAATCATGCGTGGCGTTGCGGCGACGTAAATTAGCAATGTTTCTTCCAATCTTGGAGAGACTAAGACGGAGGATTCGTAAGATACCGTTTAAGCTCCTCAAAGCGTCGTTTGCCTCTTTAGTCCATTGAAACTTCCATGTTTCCGGAGAAGCTTGAAGAATGGTAGTCCTTTTCACCTAACCGTGTTATGAAACGACTTAACGCCGCCATACACGGTAGGTTAGCTTTTGGACTTCCTTTTCGTGGTCGGGAACGATTCGATCGATAGCGGTTATTTTCATTGGATTTGCTTCAATGCTCTAGCGAAACTAGAAACCCGGCGGTTTTCGGATGAAATTCAACGCACACTTTTCTCGGATTTAATTTAAGGTTATGACGTCTTAAATTATTGAAAGTCTCTTGTAGGTCCGAATGTGGTCACCAATGTTGATACTTTTACGACCAAGTCATCAACATAAGCTTCAAGATTCGACCTATCACATGTACTAAAGGTTTTCTGCATCAACCTTTGGAACGTCGCGACCAAAGATTTTTAAGACCAAATGACATCTTTACATAACAAGAAGTACCAAATGGAGTGATGAAGGAAATTTTCTCTTCATCTTCTTTACTCATATTAATCTGGTGGTATCACGAATATGCATCTAAAAACTTAATAACTCACACCGGAGGTAGAGTCTACAAGTTGATCAATGCGAGGAAGGGGAAAATCATCCTTTGGACAAGCTTTATTTAAATCTGTAAAGTCGATACACATACGCCATTTTCCATTGGCCTTTTTAACCATTACAGGATTGGCAAGCCATTCAGGGTGGTCGACCTCACGGATGAATCCAGCTTGGAGTAGCTTGTCAATCTCCGATCGATTGCTATTTTCGATCGGTGCAAAACGCCTAGCTTCTGCTTGATCGGTCGTTTATCAGGCTGCAATGCTAGCCTATGCTCGATCACCTCCTCGGGGACTCCGGGCATGTCGGATGCACGCGGCGAATACATCCTGGTTTGCTCGGAGGAAGGAGACGAGCGACTCTTCCTATTTGGGGTTGAGTCCTTCCCCGACCAGAATCTTGGCACTCTCTGGAGCGCTTTCGTCGAGTGGTACCTCTTTCATCTGGTCGGAAGGCTTTGGTGCTATCTTTGGTCTTGAGTGTTTGACCTGCATGGTAGCGGTGTTAGTTCCTCTGGTCGGAAGCTCATCGACCAGTTCTAAACATTTCCGATCACATGCGTAGGCGATTTTCTGATCACCTCGGACCGTGATGACACCCTTTGGTCCCGGTATTTTCAAACTCTGGTAACCGTAATGCGTAGCTACCAGGAATTTTGCTAAGGCTGGATGACCAAGGATTGCGTTATATGCTGCTTCAAAATTCACTACATCGAAAGAAACTTTTTCTGTTCGGAAATTGTCGGGTTTTCCGAACGTAACCAATAGGGATAATTGCCCTATTGGCTTGGCGGTAGATCCAGGAACTATACCATGGAAGGCATATTTCACAGGCTTTACCTTAGAATTTGGAATCTGCATATCTTCCAATGCGCTTGCAAAGAGAATATTTAAAGAACTACCCCCATCTATCAAAACCCGATTAACCTTGCAGTTATTAATAGTAGGCTCAACGATAATTGGAAACCTACCTGGTCGAGTTGAAGGAATTGGGCAATCTTCTTTGCTAAAGGAGATTATTGTCTCCGACCACCTTGAAGGTTTGGTGATGATCGGGTTTCAAGAAGGTTGACTTCGCCCATGGCCTTGGTGACGTGCGGATTCGTATGAAGAAGATCCCCCGAAAATTACATCGACAGTATGCTGAGGTTCTTGATACTCCATCTCCTCGTCACCATCCTTGTCCTTTCTGGAGCTTGTTTCCCCAATTTCTTGAATTGAAGGAAGTGGACCTTTACCTGCATAATAATCATTCAATTTCTTCTGCCAAGCGCGACAGTTGCATAAATCGTGTCCTGCTTGTTTATGGAGAGGACACCATTTTTTGTTTTTCTTATACTCATTGGTGAGCTTTTGCTTTGCTATGACCGAGTAATCTTTTCTTCCTTTAGAAATTTCAGAACAGCGTAACCTCCTTATCGTTAGTTCTGCCGTGTTTCTTCTTCTTGGGAGCTTTCTTCTGCTTCTTTTCCGATTTATCCAGACTAGGCTTGGGGATCTTGTCTTTTCGATCAATGGCTTCGTTCCACTCGACCGCTTCGCTAGCCGTTGCGTACTTGTCAGCCATGTCGAAGAGTTCGATGGTTGTTCGTGGGGATGAATTGCTAGATCCTCCGTGAAACCTTCGATTTCTTAATCCCACTTTAAAAGCTCGGATACAGAAGACTCGCAACCTCCGGAATCGAGTTGCGGACTTGGCTAAATCTCTTGATGTATTGTCGAAGAGTTTCATTAGGTTTTGCCGTATCTGTGGAGATCATTGTGAGGACCGGAATATTTAACTAGTAACACTTAACCTCCAATTGGTTCTAGCATTACTAATTAAACATTCTAAGCCTCGATGGGCATATGTTTCCGCAATTGCAACATATGCACATCATCACAAAATTACACATCATTTCCATACAACATACATCACTAAGTTCAACCACGACATACATAAAGTAAAGTTATTACAAAAGAGAGCCGAGGCCAAATTGAACAATATACAAGAATGACAATGGAAGCAAAGCGCCATAAGATGGCTAGAACAAAAGTCGACCGGTTAGCCATACACCCACAAGGCAACCGGCAGGGCCGCCAAGCTAGTCGCCCATAAGCTACCACAACACAGCTCGCAAAAGTGAGGCCCTCGGGCTCACCTTCTTCCTCTGCAATGTAACAATTAAGCATAGCATCGAGTACAAAGATTGTCTTTGTACCCGCAAGACCGACGTGTGGAATAGCGGACCTAGTCATAAACTACATGCAAGCTTATTTAGGTGGAGGTTGTATGTCTCATTTTGCATGAAGCCAACTTTATTTGCAATAATGTAATACATTTTAAAAGCAAGTTTGCAAATCTATTTTGTTATCAAAGTAATGATAAGTAAAGGTACATACAAGTAACCACGGAAGTGACTATCCCAATAGCCACCACAACATAGCACTAATCCCGATTCGTACCACCCATCAAGTTTTAATTTAAAAGGTTGTAGTCTAACTCTTGAAAGACCTTGCCAAGCGTGTCCATAACCTAGACGAGGCTATTCGAATAGTTTTAACCCCTGCAGGGTGTACCAATGTACCCACACTTGGATCGCCTTTAAGCCAAAAGCACACTTAGAAGGTATGCCGACACGCTAAGTCCTACGAGACGCTTTCCAATATTGTGTATTAACTACGAGCCGCTCATATGGATAGAAACCCATATGCTTACATTGCAAGCCGAAATACAACAAATCCCATCACGGGTGAAGTCTTTCGGACACTACAATGCTCCCAACACCATCCCTCCTGCGACTCCCTGCGACTCGGAGTCAATACACGCCAAAGTACTAAGTCAAGAGAGGTCCCATACCCTCTAATGTGGTTAGCACGCTCAAATGCTTGGTTCAGTGTAACAAGATGTTCGGTCCTTGTTGACCCGGGCACCATTCCAGTCACACCCAAAAATCACACCATCATACCATTGTGCCCAAGTCTAAATCTTTTTGTTTTCAGTTTTAGTTTTCACAAGTAGACAAGGCACAAGGTGGAAATCATAATCATAATAAGTTTTAAGTGATCAAGGTTATCGACAAGTCGATAACCGCCCATTTCTACCGAAACTAAGCATGGCTAAGCAATTAATTCGCAACTACTAAGTGACAAGAGCCCATCCACGAACTCTAAATCACAGCAAAGTAACCTAGGCTCATGGTAGTAGAGAATAATCATTTGCTAAGGAAATGCATCTACTAGGCCAACTATTAACACAAAATAGCAATGCATACATAGAATTTGTAATCAACATGTGAGGACCCGGTTTATTTGCTCAAATCTTGTTTAACTGACCACTTGGTCCTACGGTACCAACCAAATAAACCTAAGCCTCGAGATATGTATACTTCGAAATGCAGTATACACACCCGTTACAAAATCATGCATCAATTCCATTCATACACATAGAGCGAGCAAAAGCAACAAGCTGAAAGACATAGATAATACAAAGAGAGTTATTACAAAAGAGAGGACGACTGGCCAAAATTCATAAAGATAAGTAAATACACAATGAAGCAAATGGCCATAAGATGGCGATAAACAAAAGCCAATCGGTGTGTCTTTACCCACAAGGCAACCAACCGGACCGCCAAGCTAATCGTCCCAAAAGCAGCGCAAGAACACGACTCACAAAAGTGAGGCCCTTGGGGCTCACCTTCTTCCTCTGCAACAATTAATATTAAGAAGCGGATGAGTACAAAACTTGTTTTTGTACTGCAAGACTGACGTGTGAGATAACAGAACTATAATTAACTACATGCAAGCTTTATTTAAGTGGATGAGGCTTTGGACTTATTTTCAACATAAAGCAAGTTTTCATTTACAATAAGGTAATAGATTCAAAGCAAGTTTGCAATTAACTTTTATTGTTCAAATAAAGAGAGACAATAATAACATAGATAGAGAACAACACCAACCTAGAAGTGACTAACCCATAGTCACCACAACAATAGCATGAAGTACCCTTCACACCACCCATGTCAAGTTTAAGTTTTTAAAAGGTTGTAGTCTAGTCCTTGTGGGAAATAACCAAGCGTGTCCATAACCTAGGGACGAGGCTATTCGAATAGTTTTAACCTCATAGGTGTACCAATGTACCCACACGATAGACCGCCTTTCCACCACCACGGTTAGCACACTTCCTTTGGTATGCGGGCATGGCTAAGTCTAACAAGACGCTTTCCAATGGGCGATGCTAATTAAGAGCCGCAACCACGGAGAAAGACACATTAAACACCTAACCGGTCCGCTAATGCTCCTCCAACACCACAAACACACACACAGGAACACACCCACCGACCAGCTCATAATTAACACCTCCCAAAGTACTTAGTCAAGAGAGGTTCCATATCCCCTCGTGTGGTTAGCACGCATAATTGCTTGGATCAATGGCACAAGTAACTCGGTCCTTAGGGACTTAGGCACCATTCCACACACCCAACCGATCACATCAACATACCATTGTGCCCAAGTCAAGATATAGTTTTGTTTTCGCTTTTGATTTGTAAATCAATAAAACACAAGGGTTGGACATAATGGAGTAGTATAAGTAATTGTGTGATCAAGATCACCGACTAAGTCGATGATCGCCCAATACTACCGATAACTAGGCATGGCTAAGCAATATTCATTAAGTAATCTACTAAGTGATAAGAGTTCATCCATCGAACTCTAACCACACAAATAACCTAGGCTCGGTAGTAGAGGATAATTATTTACCTACGATTATGCAACTAGAGGATTAACTAATCAATTTAACAACAAATTTGCAATGCATACATAGAAGTTAAACAAAATATTAGACTTTAAAAGTAATGGGATCAAATGGAAATGATCAAGCTGCTTGCTCGCTTGTCGTTGCTCAACTTGTTGCGGAGGGTCGTTCTCGGGTTACCGCAAAATATCGAATCCTAAGCGAAAGAGCGAAAACAACCAATAAGACGAGCAACACTTAAACAAAAGAGCAAGCAAAAATTATCCAAATGTGACGAATTTATACACAAGGTAAAATACGAACATACCTAGACATAGAAACCGAAAAACTTAATTTGGATTTGTGGTGCAAAAGATATTCTCTAAAAACCTAATTTCTGGCCATAATTAGCACTGTAGCAAAAATATTTTCTAGAAAGATTTTGAAGCTGAAACTTTATGGTAGCTACCTACTGGTATAGTGGTAACCCATATAAAATTTCAGGTCATTTGGAGTTAAAATGATTTAGTTATGATTTTCTAAGTTTTAAATCTAAGACATGATTAATTTCAGTATTAAAGACTCTGCAAAACCTATACTAAGCTAAAGTACTTTAACAGATGCATTTATAGAACTTTAGTTTGTTAAATTTGAGCTGCAGAGAAAAAGTTATGCAATTTTGAAGTTTAAAACAATTAATATGTGCAAATAACGACTTCTCGGACTAAATGGAAAACCCATAAAATCGGGAGGTCGTGGGCGTTGATCAAAGATCGCACGCCACGATCTCGTGATGCTAAACCCGCATGAGCTCCTGGCGCAAAGACCTTGCCGCGCTTAGGAGAGGTCTTAGCCGTTGATATTGAATCCAACGGCTCCGACCACTGGATGCACAGCACCCGCGAAGGAGGTCCTCGCGCACTAGGGAGGTCGTGGACGTCAGATCTGGATCTGGCGGCCCCGAGCTCCACGAGGAGGTCCTACGGCTAACTCGCTAAGGGGAAGGTCTGGACGGTTAAGATTTCCCGAGGGGAGGTCTTAACGGTCTAGATCCGATCGGAGGAGAGGACCTAAGCGGTGAGCTTACGGCGGGAGGTCTTGGACGGCCAGGATCTCACCGAGGAGGTCCTAACGGTCGAGATGTCCTCGGGAGGTCCTCCAACACAGGTGCTATCTGAGAGAGATCTGGATGGCTCAGATCTCCATGGGAGAGGTCCTGAGTGGTCCAGATCTAGGCGGGGAGGTCCTCATGGTTAAGACCAGCACGAGGAGGTCCTGAGGTTCTCTTTACAAAGAGACCAAGGGGTGGTCTTTTGTAAAGAGGACCCTGGGGTGGTTTTGAAGGTTTTCTTTACAAAAGACCAGGGGTGGTCTTTTGCAAAAGAGGACCTTGGTGGGGTGGCTCAGTGGTGGTTTTAGAAAACGACTAAGGAAGGACTTTTGCAAAGAGGACCCCAAGGAGGTCCGAGAGGCGGTTTGACAAAACGAGCCAGGGTGACCTCTTCGCATGCAGGACCTCAAGGAGGTCTTTTGCAAAGAGGACCCCAAGGAGGAGGGTGATCCTAGCGGCTGGGATTTAACCTATGGAGGTCTTTAACGGCCAGGATTCTATATGGTGGGAGGTCCAGAGACTTAGGATTTTTCGGAAAAGATCCTAAGGCCCAGATCTGAACTTGGAGAGGTCGGGGACGGCTAAGATTAGCCCGAGGAGGTCCTAGAGTGGTTTTAATGGTGCAGGATCTCCAGACAGTGGCGGTTAAGACACTTAATGCATCTAATGATTGACCATAAATGAATCTAACGGAACACTTAATGACTAAGGCCCTGGCCTACACGACAGTGACTCCACGGCACAAATTAGGACACAATTAATGCACCAATGATGAGCAATGATTTGAGCATTAAAGTGGTCCTAAGAAGATGACGAAAATGGGAGGTTTTGAACTGACAAAACCCGAAAGGCAGCATGCTGCTTGCCGCCGGCGATGTGGACCTCGTCGGCGGAAACCAAAGGCACGAATGAGCTCCAAATAGGACGGAGAACCTAAGGGTGCCAAAAGCTACACCAAAGCACCACCAACCGCGGTTAACCGGAGATAACCGGGACCAATGCGCTAAAAACGAAACCGAAGAGGTCTAATGGGATCGGGTTTTTGGAACTGAAGTACTCACCCGGGATTGAAGGAGAACCGGGAGTGGTCGCGGTAGCTCCGGTGACGGTGGAGGTCGCCGGAGATGAAGAAGACGAAGCTCCCGGCCACGAACAGCAAGCGCCCACCTTGTCAACCTCTGTGAAGGTCAAACAAAGCGAGTTAGGGAGGCTTGAGGTGACCAAGGGAACAAGATGACTGCCACTATTGCAATGTTGAACCACTGAAGCTCGGAGGTCGCCGGAGAGCTCCAATGTCCGGCAATGGTGGCAATGGCTTTCGGGTGTTTGAGCACAGAGAACTGAGATGAGCTAGGGTGCAAGAGAGTGACTAAAGGAACTATGAGAGGAAGCTTGAGCTTCAAATATAGCCGGTGGGAAGGATGGCAAAGTCGTGGCACCGAGCCCAAGTACACTAAACTGATGGGAGTAGGTTGTCGTGAGACTTTTGAGCAAAAGGTCTTTGCCAGACATTTAATGTTGGCGACACATAGCCGCTTGTCGACCTTAGAGTTGACAAGGCACCGCTCTCACCGCCATGCATAAAATTGATAATGCCCAGGCCCACCCGACAGTGAGAGGACCAGGTCAAAAGAGCTCAACGGCTAAAATCAGCACAGAGCTCCCACTAGGGAGGTCGTGAGCTGTTGGATTGAAATCCAAGGGCTCGGATCTTGAGCCAAGTATTAGAGGTCCTAACACTTAGGGGAGGTCTGAGCCGCAGATCTCAAGAGAGATGGCCCACGATCACCCAAGCGCTAGGGGTGGTCGAGGGCCGAGGAGGTCGCCCAGGGTGGTCTTTGCAAAAGGTGCAAAGGAGGTCCTGGGGGAGGCCCTCGAGGGTTGTCTTTGTAAAAGAACCTGAGGAGGTCGTGCGGGTGGGAGGTCCTTTACAAAGACCCGAGGAGGTCTTTGAGCGTCGGATTTAAAATCCAACGGCCCAGACCACCTGTGTCCAAATGCCCGAGCCCGACACGGCTCAAGCGGCCCGTGCGACCAAGACACGGAGGTCCGACGGGTTTAGGGTTTAAATTGGAAGGGATCTTGAAGGGACTTTAGAGCTAGCAAACTAGCTCCAAATTCTATGAAATCTTGACAAGAGCTTGCTAACCTCGAGTTGGACCTTGTATAAAATTTTTAGGAGTTTTTGTGCTGAGCATTTTTCTCCAGAAATTATACAATGCTTTGAGCTAGGGTTTGACTATGAGTCAAGCAAGTTTGACTGACCCATAAAACTATTCAATCAATTTCAAAAGTGTGAAATTTTGCAGGAGGGGTCACATATCAACCCAAGAACTTAGGAAAATATTTCCTAGGAGATGATCAATGGACTTGTGACTTAGTATTCCCATACTCTGGTGAAATAATTGTTTAGTACACATAGGAAACACATGATGTAAGAAAAAGTTTTAATTTCTACTCATTTTCTTACACTTACAACACAAGTTGAAATTGGGGATGTTACAAACCTCCCCCCCTTACAAAAATCTCGTCCCGAGATTTGGTTCACTCGGAAAAGAAAGAGGGGTAGTCTGCACGGAGGCAATCTTCTCGCTCCCATGTAGCTTCATCCTCGGAATGGTTTGACCATCGAACTTTGAGGAACTTGATGGTCTTATTCCTTGTTCTTCGCTCACCTTCCTCGAGTATGCGAACAGACGCCATGGTAGGTCAAATCTTCTTGGACATCAAGAGTTTCCAACTGAGCTTCCTCTGTTGGAACACGGAGGCACTTCTTTAGCCGGGACACATGGAACACATCATGTACTCCCGCAAGTGCAGAGCAACTCCAACCTGTAGGCAACAGCTCCTTCTTCTCGATAATACGGTAGGGCCGACATATCGAGGAGCTAACTTTCCTTGACACCAAAACGCCGTGACCTTTCGAGGAGAAACCTGAGATAAACGAAGTCATTGGGCTCAAAGCTCAACTCACGACGACGACGATCCGCATAGCTCTTACGCTCGATTGAGCATGCGCAAGCGATCACGAATGAGTGGACTTGGCCTTCGCCTCGGTAATCGAGTCGGGCCAAAGAAAGGTCTTTCACCGGCCTCGGACAGTTCAACGGGTTCTACACTTTCTCCGTATAAGGCCTCGAATGGTGCCATGCAGACCGCTTGGAAATCGCGTTGTTGTAAGAAAACTCGCGAATGGCAAGCACTTCTCCCGGTGCTTCCCATAGGCAGGACACAAGCTCGCAAAGATGTCCTCCAAAACTGGTTGACCCTCTCGGTCCGACCATCTGCTTGGGGGTGATACGTCAGGTCGAAGAAAGACGAAGTTCCCATAGCTTCTTGCAAGCTATGCCGAATCGAAGTGAAGATTGAACCACGATCGAAATGATCGCCTTCGTACCCCATGCAAGCTCACGATCTGGCGATATAGAGCTCCGCAAGGTGACCGGTATGAATCTTGGTCTTGATCGAAGAAATGCGCCACTTTCGCCAACCGGTCAATGATAACCCAAATGGCATCATTGCCCTCGGTGACCTAGGTAGGCCGTGACAAAATCCATCCCGACCGATTCCCACTTCCACTCCGAATGGGCAAGGGTGAAGCAATCCACCGACGATGCTCGCCTTGACACGACGACACACGCCGCACTCGCAACGAACCTCGTGATTTCCCTCTTCATTCGGTCCACCAAAATCTCCGCGAAGATCCGGTACATCTTCGTGGCCCCGGATGAATGGATAACTGAGAATCGTGGGCTTCGCGGAGGATTAAATCCGCAACTCCATGTCCTTGGAACCACGAGGCGTTCGAACCTCACGACACCAAGCTCATCTACGGAGAAGCACTTGGTCGTTCCATTCTTGACATTTTCCTTGATGCGGTTTACTCTAACGCCCGATCACGAAAGCGCACTGATCCGATCCACCAAGGTTGGTCTGACAACCAAGGCAGCGAGGAACCATGCTCAACCAAACCTAAGTTGAGACAATGAAACCTCCGTAGGGTGGGTCGAGGCTTCTTGAGCCGCAATGCATTGCAATGCGCTTATGACTAAGCGCATCCGCAGCGACATTCGCCTTGCCTGATGGTAGTGAATACCCATGTCATAGTCCTTGATTAACTCCAACCACCTCCTTTGCCCGAGGTTCAGATCTGGTTGGGTAAACAAATACTTCAAGCTTTTGTGATCCGAATACACTTCACAACGATTACGACAGGTAATGTCGCGAATCTTAAGTGCATGGATCACAGCCGCCAACTCCAAGTCATGGGTAGGATAGTTAAGTTCATGAGGTCTCAATTGCCTTGATGCATAGGCCACTACCTTGCCTTCTTGCATAAGGACACAACCGAGGCCTCGGCGAAGCGCCACAAAGATATCAAGCTTCGATCGACATCGGGAGAACAAGAACGGAGCGGTGGTCAATCGCCTTAAGCGCTTGAAACTTTCTCGCAATCAGCGGACCACGAGAACTTCTTGTCCTTCTTGAGCAACTCCGTCATCGGCCGCTATCTTGGAGAAGTTCTCGATAAAGCGACGATAATATCCCGCTAAACCAAGAAACTCCGAACCGGTGACCGGTAGGTGACTCGAGAAAGCACGTCGATCTTGCTAGGATCCACAGCCTACGCCTCCGCCGAAAGAATATGGCCTAAGAAGGCTACTTCAACCGTAACGCCGCACTTGCTCTGAACTTCGCATACAACTTGTGCTCGCGGCTTGCCCAACACAAGCTTCAAATGCTCGGTGTGTTCCTCATCGCTCTTGAGTAGATAAGAATATCATCGATGAAGACCACAACGAACCTATCCAAATACTCCATGAACACCGAATTCATGAGGTTCATGAACAAGGCCGAGCATTGGTTAAGCGAAAGACATGACGGTATACTCGTACAAGCCATAACGAGTAGAAAAAGCCGCCTTTGGAATATCCTCCGGTCGAATCCAACACGATGATATCCCACTCTCGATCAATCTTGAGAAAACCCGAGCTCCAGTTAATTGATCAAGAGATCGCCGATACGGGCAAGGGTACTTGTTCTTACCGTTACTTCATTAAGTGGACGGTAATCAACGCACATGCGCAGTGACGTCTTGTCCTTTTTCGGACAAAGATTGCCGAGCATCCCCAAGGAGATGAGCTAGGCGGATGAAACCTTCTCTTGAAGCTCACCCAGTTGCTTCTTCAACTCCACCAACTCAATTGGGTCCATCGGTAAGGCCTCTTTGAAATCGGGCGTACAGGAACCAACTCAATAACAAACTCGAGGTCTCGAATGGTGGCATCCCCGAAGGTCGCCGGGAAGACATCAACAAAGTCACACACCATCGACTTCGCTTCAGCGCGAAGAGATGCGGATCCCGCAGCCTTCTTGGCGAAGCTAACTGCCGCCGCGAAGGACCGTGAGGTAGATGAGCCTCTAGCGCAATCAATTTGTCCCATGTCTTTGAGACAACCAATCCATGCCTAGGATTACATCTAAGCTCGCCGCATCGAAGGAGGATAAGGTTTGCCAAGAATCCTACCCTTCTATCTCAACAGGACATCCCTACACTCGGACTCGACTCTCAACTCCGAACAGGAGAGCGAATGAGCAGCGGGACCAACAATGGAGTAAAAAGAAGACCTCCACAAGAGCAAAAGACTTAGAAACAAACGAATGAGATGCACTGAATCAAACAAATCAGCGTGGAAAGAGTTAACCGAAGGGTACCCAACACGACGTCGGGTGCCTCCTCGTGCCTCCTCCGCGGAGATGAGGTTGACCGGCCACTACCCACGCCTTGGGTAGCGGGACGATCTTCGATCCTAAGAAGAACCACCTCCTCGCCCGCGTCCTCCATTAGGGCGAGGCCGCCCGATCTGTTAGGGCAAGTATTGGCATAATGCCCTTCCGGTTGCATGAAAAGCAGTGACCCGGCGGCCGGATTGCGGGGCCACCTGCTGTTCGCAGCGCACGTGATCGGGCACGGCTGCGCGGAGCGCGAGCTGTCTTGGCGGCCTCGGTGGTAGTGAAGCCACCGAACGGGCCCCGGGTAGGCCCGACACGAGGCGAGAGAGGCCGGCTGTCGCGGCATGGGCCTCCCACTTGCGCTTGCGGGACTCGCCGGCGCCTTTCGCTTTGTGCTCAAGAACAATGGCCTTGTCCACCAAGGCCCGGAAGTCAACAAAGTCCACAATGGAGAGCCTGTCTTGCGGCTCCTCGGACAAACCCTCCATGAACTTCTCTGCTTGGCCTCATCGGTGGCCACCTCGGATGGAGCATAACGAGCCAAGTGGTTGAACTCGTGCAGTACTCCATCAGCGACTTACGCCCTTGCTTGAGCGCGAGAAACTCCTTCTTCTTGACTTCATCAAGCGGCAGGATGTGAGCTCGACGGAACGCCGTCCGGAACTCATCCTAAGAGACGAGCAGGCGGCGGGCTGCATGGCTAAGAAGTTCTCCCACCGAGAGTGCCGCCAAGCCGATGGGAGGCAAAGAGTGCCTGCCCCGGTCCGCATCGAGCAACGTCGAGCTTACGCCAACCCGACGCAGCCGGTCATCCGCGCCCAATGGGTCTTGGACCGAGAACGTGGGGCGAGTGCGGAGAAACTCGGCAAGGCCCCACGGATCGATGTCCGCCCCGCGGATCCCGAGGCACCGGAAAGGGCGGAGGTGTTGCGCGCAATAACATCCAGCAGACCCTCCTGTCCCTCGAGCAGTTGCGCTCAATGCGGAGAAGGACCTCGCCATGGTCGGAGGAGGCGGAAGCTCCTCATCAAACCAGTCTGCGACCACGGCCGCTACGAGTACCTCCAGCCATCCTGCTTTAAGAAACTTAGGTTAGAAACCAAGCACTAACATTAGAAGTTGATGAAAGCGAAAAGCTAACGATTAGGGGAATGAGACATCACCCTAACCGAAAGCCAAAAACAGCAAGTAACAACTTTAAATGTTTCAAAGAAGTTCCAAAACAGCAAGGAAACTCCAAACCAAGCTCAACTTCTCAATGCCATTAACCCGTATTGAATGAGCGAGTAATAGTGTGAGAAGATAAAAATTCCAGCTCACTACAACCAGCCTAACACTACTCAAGAACAAGGTTAAGGCGATAAAAATAACGTTAGATACTTAGCTAACTAGTATCACATCTTACCCTTTTATTCCCACAAGTTTTACTTGATTAACCTCTCATTTTCTACCCAGTTAGAACCTCCGAGCTTGCTGTCCAGGAACCGAATGATCGCTGTCCAGATTTGCATCCAAGCCTCCTAATTGAAATCTTCAACTTCGAAGCTTCAAACCTTGTAGAGGCGGCTAACATTTCAATTTGCCAAGCTCATTGGTCCCAAAACCCAATTAATCGATAATGACTATCTTTTGAGAGAAGGAAAGGGAAAATACTTTTTAAAACTCAAATTAGAGCAAGGAGAGAAGAAAGCTAAGATAGGTAAGGAATAAAATCAGAGAACTTACTTAAGCTTTCACAAATCATTTGACCCTTTGAAAATAAGGTTTTCAAAATATCCTAAGGACGATCAAGCTTGGGTTACTACGGTCGAATGGCTCGATACCAACTTTGTGAGGACCCGGTTTATTCGGCTCGTCTTGTTTAACCAGCCACTTGGTCCTAACAAAGACCAACCAAATAAACTAAGCCTCGAGATATGTATACTTCCAGAAATGCAGATACACACCCTGTTACAAAATCATGCATCAATTCCATTCATACACATAGAGCCGAAGCAAAAAGCAACAACTGAAAGACATAGATAATACAAAGAGAGTTATTACAAAAGAGAGGCCGACCGGCCAAAATTCATAAAGATAAGTAAATACACAATGAAGCAAAATGGCCATAAGATGGCGATAAACAAAAGCCAATCGGTGTGCCTTTACCCACAAGGCAACCAACCTGACCGCCAAGCTAATCGTCCCAAGCAGCGCATAACACGACTCACAAAAGTGAGGCCCTTGGGGCTCACCTTCTTCCTCTGCAACAATTAATATTAAGCAAAGCAGATGAGTACAAAACTTGTTTTTGTACTCGCAAGACTGACGTGTGAGATAACAGAACTATAATTAACTACATGCAAGCTTTATTTAAGTGGATGAGGCTTTGGACTTATTTTCAGCATAAAGCAAGTTTTCATTTACAATAAGGTAATAGATTCAAAGCAAGTTTGCAATTAACTTTTATTGTTCAAATAAAAGAGAGACAATAATAACATAGATAGAGAACAACACCAACCTAGAAGTGACTAACCCATAGTCACCACAACAATAGCATGAAGTACCCCTTCACACCACCCATGTCAAGTTTAAGTTTTTAAAAGGTTGTAGTCTAGTCCTTGTGGGAAATAACCAAGCGTGTCCATAACCTAGGACGAGGCTATTCGAATAGTTTTAACCCTGCAGGGGTGTACCAATGTACCCACACGATAGACCGCCTTTCCACCAGCCACGGTTAGCACACTTCCTTTGGTATGCAGGCATGGCTAAGTCTAACAAGACGCTTTCCAATGGACGATGCTAATTAAGAGCCGCAACCCACGGAGAAAGACACATTAAACGACCTAACCGGTCCGCTAATGCCCTCCAACACCACAAACACACACACACAGAACACACCCACCGACCAGCTCATAATTAACACCTCCCAAAGTACTTAGTCAAGAGAGGTTCCATATCCCCCTCGTGTGGTTAGCACGCAATAATTGCTTGGATCAATGGCACAAGTAACTCGGTCCTTAGGGACTTAGGCACCATTCCACACACCCAACCGATCACATCAACATACCATTGTGCCCAAGTCAAGATATAGTTTTGTTTTCAGTTTTTGATTTGTAAATCAATAAAACACAAGGGTTGGACATAATGGAGTAGTATAAGTAATTGTGTGATCAAGATCACCGACTAAGTCGATGATCGCCCAATACTACCGATAACTAGGCATGGCTAAGCAATATTCATTCGTAATCTACTAAGTGATAAGAGTTCATCCATCGAACTCTAACCACAACAAATAACCTAGGCTCAGGTAGTAGAGGATAATTATTTACCTACAGATTATGCAACTAGAGGATTAACTAATCAATTTAACAACAAATTTGCAATGCATACATAGAAGTTAAACAAAATATTAGACTTTAAAAGTAATGGGATCAAATGGGAAATGATCAAAGCTGCTTGCACGCTTGTCGTTGCTCAACTTGTTGCGGAGGGTCGTTCTGGATTACATGCAAATATCGAATCCTAAGCGAAAGAGCGAAAACAACCAATAAGACGAGCAACACTTAAACAAAAGAGCAAGCAAAAATTATCCAAATGTGACGAAATTTATACACAAGGTAAAATACGAACATACCTAGACATAGAAAGGAAAAACTTAATTTGGATTTGTGGTGCAAAGATATTCTCTAAAAACCTAATTTGGCCATAATTATGTAGCAAAAATATTTTCTAGAAAGATTTTGAAGCTGAAACTTTTATGGTAGCTACCTACTGGTATAGTGGTAACCCATATAAAATTTCAGGTCATTTGGAGTTAAAATGATTTAGTTATGATTTTTCTAAGTTTTAAATCTAAAACATGATTAATTTCAGTATTAAAGACTCTTTGCAAAACCTATACTAAGCTAAAGTACTTTAACAGATGCATTTATAGAACTTTAGTTTGTTAAATTTGGAGCTGCAGAAAAAGTTATGCAATTTTGAAGTTTAAAACAATTAATATGTGCAAATAATGACTTCTCGGACTAAATCGGAAAACCCATAAAAGCGGGAGGTCGTGGGCGTTGATCATAGATCGCACGGCTCACGATCTCGATGCTAAAACCCGCATGAGCTCACGGGCGCAAAGACCTTGCCGCGCTTAGGAGAGGTCTTAGCCGTTGATATTGAATCCAACGGCTCAGGACCACTGGATGCACAAAGACCGCGAAGGAGGTCCTCGCGACTAGGGAGGTCGTGGGCGCCGATCCGATCTCGCGGCCCGAGCTCCACGAGGAGGTCCACGGCTAACTCGCTAGGGGAAGGTCCGGGCGGTTAAGATTTCCAGGGAGGTCTTAACGGTCTAGATCCGTCGGAGGAGAGGACCTAAGCGGTGAGCTTAACGGCGGGAGGTCTTGGCGGCTAGGATCTCACCGAGGAGGTCCTAACGGTCGAGATGTCCCCTGGGAGGTCCTCCAACACATGCTATCTGAGAGAGAGATCGGATGGCTCGGATCTCCATGGGAGAGGTCCTGAGTGGTCCGGATCTAGGCGGGAGGTCCTCATGGTTAAGACCCAAGACGAGGAGGTCTCGAGGTTCTCTTTACAAAGAGACCAAGGGTGGTCTTTTGTAAAGAGGACTGGGTGGTTTTGAAGGTTTTCTTTACAAAAGACCAGGGGTGGTCTTTTGCAAAAGAGGACCTTGGTGGGGTGGCTCAGGGTGGTTTTTAGAAAACGACTAAGGAAGGACTTTTTGCAAAGAGGACCCCAAGGAGGTCCGAGAGGGCGGTTTTGACAAAAACGACCGGGGTGACCTCTTCGCACAGAGGACCTCAAGGAGGTCTTTTGCAAAGAGGACCCCAAGGAGGAGGGTGATCCTAGCGGCTGGGATTTAACCTACGGAGGTCTTTAACGGCCAGGATTCTATATGGTGGGAGGTCCAGAGACTTAGGATTTTTCGGAAAAGATCCTAAGGCCCAGATCTGAACTTGGAGAGGTCGGGGACGGCTAAGATTAGCCCGAGGAGGTCCTAGAGTGGTTTTAATGGTGCAGATCTCGGGCGGTGGCGGTTAAGACACTTAATGCATCTAATGATTGACCATAAATGAATCTAACGGAACACTTAATGACTAAGGCCCTGGCCTACACGACAGTGACTCCACGGCACAAATTAGGACACAATTAATGCACCAATGATGAGCAATGATTTGAGCATTAAAGTGGTCCTAAGAAGATGACGAAAATGGGAGGTTTTGAACTGACAAAACCCGAGCGTGCACAGCGGCTTGCCGCCGGCGATGTGGACCTCGTCGGCGGAAACCAAAGGCACGAATGAGCTCCAAATAGGACGGAGAACCTAAGGGTGCCAAAGCTACACCGAAGCACCACCAACCGGCGGCTAACCGAGATAACCGCCGGGACCAATGCGCTAAAAACGAAACCGAAGAGGTCTAATGGGATCGGGTTTTGGAATCAAGTACTCACCGGGATTGAAGGAGAACCGGAGTGGTCGCGTAGCTCCGTGACGTGGAGGTCGCCGGAGATGAAGAAGACGAAGCTCCGACCACGAGCAAGAAGCGCCCACCTTGTCAACCTCTGTGAAGGTCAAACAAAGCGAGTTAGGGAGGCTTGAGGTGACCAAGGAACAAGATGATCGCCACTATTGCAATGTTGAACCACTGAAGCTCGGAGGTCGCGGAGAGCTCCAATGTCGACCATGGTGGCAATGGCTTTGGGTGTTTGAGCACAGAACCGAGATGAGCTAGGGTGCAAGAGAGTGACTAAAGGAACTATGAGAGGAAGCTTGAGCTTCAAATATAGCCGTGGGAAGGATGGCAAAGTCGTGGTGCACCGAGCCCAAGTACACGAACTCGATGGGAGTAGGTTGTCGGGAGACTTTTGAGCAAAAGGTGCTGCGGACATTTAATGTTGGCGACACATAGCCGCTTGTCGACCTTAGAGTTGACAAGGCACTTTGCTCTCACCGCCATGCATAAAATTGATAATGCCGTGCCCACCCGACGGTGAGAGGACCAGGTCAAAAGAGCTCAATGGCTAAAATCAGCCTGAGCTCCCACTAGGAGGTCGTGAGTCGTTGGATTGAAATCAAGGGCTCGGATCTTGAGCCAAGTATTAGAGGTCCTAACACTTAGGGAGGTCTGAGCATGCAGATCTCAGAGAGATGGCCCACGATCACCCAAGCGCTAGGGGTGGTCGTGGAGGGTCGAGGAGGTCGCCGAGGTGGTCTTTGCAAAGGTGCAAAGGAGGTCTGGGGAGGCCTCGAGGTTGTCTTTGTAAAAGAACCTCGAGGAGGTCGTGCGGGTGGGAGGTCCTTTACAAAGACCGAGGAGGTCTTTGGCGTCGGATTTAAAATCCAACGGCCCGGACCACTGTGTCCAAATGCCGAGCCCGACACGGCTCAAGCGGCCCGGTGCGACCAAGACACGGAGGTCGACTGGGTTTAGGGTTTAAATTGAACCAGGATCTTGAAGGGACTTTTAGAGCTAGCAAACTAGCTCCAAATTCTATGAAATCTTGTGAGAGCTTGCTAACCTCGAGTTGGACCTTGTATAAAATTTTTAGGAGTTTTTGTGTCGAGCATTTTCTCCGTAAATTATACAATGCTTTGAGCTAGGGTTTGACTATGAGTCAAGCAAGTTTGACTGACCCATAAAACTATTCAATCAATTTCTGAAAAGTGTGAAATTTTGCAGAGGGGTCACATATCAACCCAAGAACTTAGGAAAAATATTTCCTAGGAGATGATCAACAGACTTGTGACTTAGTATTCCCATACTCTGGTGAAATAATTGTTTAGTACACATAGGAAACACATGATGTAAGAAAAAGTTTTAATTTCTACTCATTTTCTTACACTTACAACACAAGTTGAAATTGGGGATGTTACAAACCTCCCCCCCTTACAAAAATCTCGTCCCGAGATTTGGTTCACTCGGAAAAGAAAGAGGGGTAGTCTGCACGGAGGCAATCTTCTCGTTCCCATGTAGCTTCATCCTCGGAATGGTTTGACCACTGAACTTTGAGGAACTTGATGGTCTTATTCCTTGTTCTTCGTTCGACTTCCTCGAGTATGCGAGCAGACGCTCGCGGTAGGTCAAATCTTCTTGGACATCAAGAGTTTCCAACTGAGCTTCCTCTGTTGGAACACGGAGGCACTTCTTTATTTGGGACACATGGAACACATCATGTACTCCCGCAAGTGCAGCGAGTAACTCCAACTTGTAGGCAACAGCTCTCCTTCTTCTCGATAATACGGTAGGGGCCGACATATCGAGGAGCTAACTTTCCTTGACACCAAAACGCTGGTGACCTTTCGCAGGAGAAACCTTGAGATAAACGAAGTCATTGGGCTCAAAGCTCAACTCACGGCGGCGACGATCCGCATAGCTCTTACGCTGGATTGAGCCGTGCGCAAGCGATCACGAATGAGTGGACTTGGCCTTCGGCCTCGTTAATCGAGTCGGGCCAAAGAAAGGTCTTTCACGGTCTCGAACCGGTTCAACGCGTTCTACACTTTCTCCAACGAATCCCACTTCCACTCGCACCGCAAAGGTGAAGAAGACTCGCCGACGCCGATGCTCGGCCTTCACACGGCAAAGACACGCCGCACTTCGGCAACGAACACGGCAATCTCGCTTCATTCGGGTCCACGAGAATCTCGCGAAGATCCCGATACATCTTGGTAGCCCGGGTGAATAGACAAAGGAGAATCATGGGCTTCGGAGAATCAAATTCGCAATTCCATGACCTTAGGAACCACAAGACATTTGTCCAAACCACACAACGCCATGCTCGCCCTCGAAAAGCACTTGGCTATCCATCCTTGATGTTCTGCTTGATTTGGTTCACACCAACATCTGCTTGCTGTGCCGCCTTGATTTGGTCCACCAAGGTTGGTTGCACAACCAATGTAGCAAGAGAACCGTGCTCGATCAAACCCAAATTAAGGCGCTGGAATTCTGAAATGAGGGTAGGTCTGCGCCTTGGAGCATCAACATGTTGCAATACACCTTCCGACTGAGTGCATCAGCAACGACATTGGCCTTGCCCGGATGGTACTGAATACCCATGTCATAATCCTTGATCAATTCCAACCATCTTCTCTGCCTGAGGTTCAGATCTGGCTGGGTGAACAAGTATTTCAAGCTCTTGTGGTCAGAATACACCTCACAACGGTTACCAATCAGATAATGCCGCCAAATCTTGAGTGCATGGACCACAGCAGCTAACTCCAAGTCATGAGTAGGATAGTTGAGTTCATGAGGCCTCAATTGCCGCGATGCATAGGCCACAACCTTGCCCTCCTGCATAAGAACACAACCAAGACCACGACGCGAAGCATCACAATAGATATCAAAACTCTTGTGAACATCGTGAGAACAAGCATGGGTGAGGTCAACCGCTTCTTGAGTTCCCGAAACTCACATCACAAGCAAGCGGACCACTCAAATTTCTTTTCTTTCTTAAGCAATTCGGTCATAGGCTTTGCAATCTTGGAGAAATTCTCGATGAAGCGCGATAGTAGCCACCAAACCAAGAAAACTCCGCACATCGGTGACCGACTTGGGCCGACCCAAGATAGCACATCACCGACCTTGCTAGGATCCACACCACACCTCCCACTGAAAGAACATGGCCCAAGAATGCCACTTCCTTCAACTGAACTCAGACTTGTGAATTTGGCATACAATGGTGCTCACGCGGCTGCCCAACACAAGCTTAAGATGCTCAAAGCATGCTCTTCTTCACTCTTGGAGTAGATAAGGATATCATCGATGAATACCACCACGAACCTATCCAAATACTCCATGAAAAACGAGTTCATAAGATGCATGAATAAAGCAGTAGCAATAGTCAAACCAAAATACATGACGGTGTACTCGTAAAGGCCATAACGAGTAGCAAAAGCCGTATTAGGAATATCTCGCCCCGATCGACTTGATGATAGCCCACCTCAAGTCAATCTTGAGAAGACTCGTGTTCGGCCAAGCGATCGAAAAGATCATCAATACGGGCAAGGGATACTTGTTCTTACCGTCACCTCATTAAGCGGACGGTAATCAACGCACATGCGCAAGGTCTTGTCCTTCTTCTTCACAAAATAATCTAGGCAACCCCAAGGAGATGAGCTAGGACGAATGAAACCCTTCTCTTGTAGCTCACCTAGTTGCTTCTTCAACTCTTCCAACTCATTAGGAGGCATGCGTACGCCTCTTAGAAATAGGGGCGGTGCAGGCGCAGCAACTCTATCACAAACTCGGATCTCGAACAGAGGCATCCGGGCAAGTCTTCGGAAAGACATCCGAAGTCACACACCGTGGGGACGTCGTGAATCTCCAATCTTTGGCTTTGCTTCAAGGACATAAATATGGGGCTCGCATCGTGGCGAAAACCAACCTGTTCACCAAGGATTTGGTGAGGTAGACAATCTTCACGGCACAATCGATTTGCCCCAAGTGTTGGGACAACCAATCCATGCCAAGAATCACATCCAAGCGCACGAGTCGAGTAGGATAAGATTCGCCAAGAATCCCACTCCTTCGATGTGGATAGGAACATCCCGGCATACTCGGTCGGCTCTCATTTCCAACCGGAGCGAATGAGCGGTGGAATCCCAGAGGAACACGAGTGAAGTCCACAATCAACAAGAAAAGACCTCGAAATAAAAGAATGCGAAGCTCAGAGTCAAATAAAAGCGTAGCGCAGGATGCAAATTAACAAGAGCGTACCCAACACCACGTCGGGCGCCTCTTGTGCCTCCTCACCGAGATATGATTGACTCGCCGCTCCCCAAGCCCGGGTCTTCTCGGTCGTGGGTGACCACTCCTTGCCGCGTCCTCCATTAGGACGAGGCCGCTCCGTTGTTCTTAGGACAACTACGCGTAGTGGCCCTTGTTGTGGCGAGAAGCGGTGACGTCGGCCGCGGGGTTGCGGGAACACCGCTCTGGTCGCAGCGCGACGTGATCGAAGTCACGGCCGGCGGAGGGCGGAGCTGGTGCTGAAGGCCTCGGCGGTGGTGAAGCCAAAGAACGGGCCACCGGTGCAGGCCCAACTCGGGGACGAACGAGGCCAGCCTGCGCAGACCGCTGAGCCTCCCACTTGCGCTTGCGGGACTCGCCCAGCGCTCTCGCCTTGTGCTCGGCGATGATGGCCTTGTCCACCAAGGTCTGGAAGTCGGGGAAGTCCACAATAGAGAGCTTGTCCTGAAGCTCCTCAGACAAACCCTCCATGAACTTCTCTCGCTTGGCCTCATCGGTGGCCACCTCGCGAGCGTACTCGCCAAATGGTTGAACTCATGGAGGTACTCGTCACGCATTTGCGCCTGCTTGAGCGCAAGGAACTCCTTCTTCTTCACTTCATCGGGCCGGCGGGGACATGGGCCCGACGGAAGTCGGCGAACTCCTCCCACGACGACGCACGTGTCCCGCAGTGCATGGCGAGGAAGTTCTCCCACCATGAGAGTGCCGCACCCTCCAACCGATGGGATGCGGAAAGTGCCGCCTCGCCTCCTGCGGCGAGCAACGTTGAGCTTCCAACCGCACGCAGCGCGGCCGGTCGTCTGCGTCCAAGGGGTCCTCGGATCGGGAGAAGGTAGGAGGCTGAGTACGGAGGAACTCCGCAAGTCCCCCACGAGACTGGTGACCACCTCCAGATCCAGAGGCACCAGAGGGAGTGGAGGTGTTTCTGGCGATAACCTCCAACACCCTACGGTCCTCCGAACGATTGCGTTCGATCTGCATGAGGACTTCCGCCATGGTCGGAGGAGGGGGAAGCTCCTCATCGGGACTACCCGGCTGATTCCGGCCGCTACGTGTCCCACCAGCCATCCTGATTCACTAAGATGAGTTAGCTACAAGCCCGAGATAAAAAGAAAGCAAGGAAATGCAAACTCAAAAAAGGCTCAGGAATAACCACCAAGAGCACAGGACCAAAGATCACCAAATCGACTTCCTGAAACGACTAACCCGTATGGAAGAACGAGTAATCGTTTGAGAAGCCCCAAAATTTCAGAACTAAATTCTAGCTCACAACAGTCCAAAAATCAAGGTATAACCACCTAATAGAGTATAGGCATTAGCTAATCTCATATCACTTCTTACCCTTTCATTCCCACAAGTTTTAGTTGAATTTACCTCTCATTTCCTACCTTAATTACCAACCACTAGCTAGCTGTCCAAATTCCTTTCTCCAAGCTCTCATGTTTCTCCCAAAACCAAGTTAATCGATAGAGGCTAATTTTTGAAAGGAAGAGAGGAACAACTTTTTCAAACTTAAGTGAGAGTAAGGTGAGATGAGCAAGCTAAGACAGCTAAGGAGCAAAATTAGAGAACTTACTTAAGTTTTACAAACCTTTTGAAAGTAAGCTTTCAAAATATTCTAAAGCGACCAAGCTAGGGTTTCTCACAGTCAAGATGGCTCGATACCAACTTTGTGAGGACCGGAATATTTAACTAGTAACACTTAACCTCAATTGGTTCTAGCATTACTAATTAAACATTCTAAGCCTCGATGGGCATATGTTTCCTGAATTGCAACATATGCACATCATCACAAAATTACACATCATTTCCATACAACATACATCACTAAGTTCAACCACGACATACATAAAGTAAAGTTATTACAAAGAGAGCCGACTGCCAAATTGAACAATATACAAGAATGACAATGAAGCAAAGCGCCATAAGATGGCTAGAACAAAAGTCGACAGGTTAGCCATACACCCACAAGGCAACCGATGGGCGCTAAGCTAGTCGCCCATAAGCTACCACAACACAGCTCGCAAAGTGAGGCCCCTCAGCTCACCTTCTTCTGTCTGCAACAATTAAGCATAGCATCCGAGTACAAAGATTGTCTTTGTACCGCAAGATCGACGTGTGGAATAGCAGACCTATTCATAAACTACATGCAAGCTTATTTAGGTGGAGGTTGTATGTCTCATTTTGCATGAAGCCAACTTTATTTGCAATAATGTAATACATTTTAAAAGCAAGTTTGCAAATCTGTTTTGTTATCAAAGTAACAGTAAGTAAAGGTACATACAAGTAACCACCTGGAAGTGACTATCCCAATAGCCACCACAACATAGCACGAATCCCCGATTCGTACCACCCATCAAGTTTTAATTTAACGAGTTGTAGTCTAACTCTTGAAAGACCTTGCCAAGCGTGTCCATAACCTAGGACGAGGCTATTCGAATAGTTTTAACCTCGCAGGGTGTACCAATGTACCCACACTTGGACAGCCTTTAAGCCAAAAGCACACTTAGAAGGTATGCCGCACGGCTAAGTCCTACGAGACGCTTTCCAATATTGTGTATTAACTACGAGCCGCTCATATGGATAGAAACCCATATGCTTACATTGCAAGCCGAAAGACAACAAATCACATCACGGTGAAGTCTTTCGGACACTACAATGCTCCCAACACCATCCCTCCTGCGACTCCTGCGACTCTGAGCCAATACACGCCAAAGTACTAAGTCAAGAGAGGTCCCATACCTCTAATGTGGTTAGCACGCTCAAATGCTTGGTTCATGTAACAAGATGTTCGGTCCTTGTTGACCCGGCACCATTCGATCACACCCAAAAATCACACCATCATACCATTGTGCCCAAGTCTAAATCTTTTGTTTTCAGTTTTAGTTTTCACAAGTAGACAAGGCACAAGGTGGAAATCATAATCATAATAAGTTTTAAGTGATCAAGGTTATCGACAAGTCGATAACCGCCATTTCTGAAACTAAGCATGGCTAAGCAATTAATTCGCAACTACTAAGTGACAAGAGCCCATCCACGAACTCTAAATCACGACAAAGTAACCTAGGCTCATGGTAGTAGAGAATAATCATTTGCTAAGGAAATGCATCTACTAGGCCAACTATTAACACAAAATAGCAATGCATACATAGAATTTGTAATCAACATAAATACTTAAAATACTGGGATTAACATGATCAAACTGCTTGCCTTCTTGTTGTTGCTCAAACTGTTGTGGAGGGTCGCTCTCGGGATTACCGCAAATGTCGAACCCTAAGCGAAAGGCAAAAAGAACCAAGAACAACCAATAAGACTAGCAACACTTAAACAAAAGAGCAAGCAAAAATTATCCAAATGCGTGAAACTTATACACAAGGTGAAATACGAATATACCTAGACATAGAAACTGGAAAACCTAATTTGGATTTGTGGTGCAAAAGATATTACCTAAAAACCCATTTTCTACCATAAATAGCACTGTAGCAAAACATTTTCTAGAAAGATTTTGAAGCTGAAATTTTTATGGTAGCTACCTACTGGTATAGAGGTAACCCATATAAAATTTCAGGTCATTTGGAGTTAAAATGATTTAGTTATGATTTTCTAAGATGCAAAACTAGCATAATGCACTTTCCGAAATATAAACATGTGCAAATCCTATTTCACATTATAGTATGATAATGAGAGGATTTCTAACATCAAATTTCTATTTTTAGGATTTACAGGAATTCTGGTGTCTATTACATCATTAAATGAATTTTTAAGTGCTACTAATAAGGTTAAATCTACTAACATATTTTTCAGTGTGATTTAGGCCTACCACCATTTTTAGATTAAGTTTAGTTAATAACAAATTTATCAAAGTTAAAATCATACAAGTATCGGATATACAGAAAAAGATATGCATTTTCCAAGTTTTAATACAATTCTAGAATATATAAAAATAGCAGAAAACAAGCTATAAAAGATTACGGAATTTTCTACTACGAAGCATAGCTAAAAGCATTTTTACATTAAACTTTAGTGAATTACAAATTTATTACGATTGGTTTCATGTAAAAGGATTTATCTTGAATTAGTTATGAATTTCTAAAGTTTTGATACAATTTTCAGGTTGATAAATAAATACTTACGAAATAAAACCAACCCCACGAAAATAAGCAGCGTGGGCGCTCGTGGGCGTTGATGCAATATCCAGCGAACCACACATACGGAGAAACGGCAGACTGTAGCGATTCAACAGAGCCCACCGTTGGATCAAGATCCAACGGCCACGAGGACGAATACAACGGGACGGTGCGGTTGCCTCGGCCGCCGCACCGTGAGATCTCAAGATGAACGGCACGGAGAGCACTTCCGTCGGAAGGTCCGATTGCACGCATGATCGTGGGCGCGAGATCAAGCGATGGGCGGCCAAGAATGATGAGGAACCGGATGGTCCGAATGCATACAAGATCCGGGCCGCGGATCGCAAAATGGACGGCGGTCCAAGATTGAAGTGCATTTAGGAGTGCCGACACGTGGGGCCGCATGTCGGTGGATCGAGAGTCACACATGCGAAGTCTTAACACACGTGCCTGATGCACGTGGACCCACTGTCGATGACTAAAAGGTAATTTCGGACACATTTATTGCTAACAATGATTAGCAATAAATAACCCAAAATCAGCCCTAATGACTTTCGGTTTCGGTTTTGAGCTAATGGGCCCACTGGCGTTGGCACGGGGGTTATTTCCGGCGACCAATAGTGCCGACACTTTAATTAACCCATGATTAGCATTAATGATGCCTAAACGCACGGATAAAAGCCGTGGGTGATTTAAGAAATTTGGACCCACATGTCGTTGAGACATTAGGCGATTAAGACACCATTAATGCTCTACCGATTGGCAATCATTAAACATTAAGTGTGTCCTAATTATCGACGAAAATGGGAGCTTCTCAACCGACAAAACCGAGTGGCTTTGCCGGCTTGTCGTGGCGACTCGGTCATGGCGGCGCCACAAACTATCAAAATGGGTTCGCATAGTGTTGCGGACCCAATGGTGGTGACCTCGCCGCGGTGGAAGTGCGGAACGCCGACGAGCGGAAAAACAAGAAAGAAGCCGACACGAGCAAAACACGAAAATAGCAAGATGTCGTCATGCGGTCCAAGGAAGCGAGTGCCATGACTTCTAGGGGCTATATAGGAGCTACCTTAGCAGAGGAGCTCCAAAGATGGTCGGGAAGACTTGAACACGATGAAGTCCACCGGGCCGAAGAAGATGAAGTGGAAGATGAGGTTACGAGCAAAATGAGTGGAACCAAATCATCACCACAGCTTCATTATAGCTCAAAGAGGCTCCAAAAGCAAATAATTGCAAAAGAACCACTTACGGATTTGGAGAAGAAAGGGGGTGAAACCAACCAAAATCTCCAAACTTAAAATTGAGCGATTCTGTGAATGCAACCCAAAATCAAGTTAGGGAAATACAAAGGAGGTTGAGGAGTTCAAAGGTGCAAGAAATGTTGAAGATAAACCACTGGACACCAAGGCCGCCATTGGAGCTCTACGGGTCACAATGGTGGATTGAAGGTGTGAGGTGGTTTAACCGCCCAAAACACTTGAGAAGAGCAAAGTGTGGTGCAAAGGAACACGAGAGAAGGAGCTAAGGGCAATATAAAGGGAAAGGGTTAGGGTTACAAGCGAACATGAGCCCATGGTGAGCTCGGTTCATGCGCGCGGTCATGGACCAAGAAATGACGGGGCAAGTGAGCACGGTGACCATGGAGGAGAAAGCTTGTTGCACATTAAATGCCTTGCGAGAGAGACGTTGGCGAGGCACGCTCGAGTGACGCAACAAGCCCCCATGCTCTCTTTCTCTCGCCATGAACGCCTCGCGCACGCAGAAGCCGAGGAGGAAGAAGAACAGAGAAGACAAGCCACGCCGTTGGATCTTAGATGGACGGTCGTGATTTAAAAGAGTTCACCGATCCGATTGCTCACGGAAATCGGGCGGTTGGATTGAGATCCAACGGTCCCAATTGGCTAATGCACCGGAGGGTCCAAAGCTCACATGAACGTGGGCCGGGCGATTTGAATCCAACGGCTGATATCGCACGCGCGTTTTAAAACGCGGCTCGGTGCAGTTAGGTGGTTCAACCAAGTCAAGTGGCTCGGACTCGAGCCCGACTCGAACCCAATGAATAGTGAAATTGGTTTTAGGTTTTGATTATCTTTGAGACTTTTGAGGATTTATTTGGGGTAGCAAAATAACTCCAAAAATTCTGAAATTTTTACAGGAGCTTGCTGACTGAGACATTGACCTTGTGTAAAATTTTCAGAGGTTTTTATGCATTGTATTTTTCTCCGAAAATTCTACAAGGTACTGGTTTTAGGTTTGACTGAGAGTCAAACAGGTTTGATTGCCCTCTAAAATATTCAAACAATTTCTAAAATTGTGAAATTTTTCAGAGGGTCACATATCATCCCAAGAACTTAGGAAAAATATTCCTGAGGAGATGATCACAACATTTGACAAGATTGTTTTCAAAGGAACAAGATTTGGATCAAGGACTTGTGACTTTGTACTTCCATAACCTTTTGTACAATACTTGTTCATTACACAAAGGAAATACATGGCGTAAGAAAAAGTTTTAATTTCTACTCATTTTCTTACATTTGAAACACAAGCCCAAAATTTGGGATGTTACAATCATCCTCCTTTCCAGGGCGATCGTACGTACCCTGAAAGTTTGCAATTAGAAGATCGCAAAGCTGCTCCCAAGTATACACAGATCCGATAGGTAAATTTAGCAACCATGATCGGGCTGATCCTTCTAGTACCGTGGGAAGATAATTAGCCATTACATTTTCGTGCGCGCCAGTATCTCGATGTGGTGGTATAAATCGAAGAAATTCTAAAGGATTTTGGGTCCCATTGAATTTATCCGAGGTTGGCGGTCGAAACTGTTTGGCCAGCATACGAGCTTGGAGCCCTGCAGAAAGCTCGACAACTGTGATCGTCTCACGGCGCCATCTTTGAAAAGGTGCCGGATTATAATCGGTCGGGACCGATTCCTCGGACAGGCGCTAATTTTATGGTATCCCGATCCGGTCGTATGCGTTCAAGAACGCCTTTGACCGCTTGTTCGGTTAAGATGATACCAAGATCATCGAGTCCAAGCGTTTGCTCTTGTTGGCGAGGTGAAGATTCTGAAACAATCTTCTTCCCTCGCGACTGCTTGGTGGAGCGTCGGAATGGTCCTTGTGTTAGTTGACCCTCAACACGACCACACCAGCTTACGCTCGGGGAAGAATCTTGAGATGAAGTCATGGTGCGACTCTGTTGTTGCCTTCGTTCGATATGCTTCCGCTGCTGCTTGCATGGTGCATTGGATAATCTCCGATACTTGACCTACAAGTCGTGCAAAACTTGGAGTTTACGCCAAAGCAGTCGAAGTATTTAACATGTTTCTAACTTCATTGCAGTTACGTATTGTTGCGAAGGTCTTACGAGGTTTCTACGAGAAAGAGGTGTTTGATAGCTCGAATTCTCTGTTCTCGATCGGTCTTGCCCGATCTCTGCATTGGCTAGCGAGATCGGCATTAACCGATGGACGTCCACGATTCGTGACCTCGGCATTTGGTGCACGACCGCTCGTATCATCTCCATCATTATGTGGTGGCGAGGCAATGTGTGGAGGACCGTACCGACATCTTGATTTGAATCTCCGATCGCAT